>CM038672.1:436469676-437669676 GCA_021605145.1 Aegilops bicornis | reverse complement strand
TCTCCCCAACCCGTAGGGTCTACACACTTAAGGTTCAGTGACGCTAGGATTGTATGAATATGAGTATGCAGCAAACTGAAAGTTGTTTGGAGTCCCGGATGAGATCCCGGACGTCACGAGGAGTTCCGGAATGGTCCGGAGGTAAAGAATTATATGTAGGAAGTGCTGTTTCGGCCATCGGGTAAGAAAACGTTCTTTCTAGAACCCTATTGTAG
This sequence comes from Aegilops bicornis, assembly GCA_021605145.1. NCBI lineage: Eukaryota > Viridiplantae > Streptophyta > Magnoliopsida > Poales > Poaceae > Aegilops > Aegilops bicornis. The sequence continues at coordinate 437,669,461 of CM038672.1, read as the reverse complement.
CCACGTAAAAATTTGCAACAACAATTAGAGGACGTCTAACTTGTTTTTGCAGCAAGTGTTTTGTGATGTGATATGGCCAAAGTTGTGATGAATGATGAATGATATATATGTGATGTATGAGATCATGTTCTTGTAATAGGAATCACGACTTGCATGTCGATGAGTATGACAACGGCAGGAGCCATATGAGTTGTCTTTATTTTTTGTATGACCTGCGTGTCATTCAGAACGCCATGTAAATTACTTTACTTTATTGCTAAGCGTGTTAGCCATAGTAGTAGAAGTAATAGTTGGCGAGCAACTTCATGGAGACACGATGATGGAGATCATGGTGTCATGCCGGTGACAAGATGATCATGGAGTCCGAAGATGAAGATCAAAGGAGCTATATGATATTGGCAATATCATGTCACTACTATATAATTGCATGTGATGTTTATTATGTTTATGCATCTTGTTTACTTAGAACGACGGTAGTAAATAAGATGATCCCTTATAATAATTTCAAGAAAGTGTTCTCCCTAGCGTGCGCCATTGCTAAAGTTCGTCGTTTCAAGCACCACGTGATGATCGGGTGTGATAGATTCTTACGTTCACATACAACGGGTGTAAGACAGTTTTACACATGAAAAACACTTAGGTTAACTTGACGAGCCTAGCATGTACAGACATGGCCTCGGAACACAAGAGACCGAAAGGTCGAACATGAGTCGTATGGAAGATACGATCAACATGGAGATGTTCACCGACGATGACTAGTCTGTCTCACGTGATGATCGGACACGGCCTAGTCGACTCGGATCATGTAACACTTAGATGACTAGAGGGATGTAAAATCTGAGTGGGAGTTCATTATATAATTTGATTAGATGAACTTAATTATCATGAACATTAGTCTAAAATCTTTGCAAAATGTCTTGTAGATCAAATGGCCAATGCTCATGTCACCATGAACTTCAACGCGTTCCTAGAGAAACCAAGCTGAAAGATGATGGCGGTAACTATTCAGACTGGGTCCGGAACACGAGGATCATCCTCATAGCAGCCAAGAAACAATATGTCCTAGAAGCACCGCTAGGTGAAGCACCCATCGAGAGAACCAAGACATTATGAACGCTTGGCAGTCTCGTCTTGATGATTACTCCCTCGTTCGATGCGGCATGCTTTACTGACTTAGAACCGGGGCTCCAAAAGCGTTTTGAGCAACACGGAGCATATGAGATGTTCGAGGAGCTGAAAATGGTTTTCCAAGCTCATGTGGGTCGAGAGATATGAAGTCTCCGACAAGTTCTATAGTTGTAAGATGGAGGAAAATAGTTACGTCGGTGAGCACATACTCAAAATGTGCAGGTTGCACCACCGCTTTGTCCAATTTGGACATTAACCTCCCAGACGAGGCGGTCATCGACAGAATCCTTGATCGCTCCCACCGAGCTACAAGAGCTTTGTGATGAACTACAATATGCAGGGATGGTGAAAACTATTCCTGAAGTATTTTCAATGCTAAAGTCAGCAGAGGTAGAAATCAAGAAAGAACATCAAGTGTTGATGGTCAATAAAACCACTAAGTTCAAGAAGGGCAAGGGTAAGGAGAACTTCAAGAAGGACGGCAAGGATGTTGCCGCGCCCGGTAAGCCGATTGTCGGGAAGAAGTCAAAGAATGGACCCAAGCACGAGACCGAGTGCTTTTATTGCAAAGGGAAGGGTCATCGAAGCGGAACTGCCCCAAATACTTAGCAGACAAGAAGGTCGGAAACACTAAAGGTATATTTGATATACATGTAATTGATGTGTGCCTTACCGATTACTCGTAGTAACTCACGGTATTTGATACGGTGCCATTTCTCATATATGTAACTCACAGCAGAGCTGCGGAATAAGCGGAGGCTGGCGAAGGGCGAGGTGACGATCTTGGCGTCGAGAATGGTTTCAAGGTCGATGTGATCGCCGTCGGCACGCTACCTCTACATTTACCTACGGGATTAGTTTTAAACCTCAATAATTGTTATTTAGTGCCAAGTTTGAGCATGAACATTGTATCGGGATCTCGTTTAATGCGAGATGGCTACTCATTTAAATCCGAGAATAATGGTTGTTCTATTTATATGAGAGATATGTTTTATTGTCATGCTCCGATGGTCAATGGTTTATTCTTAATGAATCTCGAACGTAATATTACACATATTCATAGTGTGAATACCAAAAGATGTAAAGTTGATAACGATAGTCCCACATACTTGTGTAATCGCCGCCTTGGTCACATTGGTGTCAAACGCATGAAGAAGCTCCATCTCGATGGACTTTTAGAGTCTCTCGATTATGAATCGTTTGACACATGCGAACCATGCCTTATGGGCAAAATGACCAAGACTTCGTTCTCCGGAACAATGGAGCGAGCAACCAACTTATTGGAAATCATACATACCGATGTGTGCGGTCCAATGAGCGTTGAGGCTCGCGGAGGATATCGTTATGTTCTCACTCTCACTGATGACTTGAGTAGATATGGGTATGTCTACTTGATGAAACACAAGTCTGAGACCTTTGAAAAGTTCAAGGAATTTCAGAATGAGGTAGAGAATCAACGTGACCGAAATAAAGTTCTTACGATCAGATTGTGGAGGAGAATATTTAAGTCACGGATTTGGTACACACTTAAGGAAATGTGGAATCGTTTCACAACTCACGCCGCCTGGAACACCTCAGCTTAACGGTGTGTCCGAACGTCGTAATCGCACTCTATTGGATATGGTACGATCTATGATGTCTCTTACTGATTTGTCGCTATCATTTTGGGGATACGCTCTAGAGACAGCTACAGTCACTTTAAATAGGGCACCGTCTAAATCCGTTGAGACGACACCGTATGAATTATGGGTTGGGAAGAAACCTAAGCTGTCGTTTCTAAAAGTTTGGGGATGCGATGCTTATGTCAAGAAACTTCAACCCGAAAAGCTCGAACCCAAGTCGGAAAATGCGCCTTCATAGGATACCCTAAGGAAACCATTGGGTATACCTTCTACCTTAGATCCGAAGGCAAGATCTTTGTTGCCAAGAACGGATCCTTTCTAGAAAAAGAGTTTCTCTCGAAAGGAGTAAGTGGGAGGAAAGTAGAACTCGATGAAGTACTACCTCTTGAACTGGAAAGTAGTGCAGCTCGGGAAAATGTTCTGTGGTGCCTACACCGACCGGAGAGGAAATTAATGATGATGATCAAGGTACTTCGGATCAAGTTGCTCTTGAACTTCAGAGGGTCCACAAGGACACGTTCCACACACCAGTGGTATGGCAACCCTGTCACGGAAATCATGTTGTTAGACAACGGTGAACCTTCGAACTATGAAGAAGCAATGGCGGGCCCAGATTCCAACAAATGGCTTGAACCCATGCAATCCGAGATAGGATTCATGTATGAAAACAAAGTATGGACTTTGACAGACTTGCTCGATGATCGGCGAGCGATAGAAAACAAATGGATCTTTAAGAAGAAGACGGACGCGGATGGTAATGTTACCATCTATAAAGCTCGACTTGTCGCTAAAGGTTATCGGCAAGTTCAAGGGGTTGACTACGATGAGACTTTCTCTCCCGTAGCGAAAATTTGAAGTCCGTCTGAATCATGTTAGCAATTGCCGCATACTATGATTATGAGATATCGCAAATGGACGTCAAAACGGCATTCCTTAACGGCTATCTTAAGGAAGAATTGTATATGATGCAGCCGGAAGGTTTTGTCGACCCTAAGAATGCTAACAAGGTATGCAAGCTCCAATGATCCATTTATGGGCTGGTGCAAGCATCTCGGAGTTGGAACATTCACTTTGATGAGATGATCAAAGCGTTTGGGTTTATGCAGACTTATGGAGAAGCCTGCGTTTACAAGAAAGTGAGTGGGAGCTCTGTAGCATTTCTCATATTATATGTAGATGACATACTTTTGATGGGAAATGATATAGAACTTTTGGACAGCATAAAAGCCTACTTGAATAAGAGTTTTTCAATGAAGGACCTTGGAGAAGCTGCTTATATATTAGGCATCAAGATCTATAGAGATAGATCGAGACGCCTCATAGGTCTTTCACAAAGCACATACCTTGAAAAGATATTGAAGAAGTTCAAAATGGATCAGTCCAAGAAAGGGTTCTTGGGTATTACAAGGTGTGAAATTGAGCTCGGCTCAATGTCCCACCATGGCGTAAGATATAGAAGAGATGAGTGTCATCCCTATGCATCAGCCATAGGTTCTATTATTTATGCCATCCGTGTACTGCAGACCTGATGTAAACCTTGCCGTAAGTTTGGTAGGAAGGTACCAAAGTAATCCCGGCAACGAACACTGGACAGCGGTCCTGAAGTACCTGAAAAGGACTAAGGACATGTTTCTCGTTTATGGAGGTGACGAAGAGCTCGTCGTAAAGGGTTACGTCGACGCTAGCTTCGACACAGATCTGGATGACTCTAAGTCACAAACCGAATACGTGTATATGTTGAATGGTGGAGCAGTAAGCTGGTGCAGCTGCAAGCAGAGCGTCGTGACGGGATCTACGTGTGAAGCGGAGTACATGGCAGCCTCGGAGGCAGCGCATGAAGCAATTTGGGTGAAGGAGTTCATCACCGACCTAGGAGTCATACCCAATGCGTCGGGGCCGATCAAACTCTTCTGTGACAACATCGGAGCTATTGCACTTGCCAAGGAGCCCAGGTTTCACAAGAAGACCAGCACATCAAGCGTCGTTTCAACTCCATTCGTGAAAATGTTCAAGATGGAGACATAGAAATTTGCAAAGTGCATACGGATCTGAATGTCGCAGATCCGTTGACTAAACCTCTTCCGCGTGCAAAACATGATCAACACCAGAACTCTATGGGTGTTTGATTCATCACAATGTAACTAATTAATTGACTCTAGTGCAAGTGGGAGACTGTTGGAAATATGCCCTAGAGGCAATAATAAAAGCATTATTATTATATTTCCTTGTTCATGATAATTGTCTTTTATTCATGCTATAATTGTATTATCCGGAAATCGTAATACACATGTGAATACATAGACCACAACATGTCCCTAGTGAGCCTCTAGTTGACTAGCTCGTTGATCAATAGAATAGTCAAGGTTTCCTGACTATGGACATTGGATGTCATTGATAACGGGATCACATCATTAGGAGAATGATGTGATGGACAAGACCCAATCCTAAGCATAGCACAAGATCGTGTAGTTCGTTTTGCTAGAGCTTTTCCAATGTCAAGTATCTTTTCCTTAGACCATGAGATCGTGTAACTCCCGGATACCGTAGGAGTGCTTTGGGTGTACCAAAGCGTCCTGGCGTAACTGGGTGACTATACAGGGGCACTACATGTATCTCCGAAAGTGTCTGTTGGGTTGACACGGATAGAGACTGGGATTTGTCACTCCGTATTACGGAGAGGTATCACTGTGCCCACTCGGTAGTGCATCATCATAATGAGCTCAAAGTGACCAAGTGGTAGGTCACGGGATCATGCATTACGGTACGAGTAAAGTGACTTGCCGGTAACGAGATTGAACGAGGTATTGGGATACCGACGATCGAATCTCGGGCAAGTAACATACCGTCTGACAAAGGGAATAGTATACGGGGTTGCTTGAATCCTTGACATCGTGGTTCATCCGATGAGATCCTCGAGGAGTATGTGGGAGCCAACATGGGTATCCAGATCCTTTGTTGGTTATTGACCGGAGAGCCGTCTCGGTCATGTCGCATGTCTCCCGAACCGTGAGGGTCTACACACTTAAGGTTCGGTGACGCTAGGGTTGTATGAATATGAGTATGCAGCAAACCGAAAGTTGTTTGGAGTCCCGGATGAGATCTCGGACGTCACGAGGAGTTCCGGAATGGTCCGGAGGTAAAGAATTATATATAGGAAGTGCTGTTTCGGCCATCTTGAAAGTTTTGGGGTCACCCGGTATTGTCTGGGACCACCGGAAGGGTCGGGGTCCACGGGTGGGGCCACCTATCCGGAGGGCCCCATGGGCTGAAGTGGGAGGGAACCAGCCTGGTGGGCTGGTGCGCCCAGGGCCCCCTCCGCCTAGGGTTGGGAACCCTAGGGAGGGGCGCCCACTTGCCTTGGGGGCACTCCAACCCCTTGGCCGCCGCCCCTAGGAGATCCCATCTCCTAGGGGCCGGGCGCCCGGGGACCCTATATATAGAGGGGGAGGAGGGCAGCCGCACCCTTGCACTTGGCGCCTCCCTCCCTACTACACCTCTTCCTCCTCCCGGTTGCTTGGCGAAGCCTCACGGAGAATCTTCGCATTCACCACCACGTCGTGTTGTTTGGATCTTCATCAACCTCTCCTTCCCCTTGTTGGATCAAGGCGGAGGAGACGCCACGCTGACCGTATGTGTGTTGAACGCGGAGGTGCCGATGCATTCGGCGCTAGGATCTCCGGTGATTTGGATCACGACGAGAACGACTCCCTCAACCCCGTTCTCTTGAACGCTTCGCACGCGATCTACAAAGGGTATGTAGATGCATCTCTCTCACTCGTTGCTAGATGAACTCATAGATGGATCTTGGTGAGCGTAGAAAAAATTTATTTTATGCAACGTTCCCCAACAGCCAGCGCCGAGGCTCGCGCGTGCCTCGCGCGCCCGTCTGGCGTCTGCGCCCGGCGCTTTCGCGGCGCCTCGCGCCGCATCACGCTCGGGCGCTCCGCACACCATGCACGTGCCTTGCCTCACGCGCTGGCCCGTGTCTGCGCGTCCCCTTCAACGCCAGCGCCTGCGGCAGCGCGTTGCTCGCGCTTCGACCGCGCCCCAGAAGCGCGCCCCCAACGCCTCCTCCCGCACTCATCCCTGCAGCCCCACGCGCGCCTCCTCGCCACTGCGGCCCCCTGCTGCGGCGGCTGGCGTACTCTTGCCGCGCTTCGCCTCTGGCCTCGCCTTGCCTCGCCTCCGGCGGCGCTTGGTCACCCGCTCCGGCTCGCGGCGTACACCATAATGCGTGCGAGGCTACCGCCCGCACTTGCCGTCCCGCTCCGCCCGTGGCCTCGGCGGCGCCCGGCCAGCGCCCGCCCGTGTTCCCGTGCAGGCGATTCGCCCGCTTCGGTGCGTCGCCTGCAGAATTAGCCCGCCGCGCCCGTACCCGCGTGCCCGCTAAGGCCTCCCCAGGCCAATGACAAGTGGGCCCCTGCCCAGAACGTTTTAATAAAAATAAAAATAAAAATAATTAAATTAATTAATTAAGGAACTAATTAAGTTAATCAATCATAATTAGATTAACCTAATCACTAAGTAACCTAATTAATTGTTAGTTAATTAATCAATCAATGACAATGGGACCCACGTGTCAGTTTGACTTAGTCAACCCTGTTGACTGCTGATGTCAACATGACATCATGCTGATGTCATTAATCCAATTTCGAATTAAATTAAAGAATTAATTAAATTCCAGAAATTAGTAAATCTTTAGAAAATCATATCTTTTAATCCGTAACTCGGATTAAATTATTTTCAACATGAAAGTTGCTCAGAACGACGAGACGAATCCGGATACGCAGCCCGTTCATCCGCCACACATCCCTAACATATCGAACACTCAACTTTCCCCCTCCGGTTCATTTGTCCGGAAACGCAAAACACCGGGGATACATTCCCGGATGTTTCCCCCCTTCGCCGGTACCACCTACTACCGCGATGGGGCACACCTAGCATCACGCTTTGTCATGTCATGCATCATCATGCACTTGTTTGCATTGTATTTATTGTTTCTTCCCCCTCTTCTCTCGCTAGACACAGAGACCGACGTCGCTGCTACCCAGTACGACTACGGTGTTGACGACCCCTCCTTGCCAGAGCAATCAGGCAAGCCCCCCCCCCTCCCCCTTGCTACTGCTGATGTTACCGTGCATAGCCTGTCCTTGCTACTACTGTTGTTACCTTTACCTGCAATCCTACCTGCTTAGTATAGGATGCTAGTATTCCATCTGTGGCCCTACATTCTTGTCCGTCTGCTGTGCTATACTATCGGGTTGTGATCACTCGGGAGGTGATCACGGGTATATACTATATACTTTATACATGATACATGTGGTGACTAAAGTCGGGTCGGCTCGTGGAGCACCAGCGAGTGATTCACGGATTGGGGGCTGAAAGGACCTTTGTCCCGACGGACCTCTGGGTGGATCTTTGAGGCGGAGCGACAGTGGAGGTTAAGGCCACCTAGGTGAGAGGTGGGTCTGGCCTTATACGCACTAACCGCCACGTGGGACAAGATATGGGCAACCTAGGTGAGACTTCCTAATAACACGCTTAACGAGATCTTGGTATTTGATCTGAGTTGGGTCGTTGACCTTATACGCACTAACCGCCACGTGGGACAAGATATGGGCAACCGGCATCGTGGTATCAGCCGAAGCATTTCGTGACGTCGGCGGGCGGCGGTTGGCCCGGATTGGACTGGAACGCCTGCTAGGCTAGATGCGCTTCGCCGCCCTCGCAACATGCAGGTGTGCAATGGGCGATGGGCCCAGACCCCTGCGCCATAGGATTTAGACCGGTGTGCTGACCTCTTTGTTGTGCCTAGGTGGGGCTGCGACGTGTTGATCTTCCGAGGCCGGGCATGATCCAGGAAAGTGTGTCCGGCCAAAGGGGATCGAGCGTGTCGGGTAATGTGGTGCACCCCTGCAGGGAAGTGATACGTCCATTTTGCATCATGCTTTTATATCGATATTTATTGCACTATGGGATGTTACTTCACATTATGTCACAATACTTATGGTTATTCTCTCTTATGTTACAAGGTTTACATAAGGAGGGAGAATGCATTTGGAATGCAGAAATTTGGAAAAGGAGCAAATATTAGAGACCTATTCTGCACAACTCCAAAAGTCCTGAAACTCCACGGAATATCTTATATCAAATAATAAAAAAATCCTCACCAAAGATGAAGGCCAGGGGGCCCACACCCTGTCCATGAGGGTGGGGGTGCCCCCCCCCCTAGGGCGCGTCCCCCTTTTTTGGCCCCCTTGTGGCTCTCTGATGACCATCTTCTGCTATATGAAGTCTTTCGTCAAGAAAAAAACCAGAAGCAACCTTGGCGGAACCAATCTTGGGCTCCGGCAAAGCTGTTCTGCCAGGAACACTTCCCTCCGGGAGGGGGAAATCATCACCATCGTCATCACCAATGCTCCTCTCATCTGGAGAGGGCAATCTCCATCAACATCTTCACCAGCACCATCTCATCTCCAAACCGTAGTTCATCTCTTGTATCCAATTCTTGTCTCCAAGTCCGGGATTGGTACTAGTAGGTTGCTAGTAGTGTTGATTACTCCTTGTAGTTGATGCTAGTTGGTTTATTTGGTGGAAGATCATATGTTCAGATTCTTTATGCATATTATTACCCCTCTGATTATGAACATGAATATGCTTTGTGAGTAGTTACGTTTGTTCCTGGGGACAAGGGAGAAGTCTTGCTATTAGTAGTCATGTGAATTTGGTACTCGTTCGATATTTTGATTAGATGTATGTTGTCTAGCCTCTAGTGGTGTTATGTGAACGTCGACTACAAAACACTTCACCATTATTTGGGCCTAGAGGAATGCATTGGGAAGTAATAAGTAGATGATGGGTTGCTAGAGTGATGTAAGCTTAAACCCTATTTTATGCGTTGCTTCGTAAGGGACTGATTTGGATCCATATGTTTCATGCTATGGTTAGGTTTACCTTAATACTTTTGTTGTAGTTGTGGATGCTTGCAATAGAGGTTAATCATAAGTGGGATGTTTGTTCAAGTAAGAACAGCACCCGAGCACCGGTCCACCCACATATCAAATTATCAAAGTACCGAACGCGAATCATATGAATGTGATGAAAACTAGCTTGACGATATTCCCATGTGTCCTCGGGAGCGCTTTTCCTTATATAAGAGTTTGTCCAGGCTTGTCCTTTGCTACAGAAAGGATTGAGCCACCTTGCTGCACTTTATTTACTTTTGTTACTTGTTGCTCGTTACAATTTATCTTATCACAAAACTATCTTTACCACTTATTTCAGTACTTGCAGAGAATACCTTGCTGAAAACCGCTTATCATTTCATACGCTCCTCGTTGGGTTCGACACTCTTACTTATCGAAAGGACTACGATAGATCCCCTATACTTATGGTCATCAAGACTCTTTTCTGGCGCCGTTGCCGTGGAGTGAAGCGCCTTTGGTAGGTGGAATCTGGTAAGGAAAAATTTATATAGTGTGCTGAAATTTACTGTCACTTGTTACTATGGAAAGTAATCCTCTGAGGGGCTTGTTCGGGATATCTTCACCCCGTCCAGTAGAGCAAAGATTTGCTCCTCAACCTACTGAACCTATTGAAAATGAAATTCCTTTTGAATTTCCTTCGGGTATGATAGAAAAACTGCTAGCTAATCCTTTTACAGGAGATGGAACAAAGCATCCCGATGAGCACTTAATATATGTGGATGAAGTTTGCGGATTATTTAAGCTTGCGGTATGCCCGATGATGTTGCTAAGAAGAAGGTCTTCCCTTTATCTTTGAAGGAGACGCATTGACATGGTATAGGCTATGTGATGATACGAGATCATGGAACTATAGAAGATTGAAATTGGAATTTCATCAAAAGTATTACCCTATGCATCTTGTTCATCGTGATCGCAATTATATATATAATTTTTGGCCTCATGAAGGAGAAAGCATCGCTCAAGCTTGGGGAGGCTTAAATCAATGTTATATTCATGCCCCAATCATGAGCTCTCGAGAGAAATAATTATTCAAAGTTTTTATGCTCGGCTTTCTCATAATAATCAAACCATGCTCGATACTTCTTGTGCTGGCTCTTTTATGATGAAGACTATTGAATTTAAATGGGACTTATTGGATAGAATTAAACGCAACTCTGAAGATTGGGACCTCGACGAAGGTAAGGAGTCAGGTATGACACCTAAGTTTGATTGTGTTAAATCTTTTATGGATACCGATATTTTTCGAAAGTTTAGCACTAAATATGGACTTGAATCTGAGATAGTAGCTTCTTTCTGTGAATCTTTTGCTACTTATGTTGATCTCCCCAAGGAGAAGTGGTTTAAATATCATCCTCCCATAGAAGTAAAAGTAGATGCACCTATTAAAGTTGAAGAAAAGACTGTCACTTATAATGATCCTATTGTTCCTACTTCTTATGTTGAGAAACCACCTTTCCCTGTTAGAATAAAGGATCATGCTAAAGCTTCAACTGTGGTTAGTAAAAGCAATATTAGAACTTATACACCTCCTGAGCAAGTTAAAGTTGAACCTAATATTGCTATTGTTAAAGATCTCTTGTCTGATAATATTGATGGGCATGTTATTCAGTTCTGCGATGAAACTGCTAGAATTGCTAAACCTTGTGCTAAAGATAAACATAGACCTGTGGTAGGTGTGCCTGTTATTTCTATTAAAATAGGATATCATTGTTATCATGGCTTATGTGATATGAGTGCTAGTGCTAGTGTTATACCTATTACCTTATATGAAGAAATTAAGCATGAAATTGCACCTGCTGAGATAGAAGATATTGATGTTACAATTAAGCTTGCCAATAGAGATACTATTTCACCAATTGGGATTCTTAGAGATGTTGAAGTCTTGTGTGGGAAAACTAAATATCCCGCTGATTTTCTTGTTCTTGGTTCCCCACAAGATAGCTTTTGTCCCATTATATTTGGTAGACCCTTCTTGAACACTATTAATGCTAGGATAGATCATGCGAAAAGAATGTTGTTACTATTGGCTTGGATGATATGATTCATGAGTTTAATTTCTCTAAATTTAGTAAACAACATCGTGAGGAAGAATTGCCTAGTAAGGATGAAATTATTGGTCTTGCTTCTATTGCCGTACCTCCTAGTGATCCTTTAGAACATTATTTGCTAGACCATGAAAATGATATGTTCATGAATGAAAGAAGGGAAATAGATGAAATATTCTTTAAGCAGGAACCTATTCTGAAACACAACTTGCCTGTTGAAATCTTAGGGGATCCTCCTCCACCCAAGGGTGATCCCGTGTTTGAGCTTAAACCTTTGCCTGATAATCTTAAATATGCTTATCTTGATGAAAAGAAGATATATCCTGTTATTATTAGTGCTAACCTTTCAGAGCATGAAGAAGAAAGATTATTGAAAACTACGAAGAAGCACGTGCCGCTATTGGATATACTCTTGATGATCTTAAGGGCATTAGTCCCACTCTATGTCAACATAAAATAAATTTGGAAGCAGATGCCAAACCAGTTCATGATCCTCAACGACGTTTGAATTCTAAAATGAAAGAAGTGGTAAGGAAAGAAATACTAAAGCTTCTGGAGGCGGGTATAATTTATCCCGTTGCTGGTAGTCAGTGGGTAAGTCTTGTCCATTGTGTCCCTAAGAAGGGAGGTATTACTGTTGTTCCTAATGATAAGGATGAATTGATCCCACAAAGAATTTTCACAGGTTATAGGATGGTAATTGATTTCCGCAAATTAAATAAGGCTACTAAGAAAGATCATTACCCCTTACCTTTTATTGATCAAATGCTAGAAAGACTATGCAAACATACACATTACTGCTTTCTAGATGGTTATTCTGGTTTCTCTCAAATACCTGTGTCAGCTAAAGATCAATCAAAAACTAATTTTACTTGCCCTTTTGGTACTTTTTCTTATAGACGTATGCCTTTTGGTTTATGTAATGCACCTGCTACTTTTCAAAGATGCATGATGGCTATATTCTCTGACTTTTGTGAAAAGATTTGTGAGGTTTTCATGGACGACTTTTCCGTCTATGGTTCCTCTTTTGATGATTGCCTACGCAATCTTGATCGAGTTTTGCAGAGATGTGAAGAAACTAATCTTGTCTTGAATAGGGAAAGTGCCACTTTATGGTTAATGAAGGTATTGTCTTGGGGCATAAAGTTTCTGAAAGAGGTATTGAAGTTGATAAAGCCAAGGTTGATGTTATTGAAAAGATGCCATGTCCCAAGGACATCAAAGGTATAAGAAGTTTCCTTGGTCACGCCGGATTTTATAGGAGGTTCATTAAGGACTTTGCAAAAAATTCTCGGCCTCTGACTAATTTATTACAAAAAGATATACCATTTGTCTTTGATGATGATTGTGTAGAAGCATTTGAAATACTTAAGAAAGCATTAGTCTCTCGCACTTTTGTTGTTCAGCCACCTGATTGGAATCTACCCTTTGAAATTATGTGTGATGCTAGTGATTATGCTGTAGGTGATGTTCTAGGGCAAAGAGTCGATAAGAAATTAAATGTTATTCATTATGCTAGTAAGACTCTAGACAGTGCTCAAAGAAATTATGCTACTACTGAAAAAGAACTTTTAGCAGTTGTATTTGCTTGTGATAAGTTCAGACCCTATATTGTTGATTCTAAAGTAACTATTCACACTGATCATGCTGCTATTAAATATTTGATGGAAAAGAAAGATGCTAAACCTAGACTTATTAGATGGGTTCTCTTGCTACAAGAATTTGATTTGCATATTGTTGATAGAAAAGGAGCTGAGAACCCTGCTGCGCATAACTTGTCTAGGTTAGAAAATGTTCTTGATGACCCACTACCTATTGATGATAGCTTTCCTGATGAGCAATTAAATGTTATAAGTACTTCTCGTAGTACTCCTTGGTATGCTGATTATGCTAATTATATTGTTGCTAAGTTTATACCACCTAGCTTCACATACCAGCAAAAGAAAAAGTTATTCTATGATTTGAGACATTACTTTTGGGATGACCCACATCTTTATAAAGAAGGAGTAGATGGTGTTATTAGATGTTGTGTACCTGAGCATGAACAGGAACAGATCCTACGCAAATGTCACTCCGAGGCTTATGGAGGACACCACGCGGGAGACAGAACTGCACATAAGGTATTGCAATCCGGTTTTTATTGGCCTACTCTCTTCAAAGATGCCCGTAAGTTTGTCCTATCTTGTGATGAAAGTCAAAGAATTGGTAATATTAGTAGACGTCAAGAAATGCCTATGAATTATTCTCTTGTTATTGAACCATTTGATGTTTGGGGCTTTGATTATATGGGACCCTTTCCTGCCTCAAATGGATATACACATATTTTAGTTGCTGATGATTACGTTACTAAGTGGGTAGAAGCTATTCCAGCTAGTAGTGCTGATCATAACACTTCTATTAAAATGCTTAAGGAAGTTATTTTTCCGAGGTTTGGAGTCCCTAGATATTTAATGACTGATGGTGGTTCACACTTTATTCATGGTGTTTTTCGTAAAATGCTTGCTAAGTATGATGTTAATCATAGAATTGCATCTCCTTATCACCCACAGTCTAGTGGTCAAGTAGAATTGAGTAATAGAGAACTCAAATTAATTTTGCAAAAGACTGTTAATAGGTCTAGAAAGAATTGGTCTAAGAAACTTGATGATGCATTATGGGCCTATAGAACTGCATATAAAAATCCTATGGGTATGTCTCCGTATAAAATGGTTTATGGAAAAGCATGTCACTTACCTCTCGAACTAGAACATAAGGCATATTGGGCTATTAAAGAGCTCAATTATGATTTCAAACTTGCTGGTGAGAAGAGGTTATTTGATATTAGTTCACTTGATGAATGGAGAACCCAAGCTTATGAAAATGCCAAGTTGTTTAAAGAAAAAGTAAAAAGATGGCATGACAAAAGGATACAAAAGCGTGAGTTTAATGTAGGTGATTATGTATTGCTATACAACTATCATTTAAGATTTTTTGCAGGAAAACTTCTCTCTAAATGGGAAGGCCCCTACGTTATCGAGGAGGTCTATCGTTCCGGTGCCATAAAGTTCAACAACTTTGAAGGTACAAATCCGAAGGTGGTAAACGGTCAAAGAATTAAACATTATATCTCAAGTAATCCCATAAATGTTGAAACCAATATTATTGAAACCGTAACCCCGGAGGAATACATAAGAGACACTTTCCAGACCGTTTCAGTCTCCGAAAAGGAATAGGTATGTGGTACGGTAAGTAAACCGACTCCAAAACAATTTTTAAGGCAATATTTCTCCGTTTTGGAATATTTAGAAAAATAGAAAAATAAGTAGTAGTCCGGGAAGGACACGAGGGCCCCACGAGGGTGGTGGGCGCGCCCCCCTACCTCGTGAGCACCTCGTGTGCCTTCCGGACTCTGTTTTCTTGCACGATGTGTATTTTGGTTGGTAAAATTCATTATATATCCTCCCGAAGGTTTTGACTCCCGTATCACGCAATTATCCTCTGTTTTTGTTTCAAGCTGTTGCTGCTGTAGATTAGAGCAAGATGTCTTCTCAAGAGTCAGGCGGGGAGAGCCGGGTATCTAATCCGGCACCGGAACCAAGGGCAAACAGCGACGCTGACCACTTTGGGCCAGCAACGAAGGAAGAGATGGAGGCTGACTTGATGAGGGTAGATGCCATGGAGGATCAAGAAGTCACCTCTCGCCCGAGCTGGGTTCACGATGGGGGAACTTCTGAGCTCAGCTATTCCAAACTCGGTTATCCCTTCCAATGTTAGATTTCTTTCTTATGAAAATATGAAGAGGAGTGTCACTTGTTCTCCCGCAGCTATGCAACACCCTTGGGTGCAAGGAGCTTTAGCCGTTACAGGAAAGCTTCGTAAGGAAATAATGGACCTCAAGCAGCAAGCCAACAAGCTCGAGGAGGAGAATCGTATCCTTAGAGGAATTATCGCCAAGAATATTACACCAACAACAAAGAAGGAGACATAATCACATGGGTATGGGCACTCCCCTTGGCAACCGCCAAGCTTGGGGGAGGTGCCCCGGTATCGTATCACAAACACATCTCCTATCTTTACCATTTTTCTTAGTTTGATCCTATTAGTAGTATCTTGATCTAGTAGAATAAAGTTTATGGCATGATATAGTTTTGAGTTTTGCTTTATGATCTCTCTATGTAATCGAGTCCGTGAGCTATATAATAAAGATTAGTGTTGAGTCAAGGGCTTGATTATTCTGCCATGATCTTGAGTGAATAAAGAAAAGAGAAAAAGAATAAAAAGAAGCAAAGAGTTCATATTGATCTTATTGAGAGTAATGACTTCACATAGAAAGAGTATGATGATTAGAAGTTGTTGGGAGTTGGTAGACATAGTTTTGGTCATCTTTGCAATTAATAGGAAGTAATAAGGAAAGAGAGGTTTCACATATAGATATATTATCATTGGCATCTTTTATGATTGGGAGCACTCATTAAAATATGACATGCTAAAGAGTTGATGTTGGACAAGGAAGACAACGTAATGAGTTATGTTTTCTTATATCTGAGATAAAGTATGTTGTCATGGATCCTCTAACATGTTGAGCTTGCCTTTCCCTTCATGCTAGCCAAATTCTCGCACCAAGTAGAGATACTATTTGTGCTTCCAAATACCCTTAAACCAGTTTTGCCATGAGAGTCCACCATATCTACCTATGGATTGAGTAAGATCCTTCAAGTAAGTTGTCATCGGTGCAAAGCAATAAAAATTGCTCTAAATATGTATGATTGATTGGTGTGGGAGAAATAAGCTTTATACGTTCTTGTGATGTGGAAGTAATAAAAGCGACGGACTGCATAACAAAGGTTCATATCACATGGGGCAATATAAAGTGACGTTCTTTCGCATTAAGATTTTGTGCATCCAACCATAAAAGCGCATGGCAACCTCTGCTTCCCTCTGCGAAGGGCCTATCTTTTATTATTATCTTCTACCTTATGCAAGAGTCATGGTGATCTTCACCTTTCCTTTTTCATTTTATCCTTTGGCAAGCCCAGCATGTTGGAAAGAACCTGATATATATGTCTAATTGGATGTAGGGGAGCATGATTTATTATTGTTGACATTACCCTTGAGGTAAAAGGTTGTGGGGCAAAACTATAAGCCCCTATCTTTCTCTGTGTCCGATTAAAACTCCGTAACCACAAGTATTGCGTGAGTGTTAGCAATTATGAAGGACTAGATGATAGTTGAGTATGTGGACTTGCTATTAAGCTCTGACATAGACTCTTTCTGATGTTATGATAAATTGCAATTGCTTCAATGACTGAGGTTATAGTTTGTTGGTTCTCAATAAGGCTTCTGATTCATACTTTTGCATTGTGAATAGATCATCACTTGAATATAAGTAATCATATGAAAAAATCTATATATGTTACTGTTATGAGAATAATCATGATGCTTTCATGTCCGTATTTTATTTTTATCGACGCCTCTACCTCTAAACATGGGGACATATTTATTGTTATCGGCTTTTCGCTTGAGGACAAGCGAGGTCTAAGCTTGGGGGAGTTGATACGTCCATTTTGCATCATGCTTTTATATTGATATTTATTGCACTATGGGATGTTACTTCACATTATGTCACAATACTTATGGCTATTCTCTCTTATTTTACAAGGTTTACATAAGGAGGGAGAATGCTTCAAATGGAATTCGGGCCGAAAAGGAGCAAATATTAGAGACCTATTCGCACAACTCCAAAAGTCCTGAAACTCCACGGAATATCTTATATTAAATAATAATAAAATCCTCGCCAAAGATGAAGGCCGGGGGCCCACACCACATCCACGAGGGTGCCCCCTAGGGCGCGCCTCACCTCGTGGGCCCCCGGTGGCTCTCCGATGACCATCTTACGCTATATGAAGTCTTTCGTCAAGAAAAAACCAGAAGCAACCTTTCGACGAGACTCGGCCGCCACGAGGCGGAACCTTGTGTAACCAATCTAGGGCTCCGGCAGAGAGCTGTTTTGTCGGGACACTTCCCTCCGGGAGGAAATCATCACCATCGTCATCACCAACGCTCCTCTCATCGGGAGAGGGCAATCTCCATCAACATCTTCACCAGCACCATCTCATCTCCAAACCCTAGTTCATCTCTTGTATCCAATTCTTGTCTCCAAGTCCGAGATTGGTACTAGTAGGTTGCTAGCAGTGTTGATTACTCCTTGTAGTTGATGCTAGTTGGTTTATTTGGTGGAAGATCATATGTTCAAATCCTTTATGCATATTATTACCCCTCTGATTATGAACATGAATATGCTTTGTTAGTAGTTACGTTTGTTCCTGGGGACAAGGGAGAAGTCTTGCTATTAGTAGTCATGTGAATTTGGTATTCGTTTGATATTATGATGAGATGTATGTTGTCTAGCCTCTAGTGGTGTTATGTGAACGTCGACTACAAAACACTTCACCATTATTTGGGCCTAGAGGAATGCATTGGGAAGTAATAAGTAGATGATGGGTTGCTAGAGTGACAGAAGCTTAAACCCTAGTTTATGCATTGCTTCGTAAGGGGCTGATTTGGATCCATATGTTTCATGCTATGGTTAGGTTTACCTTAATACTTTTGTTGTAGTTGCGGATGCTTGCAATAGAGGTTAATCATAAGTGGGATGTTTGTTCAATTAAGAACAGCACCCGAGCACCGGTCCACCCACATATCAAATTATCAAAGTACCGAACGCGAATCATATGAACGTGATGAAAACTAGCTTGACGATATTCCCATGTGTCCTTGGGAGCGCTTTTCCTTATATAAATATAAGAGTTTGTCCAGGCTTGTCCTTTGCTACAGAAAGGATTGGGCCACCTTGCTGCACTTTATTTACTTTTGTTACTTGTTGCTCGTTACAATTTATCTTATCACAAAACTATCTGTTACCACTTATTTCAGTACTTGCAGAGAATACCTTCTTTGAAAACCGCTTATCATTTCCTTCTGCTCCTCGTTGGGTTCGACACTCTTACTTATCGAAAGGACTACGATAGATCCCCTATACTTGTGGGTCATCAGGAAGTTTATCTATTCGGATAGCCGTGATCTTCGGTAACAGGACGACTTGGAGTTGTACCTTGACCTTATGACAACTAGAACCGGATACTTAATAAAACACACCCTTCCAAGTGCCAGATACAACCCGGTGATCGTTCTCTAACAGGGCGACGGGGAGAGGATCGCTGGGTAGGTTTATGCTATGCGATGCTACTTGGTGAACTTACCATCTGCTCTCTTCTACATGCTGCAAGATGGAGGTGGCCAGAAGCGTAGTCTTCGATAGGACTAGCTATCCCCCTCTTATTCTGGTATTCTGCAGTTCAGTCCACCAATATTGCCCCTTTACACATATACCCATGCATATGTAGTGTAGCTCCTTGCTTGCGAGTACTTTGGATGAGTACTCACGGTTGCTTTTCTCCCTCTTTTCCCCCTTTCCCTTCTACTGGTTGTCGCAACCAGATGTCGGAGCTCAGAGCCAGACGCCGTCGTCGATTTATGACTCCTACTACACCGGAGGTGCCGACTACTACGCATGTGTCAGCCGACGACGACCAGGAGTAGTTTAGGAGGATCGGGCAGAGGCTGCGCCTCTTCGATCATCGTATCCCGCTTTGTGCTAGCCTTCTTAAGGCAAACTTGTTTAACTTATGTACGTACTCAGATATTGTTGCTTCCGCCGACTTCGTCTATGATCGAGCACTTGTATTCGAGCCCTCGAGGCCCTGGCTTGTATTATGATGCTTGTATGACTTATTTATGTTTTTAGAGTTGTGTTGTGATATCTTCCCGTGAGTCCCTGATCTTGATCGTACACGTTTGCGTGCATGATTAGTGTACGATTGAATCGGGGGCGTCACAGAAGGTGTGAGAACAGCGGGTGGCAGAGGTGCAGTAAGTCACAGTCCTGCAGGATCATTTGTTGTAGGAGATCGGCAACGATGATGAACAGATATAGAGATATGGGGTCTCCCTTTCGAAGGCCGTTCTTGCAATTTGTCCAATTTCCTGGAATCCCGTTAAGCATGACAGCAGTTTTTCCAGTTGATAGGAGATCATGAACCCATGCTGAGAATTTTGGCGGGAATCCGGGACATTGAAGAATAGAGGAGAGGGAGTCCCAAGAGAGGGAGTCGAAGGCTTTGCTGAAGTCTAATTTGATGACCATGGTTGGGGCCTTTTTAGTGTGGCAAGCCCCAACAAGGTCCGCGGCATATACGAAATTTTCAGCGATGCAACGACCTGATATAAAACCAGTCTAGTTTCCGTGGACGAGCAGTGGGATTAGAGGTTTTAGTCTGTTGATGAGCACCTTTGCGACAACATTGATAGGACAGTTTTGGAGAGAGATTGGTCGGTAGGCCCCCGGAGTGTTTGCATGGTCCTGTTTGGGTAGTAGAATCAGATGGGCTTTGTTTAAGCATTATGTTTGGGCTTGGTGGTTTTGGAAGTCGGACATGAAGGAGTTGATATGATTTTTAACAAGGTTCCAACTGGGGGCCGAAGCCATCGGGTCCAGGACTCGCTAAAGGGTTCATTTGGAAGAATGCCTCTTTTATTTCTTCATGGGTGAAGGGGGAGTCTAGGGTGGAGAGCTGGGGTAAGGGATGAGGGTAGTATTGTTGTGGCTGAAATGTCCAGAAAGTGGTTGGAGTTCGGCCTATAATGTTCTTGAAATGATCTTGTAGGATGGCTGCTTTTTTATGGTGAGAGTGGAATTCCGTCCCATCAGCTATGAGGGAAGTTATTTTATTTTATCGAAGTCGCTCGGAGGCTGCCGCGTGCAAGTATTGAGAGTTTTCCTCGCCGTTGATGGCAGCTCTAACTTTTCCTCTTTGTTTCCAGAAGGTCATTTTTTCAGAGATGGCCATATGAAGAGTTGTTCTTAAATCCTACGACGGCTTGCGGTAACGTGTTTAGTGCATGCTTCATAGAGTTGAGAGATAACACTCGTCTTAGCTCCAGTGTAATTAAGACAAGGCACAATAGAATGGATGTTTTCTCGCAAAAAAAGTGTGTTTCGTTGCCCTACAAATTTATTCAGTTTTTTTTTGCAAGGGAAAATTATTCAGTGGATTTTTTTTTTGAGGATCAATTCAGTGGATCTTGGTACAAGGCAGAAACAAAACAAAAGAGACAATGGCAAATGGGCTATTTTAAGTATTATAAGAGTGCTTGTGTCGTGTAGAATTAGCTATTAGCTATTCAGTTTTTTTTTTTTTGCAAGGAAAAAAAATCAGTGGATCTTGGTACAAGGCAGAAATGACCGGCTGGTTAAGTGTTATAAGAGTGCATGTGTCACCAATCTCTTGATGGCCCAGATAGAAGGCGTGACTACCTGTACGATAGAAAATCCACACTAGTTCGTTAGTTCAACAAACCAGAAACCAGATAGGGCTAGCAGGATCACCATAGCTCACGTTATTATCGCACATTGTAAATTTCCATATTAACTTGAACACCGCCAAAAAGAAAAACTTGAACAGAAAAATAAAACTCACAATGCTCACGTATATCTCCATATTAACTTGAACATGAATTTACATCACCATAAATCACTTTATTACCGATGTACATCATAATTAACCTGAACAGACAGATGAAACATCCCTATGTTCACGTATATCGGTATAGGAGCCCCGAAAGGAGAAATATACAATCTATCAATTGTCATCACCCTGAACCATCTTAATCTTGTCGTCGACCCCTTCATCCAGCTCGAAATCACCGGAGTTGTAGGTGACACCGTTCCCGGCCTCCACCACATGTTGTACGATTGGGTAGTCACGGCCCAGCCCTTGGCAAATCTTGGGAGGATGGCCCTTGTAAGCCTTGCAGACGTAAGCTTCGAAGTTCTCGTAATCCTGAAACAAACAAGCTCATCATGACTCAAAAACTAGCGTATTCTCATATGGTGAAATTAGGACATGAAGCTGAGGAAACAGTTAGTAAAATGGGAAATCGTCCATCATGATTGGATCTAAAACTTGAGAAGAGTGGTTGTTGCTTACCTCGTACAGCGGTTGGCCATCAACCACCACCCATGGAACGTACTTGTGCGGGGGCACAAGCGCATCAGTCTGTTTCCCATACTTGAGCGAAAGCTAGATGGAGCAAGCAAAATACCAACACTGTGGTTAGCAATATTGCCTATAAAATGTATGTGACGATACAACGCAGAGGCAAAGGGAACGGACCTTGTGGCCTTGATCACTGTTGTAGCACTCCATGACAGGCTTGGGGTCAAGCCCCTGTTTCTGGAAGCACGACTCCCATTCCTCGCGCTTGCGGTTCATCACCAGGTCCTCCACGCAGTTGATGAAACCGAAATGCACATTCTGCAACCAATGACAAGTAGCTATCATATCAAAGAGTATGTGTAACAAAATTCTCCAGACTTGTAGCAGAACTGTCTAAATTTGAGGTGAGAACTCGGACCTTGGGAACCAACGACAGCTAGCTAATGACTATTCAAATTTACACATGTGTAATATACATTCATACAAACATGTTGATTTGTTTTCAGAATTTTTTGAAACTTCAAAATAGCATTTTGGCACAGTTCAAAAAATAGGGCTCCATTGCACCCAGGTTCCAAAGTGACATTTTGCTATTCTATACTACTATAACTGATACAAAGTTCACGTTGTAATTAATGTATCATAGTACATCCTATTCTTTGCTGAGAACTTAATGTAGTTGCAACAATACGTTGGTGGTGAAGCTGTGAGCAGAGATTATGATGAGATGTGGATGAATTACCAAATCCGGCCAGGCGTCGATGGCACAAGCCTCCACGTTGTTCAGAAGGCATTCATCGGGGCCATGCTGCAACAAGCCAAAAACCCAACATTAGTATGAGCACCAACACCATCCACCGCCAAATAGTCATTAATTAGACAATACTAGTTAGAAAGTACTCAGAACTAAGTACACACCCAGGATCCCCGACTGAACAAAGAAACATCAACAATAACCAAAGGAAGAACAGAGAAACGGATCAGGCGCGCGGCGATGGCACACCTGACAGGTGATGGCACCATGCGCGTCCACCTTGGCATTGCCGTAGGGGACGAGGGTGAGGTCCGCGGCATCAAGGAGTCCATCCTTAAAGACTCTGGTGAGGCTGTTCACCACGAAGTGCGCTGAGAAGGGGCACAGCGACTCATAGTAGAGCGCCATGCTCACCTTCCCGCTCCCCGATGTGACGACGCCACCATTAGCGCTCGCAGAGGAGGTGCTGAGCAGCAGGAGTAGCACGGGGAGGAGGAGGAAACGGTGGGGGCGGGTGGCCATGGGGTTTGCTCCTCCGGTCGATCAATGCACAGAGGATCAATGTGCAGAGAAGATGGTGGAGCCTTGGAGTGAGTGCAGGAGCTTGGCAATGAGGGGTTTATATTGGCGATTAGGGTGATGCACGGGTGGCCACGTGTGCAGTGAGGTGGTTTAAAGGACAAACTAGAATTGCTCAGCTGTGCGTGGCGATGTGGTGCATATTTGATATGGTGAAATGATGAGTGGTTCCCACCATTTCATCTTACGAGCATCTGCACGATAAAATGGCAGAAAGGGTATCTAGATGCATTTGTAAAACTAAAACTATTGCACATTCAAATGAACCTTGTTTCTTCAGGAAGAGTTTCCATTCTAGGCAAGAAGCACCAAGTGTGGTACACATTTAGATCGCGTAAACCAGATGGTAAGCAACTTGTTGAGGATTGTTAGTGGCGTTTCCAAAAGCTAGCAAATACAAAATCTCAATGGAAGTGGCTTGCAATGAATTATAGTAACCCTTCCCTAAGCTGAAAACTACAAGAGAACTCTAGGGTAGGAGCAAGGGCCGGTAGTGGAGCGAGCCTAACTTGTGGTCTGCCAAAAAACCAGGCCATTAATCACCGTTGGAACACATGATTTTAGGCGACGGTTGCAAAGCATGTTCTCCTCCTCTTTTAGAATCATCACAAACCATGATCGTGGGTAGTGGGCTGGTGGGTTAGCACGCTATGGCATTACTCGTTGAGATCTGAGAGAGAAGTCGTTTTAGCTCTAGTGTAGTACTCCCTCTGTAAACTAATATAAGAGTGTTTAGATAACTAAAATAGTGATCTAAACGCTCTTATATTAGTTTACGGAGGGAGTAATAAGTAAGACAATTAGACAAGGCAGCCAGGTGCGCTTGTTTTGTTCATAGTACAAAAAGATTTAGTTATTTCTTCGTACAAGGCAGAAACAAACAGAAAGGGAAACAATAGCAAATGGGCCGCGCTAAATAGAGCCTACGGCAAACGCGGCAGGACGGCGACTGATTAGCAGCAAGCAATACACGCCTTGGCCGCTATGATGCCACGCCGCTGCCACCACTACCGTTCAAAGTATTTCTGCAGTAGTAACCCACAAAATCAAGAAACTAGCTTTGGAATTGGCCGAGGGCAAGAGCACAGGATATTCGTAGCAGACGCAGAGTAATTCAGTGCTACTCTAGCTAGGAATCAATTTTGAGCTGGATGGTTCACGGGGAATTAGAATTAACTGGGGAATTGAATGAATGAGATACTATTGGCTAACTGCAGCACCTGGCAGGAGATGGTGTTGTTGGCGCCGCGGACGTGGGCGTTGCCGTAGGGGACGAGCAGGAGGTCGACGGCGTGGATGAGGCCGCTGTCGAAGATCCCGGCGAGGCGGGTGACGATGAAGCGCGAGCAGTAGGGGCAGAGCGACTCGTAGTAGAGCGCCAGGGACACCTTGGGCGGCCCCGCGGCGGCCGGCGGCAGGAGGGCGCCGAGGATGGCCGGCAGGAGCAGGACGAAGCGGAGGGCGCGACGGGAACCGGCCATGGCGCGCAGGGGGGGTCGCGTCCGTCCCGAGCGGAGTTCTCCTCTCCTGGTCAACGGGGAGCGGTAAGTTTTTTGTGTCTCGGTGGGTATAGACGGGATCACGGGAACATACGTGCGTGCGTGCCGGAAGGAAGGAAGGAAGGAAGTTCACGGCTGGATGATGTCTCTGATGTTTTTTTTTTTTGAGAGATGATGTCTCTGATGTTTTGGGACGTGTCACTATTCCGTCGTCAAGCAGGAGAGCTGTCTGTGAGGCCAACTCGATGCGCCATCTTGTGAATAGGTGATCGCCATCAAGTTTGGACACCATTTTGTTTTGTGAAGCACCTGGCCTAGAGAGGCACACCATCTTTCAGCTCCACAACATACCAGAATCAGTCCGTCTGTGTGACTGGATGATCCCCTGATTTCCTGGTTGATAAGGTAACAATTGTGAGCTAAATAAAGGTTAATTTTCCTGTCCAAGAAAAGTTGTACTGCCTCAACTCAACAGGTCCAGAGCTGAGCAGTTGTCACCAGGGCACAAGTGCATACATCAGTTGATCCAACTGCAGATAGAAACAGGAGCTACACAAAACTGGCAAAGCCTCCCCAAAAAATTGTACCTGCACTGGACAGGTCCGTAGCTGAGCAGTGGTCACCGGTACAAAGTGGACACAGGAGTTCATCCAACTGAAGACAGAAACAGGAGCCACACACACAAAAAAAAAATCCCAAGAGAAAAGAAAAATGAGCAACACAAAACTGGCTGAGCCTAGCTCCCCCAAAAGAAGCTCAGAGTTTCAGTCACAAACACATCACGGCCAAGGAATGCAACCTCACAGGGTGTACCAACTAACAAATGAATCTTTTCTCTGTCCACAAAAATCTTAATCAAATACAGTTAACAGAAACCAGCGCATGCCTCTTCGCAGTGAACAAAACACCTCGCAAGCATGCGCGATCGGAGCTCTACCATGTGGTCATAGTTCACGGTCAAACTCTACAGCCTACGGCAAACCTCTGGGAAGCGGTTCCAGCTTCCAGCTACATCTGCTTATAACCTATATTTAGTGATATGGTCCTAATATACAAGTCTAAAGGGAAGGGGTAGGGCACAAAGCAAGCTGCCCTCAAGCAGAGATCACGCGTACGTCGTCCCAGCGCAAGCAACTTCGTGATTGTCACATAACTCATTGCCTCTTGGGCTCCTCGCCGGGAACTTCAGCAAAGCAAACAGGGCATACCTGCAGAGCAAATGCATACTCCTGTCAGATCAAGAAGCAGGGGGTAGAAACGAGAAGCAGATACAGGTTGTTCCGTTTCGTTAGCGTTGACCTTGTTGATGGTAAGCCATTTTGTCACGCAGCTGGCATGGTACACATGCTTGCAGGGGAGTGCCATCTGCAGATCCCCTCTCCGATACTCCATTTGACAGATTACACACCTGTTTGTTACCCATAGGATAGTTCTAAAAGTTATCTTCCTTTCCATTTAAGAATCAGGTTGCTGTAACTGCGTCCTCTACAGGTAAGCTAAAAACAGAATATTGCACTCAAGATGCAGCATCATGTCGATGCAGACGGAACTGCTATGGTATGCTTCAAAAGTTTACAAGGTAAACCTGCCTAACCGAAAATTAAAAGCTATCAACAAAACAAAGAAGAAAGCAAAAACTAAGGCAAAACCCTATGCCTACAGTGGCCTACAGCAGGCCAAGAGAGAGCACATAAAGTCATTAGTCCAGAACTGATGGTGTAAAAGATTACAGCAAGATCTAACCTTTCACGGCGTTTTTTCTTCCTTGAAAACAAACCACACTTGAATTTGGTGACAGGAAGTGCTGAAATGCTTTCTTGGGAGAGACCCCGACTTTGGGCTCCAACTGCCTCGCCCAAATCCAACAATTCCTGTCAACAAAAACTTGTAAGCGAACCAAGTTCCAGAAATAATAAGATGAGACAAACAAAACTAGCAACGAAACGAATGATTAATGGATAAAGAGCTTAACCATTGAAGAGTATTGTACTATTGTTAGTTGAATAGTTCCAGTGCATGGAATGGAACAAAAGAAAAGCAGTGTGATGTGTGGATGTATATATCTACTAGTGGCTTTACAAGCATGTACTTTCAGATAAGCACAGCAAAAATACTGCTATGTGATTATTCAAGTAACAAATTTTTTCTTCATCTCAAGTCACATCATCCTTGATGTCCAGTATTTTGGTCCTCAAAGCACCCAAATAAGAACAATAAATTGATCAATCCAATTGTGCATGGTGTAATCACTGCAGACTTTTACCCATCTAGCTGAACCCAAACATATAAATCAGATGCAGAAGATGACAAATATATCAAGTGGGTTTTACATGAAACAGCGAGCATAAGAGCATGGTTACATAAGTCATGCAAGAGAAGTCATTAACCTCATATGTCATGTTGTCAGGATCAATGCTGTCTTGCCAAACAACCTGGAAATAAAACAGTATTATATTTCAGTGAATCAATGAGGAAATACCTTTTGGGTAGATGAGAAATAAGTGTACACATGAAACATGGAAACAAATAAACAATGTTATCGCATAGTTCTGGGTGGGATATGGTCAGGTATCAAGTTAATGTTTGGTGTGTGTGTGTGTGTGGGGGGGGATACATGGCATATAGCCTACTATCACATTCACAGGACAATACTAGTCAGTTAAATAAACATAAGCCTGCTCGAAAAACTCATTTACCTGAGGACTGCTTGAATTTTGGTGCACAGGTTGTTGGATGCCTGCAAGTGAAAACTAAATCAGAGTGCCAAAGTAAAGATGTATCGTTGAAGCAACTGTTTGGCTAGCAGGTAAAGGTTCAAATTTTATAAATTATTGGTTACTGTTCATGTGGTACCTAAATGCGTAAGAATCCATTAAGAACATCACATGTGCCGATCCAGTGCCGCAGTTTATGCACAGTTTGTATTCCAAAATAGGCATTAGTCAGATAACTAGTACTCCCTCCGTCGCAAAATAAGTATCGTGGTTACAAATAGTGATTATTTGTAACAAGTAAAACAGTTACAAATAGTATCAGTATCATGACCAAGTCTAATAAGTTTGCAGTAATCTGTAAATGCATAACGAAATAACCACAGGATTATAACGACAGACAGGTATTCTAAACCCACTTCGGAACTTCTGTTTTCTTTCCTCATGTAAGCATCTGATCAACTGTGCTCCAATTGGTCAACATTAGCAACGAATCCGATCATACAATGCTGGTCACTAATAGTCTGACACTAACAAACTTCCTATAGTATATAACTAACAGTAAGCAAATTTATGTGCTACTAGTCCTCTTAGAAAGGAAGAGCAAAAACGTGGAAGAAAAATAGCCGGTGAAGTGTGTTAATGCAGGTATAGCATAAGTGGCTGATGGAACCAGCCTGTAACCATGTCCAAACGATACACTAATTGCAGGTATAGCATAAGTGGCTGATTGAACCAGCCTGTAACCATGTCCAACGATACACTAATTGCAGGTATAGCATATTGCTGACTTGAATAATATTGTAATTGATCCTTGGTACCTAACCAGAGATGTTTATGTAGCTGACATCCCAGAATAATGATGATTTCAACTCCATCCTAAAATAATGATTATTTCAACTTCCGAAAACCATATCTCCAAAGTACTGAACTTACGTTCCTCAGTAGTAGAACTTGCACTTGCATGAGGAGCTTCAGCACCCTGCAGGACTATGTTGGGGGAGTCGGTATTGTTTACAGGCATGGGGTTATCCCAAATTCTGCGTCCACTATCTGCTCTATGCATGTAGTCATTCATGTCATACACATGTCCATAGCTATAGTAATTTCCTGCACCAGAATATCCGTATTTATACGAGTTTGTCTGCATCATCGTCCAGTATGGATTAGCCTGCACATTAACAACACATAAGCATGGAATGCAAAGGAAGACGATAACAATGGATGAAAGCATGAAACAGTGACTAAAGTCGTGATTGACAGTATTGTAGTCTTTGGATGATGTGCCGGTGAGCTTTCCGAAATCATCTCCCATTGTTGAGTAACTCTATTTCTTCTTTCTTTTTCTTAAAATGAAGGTGCTTATTAGACTTGTGAGAAAAATATGTAGATTCATGAGGCGTGTATAAACTGCTAAAATTTGAAATTTGGAATCACCAAATTCGTAGGTATCATTTTTAATTATAAAGTAGCTGAATATATAAAGAGTGACCTTTGCCAAAGCCACAAACCACGTAAAATTACATGGTGGATATATGTACATCATTACCAAAGTACTCCCTCCGTTCACAAATATAAGATGTTTTGGATATTTCAATATGGACTGCATAGGGAAAATGAGTGAACAAACACACTAAAACAGTCTATATACATCTGATTCAGAAAAAAGTTAGAACATCTTACATTTATGAACGGAGGGAGTAGTGAGAAATCTAACAATACAGAATAGGGTTTGAGGAAATGGAAGAAACTAGTTGTTGCACTAAAAGACAATTACAATCTTTTGTACCTGATCCTGGAAGGCATCGGCAAGAGCAAAATCAGCTTGAGCATATGTGAGGCCTTCAAAAAAATCCATGAAGCTCTCGGTGATGGTGTATGGATATCCAGTGTTTATGTAGTGGAGTTCCATCTGTCGACTCCCGTTCATCCTTTCCGACGGATCATCAACCTACAACAAATCAAGCCAAAAAAACCTTTACTTCACTGATAGAAATGAAAAACAAAAACACGCATCGAAGTTGGGACACGGCAGAATTGAGTTAGCCGAAGATCAAACAGCGAGGAACAGATACATCGTATGAAGTGTGTAATAGGCATAGTGATCTTTTGACTGAAGCAACACCTGGAGGAGTTAAACAACACTGGAGATCTTGCACCATCTTAGTTAAAAGCAATAGATCAGTCATTATCACTGGATTGCCCTCGGCTATGGAACTCGCAGAGCTGAACTGTGCATTCATACCACAGTGGCCTAGTATTTACCATTCTACCGTAAAATGATACTATGACAGAAGTGGTCCTTTTGTCACCACTGGTACAATGCACATTTTTCTTCCAAACCAAAAAAAAAAACTACCAGCACGATGCAGGAACCAATGCACGATCCAGCCAGAAACAATGCCAAGAATAGAATCGAGGGAGGCCTCCGCTCGGAGCATCGAAAGTAAAATAAAACAAGAACTGAGGAGAGGCAAATCGCGGCATCGAGCTTCCGCCGAGGGGCGGATCTAGATGGCGTGCCGGGTGCGCACCGGAAGACAGAGAAATTGTGAAGGTCAGTGGGATCTGACTAGTCGCTGGAAGAAAACAAGCTCATACCTCAAACTCAATGGCCAAAGACTGCGGACGGAGTGGAGGCAGGAGGGACGCGATGTGGCGACCAGGAAGAAAGGAAACGGCAATGGCGGCGTCCCGCGTGAGAGGCGGATGGGGGTGGAGGGGGAGAGGGGTTGGGGGAGGGGGGAGGGGGAGGATAGAGGTGTGAGGCACGGCAGGGCAGGCGGTGGTACACTGTAGGTCTGCAGCTAGCCTGTGGGAGAGATGGAGCAGAGCAGCCTTGGGCGGAGTGAGACTGCTGAGAAGAGGAAAGGAAGGCACGGGACGGTGGAGAGAAATACGGAAGGGCTAAATTTGTAATCGGGTAAACATACGGTACTGTTTAAGTAATACAGCGGCTGATGGAGTGGTTTCTTTGTAGGCTTTTGAAATTTTGAGTATAATATACCACTAGTCCTAAAATTATTAGGGTATTATGCAAATGTACACCTAGATCCTAAAAGTTTGCTAAGGGTGTTAGCAGCAATCCTATCCGCGTTGCATTAGATTTGGCCTGCACGTGTGGCAGGTTGATCCTTGACATGCGGTGACTTTTTGCGCGCGCGCACCCGCTCCCCCTCCTTCTAAAAAGGTTCTCTTTTCTAATTTTATGGCCCTCCTCTTTGCACAAAACCTACGCGGATGTCGTATAGCAATCTATTGGACGAAGCCTTTCATCTCATTCCCCTGATCCTCTCGCATGAGCCTGTCACCGCCGGTCTTGCTCTCCCATGCTATGGGCCCGGACCCCCTCCCCACACGGCGACGACTACTTTCCTTGAAGGGCGTGGTGCTAACAGCGCACGGGGGAGGGTGGTGATGGTAGCAAGCAGGCATGCTAGCTCCGTCCTCCTCCTTCCACCCGACGCAAAAAGTCTAGAAGGCTCAGTCCGCGCTTTCTTCCCAGCAGAGATGATCCTTCCTAAGCGGCAAAGGTAGCTATGTTAGAATGGTTCCAGCGGCGTGCTGAAGGAGCGCAGCATGCTCACGACGTTCGGCCGCTGGGATGGACTATGGCCATTGAAGGTAAAGAGGAAGACAAGGGAGAGGATGTGTAAGGAGAAAAAAATTAGAAAAGACAACCTTTAGGGGGTGCCAAAAAAACGCCACATGGCATTAGTCAACATGCACCCGTTTTTATTTACTATAATGGAGAATGAATGCGAACGGTGAATCCCTTCGGCTGCTGGCTGTTCGCTTCGTTTCCCTCTCTTTGTTTCATCATCCGTCGATGCCTGCTCGCCTCTGAAAGAACATGCGGTGCCCCCATGTTTGGTTTTGGTAATTGATGACAATCTCTATGGACTAATGGTTGCCTTGAGTTATATTGAAGGGTTTGTCCATAGGCTTTTCTTGGAGTCCATTTGTTGGTTTCAAGGAGAGTTTGTGATGATCAGCGGTGCTATTAAGGAATTATCCAAAGACCGGTCATGTGAGTGTTGAGCTTATTGCAAGCATGTCTTGAAGAATAAGATTGTGTGATCATTCATGTCCACCTTCAAGACATCATCCAAATGAAGAGAGTTGGAAAGATTCAACACACAAAGCGCACAAGATGTACCGAGGGATCAAGTGATCCCATGGTATGGTAAGCATTGTCCATTACGCTTTGTGTGCTAACCCATGGTCTTCGTGAGAGTTCTTTGTGGGGTTAGGTTGCGGAGTGCAAGTTCAAGTGATGCATAACGAAGAGATCAAGTGCTTGAAGCTTGCCGTCCATTATGGTGACAATGGACTTGTGAAGATGAGCGGAAGAGTGGCTCACCCATAGTGGAGTATGAGGGGGCAATCAACTAGTCTTTATCGAGCCAACACAATCAAGAAAGGTGGTCCAACTTGAGGGAGTCAAGATCGTCATCATCTAGCTCAAGTGGACTTTGTGCAAGGCAAAGGTTTGCCCTTGATAGGTTTTCTATTTTACCGGTCTCATGGTAGTTGTGGGAGACCGGGTTATAGGATCGATTGCCGTACTATCAAGGGGGCTCTCGATGAGTTGCTTGATCGTATCGTTCGTAGAGAGCTCAAACCATTGCATCCTTGCATCATCTTTATTGGTTCTTGTTTGGTTCTTCTCCTTGCGAGTTTTGGAGCTTATGGTCATTTTTATGACAAGCTCGAGTTCATCGAAAACGGAGTTCACATGCGTCTTCTATGATGTTTTCGATGTTGGAGGGTATGCCGGTTCTTCTCTGTTGGAGTTTCACTCCTTTGCTTGTTAGGCATACCTCCCCTGCCTCTTCTTACTATACCTCCCTTGTCTTTGTTTTGATGCTACTCGTTGTCTTGTATCCAACAAGCTTGAGTTTGCTCAATTCGGAGCTCATTTGTAGAAGTTATGGCAGTTCTGGTTTTATTGTTTCCCTCTGTTGTCTTCTCCGTAAAATGAAGGACTCCTAGTGTTGCTAATCTGGGGCATGCGGTAATCGCTCTCCGGAGCAGAGTAATCTGCAGGTGCTCAAGTAGTACCGCTCTGTGGGAGCGGTAGTACCATGGCCTCGTGCCAGCGCTTGACTACTCGGTAGTAGGGGCGGATGTAATTTTTACATCCGTGTCCTCTGTGATAGTACCGTGCGTGGGCGGTAGTACCGTGGGCTCGCCAGGCTTAGCACAGCGGAAGTAAGGCGGATGTAATTTTTACATCCGCGCCCTCTGTGATAGTACCGCTCTTCGTGTGCGGTAGTACCGGTCGGATTTTGCTCGAGTCCTCCTCGGCGGAAGTAGGTACGGAAGTAATTTTTACTTCCGTGCTTTCTCTATGACTAGTGTTGCTCGCCTTACGGTAGTACCGTAGGCACGCGGTAGTACCGCTCGGCGGTTCTACCGTTAGTCGCCTGTCTGCAATGTGCCTTCATCGGCGGCGATCTTTGCACTGCGGTAGTACCGCAACTGCAGTAGTACCGCTGACCGATCATAGTACCGCAGCTCCGTGCGGTAGTACCGCGTCGTGCGGGCTGAGTGAGGAGATAACGGTTGGTTTTCTCCCCACCTATAAAAGGGGGGTCTTGTTCCCCCTTGAGACCTAATCCTTTGAGCTCGTGTTCTTCCCCCATTGTTGACCTTCTTCGAGCTTGCTAACTCTCAATCCCTCCATGGATTCTTGCTAGTTTTTTAGGGAAAAGAGAGAGGAGATCTAGATCCACATTTCCACCAATCACTTTCTCCTCTATGTGAGGGGAACCCTTGGATCTAGATCTTGGAGTTCTTGGTGTTCTCCTTCTTGTTCTTCCTCTCATTTTCTTCCCTAGCATTAGTTGCTTCGGTGGGATTTGAGAGAGAAGGACTTGGGCACTCCGTGTGCCCTTGCCATTGCATTGGTGCATCGGTTTGAGTTCTCCACGGTGATACGTGGAAGTTACAAGTTGAGAAGCTTATTACTCTTGGGTGCTTGGGCGCCCTAGACGGTTGGTGGTGTTCGGAGCACAATCATTGTGGTGTAAAGCTCCGGGAAAGCGTCGGGGTCTCCAATTAGGTTGTGGAGATCGCCTGAGCAATTTGACGGTACCGTGACCGCCCCAAGGGTTGCCAAAGTGTACGGGTTCGGTGACCGCCCCCAAGGGTTGCCATTTGTACGGGTTCGGTGACCGCCCTCAAGGGTCCCTTAGTGAATCACGGCATCTTGCATTGTGCGAGGGCATGAAGAGATT
The DNA here is from genome assembly GCA_021605145.1 of Aegilops bicornis. NCBI lineage: Eukaryota > Viridiplantae > Streptophyta > Magnoliopsida > Poales > Poaceae > Aegilops > Aegilops bicornis. Next base: position 437,635,861 of record CM038672.1, on the reverse strand, counting down.
ATGGTGGCCCTAGTGGCTTCTTGGGGAGCATTGTGCCTCCACACCGCTCCAAATGGAGATTAGCATCCGCAAGGGTGTGAACTTTGGGATACATCGTCATCTCCGCGTGCCTCGGTTATCTCTTATCCGAGCCCTTTACTTATGCACTTTACTTTGTGATAGCCATATTGTTTCTTGTCATATATCTTGCTATCACCTAAGCAGTTTTTCTTGCTTAGCATAAGTTGTTGGTGCATATAGGCGAGCCTAGTTGTTGTAGGTTTTGTGCTTGACAAATTAACCGCTAGGTTTATTCCGCATTTGTTCAAGCCTCAACCGTAATTATTTTAAAGCGCCTATTCACCCCCCCCCCTCTAGGCGACATCCACGATCTTTCACCTGCAATCGAGAAGTGCAAATAATCACGAAAGCAGAGAAGTAACATAACAAACATATTTGAAAATGCCAAACAAAAACAAGTAGAGCAGATGGACATAGCAAGCTTGAGGTGCATCCAGGAGCACATGCCCAACACTCAGAAGCACAGAATGAAGTCCTATAGCATGGACACCGGAACTGATGAATCTCATACCCAAAACCGATGGCAGACACACCCCAACAATCCCGGATCCAACACTCTCTTCCCAACCAACCATATGAACTATCCAAATTTCTAAGACACATGAACAAGCCAAAGACCAAATTACAAAGAATCTGGGAAACCAAAATGAAGAACAGCGAAGCCAATGAACATGCCATTCTTCTCATTCTCTTCCGGAAGGTCCTTTGGACAAAGAAAAACACAAGACTAAATGGACACAAGCCAAGGCACCAATCCGAAAGGCACATGACTCGACAGACTAATCCAAAAGGAACATGGCCGCATGCATACACATCTTCTTGACAGCTCTCACTACAATCCTGGATACCTATGCGCACAAAGGAAATACCCCAGCCTTAGCAAGATCCAAACAAGCCGAAAAAAGCACACCCTTGTTACCCACAATCAAACAAACGAGGCAGAATTGAGAACCACTAAAATCCAACCAGAGGACACCATTCTCTGCCTCCACGTACATAAGAAAACAAGAAAGAAATGCACTGATTTGCCACTGTGCGCACACACCATACTGAGCTAAACAACAAACACGCACAGGCGCAGGATCACCAACCTAGATACGGAAAGACACCTAAAAACAAAGAAAAGGGAAAAGAGGGGTCGACCTGTAGATCCCTGGAGCAAGACGCGAAGAACAGCACCAAACAAAAACAAGTAGAGCAGATGGACATAGCAAGCTTGAGGTGCATCCAGGAGCACATGCCCAACACTCAGAAGCACAGAATGAAGTCCTATAGCATGGACACCGGAACTGATGAATCTCATACCCAAAAACCAGTAGCAGACACACCCCAACAAGCCCAGATCCAACACTCTCTTCCCAACCAACCATATGAACTATCCAGCCCCCAAGACACATGAACAAGCCAAAGATCAAATTACAAAGAATCTGGGAAACCAAAATGAAGAACAGAAGCCAATGAACATGCCATTCTTCTCATTCTCTTTCAGAAGGTCACTGGACAAAGAAAAAACACAAGACTAAATGGACACAAGCCAAGTAGACCACTCCGAAAGGTACATGACTCGACAGACTAATCCAAAAGGAACATGGCCGCATGCATACACATCTTCTTGACAGCTCTCACTACAATCCTGGATACCTATGCGCACAAAGGAAATACCCCAGCCTTAGCAAGATCCAAACAAGCCGAAAAAAGCACACCCTTGTTACCCACAATCAAACAAACGAGGCAGAATTGAGAACCACTAAAATCCAACCAGAGGACACCATTCCCTGCCTCCACGTACATAAGAAAACAAGAAAGAAATGCACTGATTTGCCACTGTGCGCACACACCATACTGAGCTAAACAACAAACACGCACATGCGCAGGATCACCAACCTAGATACGGAAAGACACCTAAAAACAAAGAAAAGGGAAAAGAGGGGTCGACCTGTAGATCCCTGGAGCAAGACGCGAAGAACAGCATGGACCCGATGACGAACAGGTGAGGAGGTCAAGCAGGAGCTCTACAAAGGATGGACCAGCCCACAAAAATGTCAAAACCACACCTTAGATCAAGCAGACGGCAGAAATTGGGTCAAAAGGAAGACTCACCCACTGCAGTGGCGGCGGCAAGCTCGGCGACGGAAGAGGAACCGGGAGGAGGAGGGCGGAAGTGCGGGGGCGACGGCTGCACGATGGGAAGTGGGGCGGCGCGAGTGCAAGAGGAAGAAGAGGAGGGGCGCTACTGCCTCCTTCCCCGCCGAGTACCGAGGCGCGACGACGGCGCCCTGGACACCTCGGCCTCACGGCCGTCCTTGCCTCGATCCTCCTCCTCCCACCCTAAGCACCAATGCGGCGGTGTCACCTGACGCCCGCCACGCCCCTATGTCGCCGCTGTTGCCTCGCCTTGCCATTCCTCCTTCCCTCCGGTGAGCAACGCCTTGAATCAAAGGGGATGGGAGGAGGAGGACGTGAGGGCAGGAGGTCGGGCGGCGGCGGGGAAGGAGGCAGTAGTGGCGGCGCTAGGGGTGGGAGGAAGAGGAAGGGAGGCGGCTGCAGGAGGCTTGGAAGCGAGCGAGGGAGGAGGAGCCGGCTAGGTTTCACCAAGGGCGTGGCCCCCCTTTTATACCCCTAGAAAGTGAAATGACGAAAATACCCTCGGGGGGCACTGGAATTACATGCGGTGGCAGGCCGGGAGTGAAACGAGCGCTCAGTTTTTATCCAACGGTCGAGGGCGTTCGGGAGGGGGATCGGACGGCCGGAAACGCATCAAGGAGCCAATCCGACGACCAGGAGGCTCAAATCGCTGAGGAGCCTTGTGCATCCACTCGTCTCTTATTTCTGGATTGTGCACAAATTCAGAGTGGCCATAGTTCGAGTTCTATACTTTGCTAAGTCACATGTTAGCATTTATGTTTCTTTTTCACACAAAGAAAATACAGTTTATTCACATTGGCATTTGTTCAGCATCACAATGGCATTGGTCTATGATTAGACATTGAACATTGAAACTGAACAATGATTTTCATAATACGAACTAAGACATACCTAAAACATAGCGGGCATGACCAGATGGGATGACTTCCACCCCGTATTCATGCAGACTGACTGGCCATCTGCATGCTTGGCATTCACACCAACACGGCGAGCATCGCCTACCCATGCTATTTAAATCTTGTCGGCAACGACCCAAAACTCTACCCCTCCGATCACCTTCTCTCACCGTTCCAGGCGTCAGCCTTCCACCTCGTTCGTCCTCGCCCATCGTCCGTCGTTGTAATGGCCGGGACCTCTCGTGGCTGGTGGAAGCGGTTGTCGCCGCAACACCGTGCGAAAATCATGGCCGAGGTCCCAGGTGCCAGGGCCGCGCTGCGGTGGGCCAACCTCCGAGCTCTCCGGAGCAGAGGTCGGATGACTCAAAGACGGGGAAGGAGGAGTAGGAGGAGGGTGACCCCATGGTGACGACGAAGATCGCCAAGGGGAAGAAGGAGCAGCAAGATGCCGGTGGTGTGTGGAGCCACCGATGTCAAGTTCACCCTGCTGCAGACGTATGTGCACTACAGACAGGTGATGTCAAAGGCAGAGGAGGAGGAGCCGCCGCCACTAGTGTCCGTGTTCCATCAGCTACAGGAGGAGTAGCGGTACGACATGGCGATCCTCGAGGAGCACTGGATGACAAGGATTACCAGGAGGCAGAGCATGCATGCTTCCGACATTGCCGTCACAACCATGATTGCCGCGGACCTGGGTATCGTTGACGAGCAACGATGGTGGTCGAGTCCGTGCACAATATACGCACCATCCACCGCGAAGGCTGACAGCTTCGTGTCATTTAGGCGAAGCGCAAACCCTCTCTTCAAGACCTTGGAGACGCAAACCGACAACACGCCGAACCACGACGGCGATGATGCCAATGTCGATAGCTGCACCTCATTCGCACCGGGCCACGGCGACGATGTGGCTGGACCGTCTGGTGCGAGGATCATCGATCTCCAATGACGACAGCGACGACCAAGCGGATCCATCGAGGAGTAGAGTACAACGTGGACATGTTTTTGCCATGTAAAAATTATTCAAATATTAATGAAAACGTTGTGTCCGCTTTTCTATTTGTGCCCGCTCACACGTCCAAACGTGTCTGCTGACATTTGATGAGACCCCCCGCCCCCCCCCCCCCCGCAAAGAAAAAGACATTTGATGAGATCGGTCTTTTTTGGTTCCGCGGTTACATTTTCGTCTTATTCATGATCTTATTTCCCAAGGTTAAAGGTGTCAAACACCCTCGGAATGAACCCGTTTGTGGTAGGTCATACGTACTGCTCCACTAATGTGGTTTTATAACATTGCAAAAGCAATTGGATAGGGACAAAATCGAAGGGATTATTTTATGTGTTCCCACACACCTCAGCCCTTGCTGTATCACCGCAAGTGGGACCCAGCGGTCCCGGACCCGCAAGCCGGTATAAGGCTGGTTGTAACAGGGAGTATCATGCACTAGTATCATGCATATGATACTAGTGTACGATACTACTTCCCTAATGCATAGTATCATATTTTAGTATCATATACTACTCTATTTATTGTCACGCATGACACAAAGTAGCATAGCATTTATTATGATACGGTATCATGATATGATACTGTACTCTCTCTTTCTTCATTTAATACTATGACACCTCATTAAAATTGCCTAGTTGGCATGCATGATACTAGCTATGATACTACCATTACGACCAGCCTAAGGGCATCTCCAATGGTTGTAAGATAGTTGTTGGTAGACTTTGCCACATAGGATTTTTGATGATGTGTCATGCAGTAAATGAGGAAAGAGAAGAAGGTCAGACGCATAATGAACCAACACCCCTTGCACAAGCTCCAATGTAGAATGAGAGAGCACCTTATTTATTGTCTCACATCCTATTGGGCAAACTAGATACAACCCATTGGAGTTGTTGTATGTTAAGGTGTTGATTGATGACATGGCATATTTTATCAATAAGCTAACATACAAACTATTGGAGATGCTCTAACGAGGGTCGGTGCGGAAAGGACGCTTGGGGTGTACGCAAGGCGGCACGGGAAGGGGGCCCCGCTGGCCGTCCGGTCCTGGCAGCAGGCGTGACGCTTGGAATTTCTCTTTCCCTACGGCACAGCCACCGAGGACGTACACGCCAGCACGGACCAAGGGTGACAGTGGGCCCGAGCGGAGTAACGGGTTCGGTGGGTCCGTGGTCCACTGCCGTGCGTCGCTTTTGTCTCCCCCGCTGAGCTCTTTTTCTCCTTGTTTCACGCCGAAAAGAAAAGCGCGCATGGGACGGGACGGGATGGGATTGGAGAGCGGCGCGCAGAGTGCCGCGCTTTCACGTGAACGCGGTGCATGGACATCACGACTCGCGTGCAGCGCTTTTCTTTTTTTGATTTGTAACGCTCTGTTTCTATAGGGAACAAGGTGGCTGTAGCTGTACTAATCCTTGCTAAACTGTTGGTTGCGGCACTAGTCATGAATGATTTTGGCTCCATGCATCCATGGAACGAGTCCACAGGCACGAATAATATGAGAGAGGGAGAGAGAGAGCTCGCGGGAGGATTTGATCAGGCGAGCACCTCTACGCTGCCTTCTGGAAGGTACTTGTCCGTCCGGCCGGGAAAAGGCAACCAGCTCGTCAATTGGGTCGGGACCGGAGCTGGCATGCATTGATGCACGGCGAAAGCCGCAGCAATCCGCGAGTCCGCGTGCCTGTTGCATCAAAGCCTTGACCCGAGAGCGAAGCAACGCCCAGGCCCAGCTCGGAAGCAAGAACTTGTGCTAGTCTTTGCCATCGCGACATACAAAGATGCTCGCCAGCAATGTTGGCGATTCCACGGACAACTGGTTGAGGTTGGGAACACGGCTATTCGTACACATCACGTGCCCACCACAGTGCAAACAATTTTTATTTCTAGTTTGCAAACTTGAGCCCTCCGGAAGGTGGGCCCAGGGACGCAGGCGGGCGCGTCTGCATTCGTCCGCATAGCGAAAATTGCACTAATTTTTATTACTTTAACGCCGTCCGCTTGCATCCCTTGTGGGCCTCCTCTCTCATATATTAGCACATTAGAGGAGAGTGGATTTTTGAAACCCGGGTGTATTGAAGGACTTTATTTTAAATACTTTAAAAATCACATTTAAAATTTCAAAAAATTCTGAAAAAAATTCTACGTGATCATGTATTGATGTGTATTACACATGTGTAATGTTTGGTGATGAAATAAGTAAATATGCGACCTATACAAAAAAGACAAAATGGTGATTTCCAAATAGTGAATAATGCATGCACTTTCATCTTTCCAAAATCATGATTTTGTCATTTTTGTGTAACTTACATGGTTACTTATTTCAGCATCAAAATTTACACATGTGTAATATACATTCATATAAACATGTTCATTTGTTTTCAGAATTTTTTGAAACTTCAAAGTAGCATTTTGACACAGTTCAAAAAATAGGGCTCCAATGCACCCGGGTTCCAAAGTGACTTTTTGCACATTAGAGCAAGTATAATGATATAGTAGGCTTAAGCCTGCGTAGAGCAACTCTAGCATAATTTTTTTTTCAAGAGCACGCCAAAAGCGTGTCTTAATTTTATAGAAGAAAGCATAATAGACAATGTATAAGAAACCTGGGGATGAATGCTAACAAACACCCCAGACAAACACACCCACACACCCCCTAGCTAGCCTAAGCCTACTCTCTCACAGAAACCACAGAAAACCTCCTTCCCCTAGGCCTGCCGCCTTCCATTTCTTCAACTCCCCAATAATGGCACTAGCCAGATCCGGACCATTCAACTGCTGGTTGGTCCTGTGGAAGACTCTCGCATTTCGCTGCTTCCATAATGCCCAGATGACTGCAATAACGACCGTATCAAAACCCTTCTTGGAACCCCTACTCCATATTGCTCTCTGCGTCAACCACCAATCCAAGAGGTGATCATGCGCATTTGGGATGGTTGCCTGCAGACCCAAAGCATCAAACATGGTATGCCACACTTCCCTTGCATACACGCACTGGACCAAGATGTGCTCCGCATTGTCCTCCTCTTGGAGACACGTATAGCATGCCGAAGGCCGATCTTGCAACCCATGCCTCGCTCGCCTATCCGAGGTCCAGATGCGGTGTTGCACCGCCAACCAAGTGAAAAGTTTGCACTTGAGCAAAGCCCAACTTTTCCAGATGCATGAGGCATAAGGCACCGTAACTACACCGAGACAGAGCCGTTGGTATGTCGACCGAGCCGCATAAAGGCCGGACGGATCCGCAGGCCACGAGAAGGAATCCTGACTGGAGGCGTCAGGCTGTACCATGCTCATCGCCAAGTTTAGATGGATGAGCTGCATGTGATCACCGGAGCTGAGATCACCCGATATATCTAGCATAATCTTCATATCTTCGGTCGTCATATGGGATGTGAGAGAGGTATGTGCCGCTCATCCTATTTTCTGTTTAGGAATCATCTACACTGCAAAGGCTATTGGGCTGGCCCATCATTGTGGCTGAGCGTGACTTTTTTCTGTGAGTTTTTTGTTGGGTTTTCACCGTTGTAGCATCGGGGTTTTTTCTCCATATTTTCTCTCGGTTTCTTCGGTTTTCATTTTTAGTTTTATTTCATTTTTCAGTTTTATTTATTTTTCTTTGGTTTTCATTGGGTTTATTCTTTTTATTTATTTTTCCTTCTTTCCTCTATTTTATATACACATTCAATGTTTTCCATATGCATCTGGAACATTGTTATACATGTTTAATTTTTTAATACATGATTAATATATCTTAAAATTACAGTTTTGATGTCTATTTTTTATTATACATGTTGACATTTTAAAATACATGACTAACATTTTTCCAAATACTTCTTTTGGACCTATTTTTGAATACACGTTGAAACATATGTCTGTATGACACAAAACATTATTTTAACTATGTGAATGCTTTTATACAATGAATAATCATTCATTAAATGTCACAACCTTTTTGTTTGAACCGTGTGAACATTTTTTAAATGTAACATACATTTTTTGAATGGTATGAAACATGCTTTTTTGAATTACATGAAATGATTTTTAAATTGTATAACATTTTTCTAAAACTATCACATGCATTTTTTTGAAACATGTAAACACTTTTGTAGTGTCACATAAATTTTCTTGAATGATACGAACATTTTGTTAAAGTTGAGCGAACATTTTTTACAATGCATTAACTTTTTCTAAATATGTAATGAGCAGTTTTTAAAAACTAACTATTTTTCATAATACATATATTTAATAATTTTTTCTAGATATAAAAAATATAAAAAAACACGTGAGGTCAGCGTGATGAGGCCACATGGTTACCGGCCCGCCCCAGCACCGGCTCTCGCATATAGTTGTTGCGAGCGATGCATAGACGTGCCTTGTGGGACGCTTCATATGGGTATGAAGACCACGACTGTTGTGTGCAAACACATACTGCGCAAAATACTAATGGACGGCGGCAGCGGGCTTAATATCATTTACGCCGACACATTGGAGGCAATGAGCATCCCGATGACTCGCCTCAGCAAGAGCAACATGTAGTTCCACAGGGTAATTCCTGGGAAGAAGGCTAAATCGCTCGGCCAGATTGCCCTCGAAGTCCACCACCTCGAAAGTCAGCCGTTCCTTTTGAAAGGTAGGTCTTCGCAGGTTTTATGGCCCGTCCATGCTACGTGTATCTTAAGCTTAAGATGCCAGGGCAGAAAGGCATGATCACCATCACAGGCAATCGGAAGTTGGCTGAAGACTGCCTCCAGAAGGGCTCCCATATTGCCGATGAGCAGATGGCGATGGCCGAGCTGGACGAATACAAGAAGGCGGTGGACGCGAGCGAGTTGTTGAAGTCCAAGAAGCCAACTGTGGAATCTGCTTTCCAGTCGGCCGGGGAAACGAAGCCGGTGCACATCCATATCCCGAAGACCCGGGTGCTGCCCCGACCAACATCTCCACCACCCTCGACGGCAAATAGGAAGCCGAGCCCGTCCGGTTCCTCCGTGAGAACTAGGACATCTTCGCATAAAATCCTTCTGACATGCCGGGTGTTCCCAGGGAACTGGCCGAGCACAGACTCAATGTCGATTCAAGGAGGAAGCCTGTCAAGGAGCATCTTCGGAGATCTTCCACCGAGAAGCGCAAGGCGATTGGCAAGGAGATAGTGCGACTCTTAGCCGCCGAGTTCATCAGAGAGGTGTACCACTCCGAGTGGCTCGCCAATGTCGTCCTGGTGCCGAAGAAAGAAAAGTCACTGGGAATGTGTGTAGATTTTAGGCACATCAATCGGGCCTGCCCGAAGGATCATTTCCCTCTCCCTCGCATAGATCAAATAGTAGATTCTACTGCCGGATGTGAGCGGCTATCGTTTCTGGATGCGTACTCCGGGTACCACCAGATCCGACTGTACGACCCTGATGAAATAAAAATAGAGTTTTGATGTCTACTATGCAACTTTATTCTTGTATACACGTGTTGGGCCTCCAAGCGCAGAGTTTTGTAGGACAATAGCAATTTTCCCTCAAGTGGATGACCTAAGGTTTATCAATCCTTGAGAGGTGTAGGATAAAGATGGTCTCTCTCAAACGACCCTGCAACCAAATATAAGAAATCTCTTGTGTCCCCAAGACACCTAAAATGGCAAATTGTATAGGTGCACTAGTTCAGCGAAGAGATGGTGATAAAAGTGTAATATGGATGGTAGAAATATATTTTTATAATCTGAATAAATAAAAATAGCAAGGTAGCAAATAGTAAACGAACACAAAAACGATATTGCAATGCTTGAAAATGAGGCCTAGGGTCCGTACTTTCGCTAGTGCAATCTCTCAACAATGCTAATATAATTGGATCATATAACCACCCCTCAAAGTGCGATGAAGAATCACTCCAAAGTTCCTATCTAGCAGAGAACATAAGAATAAATTGTTTGCAGGGTATGAAACCACCTCAATGCTATTCTTTCCGTTCGATCTATTCAAGAGTTCGTGCTAAAATAACACAAAGCTATTCTTTCCGTTCGATCTATCCTAGAGTTCGTACTAAAATAACACCAAAGAAAATTCATATTCATAATACTCAATCCAACACAAAGAACTTCGAAGAGCGCCCCAAGATTTCTACCGGAGAAACAAAGACAAGAACATGCATCAACCCCTATGCATAGATTACCCAATGTCACATTGGGAATCCGCAAGTTGAATGCCAAAACATACATCAAGTGAATCAATACGATACCTCATTGTCACCACGAGTATTCATATGCAAGACATATATCAAGTGCTCCCAAATCCATTAAAGTATTCAATCCGATAATAACGAAATCTCAAAGGGAAAAACTCAATTCATCACAACAAGATAGAGAGGGGAAAACACCATATGATCCGACTATATTAACAAAGCCCGCGATACATCAAGATCGTGACATCTCAAGAACACGAGAGAGAGAGAGAGAGAGAGAGAGAGAGAGAGAGAGAGAGAGAGAGATTAAACACATAGCCCCGAGGGTGGACTACTCCCTCCTCATCATGGTGGCCGCCGGAATGATGAAGATGGCCACTGGCGATGATTCCCCCCCTCCGGAAGGGTGCCGGAAAGGGTATAGATTGGTTTTCGGTGGCTACAGAGCCTTGCGGTGGCGGAACTTCTGATCTAGGTTAAACCCCGAGGGTTTTGAAATATTTGTGAATTTATAGGGTAAAGAGGGGGTGACGGAGGTCACTGAGGTGGGCACAACCCACCTGGGCGCGCCTGGGCCCCCAGGCGCGCCCTGGTGGGTTGTGCCCCCCTCGGGGCACCCCCCAGGTGCTGCTCTGGCCCATCCTGGGTGTTCTGGTCCATAAAAAATCTCCAAAAAGTTTCGCGGTGTTTGGACTCCGTTTGATATTGATTTCCTGCGATGTAAAAACAAGCAAAAAGCAGCAACTGACACCGATCACCGAGTCAATAGGTTAGTCCCAAAACTGATATAAAGTTGCTATAAAATGATTGTAAAACATCCAAGAATGATAATATAACAGCATGAATACTTCATAAATTATAGATACGTTGGAGACGTATCAGCATCCCCAAGCTTAATTCGTATTCGTCCTCGAGTAGGTAAATGATAAAAGAAATAATTTATGAAGTGTGAATGCTAGTAAAGTGCACAAGTTTGATCAATGACAATTTAATCACTTTTCCTAGCATCATAACAACAATTCTTTCTTATAAATCTTCTCATGTTAAAGTGGCAACCAATTCACATGTTAAGGTTCAAGCAATGAATTCTCTTCAAACTCAACAACCTATGTTCTTAGTCACCAAGCAATTGCAATTCAACTTATTCAACAGAGTGTAAGTAAGAGATCCACATACTCAACCATCTTATAGTCTTCTATGATTGCTAACACTCACCGCATACACATGAGCAAAACGTTTCAACCAGACACATAGAAAGATAGGGGCTTATTGTTTTGCCTCCCAACATATTCACCTCAAGGGTGATGTCAACAATAATAACTCATGCTACCCATATTCAACTGGACATATGTGCCTAGATCTTTCCTCACCACATGATGCTTGCCAAACGAGAAAAATAAAAAGGAATAGAGAGAATAACTTTGACTCTTTGCATAAAAGTAAATACTGAAAAGTAAAAGATAGGCCCTTCGCAGAGGGAAGTAGAGGTTGCCATGCGCTTATTTGTTTGTATGCTCAACCCCTTAGTGCAAAAGAACGTCATGTTATATTGCCCCTTATGATAGCAACCTTTATTATGCAGTCTGTCACTTTTATTCTTTGCCATCACAAGTTCGGACAACGCTCAATTTTCTCTTACACTAAATGATCTAACACTTTTAGAAGCAATTTTATTGCCTTTTTTGCATCGATGACAACTTACTTGAAGGATCTTGCTCAATCCTTAGGTAGGTATGGTGGACTCTCGAAGATAAGATTTGGGTTTAAGGGTTTTTTGGATGCACAAGCAGTATCTCTACTTGGTGCGGAATTTTTGGCTAGCAAAGATGGGGGCAAGCACCACATGTTGAAGGATCTATGACAATATAACTTCTATGTGAATATGAACAAACATAAATCATTATGTTGTCTTCCTTGTACAACGTCAACAATTTTGGCATATAATATTTTGATGGGGGCTCACAATCACAAAAGATTTCCAAGATAGTGTATTTGCATGCAAAATTTCTCTTCCTTATACTAATTATTCATGAATTTCTTGTATGACCAATATTGTGATTGTCAAGCCTCAAAAAATTTCACTTTCTAAACCCAATGTGAAGCTAGCTACCACTAGGCATGATATGATTTCAACTTCATGACATTCAATTTATTCAACATTTATTCATAGGATATAAGTGAAGCACAAGAGTAAATGACAAGCTACTCCAAAAAGATATTAATGAAGATCATGAGCATAATATTTCTTTCTCTCAAATTAATTGAACTGAAGCAAGAGATAATTTTTTCAAAAATACTAAAGCACATCGTGCTCAAAAAGATATAAGTGAAACACTAGAGCAATTCCATAGAAAAGAGCTTCGTTGACGGGATGTGAATGCCGCTTACCTAGCCTCCCTGGCAACTATTTGAGGACTCTAATTTATTTAAAAAACTTTCAGATCTAAGTATTTTATTAAAACAACAAGCAAAAACAAAATGAAATGACATTCTAAGAATAGCACAACTCATGTGAAGAAGCAAAAACTTAGCTCAACCGATACTAACCGATAATGTTGAAGAAAAAAGGTGGGATGTCTACCAGGGCATCCCCAGGCTTAGATGCTTGAGACTTCTTGAAATATTATCTTGGGATGCCTTGGCCATCCCCAAGCTTGAGCTTTTGTGTCTCCTTAATTCCTCTCATATCATGGTTTTCCTAAATCTCAAAAATCTTCATCCACACAAAACTCAACAAGAAATCATAAGATAAGTTAGTATAAACCAATTTAAAGGATCGAGAAGAGGTGTCTAGAGGGGGTGAATAGACTCTTAGCAAGAAATTTTGCAGTTTTTAAATTCTTTAAGTTGAAGTGGAGTTTTAGCACAAGTTCAAACATTCACAATACATATCAAGCAAGCATTACAAGAGTATATGTGCAGCGGAAAGTAAATCATGCAAGTTGCAAGAATGTAAAGGGATGAGATTGAAGTGTGCAAATGCAATTGGAGACACGGAGATTTTTTATCCGTGGTTCCGATAGGTGGTGCTATCATACATCCACGTTGATGGAGACTTCAACCCACGAAGGGTAATGGTTGAGCGAGTCCATGGAGGGCTCCACCCACGAAGGTCCACGAAGAAGCAACCTTGTCTATCCCACCATGGCCATCGCCCACGAAGGACTTGCCTCACTAGGGTAGATCTTCACGAAGTAGGCGATCTCCTTGCCCGTACAAACTCCTTGGTTCAACTCCACAATCTTGGCGGAGGCTCCCAAGTGACACCTAGCCAATCTAGGAGACACCACTCTCCAAGAGGTAATAGATGGTGTGTTGATGATGAAGTCATTGCTCTTGTGCTTCAAATGATAGTCTCCCCAACACTCAGCTCTCTCTCATAGGATTGGATTCGGTAGAAAGATGATTTGAGTGGAAAGCAACTTGGGGAAGGCTAGAGATCAAGATTTATGTGGTTGGAATGGAATATCTTGGTCTCAACACAAGTGTAGGTGGTTCTCTCTCAGAAAATGTATGTTGGAAGTGTAGGCATGTTCTGATGGCTCTCTCCACGAATGAAGAGTGGGTGGAGGGGTATATATAGCCTCCACACAAAATATAACCGTTACACACAAATTACCAAACTCGGCGGGACCAAATCAGAAAACTCGGTCGAACCAATTTGGTTCATAATGTGATCGTTAGGCATTTTGGTGGGACCGACATGATCAACTCGGTGGGACCGATGTGCTAGGGTTAGGGTAAAACCTTATCTCGGTTGAACCAATTACACGAACTCGATGGGACCGACTTGGGTAATAGGCACAATGGAGAGTTGGCCAAGCAAACTCGATGGTACCGATTTCATATTTCAGTGAGACCGAAATTAATGCAATAGGCAACAGAGAGTTTGCAAGCCCATCTCGGTGAGACCGAGATCCCATCGGTGAGACCGAATTGATTAGGGTTTCTGGTAGTGGCTATGTCAAGAGAACTCGGTGGAGCCGGATGAAAAGTTTCGGTGGGGCCGAGTTTGACTTTTGGTTTTGGGACATATGTGGATGTGAGAAAGTGGTTGAGGGCTTTGGAGCATATCACTAAGCACTTTGAGCAAGCAAGCCATTAAGCAACACCTCATCCCTTCTTAATAGTATTGGCTTTCCTATGGACTCAATGTGATCTTGGATCACTAAAATGAAAAATGTAGAGTCCTGAGCTTTGAGCTTGAGCCAATCCTTTATCCTTATCATCTTGAAGGGGTTCCACATCCTCTTGTCCATGCCACTCCACTGTTGGACTTATTTGAAATATACTAGATGAAAGTATTAGTCCAACAAGAGATATGTTGACATTAATTACCAAAATCACCCAGGGAGCACTTGTGCTTTCAATCTCCCCCTTTTTGGTAATTGATGACAACATACATCAAAGCTTTAGATAAAGATATAGAGAATAACAAGTAAAGCTTTGGAAAGACATGTAATATGCATCTGCTCCCCCTACATGTATGCAATCATGTGAATATGGAACATAAGAGCATATGAGTGCATAATCATGACAGAGCAAGCAATGTGTTACATGTATCTTGGCTATATGCATGAGAGCAAATGGTTTGAATATAGGAAATGTACCTTCATGCTCATGAGTCCTTCTTGCAAACAGTATGTACATCAACAAGATATCCTCATGCACATGAGTGTGATGCATATACTTATCTTGTGGTCTTGAGTTGGCTTAGAAAGGGATGAACCTGAGTAAACAAGGTTAGATAACACAGATATATCTACTAGCCTGAGCAAACAAAAGGAACCACAAGAGTACCAAGATTGGGATGACATGTAGAGTGTGAGCACTGGATACTCTATTAGATATGGACATGTCCCCAAAAGGTAAAGATATGCAATAAATTTGAAGATTTTCTTTCCTTAGATGTCTTGCTCCCCCTGAATCTTATATGGGATACTGGGAGAAGATAGGGAACAGAAAATTAGAGCAAAGAAAATACACAAACAACATGAACATGTCTTTCTGTCGGTGTTCTGGGAACGGGGGTCCCCAGACTTGCCTGCCTGCGGCCCACGGCGTGGCTCTGCGAGCGGGCCCGTACGAACCATCTTCATCAACAAGCTTTCAAGACCCTCGCGAGGGGCCAAGCCTCACGAGGCAGAGGACATAAGACCTCCTCGGGAGTGGCCTCACCAGGCTGGCTCGCGAGGGGCGGAGAGATCAAGGCAAGGCAAACCTCGCGAGGTTCCAGTGACGTGAGCCATGACGGACGAGATCAGGCGGGCACCAACACGCACAGTGTCCTTGTTTCCCCTTTGGTGCTAAGGGGGCAAGCGCAGACGAGGAGTACCGAGGCATCAAGAAAAGGTTTCCCTATCGGTGCAACGAGACCAAGACCAGCAGGACGGAGGTCACCATGGAGCCCAAGACGGCGTCACCACCAGAGTCTTTTTGCAGGCGAAGACTACTTTTGTCAGGATAAGCTGTACTAGCTGCCCCTTTCAAATTGGCCGTTGTGGGATCCCTTCCCGCTCGATATTTGGGAAGAGGACCAGGGCCTCTATAAATAGGACTAGCCACCACAGTAGGATGGGACGTATTCAGATCATCCTCACCCACACAAGTTCACCAAGCACAAGAACACCTCTCTTCAGGAGGCTGTTCTTCCCCTTGTACTGTTCATCCACAGCCCAAGAGGCAATCCACCACCACACACTGGAGTAGGGTGTTACACCACAACGGTGGCCCGGACCAGTATAAATCTTGTGTCCCGTGTGTTGCGAGTTCGTCGAGCTAGCCTAGAGATCGCGAAGCGTGTAAGGGCGTGACCTGAGGGAGAGATCTTCATGAGCACCCCAGAGTTCGAACCTTAAGGGTTTTGCCAGAACCCGCAATCCGACATTTGGCATGCCAGGTAGGGGTGCGCCGGAGTTTTCCTTCCGTTGATCTGCTCCACGCCGACACAGTGCTCCGCCCCCATGGAGAGCGTAGTGCTTCCTACCCCGGCGACCGATGCCGGCGACAGGGCCAGGGGGTTCCGAGCCCTCGCTCCCGCCTTGCGGCGGGTGCAATGGCCACCCAAGTTCAAGCCGGAGATGCCGCCACGCTACGACGGTGTGGAAGATCCGGTGGCCTTCCTGCTAGCGTATGAAGAAGCCGTCCTTAAGGCCGGAGGCGACGACAAGGTCATGGCGAACTGGCTCCCCATGGCCCTGACCAGGGTGCCGCGCGCCTGGCTGCTCAACCTCCCCGGATCCATAGTGGCATCTTGGGAGGAGCTGCACGATCTCTTCGTCGCGCGCTTCGCGGCACCGGCACCCCACGCGGTCGCGGCCCTCCTCGGTGGCTCGCAAGCACCGCCCTCGGACCGCCACATCAAGCCGTTCCTTCGCCAGATCGGCACCGCTTCCAAGCACCCGGGGGCTCCGCCGGGCTGGGCCGCGCCTGAGGCCGACCTCACCTTCGACTCAGGGGATCATCCCGTTTCCACCGCCAGCTCGGGTATGCTCCCAATGGTTTGCACTCCCACCATCTGCAATGTGGCCATCACCAAGACCCTCATCGACGGTGGCGCCGGCCTCAACGTGCTCTCCGTGGAAGCCTCCGGCCTCCTTCACGTACCACTCGAGCAGCTCCGCCTCAGCAAGCCCTTCTCAGGAGTTGGCGGCGACACTGCCCGCTCCCTGGGGAAGATCCGCCTTCCTGTCACCTTCGGCACGCGCGACAATTACCGCACCGAGCTGGTCAACTTCAACATCGCCCGCATCGGCCTCCCGTACAACGCCATCCTCGGGTACCCAGCACTGGCCTAGTTTATGGAAGCAACCCATCCGGCTTACAACCTCATGAAGATGCATGGGAGCAAGGGCGTCCTCACCGTCGAGGGGGACACCCAGGAGGCTCAGCTGGCGCTCAAGCTTGCTCTCAAGACCGTCGCGGCGGCGCAGCCTGCCGACGTAGGCGCCCCCGAGGCCAAGGGAGCCGCACCAACCAAGAAGAAGCAGCTGTTCACCCAAGACAAGGCGGAAACCAAGCAGGTGCCCTTCGATGAGGATGGGTCCTCAAGAGCCACCTTCACCATAGGTGCTGACCTTGACCCTGACGAAGAGGAAGCGTTGGTGAAGTTCTTGCGTGCAAACAAGGAGATATTCGCATGGGAACCCAAGCAGCTGGTGGGGGTCCCGAGAGAGGTGATTCAACATCACTTAAGGGTGTGCCCCAACGTACGCCTTGTGAAGCAGCGGTCGAGACGACAGTCCATGGAGAAGCAGGCCTTCATCGTCCAAGAAACCCGCAAGCGGGAGGCGGCGGGCGCCATTTGCGAAGTTCGGTACCCTGAGTGGTTGGCAAACCCCGTTGTTGTGCCGAAGGAAGGCGGGAAGGAGCGCATGTGTGTGGACTTCACCAACCTCAACAAAGCCTGCCCCCAAGACCCGTTCCCGCTTCCACGCATTGACCAGATCGTCGACTCCACCGCAGAGTGCGATTTGCTGTGCTTCCTAGATGCGTTCTCGGGCTACCACTAGATCAAGATGGCGGTAGAAGATGTGGAGAAGACCGCCTTGACCCGTGTGGGGTGTCTTGCTATACTTGCATGCATTTCGAACTGCGCAACGCGGGCGCGACCTTTCAGCGGCTGATGCACATCGCCTTAGGGCGGCAGCTCGGGAGAAATGCGGAGGCCTACATCGACGACATCATGGTGAAGTCTCGGGAGGCGAGAACCTTGATCCAAGACCTGGAGGAGAATTTCGCAAGCCTACGCCAGGTGAATTTATGGCTCAACCCGGAGAAGTGCATGTTCAGGGTCCCTTCCGGCAAGCTCCTGGGTTTCCTCGTATCCCACAGAGGGATCGAGGCGAACCCAGAGAAGGTCAAGGCAATCGAAGACATGAGCCCGCCGCAGGCCCTCAAGGAGATGCAGAAGCTTACTGGCCATGTGACTGCATTGGGCTGCTTTATCTCCAAGCTGGGAGAGCGCGCCCTATCGTTCTTCAAGCTGATGAAGAAGAAGGGCCCATTCGAGTGGACTCCGAAAGCCGACCAAGCGTTCCAAGACCTCAAGAGATACCTGACCAGCCTGCCAGTGATGGTGGCGCCTCGACCCCTCGAGCCCTTGGTGCTCTACCTGTCTGCCACACCCCACCCCACTAGCGCAGCGCTGGTGGCCCTCAGAGAAGAGCGCCAGATCAAGGACCCGCCAGGGGTAACCACCAGGCCGGACGAAGCGGCGCGACGCCAAGGCGAAGCTCCTGAAGCAGCAGCTGCTTCAGCTGACCACCAAGCCCCTGAAGCCAAAGCCCTCGCAGAGACACCCCAGCTCCCGGAAGTCGAAGACCTCGTCAGCTCTCCCGCCCTCGTCGAGTACCCGGTGTAATTCATCAGCATAGTGCTGCGGGATGCGACGGCACGGGACCCCATGCCTCAGAAGATCCTGCTCGCGCTCCTGGTGGCCTCGTGCAAGCTGCGCCACTACTTTCAGGGTCACCCCATCAAGGTCGTCTCGGCTTACCCACTGGAAAGAGTGCTCAGGAGCCCCAATGCTGCCAGGCGAGTTTCTGAATGGAACATCGAGCTGCAAGCGTTCGACTTGGAGTTCAGCACAACCAGGGTCATCAAGGGGGCCGCGCTAGCAGACTTTGTGGCTGAATGGACCGACGCCCCAGAACTCGAAGCAGGTGAGGACCAATCCCTATCTCAAGGAACGAAGCACCGAACGACTAGGTCATGTACTTCGATGGCGCATTCTCACGCCACGGCGAGGGGGCTGGAGCGATGCTCATCTCGCCCACCTAGGACAAGCTCTACTACGCCATGCAGCTCTGCTTCCAGCAGGGCGAGAAGGTCTCCAACAATATAGCAATCTGAAGGCCTCATAGCTGGCCTCAAGGCTGCGGTGGCCCTGGGGGTGAGGCGTCTCACCATCAAGGGCGACTCGCAGCTCCTCGTCAACTTCTCCAACAAGGTTTATGAGCCAAAGGACGAGCACATGGAGGTATACCTCGTGAAGGTGCGCAAGATGGAGAAGCAGTTCTCGGGTCTGGAGTTACAGCATGTGCCCCGTGGCACCAACAAGGAAGCTGACAACATCGCCAGAAGAGCATCCAAGCGGCTACCCCAAGAGCCTAGCGTCTTTGAGGAGCGGCTCTTCAAGCCGTCAGCAGCGCCACCGCTCTCAAGAACAGCGCTGCCTCGCGAGGAGCTCCCTCAACCACCTGCCTCAGTAGCCCCGGCCAGCGGCCCGACCTCGGGAGCGCTCTTGCTCTTAGCGCTTGAACCTCAGGAGAGATGCTGGATCAAGGAATTCAAGGAATACCTGACGCAAGGGACGCTGCCGGAAGAGGAGGAAGACATGGAGCATGTGGCCCGACAAGCCACGACATATTGCATCCAGGACGGTGAGTTATACAGGAAGCGGCCAAATGACGTTTTCCTGTGTTGCATCTCCAGGGAGCAAGGAAGAGAGCTGCTGGCCGACATACACGGCGGGGACTGCGGGCACCACTCGTCGTCAAGGCATTTCACAGTGGATTCTACTGGCCCACGGCACTCAACGACGCGGCTGAATTGGTGAAGTCCTGCGAGGCCTGCCAGTGCCACACCAAGCAGATTCATCAGCCAGCTCAGGGCCTCCAGACCATCCCACTCACATGGCCGTTCGTGGTCTAGGGGCTGGATATCTTGGGCCCGTTCCCTCGAGCGCCTGGGGGCTACCGCTACCTCTACGTCGCCATCGACTAGTTCACCAAGTGGGCAGAGGTAGAAGCCGTCCGCACCATCCCAGCTGGCTCCGTGGTCAAATTCATCAAGGGTCTCATGAGCCGTTTCGGGGTTCCCAACCGCATCATCACTGATAACGGCTCGCAGTTTACTAGTAATCTCTTCAGGACATATTGTGCTAACCTTGGAACGAAGATCAGCTATGCTTCGGTGGCGCACCCTTGGAGCAATGGACAGGCCGAACGCGCCAACGCAGAGGTCCTGAGGGGCCTCAAGACTAGGACCTTCAAGAAGAAGCTCAAGGCCTGCGGCAGGGGCTGGTATGACGAGCTCTAGTCCGTGCTGTGGTCCATCCGCACCACCGCCACCAAGTCAACGGGCGAGACCTCGTTCTTCCTCGTCTACGGAGCAGAAGCGGTCCTGCCTCACGAGGTCAAGCATCGCTCTGCATGGGTCCTGGCGTTTGATGAAACGCAGCAGGACACCATGCGGGGGATGGACCTCGTCTTTGCGGGAGGAAACGCCCGCCCTTGTACTGCATTCAGGCGGCAAGGTATCGGAGTTTGTGGTGGTACCACTACCGCCACATCCGCCCCAGGACGCTCGAGGTGGGTGACCTCGTCCTGAGGCGGGTCCTCTCCAGGGAAGGGCTGCATAAGCTCTCACCCATGTGGGAGGGTCCATTCAAGGTCGTCCATGTCTCCAGGCCTGGCACCGTGCGCCTGGAGACACAGGACGGGGTACCCATCCAGAACGCCTGGAGCATCCAACACCTTCGGAGGTTCTACCCATGAAGAAAGGCCCAGCGCCTGTGAAGAAGGCCCAGTGCCTGTGAAGGTCTCCGCTCGTGACACTCTCATGTAATAATGAGTGGGGACACGCATACAGAGTCTCGGGGAGTGCCGCCCTCGGGCCTCGGGGCTCCCTCCCACGTCTTAGTGGCAGCACTTAGCTCTGCGCTGGTGAGAAGACTTGAAGACTAGACTAGGTGCCGGATGCGGCTTTTCTTTTGCTTTCCATAGTTGGCTCGCCCCTCTTTAATTGAAGTTTGCTTATGGTGTTCTCGGCTGATTTGGTTCCGTTGCCTTTTGCCACCGGCTTGGCCTGTACCACTACAAAAAAAATACACTTCCGTGATGATACGTGTTTGTCACAGTAGGTCATGTTTTCTGTCATGCATGTACATCCATGACCAATTTATGACAGAATCAAGATACTCATACATTTGCTGTCGTAGAAGTGTTCCATGACATTACCAAAATTATTATCAGGGAAGTGTCCACTTCCATGACGATAAATCGCGCGTCACAGAAGTGCTTTCGTCAAGGGTGACCGACACGTGGCATCCACCGTAACGGAATGCCGTTAAGCTATCGGGTCCGGTTTTGGATCCGATAACCCGTTAACAGCCCCGACCAATGGGGATTTTCCACGTGTAAAATCATCATTGGCTGGAGGGAACACGTGTCGGCTCGCTGTTGGAATAGATGTCATCCACTCATTGGACCCAAAGCGCCTATGATACGTCGACACATGGCACGACCCAACAGAGGCCCATTCCTGTGAAAAGGCCGGCCTGTTTGACTTGGTCAAAAGGTGGCGGGCCGGCCCACGGCAAGCCTGTTAACGGCCTGTTCGCATATAGCCCATTGCTGACCCGCTAACCCAGGGCCCATTTACGGCCTATCCGAATTAGGCCTAGTAGCGTCATCTGGGCCGTCCAATATAATTCCAGCCCGTTTTAACTTCCGGCCCATGTATGGCCCATGACGTCATTCGACCCATATGAGGCCCTTAGTAACCCTCGGCCCATTAACGGCCTGTGGTAAAACTGGCCCGTAATGAACAGTGTATCACTTTATACCCATTAATGGCCCATTATACCGTTGGGCCATTTCCAGCCCATGTTATCTTTCGGCCTTCTCAGTGCCCATTTATTCTTGGGCTCATTTCCAGCATTCGTTTACTTACGGCCCGTTACAGACCTTTTCTGCTTGTGGGCCAAATTCAGCCCGTGGATACAGTCGGCCCGTTTGTGGCCCGTTAATTTATTGGGCCATTTTCATAGCATCATCAAATACGGTCGATTAACGGCCCATTATGGTCAGCCCATAAAACGTACGATTTCCACTCTTGCCCGTTTACGACCCCTTATACGGCCCGTACAAGGCCCATAGATGAGACGGCCCGTAGAAGGCCCATTGACCCGACGACCCATAGAAGGCCCATTGATCCGACGGCCCATAGAAGGCCCATGGATCGCTGGCCCATGGAAGGCCCATGGATCCGACAACCGATACAAGGCCCACGGATCCGACAGCCCATAGAAGGCCCACGGATTCGACAGCCCATAGAAGGCTCACGAATCCGACGGCCACGGCCACAGAAGGCCAGGGATCGTCCATCCCGTAGATGGCCCATGGAACGTACGACCTGTGGAGGGCCATGGTCACTATAACGTTTGGGCGAGTTGGCCCCCGTTTGAACGATATAGCATATTAAAAGAATTATCCTACTCTATACTATCACCTCTAAGAAACGTACACTATACAATAAAGAGACTAAGGCATAGAAACGTAGAATAATCCTACACTATACAATAAAGAAATTACAGCTGATTATACCCACTGGGCATTATGGTTCGGCACTAGTGATAATAAAGCATACACAAACAGCAAATTACATACACTGGGCAAATACAACTCATACATCATGGACGTGCATTAACATAACTTACCATTTGAACTATAATCTCTTCAGAAAATAGGATTGGCCGGATTTAGATAGCACAAATTTCAGTCTGCAAAATCTCCAATTCCTTCGTTGTTACCTCAGTGTCTTGTTTCATTTTTGACTCCTGCATCTATTACCCGCATGTCCGGTCTCAACTTGTTGATTATGCGTTCGAGAATCATGTACACGTTGTCTTGCCACCTCTAGTTGATGCTCGAGAACATCAAAGACATTCCAATTCCAATCCATAATCATTCGGTAACGGCCATGCCGCATCGCCGCAGATCTTTGTGTTGATGTCACTTCATCTGAAATGTTTACGTAAGTACACATGACTAGGGCAAAAATATAGTTACAACGATTGAAGCGAGCGAGACAGCCTATTTTTTACATGGCAAAACAGGACTAACAATAATGTTACACGTCATGAAGCATAAGCAGGTGATATTTTAAAAATTATAAAAAGGTAGTCTGTGCAGCCTGCATACAGAAATCTCTCTTAGCTCACCAGAGGAGCATGATGTTGGGGCCCAATCCAAAACACAGACAAGTTACAAATTTAGACAACACGTTGCGTAGAAGTAAGCAAGCAGTTGGCCATTCTGTAGCTCAATTAAAGTCTTCGGGAGCATAATGAACATCAGAGGATTTCATACAAACATACTACAACAAGCAAAACTATGCAATCATTAGCCTAGTATAAACTAGATTGTGAGCCTCATTCAATAGTAGTTGGTTAATAGACTTCAAAGCTTCAGGCACACTTCGGTAGAGTAATTAAATGGTAAGGCCGTTAATTATGTCAACTAATAGTTATACAAGTACCCAACATCAGGCATCATTCTTTGAGCATCTCATTAACTGAGGACAAATAAAGCAATTGAAAAGAGCAAATTAACTATGCCTGAAACAAACAAGGAATTGAACTGTTGAGTTGGATACAGTGACTCACCTTAACAGGTTGAAGAGGCTCAACAGCAGCTCCTACTTCTCTTGCAAGGCTCCTTCCTAACATCTTGTACTTGGAAATCCTCAATCTTATCTTCATTGCACCCCCTCGCAAGGTGACACAAACTAGTTACTCGTCTCCTTGGAAGATAAATATGCATACTTTCGGTCTGTGAACACAAAAGGATGAGATTATAACAAAACAACACCACATAATGAAACATGCCGCATCTCTTGCACTTGCACACAATGAAATGAGCATTTACTATGTCTGCACTATGTAAAAACTAGGCATACCTTCGAACTGGATCTCCAGGTACTCTTGGAGAGCCTACTTTAGTGTACAACCTAACCTTTATGTCACCTATGAGTTAGAAAAGGCCCCACTACAGCAGCCCTTAGTGTTTAAATCGTTTACAAGCTCTGTTAGAGTGTTAGGTCAAGAACAGCAAGTAATCAAAGCAAGCAGTCCTAGTATGGCTGGCTGATGCAAACAAGCAATTGAACAAATGTGTGAGCAAATCTTACATATCAAGAAAAGAAGCAAAGAAGGAGGCTTAAGACCATCACTTGACTGACCAGATTTAAGGGGCATTTAAACATCATGTGCAACATATGAACTAACATAAACATTGCATATTACAGATTGTACAATGGAATGCACATGTATTAGGTTATGCCATGTATGATGATGCCTAAATGTGCACTATAGCAGGCAGGAGTGATTCATCATTGCACGCACAATTGAATTACAGGTTAAGGGCCAGTTCTATTCCGCCTTTTCCGGGCTTATTGTCAAAATAAGCCATAAAAGATATAAAGAAGTCATTTTTGAGTTATGGGCTTGGGCTTAACTAATTTCGCTTTGGAGGGGGGGTGTTTCGGGTAGAACCTCACTAAAAATTGAAGGGAAGGGGAATAGTGAAATGACTCTGTTGTACGCCTATATTACACTCAAAATGCAAGCTGACGCCTTGGCGTCACACCTCAACCTCAAGTAAAACAAACACGCATAGCGTTCATTGCCTGACCGCTTGCATCTCCTCTCCCTTTCCCTCTACCTCGATCCCTGCTGCGGCACTAGGGTTCCTCCGAGCAAGCCGTCGCCACGGGTCCCATCTGTCTGGTCCTCGGCGATGCTCTGTCGGCTAGGCTACATGGGTGGTGGGGCAAATCTCCTGGCTGCTCCTCCTCTGGTGCCGCCCCTCATTCTCATGGTCTCCAATTTGCTCCACATGTGGTTCGTCCAACGCACTACTCCGGCCATTGCACAACTACGGCCGATGCGACCTTTGGCAGAAGGCACCTTATTCCCCCTCCCCACCTCCCGGGCCGTGGCCTTGAGGTCTTTGAAGGATGAGCTCATCCAACAAGGTGAGGATCTCCTCGATTTTTTGCCAAATTTTCATTCTGATCCACTATATGATGAATTGCTATGAGCCGCTTCTGCTGCTGCTATATGATGCATTGCTATGAGCTGCTCCTGCTGCTGCTATATGATGAATTGTTATGAGCTGCTGCTGCTATATGATGAATTGCTATGAGCTGCTGCTGCTGCTATATGATGAATTGCTATGAGCTGCTACTGCTGCTGCTATATGATGAGTTGCTATAAGCTGCTCCTGCTGCTGCTGTATGATGAATTGCTATGAGCTGCTCCTGCTGATGCTATATGATGAATTGCCATGAGCTGCTCCTGCTGCTGCTATATGATGAATTGCTATGAGCTGCTCCTGCTGCTGCAATATGACGAATTGCTATGAGCTGCTCCTGCTGCTGCTATATGATAAATTGCTATGAGCTGCTACTAGTATATGATGAATTGCGCACTCCTGCTGCTGCTGCTGTATGATGAGTTGCTATGAGCTGCTGCTGCTATATGATGCTTTCAGGTGGTGCTGCTATATGATAATAACCAGCCACTTGGACCATCGAATTTCAATAAATAATTGTTCTTCATTTAAATGTGGGTCATGTGTTTTTTGTTTAAATTAGGCAATGGGATCTCTATGGAAAACATTGACCAAAGTAGATTGTGCCAAGTAGATGGTATCTTCGTATTTGCATTTTGAGCAAATAGTGATGGTACATTTTCCTATCATATTAATTCTTACTTTGGGTTCAATTTTTGATGTTTGCAAGTCAAATTAATTTTCATATGGGCAGCAAAATGAAAAAATATAATGCAATCTAGACTTTTCACTTATCATACCAAAGATAAGCTGAAAATGCAATGAAAAGAATTGGTTGGCTTATTACATGGAGCTTATATTCACAAGTGCTTATTTTCTTAAGATAACTCGTAATAACTGTCCCTAAGAAACTTGGCCAATAGAACTGACATACAAATAACATGTCACCATGATTGCAATGGAGGAGTGACGTACCATAGCACACTGTATAGGCTCACCGCTGGCTCTCCTTTTTTTGCAACGTTCCATGAAATTGCCACATACATCCTATACTTTTTCATTGTGTAACCCAATATGCAAGTTGGCACGACTAATTTTAGACATCTCTACATGATAATACATTGCATATCCCTTGCGCATATTTAAACCACCAATTAATGATTGTGTGCGTAGCATAAACTAGCCATAACTCTGTGTGCTGGACTAGCAGACACTCTAAGGGACCTTAATGTAGTGTACTGGAATTCCTACATGCCACCTACGATTTTGTGTAATGTACTGCCTCTGTTCCTAAATATATGTCTATGTAGTGATTCCGGTATGGACCACATACAGATGTATATAGATGCATTTTCGAGTGTAGATTCACTCATTTTGCTCCGTATGTAGCCTATAGTGAAATCTCTAGAAAGACTTATATTTAGGAACGGAGGTACGAGGTAGTATCATGTATGACATCTACATATCTAATTTAGCAGCCAGTAGTAGAAATCATTGTCTGCACAAAGGGATTACTGGTCAAAAATCCTAGCAAAGCACGCCGGCAGGCATAGAACAATACAAGAGAGAGAGACAGCTTACAAGATCATAACAATGCCTCGGTCCAGGATCTTGGTTGGCCAAGCTGTTAGATCCAGAAGAAACATCGTCCTTGTAGTTTTGCGGTGCATAACAGTGTAATGACGACTGTTAGTATATTTGAAGTACATCGGTGGTGATCTTTGGATGGGTTTAAAGGTGACAAGTACCTAGGCCGTGGTGGGTGCTTGGCATATTGCCGAATGGTGGGAATCAGGTTAGAAAGCGTCAAGGGTGATAATGACTGCTTGGCTGTCGTGGTCCTAAGGAGATCTAGAACCGTCGAGTAGGGTGTTTGTGGAGCGGCTCGATGCGGTAGACTACGGTGTGGGCGAAGCGGATCTGTGGCCGTGGACGAGGGCGTAGGTGAAGCTGCTCCGGTGGTTGGGTTAAGGATGGTGTCGACGATGCGGATCTGCGGCCGTGGACGGGGCGTCAGAAGCTGCTCCGGTAGGTTGGATGAGGGTGCGAGGAAGCGGATCTGAGGCCGTGGACTTGTGAGCTGGCAAAGTAGCCCCGGTAGGGTTGAAAATTGTATAGGCGAAGCTACTCCGGTGGGGTTGACGATGTTGTCGGTGAAGCGGCTCCGGTAGGGTTGAGGAAGGTGTCGGCGAAGAGGATCAGAGGCCGTCGACGGGGGCGTCGGTGGGGCGGCTCCGGGGGGGGGGGGGGGTGGACGAAGCGTCTCCGGTGGGGAGTACGAATGAGCCACTGCAGATGCGCTGCGGTTGACGAGAGTACCGGCGAAGCAGATCCGGCGCCGTGGACAAGGCCGACACTGAATGGGCTGTGGTATAGTGGTGGATGAGCAGTCTACTTGTTTCTAGGGGAGGTGGGAGGGGTAGATGCGGCCGCAGAAGCAGATCCGGCGAGGTGGGCCTTGGGCGATGAATGGGCTCTGGTAGGCCGGTGGATGAGCAGTCTAGGGTTTCAAGAGGGGAGGGGTGTAAGGCCGATGAAGTACGGACATCGTGATGTGAGATGCTCTGGTGCTGTGGAGTTAGTCGTGGGAGGGGGAGAGGAAATGGCGGAGCCGTGTAGTGGGGGGAACCGGAAGTTACCAAAGCAGCCCGAGCTATTATTTATATGAGTGCGGTATTGTAACTGTTGGTCTCCGTGCACCAAGGACAAAAGGGGAATTTCGCATGCTAAAGACTAAGGTGGCGGATATTTTAGAAGGAGGCGGGAGATTTTGCCGCCCGCGGGATCGTTCGTATCCAGTTACAACTAATTTTGGACCGTGCTAGCGGGAAGGTCATGCGAGACTATGTACACGGGGCATGCATCAACAATTAATAACTGGTGTGTCCACCCCAGAAAAAAAGACAATAACTCGGGATGATGCGCCGATAACTTGGACGTTGACACGGGCGCGGCCAATTGTACGGGTGTAGTGGCGCATTCATAAAAAGGGATCAAACGCTCAACCTATGTATTTCTCGTGTAAATAGATAATTTAGTGCAATTGGTTATTTACTTTAAACATAATGCATTGATGTGTTAGTGTAGAGGTGCACAAAAAGAAATGGATATTGTAGTCCGCTACTTAAAAGTGTTACCTCATATGATTACATAGCCTCCATTTCATAAATTGTGTACCCGTTGAATTCATATATGAATATTACATATATTACTTCATAATAGAACCTTAAATCATCCAAGACTAATGATTTTGGATGCAAGAGTAACAATGGTGCATGTACATGATAGCTACATTGGTTGTTTGAAGAAACATCACTGTAACTTTGGCATGCACAACTGAAAAGGTTTATCTAAATAGAAAAAATGTGATATGTGAGTGTCCAATCTTTATAGCGTTGAATTGATATTGTACCTTTGGCCACGATACTAAGAAGATATTGATTTATGTTCAAGCGATGCACGTCCACGGTCGCTAGATAGTGATACGTGAATGAATTGTGCAATCTCTCTCACACGTATACATATCTCATTTCTCTGTGGTCATCGGAATCACACACGCGCACTTCGTGTATTTCTCTCCCTCCGTCAAGGTTAGAATTCGTCTTTCTACCCCGTCCTACAAGTCTCTCACACAGAAACACACACGCTCTCTCTATCGAACACGCCCACCCCTTTAATTCCGCCCACCCACAACCACTAATGTCTCAAAGTATAATAATGTCTCTCACACATATGCCTAAGGTTAACACGAGTTCCGGAACCATATGAATACATACAATGGGATTCCAACAGAGCACCTTTTGTTTTGAGATTTCGCTCTCTCTCTCTCCCACACATTGTTTCTCGCTTCATTTTTTCCGGCACTTGCATGCACCCAATTTTGTTTATCTTCGTGATGCTTTAAGTATGCCTCGCACAAATGCTATCTACCAATCCCTTAGTATAGCTAGATATGTGTCACACAAACTCCTTCTCCCTACTAGCAAGATGCCCATGCGTTGCACCGAACATCAAGATGCATTTGTATGAGTAGTTTATCTTGTGGGATAAAAGGATGAACGAGGCAATGCCTTATTTGCAAATGCGGAGAGGGGTGTGGGTATCTTCTTGCAAAATTGCCATAGTTTCCTTCCTATCCGTCGGGTATAAATCGGATGGCCCATATTGTAGGATGGCAGGAACACCATCATCACCAACTCTGTTTTTTATAAGAGTAGGGATATGTAAGTGTCACTGCCCCCCCCCCCCGACACACACACCCACACCCACACAACCACACACACACACTTCCCAACACTGAAGGAGTAGGGTGACACCTCGATCTTGATACTAATCTATCGTGGCTTCTCTCTCAAACACACACACACACACGCACACACACTACCCGACACCGAAGGAGTAGGGCGGCACCTTGATCTTGATAGTAATCTATCTACTCCTCTTTCAAACACACACACATACACACACACTCGCTAGTTGTGCCTCTGTGCCTACTGCGCACACTCTCGATACGTCTTTCTCTCCCTCCCCCTCCCCCCCACCCCAACAATGATAGCAGAAGGGTTACAACTCAATCTGATCGTAATATGTCAATTGGTTTCTCTCTCAAACATTGTGTCTCTGTGCCTCGCTCAGTAGCCCCCTCGATATGTAGACTTCTCATGGCGCACGGCTGTAGTGACGATATTTGAACCAGTGTGCCTCGTTTTTACCGGCCTCATGTGATAATTTCACCCTATTTTACATTAATTAACAAGGCAACCTTTTCTTTGTTACTACTAGTGAATCCAAAATCATTCAAGGGCGGACATAAAATATATCACTTCAACCCAATTATCACAGTAACTATTTTAAAAGAAACTAGCTAGATGCCCGTGCGTTGCACGGAACATCAAGATGCATTTGTATGAGTATTTTATCTTGTGAGAGAAAAGGATGAACGAGGGAAGGCCGTATTTGCGAACGTGGAGAGGGGTGTGGGTATATTTTTGCAAAATTGCCATAGTTTTCTTCCTATCCATTAGATATAAATCCGAAGGCCTATATTGCAGGATGGCACGCACACCATCATCACCAACTCTGTTTTCTACTCCCTCCGTTCCTAAATATTTGTCTTTTTAGAGATTTCAACAAGTGACTACATATGGAGCAAAATGAGAGACTCTACACTCTAAAATATGTCTACATACACATCCGTATGTGGTAGTCCATTTGAAATCTGAAAAAGACAAATATTTAGGAATAGATGGAGTATAAGAATAGACATGGAGATATATCAGCAGCATGGTCTACAACAAAAATGTGCTGGACTGGTTAGCGCCGGATGCTCACAATGCGATGACATGAGTTCGAATTATGTATTTAACTTTAGATATTTATATTATATATTACTTATTTAATATATACTTCTATCGCTACTATACTGACAGTGGAACCCACAGAGTACTTAGAATACAAGATTAAGGATGGACTTGTTTCTTTTTAACTTTACGTATGAAGTGTAGCCACCACGCAAGTCACGTGTACATTGTACATGCAATTAACTTTTTATAGAGGGACAATCATACATGCAATTAACTCAAATGGATTGGATGTCACTCTATTATTTCCAGCATAAGAGCATCTCCAACGGCAGCCGACAAATTTCCTCCCGTTTCCTTCCGCAGAGGACGACATCAAACGCCAGTGGCATACTCTTTCACAACTCTAACCAACCAGATGAAATTCGTGCAAACACAGACTGATTTCATATAAGCACGAAGGATTTCGTATAAAAAAGCCGGATCTTCATATAAACATGATGAATTTCATTACATTTACATGAACTAAGCGGTGCCAATCCGACTATCTTGGTATAATTAATACTCCCTCGTCCGGAAATACTTGTCCTAGAAATGGATGTATCTAGACTTATTTTAGTTATAGATACATACAATTTATCCATTCTTAGAACAAAAATTTCCCGCCAGCTAGAGAGGGAGTACATAATCTAAATGGCCTTGGCGGATCCCTTTGTCTTCCTCATGTCCGACACACACTTTTAAAATTGACGAAGGTCCTCGGAAGAGATGAAGAAGCAAAAGAAACCACCTGAATCTTGTGATCATCGCCTCGGCGGTGGCCTTCATGGGACCCAAGTGGCGGCGGCCTCCCGTGTTCTACTTCTCCTCGATGATGGCGGCAGACATGGAGAAGTTGGCCACCGACTCGTCGCTGTCCACGCACCCGGCTTCTGTCTCTGCCTGCATGGCGCTGCCGCAGGCACGGGAGGTGCGCCCATAGACACGGGAGGCGTGGTACGATGCGACAGCAACGATGCCCGTACCGGTGTGCTCGCCGCCGTGCCAGCGTGGAGCACTCACCACTCCTCATCGAGCTGAACTGGAGTGGCGAGTTGCTGAACCACGCGCTTTGCTTAGAAGCGGCAAGCGGCTCCGTCGGGCCAAGCGAGGTTGGTGAAGCACCGAGCAGCCTCGCTCGTATCCGGAGGGCTCGGCGGGCCACCCAGCCGGGTAATATGCCGGAGAACGGCTCCTCGGAAGCCATCGTAAGAGTGTAGAAAATGGTGAAGGCGGAGATGGGGGAGCGGCGGAGGGGTGCGATTCTTGCCTGCTGTCTGTCTGGCCTCGTGTAAATAGAGGGTAGACGATAGGATCTTGGCCGGCGTCTGGCCTTGTTTAAACTGAGGGCGGACGGGAGGAGCTCGACCGGTGTTGTGTTTAATTCCGGCCCGCTCATGAATGGACGTGTGGCGGGAGTAGGTTTCTCGGTTTGCATGCGGGTTTAACGGAGGGGTTTGATGGAGGCAAGGAGGCGTGTTCAGCCGGGCGTGAAGCGGGCGGCACAGTACTATTTGATTTGGCAGCGGGCGGTGAGGGAGTCCTGGATTAGGGGGTATCCGGACTGCCGGACTGTGTACAACGTCCGTGACCCATTTGATCTGCCGCGTCGTTTGAGTCCGTGCGGATAAAAACACGGCCCAACGCGATGACGCAAACGGACGAGCGTCAGTTTTTTTTTGCCGCGACCCATTTCTCGCCCAAGCCAGGTTTGTATTGACGCAAACACAACACGGACGCCCGCGACGCCCTCCCTTGTCCTCCCCTTGAAATATCCGTCGGTGTCACATCGGTCATTCTCCCTCCATCCACACTCCAAACCTCCACCCGTGCCGCCCTCGCTGTCGCCACCCACTTTCGGTCGCTTGGATGCTACCCAGGCCGCCGTCCACATCAACCCACTTCCCCACCTCCACGGCGCATCTAGACCCACTTTTGGTGGCGTCTGTGGCCTCTGCTTATCGTCGTCGTAGCACAAGAAGGGACGGTCTGCCACGGCCGCCAGGACCGCCCTCGCCTCCACTTCGACAGGCTTGCTGCCTGTATGAGAAGGGACGGGGCTCTTCATCAGCCGCTACTCATATTCGGATGAGTGAGTCCACATGGCTTATTGAAGCATGAAGATACAAGACTCAAGACTTTGGCCCGTGTCCGGATGGGACTTTCCTTGGCATGGAAGGCAAGCTTGGCGATCCGGATATTATATTTCCTTCCTTGTAACGTACTCCATTTAAACCCTTGCCCTCTCGGGTTTCTATATAAACCGTTTTGGTTGTTCATAGAAGGCCGATCACAATTACAATCATACCATCATAGGCTAGCTCTTAGGGTTTAGCCTCTACGATCTCGTGGTAGATCTACTCTTGTACTACCCATATCATCAATATTAATCAAGTAGGAAGTAGGGTTTTACCTCCATCGAGAGGGCCCGAACCTCGGTAAACATCTGTATCCCTTGCTTCCTGTTACCATCAGCCTTGACACATAGATCGGGACCCCCTACACGAGATCCGCCGGTTTTGACACCGACATTGGTGCTTTCATTGAGAGTTCCTCTGTGTCGTCGCTATCAGGCTCGATGGCTCCTCCAATCATCATCAACGACGCTGTCCAGGGCGAGACTTTCCTCCCCGGACAGATCTTCGTGTTCGGTGGCTTTACTTGGGCCAACTTCGCCAGGCCATCTGGAAGCAGAATCGACATTCACGCCCGCCACCGGTCAGGTTCGAAATCTGAACTACGGCGGACATCCGCGGAGACTTGATCTTCGATGGATTTGGGCCTATGCGAGGAGCACCCGGACGATCCACGGCGAGCATGACTTAGACCTGCTTTGTCGGACGAAGCTCGAGGCATCACCCGTACTATCCTCGGACCTAGATCCGGGCGGTGCTGCGCCTAAGGACAGAGGGATGGACCACGCCCCAGTCGCACACTCATCGGCGGTGGGCGGAACACGGGCCTTACCTCTGCGGTGGCTGTGACTCCGAACCCGGTTAAATATCCGGACGTTGGTTCGATCCGCACACTCCACGAGCCCGTCGGCGCCGGGAGATGGGCTCCGTAATGGAGTTCACCGCTGCGGATATCTTCCAGCACTCGCCCTTTGGCGACATGCTGGACTCATTAAAGTCTCTCTCTTTGTCAGGAGGATCTTCGTCGAACTATGTCCGGCTCGAGTGGGAGGCAGGCGACGAAAGGAATTCATTGCCCACCCACCACCCACTTCATTGCCACGGTCGATGACTTAACCGAGTCTTGAACTTGACTCAAGACATCGACGGTATGGACGACGATGCAGGAGAAGAACATGAGCCACCGCTCACTGGGTGGTGGACAGCCACCTCTTCTTACGATATATATATATATATATATATATATATATATATATATATATATATATGGTGGACACTCCGAAGGAAACAAATGGCGATGAGGCAACGGGGGATAAAACCTCAGGGAAAAAAGCAAAGAATGGGCGTCGTCGGCGCCACTCCAAGCCCTGCCACAACAATACCGGCCCAGGAGACGAAAACAATCTGAATGGTGCCGAAAAAGAATACAACCCTGAACAGCCCGCCTTCGAGCAGGCCGAACAGGAGGATGAGCAGGTGAGCCCAGAAGAACAGGCGACGGACGAATACCCGGAGGAGGACAACTACATACCCCCCTCCGAAGACGAGATTAGCCTCGGCGACGATGAGTTCGGCGTGCCTAAGGATCCGTAGAGAGCGGGAGGCGCTTCAAGCGTCGGCTTATAGCCCGCTGCGAGGCACGAAAAAGAAGCGGCGACAACTCCAAGCTGATCAAGACACGCTCACGCAGACGGATGGTGAAGTCACGGCAGCCGAGGAATACGGACTCGAGCACCACGGCTGACCGGCCACCTCGTGGCGGGATAAAATGGCATACCGATCGCATACCAGCCAACACCCCCACGCCAACATACTACGACCGGGGCAACAAATCGGGACAGCCAAGATCGATCTACGGATCGCGGGCGCGCCAGTATGTGACGAGGAACGCCACGCGGACACACCTTCAAGAAGTCGGCCGGGCGAATATGGCCACCCAGCAATTCGACCTCACGTAGCCACATGGCCCGGCACAGAGGCGCGTGCACCCCTCTCGCTTCACGACGAAGTAATGGATCATGAATTCCCGGAAGGGTTCAAACCCGTAAACATCAAATCATCGATGGCTGCAGACCCCACAGTATGGATCGAAGATTTTCTTCTCCACATTCACATGGCCCGCAGAGACGATCTGCACACCATCAAGTATCTTCCCCTTAAGCTCAAAGGACCAGCCCAACACTGGCTAAACAGCCTGCCAGCAAACTCCATTGGCAGCTGGGAAAACCTGGAAGACGCATTCCTCGACAACATCCAGGGCACATATGTGCGACCACGGCGACGACGACTTGAGCCACATTACTCAACAACGGGAGAGTCGGCCGGAAATTCTTTACTCGGTTCCTAACTAAGAAGAACCAAATAGTTGACTGTCGGGACGCCTTGAAGCCTGGCGGCTTTTAAGCATAATATCCGTGATGAGTGGCTCGCTCGACACCTCGGCGAGAAAAACCCAAGTCCATGGCAGCTCTCACAACACTAATGACCCGATTTTGCGGCGAGCGAGGCGGTTGGTTGGCCCGCGGCGGCACCACGCCACGGTCGGCAATTCGGATGGCGCGACAATAACGGCAAGCCACGGCGTATGCGGACATAAGCGGCGGAACAACGGCGGCGGCGAAGACATGGCGATCGGCGCCAATTCGGTGGATCAAGCCGGTCGGCGGAAGAATCCGTTCAAAAGAAATAATCGAGGACCGTCTAGTGCGGACCGCATCTTTGGGCGCTCGTGCCAAATTCATGGCACCCGGACAAACCGACCAACCACACCAATAGAGATTGCTGGGTATTCAAAGCGGTAAGCCAAGATAAGCGCCGAAGACAAGGACAAGGGCTGCTGGCTGACGATGGCGAGGAGCCCCGACGTCCGAACAGAGGACATGCAATTTCCCCGGTGAAAAGCAGTCAACATGATCTACGCCACACACATCCCCAAGCGGGAGCAGGCGGGCACTAAGGGATGTCTATGCGATGGAGCGATCGCCCCCAAATTCAACCCTTGGTCGACTTGCCGATCACCTTTGATCGTAGGGATCACCCTACTAGCATCCGTCACGGAGGCTCGGCCGCGTGGTCCTAGACCCAATCATTGGCGGATTCCACCTCACGCTGGCGTCCTTATGGGCGGTGGCGGCGACACGAACACTGCTACCGGACACACGGTCGCCAAGATGGGCATTGACCCTTCAAGGATCAAGCCCACTAAAACCACCTTTAAAGGGGTAATTCCTGGAGTAGAGGCCCGCTGTACGGGCTCTATAGCATTGGAAGTGGCCTTCGGATCTCCGGATAACTTCCGAAGCGAAGAGTTAATCTTCGATATCGTCCAGCACTCCACGGCCCGTCCAGCACGACACATAGCTTAGGGAAGGCGTATTGCCTAGCATTTTCACTTTCATGTGGGACCGCCGTTGAGCAAACCGACTATTGGCAAACCGCACCCGCTTTTGGCCGGGTTGGAAAAGCGAAGCGAGGGGAAGATCTAGGCGTATGCGGAAGCCAAGAAATTTGGTGTCAGATGGGGCTCGTTGATAGAGTAGGAGCATTCCGTACTACTTTGCTCCTACTAGTACCAAGTATGTACTATACAACTAGTAGGTACATGCACGGCACAACATCGTAGGAACAAAAAACGGGAAGATCTTGTTTTGGGCGATTTATCTTTTTTCTGTCAACGTAGTATGAATAATATGATGTGGGGGGCGCCCATGAAGCTTATGTGGCTTGGTTGCATGGCTACAAAAGGTTAGAGAAAAATAAATAGATAATGTGTTTAGAGTGCACTCCACTAAACATATATACTTTGGATCCATTGCAACGGGCCGGCACATCTATATCTATACCCCTATATAGTGTGTGAATAACTTGAAAGTTGGTCCTTTGGATGAAGCCAATCCGACGGTACAAAGATGGCAAATCCGAAACACGGCCGTTGGATATCATCTACATTCCACCAGATTCTGCCACATGTAGAATCTAGAAGACTCCATGGTTGAACTTCATTCATGACTAACTTTGCCACAACTAAGCTTTGCCACAACTAAGCTTAGGCAAAATATTTTTTTTACAAGAGAGGAAATAGTTCATCCATCCATAATGCCCTGCTGCTGGTGCAACATCTTCTTCTTCTTCTTCTTCTTCTTCTTCTTCTTCTTCTTCTTCTTCTTCTTCTTCTTCTTCTTCTTCTTCTTCTTCTTCTTCTTCTTCTTCTTCTTCTTCTTCTTCTTCTTCTTCTTCTTCTTCTTCTTCTTCTTCTTCTTCTTCTTCTTCTTCTTCTTCTTCTTCTTCTTCTTCTTCTTCTTCTTCTTCTTCTTCTTCTTCTTCTTCTTCTTCTTCTTCTTCTTCTTCTTCTTCTTCTTCTTCTTCTTCTTCTTCTTCTTCTTCTTCTTCTTCTTCTTCTTCTTCTTCTTCTTCTTCTTCTTCTTCTTCTTCTTCTTCTTCTTCTTCTTCTTCTTCTTCTTCTTCTTCTTCTTCTTCTTCTTCTTCTTCTTCTTCTTCTTCTTCTTCTTCTTCTTCTTCTTCTTCTTCTTCTTCTTATTCTTCTTCTTCTTCTTCTTCTTCTTCTTCTTCTTCTTCTTCTTCTTCTTCTTCTTCTTCTTCTTCTTCTTCTTCTTCTTCTTCTTCTTCTTCTTCTTCTTCTTCTTCTTCTTCTTCTTCTTCTTCTTCTTCTTCTTCTTCTTCTTCTTCTTCTTCTTCTTCTTCTTCTTCTTCTTCTTCTTCTTCTTCTTCTTCTTCTTCTTCTTCTTCTTCTTCTTCTTCTTCTTCTTCTTCTTCTTCTTCTTCTTCTTCTTCTTCTTCTTCTTCTTCTTCTTCTTCTTCTTCTTCTTCTTCTTCTTCTTCTTCTTCTTCTTCTTCTTCTTCTTCTTCTTCTTCTTCTTCTTCTTCTTCTTCTTCTTCTTCTTCTTCTTCTTCTTCTTCTTCTCCTTCTCCTTCTCCTCCTTCTTCTCCTTCTCCTTCTCCTCCTTCTCCTCCTTCTTCTTCTCCTTCTTCTTCTTCTTCTTCTTCTTCTTCTTCTTCTTCTTCTTCTTCTTCTTCTTCTTCTTCTTCTTCTTCTTCTTCTTCTTCTTCTTCTTCTTCTTCTTCTTCTTCTTCTTCTTCTTCTTCTTCTCCCTCTCCTTCTTCTCCTTCTTCTCCCTCTCCTCCTTCTCCTCCTTCTTCTTCTTCTTCTTCTCCCATCCATACGACCTTAATGCCAGCGTACCGTCACCCTTCTGAAGATTTGTTCCTAGCACAAAATTTGCTACGTCGAATAGGGATGGTGTCGGTTTATCACAATCTTCTACAGGAATTTTTATTCTTGTTTGTAGGTCAGCGATGCTTTTCAAATCAAGGTTGTACGGTCTGTTTGTCCCCTGCGATGGCTGCCCCACAGAAGTATATGTCCTCCCGAGACAAGAAATCGTGAAGCTCACCTGGTATGGAGGGCGCGTGTATGATGTGGTACACCAAAACATCATCTTCGAGGCACAAGCGAAGGGCAATGGCGCGTTGGATCTTCCAGTGGCACGCTCTGTGTACTCTGCGTCGAGACCGATGACATTCATCTCCACCTTTTGGAGGGAGTTGGATACATTGTTGATCCACTTCCGAACAACCCTTGGGTGGTCGGTGACTGTGGCAACTATGCTCAACGAGCCTTCGACGAGGACATGTTGGACGCTAAAAACCTGCATCTCGATCTCTTTCGCCATTTGGAACCGCTGGACGGAGGGCTATGGTTTGGAGAATTAGGATTAGATGGCTAATCTAATCAAGAAGATGATTATTTATAGGGGCTTGAATTACTCGGGGAGGATGTGAAGAGGTTAAAACAATGTGAATGCGGTGTGGTTTGGATGCAAATGAAGATCAAGGAGTAGTGAGAAAGCGAGGAAAATCGGTTCCCGATGGAAGTAAATGTGAGAAGTTATGCGCATGCATGAGGAGAGAGTCTTGATGGTTTGACTGCTGCATGCAATGGATTGGACGGGCTCTTCGGTTGCCTTTTCTCTCTCCCACGCGCATGAGTGGCCCACTTGCATGCTTTGCAGTTTATTGGCTGGAGTCGGGCTGCGGCTGCTCATCGTCACGCTAATTAATGCTGTGAATGCGGGCATGGAGGGAAATGGGCGCATGCAAAAGCGTATATACATAGACTAATTAGAGAAATACTAAAAAAAAGTTATGCGCAGACAAAAGAGGACCGGAGGGAGTACTACTCATGTTCCTACTACCGGTAAGGAATATGCGGTTATCCTCAAAAAAGAAAAGTCCTTCTTCGCGCTTCCGCATGCATGAGAATTTGGTTACGCTTTCATAATATGGATGATAAATTTGGAGGATGAAGTGAACCCAGAGGCATGCTAGCACGGGAGTGTACTCATGTTCCTACTACTCCTACTACTAGTAGTAGTACAACTGTGGTACACTTGATGGTCAAAATACTATTATTCATCCGGTCCTCACAGTGAAGTGACAAGACCCTGCGCCCGAGGTGACACCAGTCCAGGCGGCGTGTCCGGGTTACCAAAGTCAGCCTCACCTTGTGCACTGTGCAGTCACTGTCACCGCTGCTGTATAGCATGCCTCGCCTCGTCTCCCTCTCCCCTAGCACCACTCCATCTCCATCTCCGTCTCGCTGGAGATCCTGAGGTCACTCTTCATTATCTCACTGTGCTCCCGCATACCCTCGCCTTGCTCGCCTCCCCCTGTACCACTATTCCCTCGCTAGCCGCTCCAGCACCAACAACCTTCTCCCCCGTAAATCAAGCCCCCCAAAACCCCACCTTCCAAACTCCACCATGGCTGAACGCGAACCGCGCAGGATCCATATGAGCCGCGATTGGAGCTATCTCCCCAGTGACGTCCTCGACCTCTGTTGTTCGTGTATGGATATGTTGAGCGCCCTGCGGCTGGCTGCATGCTCGAGGGGAATGCACACGTCCATCATTGAAGCGAGGCCTAAGCTTTTCAAGACACCCTGCTTGCTGCTATCTGGTCTTGAGAGATTGGCTCACCATGATACGGAGGCATACATGATGCCCCTCGACTTCAATCCGATCTCCATCGCCCGAAACTTCTTGGCAGGTATGTACTGGGTCGGCATGAACTCCCACTGGATGGCTGCTGTCAGAGAAGACGGTAAAAAGTTGGTGCTCGTGAACTTCTAGACCTCCCATGAGATTATCCTTCCTCCGTTGGATTATATAGAGTATTACCATCACGGTCCTAGTCATCTAGATTAGCGCGCCAATTGGACGGGCCTTATTTTGCAGAAGATTGTAATCTGCCAAGTGCCCACATGACATGCAGATTACGCAGACTTCAAGCTAATTGCCTTGTTCGACAAGGGACTCGCCTATCTTTACGCCGGTGCCTTCTTTAGATGGAGACAACTCAGCTCGCAGTGGATCGTCGTCAAAGCTGATACACACTTCTGTGATGCTATTGAACACAACGGCATCATCTACGTGATTGACAAAGTAGATGGCACCACGTATTGCTAGGACGGTGTGTGTAAGTTGTTTCCGTCTCATGTTAATGATGACGCCATGACAGTGTTTGAACTTTCTGTGATGATTGGCATATCCCTGTTTGAGCAGAATTTGAGTAGAACTATGGCAATGTATTAGAGACGCCGTAAATCAGCTATATTCGGAATGAGTTAATTCATGCGATTGTGATCATGTCATTACAGCCAATTTGTACCCTGAATAATCAAGCGGTTAGGAATATTTGGATATTCTCCTTATTTTCTGATAATATATATACTACTACTAAATATAAGTGTGTATCAATGGCCATATTAGTTTCCTCATTTTCATGATGTAGAAACATGCACCACACTTTTGGTTTCATCTAATCATACATTAGGGAAGTAAATGTGCATATGGAGAACTCTATATTTGGAAGTAGTGAAATCCTGTAATGCTTACCATGTGTACATACCTATATTCGCCCTTGAGCAATCAATGGCTAGAATAATATCCTCACAAAAATTTTGCCCACAGAACACGAGTATATAACAATGCATGGTGCATTAGTTACCTTGAAGAATTTGTTTATGAGGAATGAACATGATTCCATAACATGCATGACATGGTAGTTTCTGTGAAGAATCGATTGCGAGATAACATGAGTATAACCATGCATGGCACTTCTATATTTTCGAACCCAAGTATACATTTCCTGTATTTTCCTCCCGGTTCAACGAGGACATATCAAATCTGCTTCTTGCATTATCCTACTCATACTCACGAACAATGCTGATCTTACATTAACAATGCCTATCCTTTTGATATGATGCGGTGTCCCTGATTCTTGCTATAGCCTTGGGTAATTAAGCTACAAAGTGATCCTCTGCTAGTGATGCCACGTCACCTCGATTATAGTTGCTAATCTCGAGTTAGTTCGAAACCGATTCAAATTCAAATTCAAAATTTGGTAAATAATAAAAGTTTTCAAACATTAAAATAAAATTGTTCGGTTTGTACTAGATATTACATAGGTAATTATGGTGTAGAAGACACAGTTTTATAAAATGCATAAATATTTTAAATTGAATTAAAACAGAGGAGAAAATAAATAAAAAGAAAAGAAAACACAAAAACAGAAAAGAAAACTAACAAAAAAAGGGAAAATAAAACCCCCCAGGCCAACTGGGCCTCGGCCCAACCAGCTGGCCACCAGGCCGACTAGGCCGGCCCGTCCCCACTCCCCCATAACCCCCTCCACTCCTAAACCTAGGCACCGACACCCCCACTCCCCCCACTCGCGCCCCCACTCTCCCTCTTCCCGATCCAATCGGGATCGGGCTAAACGCCCGTCCCGTCGCCCCTCACAGCGCTGTCGCCGTCGCCGACTGGTCCCCTTGGCGCCGCCCGCCCTCACCGCCTCGCCTCCTCCCGGCGTGCCCGACGCTGCTCGCCATCCCGGCGCCACCTGCCGACGCCAAGATCGCCACTCCCCGGGAGGACCTCCCCGCCGGCCTGCCTCCTCCACGCCGCCGTCGTCTACGTCCTCCACCACAAGCACCACTGCCCTGGACCCTACACCCCGCCGTGAGCCGCCGCCTTTTCCCTCCTCTCCCCGCGTCGGCCGCGCACTCGCCGTTCCCCCTCACTGCTGCGTGGGCGCTCCACCCGCTTCCCGTCGGCGCTCTCCGGCGCTCGAGCCTCGCCCAGCGTCTTGGCGTGGCCGCTGGCGCCGTGGCTCCCGCCATGGCGCCACAACGCACCCGGCCGTGCCACAGCTCTGACGCGCCAGGCAGCGTGGCCCGGCGCCTGCGCCTCTCCCGCTCACTTGAGGCCACCAATGGCTGCCTGCTCATGACTCGTTGTCCCGGCTCGGCCACTCCCAAAGGCCCCACAGCTTAATTGGGGCTAATTAACCCCCACCCACTAAGCTAACCCCCTCTGATTGAGTCACCTGGCAGGGGCCCGCCCCGAGAACGTTTTAAAATAATAATAATAATAATAATAATTAATAAAATTAGTTAATTAAGTTAATTAATCCTATTTAATTAACCTGATTAACTTGTTAGTTTAACTAAAAAGTAATTAGTTTAACTAAACCCTAACTAACCTAAACAGGGTATGACAGGTGGGTCCCATTGGACCCACGTGTCAGTTTGACCCAGTCAACCCCCTGTTGACTGCTGACGTCATGCTGACGTCAGCAAACACTATTCTGGATAATGTTAGTTTAAATTAATTAAATAAATTCTAAAATGATTTAAAACTATAGAAAATCATATAAAATAAACCGTAACTCGGATGAAAATACTTTGTACATGAAAGTTGCTCAGAACAACGAGACGAATTCGGATACGCAGTCCGTTCGTCCGCCACACACCCCTAACCTATCGAACTCGCAACTTTCCCCCTCCGGCTCCTCTGCCCGAAAACGCAAAACACCGGGGATACTTTCCCGGATGTTTTCCCCCTTCGTCGGTATCACCTCCTACCGCGTTAGGGCACACCTAGCACCGCACATTTTCTTGTCATGCACCGTCATGCTTATGTTTGCATTATATTTATTGTTTCTTCCCCTCTTCTCTCCAGGTAGAACTACGAGACCAAGCCAGCTGCTGCTTTGCCCGATTCGACTACGGAGTTGGCGACCCTCTCTCTTGCGAGCAACAGGCAAGCCCCCCCCTTGATCACCAGATATTGCCTACTCTCCTCTATCTTGCTTGCATTAGAGTAGTGTAGCATATTCTTTCCGTTATTCCTATCACGATGCATAGCCTATTTTTGTTATACATTGATACCTTTACACGCAATCCTACATGCTTAGTATAGGATGCTAGTATTCCATCTGTGGCCCTACATTCTTGTCCGTCTGTTTGTGCTATACTATCGAGCCGTGATCACTGGGAGGTGATCTCGGTATATACTATATACTTATACATGATACATGTGGAGACTAAAGTCGGGAATTTGGTGGAGCACCATGAGTGGATCTTTGAGGCGGAGCGGCAGGCTGATTGAGACCGCCTAGGAGAGAGGTGGGCCTGGCCTGTTCGGCGTTCGCGGATACTGCTGCACGCTTAATGAGATCTTGGTATTTGATCTGAGTTGGCTCACGGGCCTATACGCACTAACCAACTCGTGGGAAAGATATGGGCACTTTCGGCGTCGTGGTATCAGGAAAACGCACTTCGTGACGTCGTGACGGCCCGGCGGTAGCCGGATTGGAACGTAAGCTGCTCTTGTATTAAGGGGCTAGTTACGCTTTTGATCGCGTGCATAGCGTGCGGTGTGCATTGGGCGATGGGCCCGGACCCTGTGCGCTTAGGTTTAGACCGGCGTCTTTGGCCTCTCTGTTAACGCCTAGGTGGGGCTGCGGCGTGTTGATCTTCCGTGGCGGGCATGACCGAGGAAAGTGTGTCGGCCAAATGGGATCAAGCGTGTTGGGTTATGTGGTGCACCCTGCAGTGGAAGTTAATCTATTTGAATAGCCGTGATCTTCGGTAACAGGACGACTTGGAGTTGTACCTTGACCTTATGACAACTAGAACCGGATACTTAATAAAACACACCCTTCCAAGTGCCAGATACAACCGGTGGTCGCTCTCTCTCAGGGCAATGAGGAGGGGATCGCCGGGTAGGATTATTGCTATGTGATGTTACTTGGAGGACTTCAACCTACCCTCTTCTACTCGTTGCAAGACGAAGGTGACCAGAAGCATAGTCTTCGATAAGACTAGCTATCCCCTCTTATTACGGCATTCTGCGATTCGGTCAACGATATGGCCTTTTACACATATATCCATGCATATGTAGTGTAGCTCCTTGCTTGCGTAGTACTTTGGATGAGTACCCACGGTTGCCTTGTTCCCCTTTTCCCCTATCTCTACTCGGTTCTTTGCGACCAGACGATGGAGCCTGTGGAGCTGACGCCACCGTCGATGACGACTACTACCCGGAGGTGCCTACTACTACGTGCAGCCCGGCGGCGACACAGAGTAGTTTAGGAGGATCCTGTAGGAGGCCTGCGCCTCTTCGATCTGTATCGGTTTGTGCTAGCCATCTTATGGCACCTTTTTTAACTTATGTACGTACTCGGATATTGTTGCTTCCGGTGACTTCGTCTATGATCGAGCACTTGTATTCGAGCCCTCGAGGCCCACGGCTTGTATTATGATGCTTGTATGACTTATTTATGTTTTAGAGTTGTGTTGTGATATCTTCCCGTGAGTCCCTGATCTTGATCGTACACATTGGCGTGCATGATTAGTGTATGATTGAATCGGGGGCGTCACAACTGCCCTTTGTAATCACACCACCTTTGCCAAAAACAGGGAAGCGCAACTGGTTCCTCGCTCCATCAGACGACGACAAAAGACTGATGATCATTCAGACACATGAGCCGGAAAAGTTATATTGCAAAACCCCACTGTATACAAGATCCGTGAAATACGTGAGTATCCGGACAGTGGCTGTTACGTCTAGAGCAGGATACCAGCTTGTTGGGGCCTTCAGGATTTTTTAGTTGGAGGCGGGTAAACAGCCTTGGTTCACACTCTCTGTTTCTCAGACTCAATTATCTGATTAACCAGGAGATCACTGTTGGCAAGGACCTTGATGGCAGAGAGGCTCTGTTTGCTATGGAAAATGGTGTCTACACGGCGAGCCCTTGGA
Organism: Aegilops bicornis; assembly: GCA_021605145.1. Taxonomy (NCBI): domain Eukaryota; kingdom Viridiplantae; phylum Streptophyta; class Magnoliopsida; order Poales; family Poaceae; genus Aegilops; species Aegilops bicornis. The sequence continues at coordinate 437,591,198 of CM038672.1, read as the reverse complement.
GTTCGGGAGCAAACTCCCCTGATTGTCAATGATACAACCTGCAGCCAAAAGAAGGTGAGAATGACAAAGGCATCCAGATTAACTTTGATCCTTGGATGTCTCAATTACGACAGGCAGTGATGTGGTTCAAGCCTTCAGGTTGATAGGTAATTGGGCTGTTGCGTCGAGAACATGGAGTACTGGTGTCTCCGGATCATTGGTCGCTGAAGCGGGGCTGCAAATTATGATGGTGTTGGATCATCTCTTCGAATGACTTTGTTGTCTTTGTTGCTTGTTCTGGATGGGTAGTTCTTTCTTTTGTTATGCATATTCCTTGTCATTTGGTCATCCTCGTCTATGTCACTCTTGCTATGTAATAGTTGGCTCTGTTTAGAATGTCATTCTTATGCGGATCACGAGTCTGCGGCCGCAGATGGGTGCGTTTTGGTGGTGTAGCAAGACTTCGTATGAACTATCATGTCTTGCTGTTTATGTCAGTAGTAGTCACTAGTCAGTGTTTGAATGTTGTATATATCGTTGTTTCGAACTATTTATTGTCTCGAACTACTAGTGGGCTAAATGAGGGCATCACCATTCTCCAGTGTTCAGAGTGTATCTCCTTTTTTCAAGTTATATAATTTGAGCTTAGTGTCTTTTCGATGATGTCCACTTGTTTGGGCCAGTGAAGTGTTGTTGAATATGGGCCGAGTAGTAACGCAATGCCAAACAGGTCAATTATGACTCTCAGGCCGGGCTCTCAAAAGATCCTCAAAAAAAGGCCGGGCTCTCCAAAAAAGAAAGAATAAGGACTCTTAGGCCGACATGTGGGCGCCACCGGTGTTTTCGTGCGCTTGCGCGCCGAGAGAATATTGGCGCGCGTTCGAAATTCAAGCTACCTTTTCATCGCCATTCTCTCGCCCCTCCCTCATCTCTGGAATCTTGATTCCTACTCCAGTTCCCCCAAATCCCCCTCCTGTGCTCCCTGTACTCAAGCTCACTATCATGTCGCCGGTCAACGCGGATCTCCGAGCCGGAGATCTTGAGGTCCGTCCTGCCTTTGCTTGCTGCGTGCTGTCACTCAATAGTGGCATGGCGGCGCTTGATGACTAGTTTGCCGGCAAAGTGCTGATGGTAACCATCAACGGAGATCGGCCTCCCGTCTCACCGGACGACCTTGTCAAAGCTCTTGGCGTTGCGCACGGCATCCAAATAAGTGACTTGCTCGTCAAGTGCATCCGCCATCGGGCTGATTTCTTCGTCGGTTCGAACAACTTTCATTGCGATCGTGTGTTCGAATCTTCCCGGCGTTTGTTCTGCAATGGCGCGCTCGTGAGCTTTGATCGGTGGCACCCAGGATGGCGCTCGGTGCCTTCTAAGCTTGAGTTTTTAACAAAGCTTACCTTCCACGACATGCCTCGACGTGCTTGGAACAGTGAGTCAATGAATGAGCTTATCAACGACCTTGGAGGTGAGCTCGTAAGTATGTTTGTTCCTCCAGACAGCTGGGCTCTGACGGTTATGGAATGGATGAAGAAGCCGTTCACCATACCAAAGTTGATTGGTGTTGAGATAATGGTGCAGGAACCGGGGTTGTACTATTCGTCGCCACCAAGGCCGCCGCGGACCACGTTAGGGATGTACCTGTATCGAGTGTTCGTGCATGTCAAAGAAGTGGTCAATCCATCAATCGAAGTCCTGCCGCCGCCGCTGGTGCCAGGGTTCGTCGACGACGTCCATTACAGGAGTCAACGTCAGACTTTCGCCGTGTTGCTCGGAACGATGGATGGCACATGGCCTACTCCATCGCGCGGTGGAGGCCACTGCTTCTTTGGGAGAAGAGGCATGGCTAGCTGCCTGGATGTGCTCTGATTTGAGGTAACAACTGAATCTTGTCAGATACTAGTTAAATCCGAGCTATGGGTGAGGGAGTCCTGGATTAGGGGGTATCCGGACAGCCGGACTGTGTACAACGTCCGGACTATTGAAGCGTGAAGATACAAGACTCAAGACTTCGGCCCGTGTCCGGATGGGACTTTCCTTGGCGTGGAAGGCAAGCTTGGCGATCCGGATATTATATTTCCTTCCTTGTAACCGGCGCATGTAAACCCTCGCCCTCTCGGTGTATGCATATAAACCGGAGAGGTTGGTCCTTAGAAGACCGATCACAATTACAATCATACCATCATAGGCTAGCTCTTAGGGTTTAGCCTCTACGATCTCGTGGTAGATCTACTCTTGTACTACCCATATCATCAATATTAATCAAGCAGGAAGTAGGGTTTTATCTCCATCGAGAGGGCCCGAACCTGGGTAAACATCTGTATCCCTTGCTTCCTGTTACCATCAGCCTTGACACACAGATCGTGACCCCCTACCCGAGATCCGCCGGTTTTGACACCGACATTGGTGCTTTCATTGAGAGTTCCTCTGTGTCGTCGCAACGGGGCTCGATGTCTCCTTCAATCACCATCAATAACACGGTACCAGACAGTCACGACGAGCACGACTTAGACCTGCTATCGGACAAAGCTCGGGGTATCACCCCCGCAGTAGCCTCGGACCTAAATCCGGAGCAGGCTGCGTTGCCTGAGGACGGAGGGCTGGACCCCGCCCCGCAGGTCGCACAATTATCTGCGGTGGAGCCGAACACGGGCCTTACCTCTGTGGTGGCCTACGACTTCGGACCCCCGGACTCGTATCCGGATGTTGAGTCCGGTCCGTGCACTCCCGAGCCGGTCGAGCCAGGTTGGGCTCCGGTAATGGAGTTTACCGCCGCGGACATCTTTCAGCACTCGCCCTTGGGCGACATGCTGAACTCGTTGAAAACTCTCTCTTCGATAGAAATTTCTGTGCCAAACTACGTCCGGTTCGAGTGGGAAGCAGGCGACAAAGAAATTCGTTGCCCACCCACCACCCACTTCATAGCCACGATCGATGATTCAACCGACGTGCCTGACTTCGACTCTGAAGACATCGACGGTATGGACGACGATGCATGAGAAGACGCGGAATCTATGGGGCGATGGACTTACCCCTTGTCACACGACGTATACATGGTGGACACGCCCAAAGAGGACAAAGGCGACAATCCGGACGATAAAACCCCCGGACAAAAGCCAAAGCGACGGCGTAGACGCCGCTCTAAGTCCAGCAACAGTAAAAATAGTGACAAGAGCGCCAGAGGGATCGATACTACAATTAACTCTGAAGGCAACAACGACCATACGGACCCAGCGATGGAGCAGGACGAACCAGGTCACCCTGAACACAGTTCGGAGTAGACGCCCGAGGACAACGATCCTGACGGACAAGGTCATCAAAACGAACCAGGACAAGAAGACAGTCCGGGTAATGATGCAATCCCGGAAAAGCACGTGGAACAAGATAACCTCCACAGAAGGCTTATGGCCACCACAAGAAGTCTAAAGAAGCAGAAGCAACGGCTCAAGGCCGCACAGGAAACGCTCAACCATAGATGGAATAAAGTGCTGAACCTTTGAAGAAAGATCTGGCGATGATCGCCATACGGAAACTATCCAAAACGCAAGCTCTTGCTGTAATTCGATGACGGTTGTACCACTTCATAACCGCAGCAAGGCGGCTACCGATCCACATGAACACATGAATAAGAAAGCTGGCGCGACCAGGTCCATCTATGGATCCAAAGGACGCACCCCGACGAACGACTGTGGTCGCCAAAATGATTACGCCAATCGAATACCAGTCCGGAATAAAGACCGGACACAACAACAGCCGACGGCATGCCACAGCACGTCCAGATACATAGGGGCTGCTCACTCCCTGTGCTTTACCGATGAAGTACTGGACCACGAATTCTCACAGGGCTTTAAACCTATGAATATAGAGGCATACGACGGAACGACAGACCCAGGGGTCTGGATCAAGGATTTTATCCTGCACATACATATGGCTCGTGGGGATGACCTTCACGCCATCAAATACCTCCCCCTCAAGCTGAAGGGACCAGCTCGGCACTGGTTGAAAGGCCTCCCAGAAAATTCAATTAGGAGCTGGGAGGAACTCGAGGACGCTTTCAGGGCCAACTTTCAAGGGACCTATGTCCGGCCTCCGGATCTTGACGACTTAAGTCACATAGTCCAACAGCCCGAGAATCCGCAAGAAGTTTTGGAACAGATTCCTCACTAAGAAGAATCAAATTGTCATTGTCCGGATGCGAAGCCTTAGCAACATTCAAACACAACATCCGTGACGAGTGGCTCGCTTGAACACCTCGGCCAAGAAAAACCAGGGACAATCGCAGCCCTAACAAGCCTTATGACCCGCTTTTGCGCGGGAGAAGATAGCTGGCTAGCCCGTAAAGGCACCAGCGACCCCAGCACATCCGAAATAAGGGATGGCAACGGGAAACTATGGCGTCATAAAAACAAATGCCAAAACAAGGAAGAGAGCCCGGAAAACACGACGGTTAATGCCGGATTCAGGGGCTCTCGACCTAATCAGCAAAACAAGCCATCTAAAGGCAGCAAAGAGGGACCGTCCGATCTGAATAGAGTCCTAGATAGACTATGCCAAATTCATGGCACCCTGACAAACCCGCAAACCACACGCACCGAGAGTGCTGGGTCTTCAAGCAGGCCGGCAAATTAAACGCCAAACACAAGGAAAGGGAAACACCAAGTGAAGACGAGGATGAACCTCGCCAGCCGAACACTGAAGGACAGAAAAAATTCCTGCCAGAAGTTAAAATAGTGAACATGATCCACACGACTCACACATCCATGAGGAGGCACGAACGCGCGCATAGAGACGCGCTCGATATAGAGCCCATCGTACTCACGCCTAACCACTGTATGCCATCACTTCCGATAATTTGGATAACCGAACTAGTATTCGGCACGGAGGATCAAAGGCCTTGGTGCTTGACCCGATAATCGACGGACACCGTCTCACCCGCGTCCTTATGGACGGCGGCAGCAGTCTCAATTTAATATATGAGGACCTTGTCGCAGGATGAGATAGGCCCATCCGAATTAACCAAAGAAACACCACCTTTGAAGGGGTGATACGAGCGTTGAAGCCCATGAGGGCTCCGTCGCACTAGAGGTAACATTATTTCGCCGAGCAACTCGAAGCGAAGAACTAATCTTCATCATTGCACCCTTCCAAAGTGACTATCACACAGTGCTTGGAAGAACAGCCTTCGCCCGCTTCAACGCATTGCCGCACTATGGCTACCTTACACTCAAGATGCCCGGTCCACGTGGCGTCATCACCGTTAGCGGACTAACAGAGCGCTCGTCACGTGCAGAGGAACACGCGACGGCCCTCGCGGCCGGACTATAAGCGGCCTCCAACATCACAAAACATGACTAGTCCTTAAAGACCACAGACTCAGCTAGACGAGTCCAGTCGCCTGGATAAAATTAAACCAGGGCACCGTATATGTAATCCCATAGTGGACACCAAGGGCTATAAATACTTAACACAGTCCCACAGTTGGCTCAACCTTATGGGCAGGCCAACATCTCACACTTTTATTATCCATCGCATACTCACGTTGCACTCTTCTACGAGTTTTCCTTATTTCCACAGACAACGTTCGCGCGATACCCTTCCAAGATACGGCACAACGGAGACAAAGGCGCATACATGTAGCAGGGCCCGAGTCAACAGGTTTGTTTTTAGATTAAGCCCCTGTGTAAACCTTTTTTATTGCCTCTTGTTGTTTAACCATCCCATGGGTTCCATACCCACAGAGAATACTGCCGTTTTTGGCATCTTGCCACGACAGATTAACGCGTGCACGAAAAAACAGGGTTTATAACGAATGGGCATTCTTGAGCCCATCGACTATTATAAAGTCCGAATACCCTGGAGGTGTTCGGCGTCACGAGTTTGGCCTTATATGCAGCAGCTCCGAATCATGTCTTTGGTCAAATGTTGGGTTTGCCCGGCTCCTGGGTTTGCCGCCTTACGTTCCGCTACTATCGGCTAAGGTGGCCAAAGGAGAACTACTGCGATTGTGCCCTGGTTATTCCGTACAAGCACCTTAGTAGAGAAAGCCGAAAACTGACTGTCATGATATAGCGAGAGACTGTTCAACCACTCGAAGACCTATCGGGATCTTTAGGATCCCTCCGCATTAACGAAGGGCCGTTTCCCGGTCATGTACACACGCGCCCGTATTCGGGTGCACACGAAGGTACCAGGGGCTACATAGTAGCCCCAACATTAGACTTCCATGGCTAAGCGAAAGTGTTACAGCTATATAGTCCGGTTGCCTAGTTCGACGTGCGATCACCTCCTGCATGGACCAAGACGGTGGATCAAGTGTGATTAAGCCTATTGTTTTCGAACACCCCCGCATGAACTGCGTGGGGGCTGAAGCCAACGACTGCTATATTTCGATTTAAACATTCATATATATATATATATATATATATATATATATATATATATATGTAAACGGCCATACAGGGGACACAATAATACTTTCGGGCAAAAAGTATAAATATAGCCTTACAACCAAACTAACATTGTTTGTTACAATGATTCGATTCATCACTCAAATAAGACATTCTTCGAGCACTGCGCCTCTATTAGGCGGACACCTTCTATGACCTGCGCCAAGTAGTGCTCGGCCGGATACTGCCCCCCCGCCGGATCTTGGGTCGCTATTATATTGGCCTCCATATCCGTACAATAGGCTTTAACGCGGGCAAGGGCCATCCGTGCACCCTCTATGCACGCCGGCCTCCTCATGGCATCGATCCGAGTCACGGCCCCAAGGAACTGCTGCACCAAGCCAAAGTAACTGTCCAGCTTAGGCCCTTTCGGCCAAAGATGGTATATCATAGAACGCATTGCAAGACCGGACAGCCTGTGAAGCTCCGCCACAACAGCCATCTTGTCATTTAACGGCAGCGGGCGAGTGGGAGCATTGAATTGCGACCAGAAAAGCTTCTCCACCTCCTTATCACCCTAACCCTCGAAGAACTTGGCAGCGTCAGCCGCACTCTTCGCCAAATCCACATCTGGCGTCCGAGACTCCAGCGCCCATCGAGGGCGTGCCGGATCGAAAAACTTCGTCCGCAGCAAGTAGGAACCTCCAGCCACGATTTTACCGGCCTGTTGAAGCTCCTCCCATGCACCCCTGAGCTCGGTCCGTATTTCCTTGGTGGCATTGCGTGCCTTATCCAGCTCGGCCAAGCTATCCTTATGCTCCTTTTCAAGAAGCTCATACCGGTCAGCGGCGTTTTTTTTAACTCAATAGCCATCTCGGCCATCTTTTCCTCGCTTCGGCGATGAGCAACATGTTCGGCTCTCAGTTCCTCGGCTGCCTTTAGGTCAGCCGCATTGCTAACCCGAGCTTGTTCCTTGGCTCGGACAAGTTCTGCCCTCGGGGCCTCCACGGCAGCAGCACCATCTGCAGCCCGAACATATTACATTAATATCATGCCGCCTCCATATCTTCCTATACAAAGGAAGGCAGAGGACATACCTTGCAACTTGTCTGGCCGCTCGTTCACCAGCGTGATATCGGCATCAATCGATCGAATCTGCCTGGTCAGTTCGGAAACTTCCACGGACTGGTCGGCGGCCGGACTCACAGGTGCCTGCACATACTTATGGCGCAATCATTGATTTATGATCCTCCGTTTGCACCCTAGGGTGGGCAACCAGAGTCTCAGGGGCTACTATCTATATGGAGCACACCTAACGCGCGCCTCACAGCCAAAAACAATGTATTCTTCACTACATACCTCAAAGCCTCTGAGCAGACTTGCAAATGCTTCATTCAAACCGCTTGTATCGGACGAAATCTTCTGGAGCACCGCGCTCATTAATGAGCAGTGCTCCTCTGAGAGCGCAGCCTGCTCTAGTAGGCCCGTCAGTATGTCCGGCCGGACATCGAATTGTGCTGGATCCTTCCCATCACCCCTTGCGGAAGCCAAACGCTCCGAGCTCAGGGCGGCTGACGCGTTGGCCTCCGCCTTCGGCAGATCCGGACTCCTCCGTGACGACACTTCGGTGTCGCCCGCCCATGAGCCGGAGAGGTAGGTGGGGTCTCGCTCTCCATCATCTCCGGAGGAAGGTCCCCGAGACGAACTACGGTGAGAGGGGCTGCCACCGAGCGCAAAAGGCGAATCCTGGTTATTGATCTAGGAGGAACGCAGCATCTTGAATTAAAAATTAACTTACAGCTCGGTGGAGGGCTAGCCCGTTGTTGGGCACGATGCGGTGAGGGTGCTTTCGTTGGGCGAGCCCCTGGTGTTATCTTTTTTCCCGGGTTTGGGCATCTCCATCTCCGGGTCTTTGGAGTGACCCTCTTCTTCCAGCCAGGAGGAGGCCTTAACCTCCCCCTCCCGACTATCCTCCTTAGGGGAGGTGACAATTCCCCCGGTTCGGATGCGTAGCGTGTGGGGTTCGGATTCTCCATCCTTCCCCTTGTCTTTCCCCGGAGGCATCCTGCTAAGTACTCGGTCAAGCATCTTGGCCATGGTGGGGGCAGGCGAGCCTTCGGGAAGTGGCGTCGGACACCTAATTCTCTCCGCCTTGCTGAGCCATTCCTGGACGCGGATGATTTTCAGAATAAACAATCATAACAGATACAAAACACGGTGTCCGGTATCAAGTTTACTTACTTGGGTATCTAGGCGATTACAGCTTAGGCCCGCATCCTCGGTGGTGTCCGGACACTTTACTTTCCGTCCGAAGAATAATTTGCACATCTCTTCGAGCTTCAGGCCGAAGAAGTGCTTGACGGTCCACGGACCCTCCGGATTGAACTCCCACATTCGGAGAGGCCGGCGTTGGCATGGCAACATCCGCCGGATCAGCATCACTTGCATTATGCTGACAAGATTAATATCCCTTGCAAGAAGTTCCTGGATGCGATTCTGAAGTACGGGTATGTCACCAGCGGGTCCCCAATTTTGTCCTACGTCCGTCCAAGACGCCAACTGTGACGGAGGGCCCGAACGAAACTTGGGGGCAGCCACCCACTTTGTGCCCCTAGGAGCCGTGACATAAAACCACCTCCGCTGCCATACATCGGATACTTCTGGGAAAGAACCTTCTGGCCATGGGGCATCGCCGTTCCTGCTTATTACGACACCTCCGCACTCCACATGTCGCCCCTCGATCATCTTCGGCGTCACATTGAAGGTCTTGAGCCATAAGCCGAAGTGTGGGGGGATATGGAGAAAAGCCTCGCACACGATAATAAACGACGAGATATGGAGGATGGCGTCAGGAGCCAGATCGTGAAAATCCAACCCATAATAGAACATGAGCCCCCTCACGAAGGGATCGAGGGTGAAACCCAGACCGCGGAGGAAGTGTGGGATGAAAACGACACACTCATTGGCCCCGGCGTAGGGATGACCTGCCTGGAGGCGGGGAGCCTGTGTTGGATATCTGCGGTCGGTATCCGACCTCCCTAAGCTTTGCAATGTCCTTCTCTTCAATCGAGGAGGCCACCCACCGCCTTGAGGGTCGATCCGGACATGTTGGAGGATTAGGAGGGTGGAGCTTAGGTTTTGGGTGTTAGAACTCGAGGTGCGAGAAGGCGCGATGAAGGTGAAAAAAGAGCCGTAGGTCTCGACCCCTTTATAAAGAGGGTGGATATCAAGAGTCCCCGGTGTGACCTTTTGAGGCTTATCTAAAAAACACACGGGTTATACCAACAGCCGTCGTGGGGTCACGCGTGCTCATATTGATGGAAAATCCCGTAATAAGAGGAACATGATCCCTGCCTCGACGGGACGTGCCAATAAAACCACCTCGCAACACGAGTCGTTGTGGGGCAGGAAACGTCAGTTCGCGCTGGACCCAAGCCCCGACGCAAGGGCACGATGCACGAAGATTGCCAGCAAATCAGATCTATACCATACAAAGATCATCTTGCAGATCCGGACACGGTCTACGTGTTTGATGACCACTTTGGAGTATTCGGAGGAGGAACCCGCCCTGCAATGCCGAAGACAAGACTGCGCATTGGACTCATCGTCATTGAAGCCTGGTTCAGGGGCTATTGAGGGAGTCCTGGATTAGGGGGTATCCGGACAACCGGACTGTGTACAACGTCCGGACTATTGAAGCGTGAAGATACAAGACTCAAGACTTCGGCCCGTGTCCGGATGGGACTTTCCTTGGCGTGGAAGGCAAGCTTGGCGATCCGAATATTATATTTCCTTCCTTGTAACCGACTCCATGTAAACCCTAGCCCTCTCCGGTGTCTATATAAACCGGAGAGGTTGGTCCTTAGAATGCCGATCACAATTACAATCATACCATCATAGGCTAGCTCTTAGGGTTTAGCCTCTACGATCTCTTGGTAGATCTACTCTTGTACTACCCATATCATCAATATTAATCAAGCAGGAAGTAGGGTTTTACCTCCATCGAGAGGGCCCGAACCTGGGTAAACATCAGTGTCCCTTGCTTCCTGTTACCATCAGCCTTGACGCACAGATCGGGACCCCCTACCCGAGATCCGCCGGTTTTGACACCGACAATGGGTGTGAAGCACTGATGTGCCAGTACATTTGATTGTGACCTGTTCTAATTTTGTACCTGAACTTTTTTTAGAAAGGGCTGTACGTCAACTTAATGTGCTAGCAGAACTTATTGTGTTGTCTATCTGTTTTCTTTGCACAGCATTCAAGATATTTCCCTGTCATTGATAAACAAGATGAACCGTTATGTACGAGTTCATTGGTTTCAACATAGCCCTACCCGTAGCGAATCACTGCTTCCATCCTGATTGTGCCGCCTGCGTGAAATTTTTGTATGCAAGTTAAGTGTGCTATAATGTTCTATATGATTGTATCAACTATATAAGTTTTTACTGAGCATCAGCAATGCGTGACTTCAAAAAGTTGTACAGAAGCCTTGTTTGGGCCTTTCCCGCGTCGCTGAATGTGGGCTGAGTAGCCATGTTAGGTTGTACTGTACCACACAAGACTTTTTTTCAACATCGAATGCAAGCTGGGCGAAAGTTGTACACAATATCCGGTCAACTTGTTATTCTCCGCCCATTGGCTGCAAACTTTCCTAGGAGGTATGCATTAGGCTTAACAAGAAAATGGACTTTAAGAAATAATAAATGGGATGTAATTATAATAACTGGGCAGTAACTGTAAAAAATGCACCAAACACGTAATTAGTTTAAAAAATATATTATTTTCGGAATTTGAATTTTTTTAATTTCATTACTTGTTGCGCGCGTAATATTTTGTTGGATTTTAACGTAATACAACTTTATTTTGAAATTATATTTAATCTGACTAGAAATTTCGGATCCCATAAAAATGTGGGATTTTTTTTGAATTCTTTTTTGAGTGGTTGGTTAAAATTATTAATCGTTGTCCTAGCTAGAAAATGGGCTGTACTGTTAACAAACTGTAAATGGGCTGTAGTAAATTCCATTAGAATTAAAAAATGGGCTGTACATTCTTACAAATCGCAAATGGGCTATCTGTTCTCTGCCACACACTTGTGGGCCTTCTAAGTTGACGCGTCCCCTAAAAAAACTAAGTTGACGCCAGCGTATGCAAGGCTTTGTCATCAACAACACCGCAGTTACGGCATTGTGGCCATCCAACGGATGTCGTGCATCTTCTTCAATCTCGGATATTCTTGCTTCAGCCGCCCAAAAAATGATTCCTCCCCCTGACATCTGGGGCACACCATTTCGAAGGCTGACCTGTGGGCCAACTAAGGTGACGCGTACCAAGGGCTTTGTCAACTTAGTCAATATAAACGATTCTAGATGCAGTGACCGTACGATGTCCATCCAACGGCCGTAGTGCTTCTTCAACCTCTGGTCTTCTTACTCCAGCCGCCCAAAGAAGCGCCGGTCGTGCCGCGTGCTCCTGCCTCCCGTGGCGGGTTGTGATGCATGGAGGCCTCACCGCCCCTACTACTCCCACCGCTGGCCAGGCCATCCCTCTACTCACCCACACCTCTTGTTATTCCGCGGCGATGGCAGCCTCACGCCACAGCCGAACCAGTGAACCCTCGTACTCCTCTTCGCGCGGGCTTCCACTGCCGCGTCTTCCCCGGCTCCGCATCGTCCCCTTCCTAGGCCTCGCCGTCGTCCGCCGCCATGGTGCTCTCGGCGCGGCATGGTCAACGTGGTCTAGGAACGGCTTCCATCGGACGTGGACTGTACATGGAGAGGCTGACAGCTGGGTCCACGACGGCAGCAAGTGCCTCCTTAATATGTGGAAAATAATGATTCCTCCACCTGATAGTAGGGACCCATCGGACGGGCCACCGTATTTCACGAAAAATACGTTTCCCCCTGACTGTTGGGACCCATCGGATGGGCCACCGTATTGCGCGAAAAAAACGTTCCCCCCGCTGTCAGCTCGGACCCACCGGAAGTGCCTCCTTATTACGCACAAAAAAATGAATACTCCCCCTGCTGGTTGGGGGTGGGAGGCTGACTTGTGGGCCTACTAAGTTGACGGGGACGGAGTGCTTTCTCAACTTAGTCAATTTGAACGATTCTAGCTCCAGTGACCGTACGATGTCCATCCAACGGCCATAGTGCTTCTTCAACCTCTGGTCTTGTTGCTCGGCTACCAAAGCAGCTGACGTCTTTGCATGCTCCTGCCTCCCATGGCCGGCTGTCTTTGCTGGAGGCCTCACCCCTACTATTCCCACCTGGCGGGCCACAGGCGACGGCAGCCTCACACCACAGCCGAACTAGTGAACCCTCGTACTCCTCTCCGCGCGGGCTTCCACTGCCACATCTTCCCCGGCTCCGTGTCGTCCCTTCCTAGGCCTCGCCGTCGTCCACCGCCCTGGTGCTCCCGGCGCGGCGTGGTCAACATGGTCAAGGAACGGCTTCCATCGGACATGGACTGTATGTGGGGAGGCTGACAGCTGGGTCCACGGCCGCAGCAAGGAAGTGCCTCCTTATTACGTGCAAAATAATTATTCCTCCACCTGACAGCGGGGACCCACCGGACGGGACACCGTATTTCGTGAAAATAACGTTTCCCCCTGACTGCTAGGACCCACCAGCTACATCTTCGCACGCAAGGAAGTGCGTCCGGGTAAAAAAAAGTGATTCGCCCCCCTAACTGCTGGGACCCACCAGCTACATCTTCGCACCCAAGGAAGTGCCTGACAGTCAGGACCCACCTGGTTGAAGCGTATGTAGCGTTGTCATTCTGGTCGCGAACGTGTACGTACATACTAGTCGATGTAGAGGCGTGCACGTGTCATAGTAGAGGCGCGCACGTAGCATGTACACGCGCATTACAGCGGCGGTGTGCAAGAAAAAAAATATGGCCACGTACGTACATACGGGCAGGGTCTCGAACGCCTACTCGCGCATACGTACGGCTAGGGCTCGTGTACATGGCTGGGTCCAAATGTAGAAATAGCGTTGTCGTTGTGTTCATGGGGAGCCAACCGGCTGGGTCGGAATGGAATGCGTCGTCGTGTTCATCGGGAGGTCTTGGACGGAACAACCCATGGAAACGAGGCCTGGCATACCGCAGAACGGAGGAAACGACCTTGTGTTCGACCAGCCACGTTCGAAACGGGACCCACTTCATTGGGAGGGGTCTGGCGTACCGCAAAACGGAGGAAACAGACCTCCTACGGTCGAAACGGGGGTCGTGTTGATCGGGAGGGGTGTGGCATACTGCAAACGGAGGAAACAGACTTGTGTTGGAGCGCTACGGTCGAAACGAGGGTCCTGTTCATCGGGAGGGGTGTGGCGTACCGCAAAACGGGACTCCACGGGATACTGTTCATCTCCACCGTCGACCCCCTCCAGCCTCCACCTGCGACTGTTCATCCACAGGCTCCTGTTCATCCAGCCTCCACCGCGCGCTACTCCACCAGCTACTGTTCAACCAGCCCTCTCCACGGGCTCCTGTTCAACCATCCCTCCACGGGCTACTGTTCATCCAGCCCTCCACCGTCTACTGTTCATCCTGCCCTCCACGGGGTGGTCCTATTCATCCAGCCCTCCATGGGGTCCTGTTCATCCAGCCCTCCATGGGGTCCTGTTCATCCAGCCCCAACCGGCTCGATCGATCTGGGTACTGTTCATCCAGAGGCAACACCACGGGGTCTTGTTCATCCACCCCCAAGAACTGTTCATCCAAACCCCCATAGCGCTCACTTTGTTCATCCAGAGGCGGCATCGATCGGCTTGATTAGCGGCGATGGCGAAGGAATCGCTCGATCGGGTTCGATTAACAGCCATCGATCGATCACTCGGGTTCAATAACGCGTAGCCTGCGATCTGCAATCGCCGGGTTCGATTAGAGCTCAACGCCTCGCTCGGGTTGATTAGAGCCCAACGCCGCACACACTGCAGCGTCGTCACGAGAAACGCGCATCGCTCGGCCCTCGACCACCCACCATAACCGGGGACTCCCCGATATTTTCCGCGCCCTCGCTTCTACCACGGTTTTTTCCGTCATGGAAGGCCCAAAGAATGTCATGCAGCTGCGTCTCCGGCCCGCCCAGGACGAAAAGCCCATTTTCTGTCATGATTTTTTGTCATAGAACTAGGACCCCACTGCTACTTCTTGAGCACTGCGTTGGATTTCGTTGAAGAGGAAAGGGTGATGCAGCAGAGTAGAGTAAGTATTTCCCTCAGTTTTTGAGAACCAAGGTATCAATCCAGCAGGAGGCTACGCGCAAGTCCCTCGTACCTACAAAAAGCAAATAGCTCCACGCAACCAACGCGATTAGGGGTTGTCACCTTCATGGTCACTTACGAGAATGAGATCTGATAGAGATGATAGATAATATTTTTGGTATTTTTGGTATAAAGATGCAAAGTAAAATAAAAGCAAAATAAAAAGCAAAAAGCAATAATAAAGTGTAGGGAGATTAATATGATGAGAATAGACCCGGGGCCATAGATTTCACTAGTGGCTTCTCTTAGGAGCATAAGTATTTTACGGTGGGTGAACAAATTACTGTTGAGCAATTGACAGAATTGAGCATAGTTATGAGAATATCTAGGTATGGTCATGTATATAGGCATCACGTCCGAGACAAGTAGACCGACTCACCTGCATCTACTACTATTACTCCACTCATCGACCGCTATCCAGCATGCATCTAGAGTATTAAGTTCAAGAACACAGAGTAACGCCTTAAGCAAGATGACATGATGTAGAGGGATAGATTCATGCACTATGATAAAAACCCCATCTTGTTATCCTCGATGGCAACAATACAATACGTGCCTTGCTGCCCCTACTTTCCTTTGGGAAAGGACACCGCAAGATTGAACCCAAAGCTAAGCACTTCTCCCATTGCAAGAAAAACCAATCTAGTAGGCCAAACCAAACTGATAATTCGAAGAGACTTGCAAAGATAACCAATCATACATAAAAGAATACAGTGGAGATTCAAATATTGTTCATAGATAATCTTGATCATAAACCCACAATTCATCGATCTCAACAAACACACTGCAAAAAGAAGATTACATCGAATAGATCTCCACGAGAGAGGGGGAGAACATTGTATTGAGATCCAGAAAGAGAGAAGAAGCCATCTAGCTACTAACTGTGGACCTGAAGGTCTAAGGTAAACTACTCACACTTCATCGGAGAGGCTATGATGTTGATGTAGAAGCCCTACGTGGTGGATTCCTCTTCCGGCGGAGCTCCGGAACAGGCCTCAAGATGGGATCTCGTGGATACAGAAAGTTGCGGTGGTGGAATTAGGTTTTTGGCTCCGTATATGATCGTTTGGGGGTACGTAGGTATATATAGGAGGAAGGAGTACGTCGGTGGAGCAACGGGGGCCCACGAGGCAGGGGGCGCACCCTAGGGGGGTGGGCGCACCCTCCACCCTCGTGGCTACCTCCTTTCTTTCTTGACGTGGGGTCCAAGTCTCCTGGATCATATTCGGTGAGAAAATCACGTTCCCGAAGGTTTCATTCCGTTTGGACTCCGTTTGATATTCCGTTTCTTCGAAACACCGAAATAGGCAAAAAACAGCAATTAAATTTGGGCCTCCGGTTAATAGGTTAGTCCCAAAAGTAATATAAAAGTGGAAAATAAAGCCCAATATGGTCCAAAACAGTAGATAATATAGCATGGAGCAATCAAAATTATAGATACGTTGGAGACGTATCGGGCATCCCAAGCTTAATTCACCTTAGTCCTCGAGGAGGTAAATGATAAAGAAAAGAATTTTTGATGCGGAATGCTACTTGTCATAATTTCAATGTAATTCTTCTTAATTGTGGTATGAATATTCAGATCTGAAAGATTCAAGAGAAAATTTCATATTGACATAAAAATAATAATACTTCAAGCATACTAACTAAGCAATCATGTCTTCTCAAAATAACATGGCCAAAGAAAGTTATCCCTACAAAATCATATAGTCTGGCTATGCTCTATCTTCACCACACAAAGTATTTAAATCATGCACAACCCCGATGACAAGCCAAGCAATTGTTTCATACTTTTGACATTCTCAAAACTTTTTCAATCTTCACGCAATACATGAGCGTGAGCCATGGATATAGCACTATATGTGGAATAGAATGGTGGTTGTGGAGAAGGCAAAAAGGGAGAAGATAGTCTCACATAAACTAGGCATATCAACAGGCTATGGAGATGCCCATCAATAGATATCAATGTGAGTGAGTAGGGATTGCCATGCAACGGATGCACTAGAGCTATAAGTATATGAAAGCTCAACAAAAGAAACTAAGTGGGTGTGCATCCAACTCGCTTGCTCACGAAGACCTAGGGCATTTGAGGAAGACCATCATTGGAATATACAAGCCAAGTCCTATAGTGAAAAATTCCCACTAGTATATGAAAGTGACAAAATGAGAGACTCTCTATCATGAAGATCATGGTGCTACTTTGAAGAACAAGTGTGGTAAAAGGATAGTAACATTGTCCCTTCTCTCTTTTTCTGTCATTTTTTTATTTGGGCCTTTTCTCTTTTTTTACGGCCTCTTTTTTTTTTGTCCGGAGTCTCATCCCGACTTGTGGGGGAATCATAGTCTCCATCATCCTTTCCTCACTTGGGACAATGGTCTAAAAATGATGATCATCACACTTTTATTCTTATAACTCAACAATTACAACTCGATACTTAGAACAAAATATGACTCTATATGAATACCTCCGGCGGTGTACCGGGATATGCAATGAATCAAGAGTGACATGTATGAAAGTATTATGAACGGTGGCTTTGCCACAAATACTATGTCAACTACATGATCATGCTAGCAATATGACAATGATGGAGCGTTTCATAATAAACGGAACAGTGGAACGTTGCATGGCAATATATCTCAGAATGGCTATGGAAATGCCATGATAGGTAGGTATGGTGGCTGTTTTGAGGAAGGTATATGGTGGGTGTATGATACCGACGAAAAGTGCGCGGTATTTAGAGAGGCTAGCAATGGTGGAAGGATGAGAAAAGTGCGTATAATCCATGGACTCAACATTAGTCATGAAGAACTCATATACTTATTGCAAAAATCTAGAAGTTATCAAAGCAAAGTATTACGCGCATGCTGCTAGGGGGATAGATTGGTAGGAAAAGACCATCGCTCGTCCCCGACCGCCACTCATAAGAAAGACAATCAATAAATAAATCATGCTCCGACTTCATCACATAACGGTTCACCATACGTGCATGCTACGGGAATCACAAACTTTAACACAAGTATTTCTCAAATTCACAACTACTCAACTAGCATGACTCTAATATCACCATCTTCATATCTCAAAACAATTATCAAGCATCAAACTTTTCTTAGTATTCAACGCACTCAAAAGAAAGTTTTACAAATCTTGAATACCAAGCATATTATTATTAAGCAAATTAACATGCTATTTAAGACTCTCAAAATAATCTAAGTGAAGCATGAGAGATCAATAGTTTTTATAAAACAAATCCACCACCGTGCTCTAAAAGATATAAGTGAAGCACTAGAGCAAAACTATATAGCTCAAAAGATATAAGTGAAGCACATAGAGTATTCTAACAAATTCCAATTCATGGATGGCTCTCTCAAAAGGTGTGTACAGCAATGATGATTGTGGTAAACTAAAAAGCAAAGACTCAAATCATACAAGACGCTCCAAGCAAAACACATATCATGTGGTGAATAAAAATATAGCTCCAAGTAAAGTTACCGATAAAAATATAGCTCCGTTTCTTCGAAACACTGAAATAGGCAAAAAACAACAATTCTGGGCTGGGCCTCCGGTTAATAGGTTAGTCCCAAAAGTAATATAAAAGTGGAAAATAAAGCCTAATATGGTCCAAAACAGTAGATAATATAGCATGGAGCAATAAAAAATTATAGATACGTTGGAGACGTATCGCCCACCACATCTATGATGATACCGGGTTTTGTCACTATTATCGTCATAGAAGTGTCATAAGTATGACAGAAAAAAATTGTTCGGCCCAAAATGTCACGGATGTGTCTTTTTTTGTAGTGTACTCTCTCTCGCATTCCTTGCGAGGGGGCTGGATGGGTGCCCTCATGAACGTTTTCCTTCCCTCGTGAGCGTTTTTTCTTGTTTGCCCTTCGTCTGCTTTTCGTGAGGCACCCTTGTTCGAGCCCACAAGCTGGCACACTTCTTTTAATCCGTGCCCCACGGGTACCACGATACAAAGCGCAGGGTCAAGGCCAACGGCGCCTGTGACCAAGGCTCGGGAAAACGTTAAGCCTCCTAACGAGTTTTTTCTGCAGTTTCTAAGCGCCTACCAGGCCAAGGGGGCCTCGACAG
Source organism: Aegilops bicornis (assembly GCA_021605145.1). Lineage (NCBI taxonomy): Eukaryota > Viridiplantae > Streptophyta > Magnoliopsida > Poales > Poaceae > Aegilops > Aegilops bicornis. Next base: position 437,572,467 of record CM038672.1, on the reverse strand, counting down.
GCACCAGGAAGCGAGCACCTCGTGGAGAGAAGACTACTCCAAACACGTCAATCTAAGTTATCCCTACATAAAACAACGATATTGCAACACAGCACATGGACGATGAACATAGCATAATAACTGGGAAATCATAGTTCGTTGCACGCCCCTCCGGGGCCCCATACTGGCTCCTTTCTTCATACAGGAAGGAAAGGAAGAACAAGATAAAAGGGGCGCGTACCCTTGTGGTGGACCGCGAAGGCGGGCTCTTGGCGCTGACCTGAGCTCAGCCAGACCCCTCCTCGCGCTTCACAGGGGTGCGACGACGAGACGACCCACCGCCACCTTCGAAGCGGGCGCGGTGGCGCGGCGGCTAGTCGTAACTACCGTTGCTGGAGCTGTCGCCGAGGGAAGAGCCGCCGTAGCTGGATGAGACGCGGTCGACGCCAAGGGCGGGTTCGCCCTAATCCTTGCCACGACCATCACCAAGGAGGAGCACATCGTCGCCGTCGTTGACCTTGGGGCAGCATCCGGAGCGGCGACCATCTTCACCAAACACCCTCACGTAGAGGGTCGCATCGCCGTCGTACTTGAAGTGAAGGGTGCACCGCCTGCCTAGGCCGCGCACGCGGGCAAACGTCTGCCAGCCGCGGGCCAAGGCTATGTTGCCCGTGAGGAGACCTCAACCGCGACCCAGGAAGCTCTGCTGTAGCAGCCATCCGCCTTTTGAGGATTTTGCATGCCCACATGACCTAACCTTCAATGCCACAACCAGCCTTTTGAGGATTTAGCAATTAAGCAAGTTCTAGGTTGAGCCTTTTTAGTGAAATCAACAATGTAAATATCACCTCTACGGATACCGGTAGACCATTTTATGATTATCTCTACGAAACACTTGGCAATCTACTTCAGTAAATAGGATGTTGAAACCAAAATCAGCAAGTCTAGATATGGAAAGTAAATTGTATCCAAGCGATTCAACGAGCATAACATTTTGTATGGAGCTATCATGTGAGATGGCCACCTTACCAAAGCCAACCACCTTACCCTTTGAGTTATCACCGAAAGTGACATACTTTCGAGAGCCGTCGTTTTCAGCAAGCTCACAGAACATATCTTTGTCTCCGGTCATATGATCAGTACATCCACTATCAAGGACCCATTCCTTTCCTCCATCCATGTAGCCGTGAAGATTAGCCATAAGCCCAAAGTGTCTCATCGCATCATCAAGATCATAGTCACTATCATCATCCTCATCATAGTATCCATGTTCTATATCGTCTTGTGATTGATCAACTCCTAGAGAGGGTAATTCTCTAAGTATGATCGTAACAATGTTCATCTCTATGAATTCTAATGACTTCGGAAATGATATTGCTAATAATTCCAACATCTCCTTTGCCACGCATGAGATCACGAAGCTCAAATAGACAATCATCAAACTTAGGATCACTAGTACTCATCTTACTCAAGGCAATAGACCTATGAAGAATTTCGTCTAGATTCTTCAAGGAATAATTTGGGAATCGTTCCTCAAGAAATCTCCATATGGTGTAGGCACAATCAAGAGTAGGTAAGCTAGCAATCAAATTTTTGGGCAATCCTCTAATGATAAGATTGATAGTTCTGAGATTGCGAATCATGTCAAGATCCTCATCGGGAGAGGGATGCAAGGGATCACTAGGGGAAATGCAAGGACTAGTAATGTACTTGTTCAAGTTATATTCATTGAAAATCTCAAGCATCTCATTTTTCCACTCATGAAAGTACTCTCCATCAAGTATAGTCACTCTATGTCTAAGACTCCCCAATGTAGACACATCCAACTTCCTCCAAAGGTGTTTAAACCAAAGCAATGGAGACCAATGCTCTGATACCAATTGAAAGGATCGAGAAGAGGTGTCTAGAGGGGGCTGAATAGACTCTTAGCAAGAAAAGTTGCAGTTTTCAATTCTTTAAGTTGAAGTGGAGTTTTAGCACAAGTTCAAACATTCAAAATACATATCAAGCAAGCATGACAAGAGTATATGTGCAGCGGAAAGTAAATCATGCAAGTTGCAAGAATGTAAAGGGATGAGATTGAAGTGTGCAAACGCAATTGGAGACACGGAGATTTTTTATCCGTGTTTCCGATAGGTGGTGCTATCGTACATCCACATCGATGGAGACTTCAACCCACGAAGGGTAACGGTTGCACGAGTTCACGGAGGGCTCCACCCATGAAGGTCCACGAAGAAGCAACCTTGTCTACCCCACCATGGCCATCGCCCATGAAGGACTTGCCTCACTAGGGTAGATCTTCACGAAGTAGGCGATCTCCTTGCCCGTACAAACTCCTTGGTTCAACTCCACAATCTTGACGGAGGCTCCCAAGTGACACCTAGCCAATCTAGGAGACACCACTCTCCAAGAGGTAATAGATGGTGTGTTGATGATGAACTATTTGCTCTTGTGCTTCAAATGATAGTCTCCCCAACACTCAACTCTCTCTCATAGGATTGATTTGGTAGAAAGATGATTTGAGTGGAAAGCAACTTGGGGAAGGCTAGAGATCAAGATTTATGTGGTTGGAATGGAATATCTTGGTCTCAACACAAGTGTAGGTGGTTCACTCTCAGAAAATGTATGTTGGAAGTGTAGGCATGTTCTGATGGCTCTCTCCATGAATGAAGAGTGGGTGGAGGGGTATATATATCCTCCACACAATATCTAACCGTTACACACAAATCGCCAAACTCGGTGGGACCGACTCAAAAAACTCGGTCGGACCAATTTGGTTCATAATGTGACCGTTAGGCATTTCGGTGGGACCGACATGATCAACTCGGTCAGACCGATTTGGTTCATAATGTGACCGTTAGGAACTTCGGTGGGACCGACATGATCAACTCGGTGGGACCGATGTGCTAGGGTTAGGGTAAAGCCTTATCTCGGTTGAACCAATTACACAAACTCGGTGGGACCGACTTGGGTAATAGGCACAACAGAGAGTTGGCCAAGCAAACTCGGTGGTACCGATTTCAAATTTTGGTTAGACCGAAATTAATGCAATAGGCAACAGAGAGTTTGCAAGCCCATCACCGAATTGATTAGGGTTTATGGCAGTGGCTATGTCAAGAGAACTCGGTGGAGCCGGATAAAAAGTTTCGGTGGGGCCGAGTTTGACTTTTGGTTTTGGGACATATGTGGATGTGAGAAAGTGGTTGAGGGCTTTGGGGCATATCACTAAGCACTTTGAGCAAGCAAGCCATTAAGCAACACCTCATCCCCTCTTAATAGTATTGGCTTTCCTATGGACTCAATGTGATCTTGGATCACTAAAATGAAAAATGTAGAGTCCCGAGCTTTGAGCTTGAGCCAATCCTTTGTCCTTATAATCTTGAAGGGGTTCCACATCCTCTTGTCCATGCCACTCCACTGTTGGACTTATCTGAAATATACTAGATGAAGTATTAGTCAAACAAGAGATATATTGACATTAATTACCAAAATCACCCAGGGAGCACTTGTGCTTTCAATCTCCCCCTTTTTGATAATTGATGACAACATACATCAAAGCTTTAGATGAAGATATAGAGAATAACAAGTAAAGCTTTGGAAAGACATGTAACATGCATAGGCTCCCCCTACATGTATGCAATCATGTGAATATGGAACATAAGAGCATATGAGTGCATAATCATGACAGAGCAAGCAATGAGTTACATGTATCTTGGCTATATGCACCAGAGAAAATGGTGTGAATATAGGAAATGTACCTTCATGCTCATGAGTCCTTCTTGCAAACAGTATGTACATTAGCAAGATATCCTCATGCACATGAGTGTGATGCATATACTTACCTTGTGGTCTTGAGTTGGCTTAGAAAGGGATGAACCTGAGTAAACAATGTTAGATAACACAGATATATCTACTAGCTAGAGCAAACAAAAGGAACCACAAGAGTACCAAGATTGGGATGACATGTAGAGTGTGAGCACCGGACACTCTATTAGATATATACATGTCCCCAAAAGGTAAAGATATGCAATAAATTCGAAGATTTATTCTCTTGTCTTGCTCCCCCTGAATCTTATATGGGATACTGGGAGAAGATAGGGAACAGAAAATCATAGCAAAGAAAATACACAAACAACATGAGCATGTCTGTCCCCTCTAAAGACATGTGACTTATCTCCTCTTGAACACCAAGCATCTGGGGTATGTACTTCTTCTCTCCCCATGTTTGAAGCATTCTCTCCCCTTCTTGAAGGATTAAGCTTTGATGTGAACTCTCTCCCCCCTTTGACATCAATTTCCAAGAAGGGATCCTCTAGAATGTGATTCAAAATAGCTTTGGTCCTTGAGTCACAGAGCAAAGCAGCGTATAAAATGTGATGCTGGTAGAGGACAAGAATTATTGAGTGGAGCTGGAGCAAAAAGGAATGCAGGATCAAGTGGCCAGTTGTTTTGTCTGCAGTGAAATCGGTGGCACCGAGGTGTGTGCTTTGGTTGCACCAAAAGGATTCGATTGGACCGAAGGCAACAAATCAGTGTGACTGAGTTCATCACAGAGAAAGCACTTGTCACCTCAGCTCACTAGGCAAGTAAGATATCACAAGGATTTGCAATGAATTAAATGAAGAATTGACAGGGGATTAGATGCAGGGAATGCATAACAAAACAGAGAAAAGAAAATCTAGACGAAGTTTTTTTAAAGAGAGGGGAATAAATATGCATAGAGCAATATGCAACAAGAAAAACTCAAAGAAACTCTGGAGAACTTCATCTAGAATTGGTCGGTGACAAAGTCACCTATGTTAGAGCATATTGACTAAGGAGTCAAGTGAGAACACTTGATCATAAGTCATACTCATCATTTAACCTCAGAATGGGGTTACCATTTTTCTTTTAAGAATTTGATGTATTCACATCTTGTTGAGTTGCTTTGACCTATGACTTGAGGTAAAGCTTCTCTAAGATGGAATGACATACCTTGGGTGGTGGTGTTGATCTTAGTCATGTAGTGGAACTTGTGTGGGTTGCTCGAGGTTGATGTAGCTCATCAAGAGTTGGGAGCTCCACTTGGAAGTGAGTTCATCTACCTACATGGGTTAGTTTTGCAAGGAAGAGCACTTGTGTATCCAAGATGACAATCATGAATTTTATACCAAAAAACTTTGATATATATAGAATTTGTCAAAGGATATGTTGAAGGATTTCATGCTTCCTTGTCATCAACCACCATTTTTTAGAGACTTGGTGATGTAGAGATTGCTCAAGACGTGAGTAAGTTGCAATATCATAGATTTAGATTCATCCAAGTACCTACAAGGGTTAGATAACATGCAAGGGTAAAAATATATCCAAGACATATTAAGATCATCATAAGAGAAAAAGTCAAGGATTAGTCATAGATTCATGCCTTGCATGTATCCAAATGGAGTTCCTACCCCAAGTTTGAAGCATCAATGATGTTCAATTCTCCTCTCAACCGGAAAAAGACTTTCTCATCAAGCAGTTTGGTAAATATATCCGCCAATTGCTTATCGGCACGAACATGCTTAAGATCAATGTCCCCTTTAGCAACATGATCTCGAATGAAATGATGACGAACTTCAATATGCTTAGTACGAGAATGTTGCACGAGCTTGTGAGCAATCTTAATAGCACTTTCATTGTCACAAAGCAATGGAACATGTTTCACATTGATCCCATAATCTTTAAGAGTTTGGGTCATCCAAAGTAATTGAGCACAACATGAACCGGCGGCAATGTATTCCGCTTCAGCGGTGGATAAGGATACCGAGTTTTATTTCTTGGAAGACCAATACACAAGAGATCTAGCAAGAAATTGACAAGTACCCGAAGTGGACTTTCTATCAACCTTGTCTCCAGCATAGTCCGAGTCGGAATAGCCAACAAGATCAAAAGAGGACCTCTTAGGATACCAAATGCCAAAATTTGGTGTATGTATTAAGTATCTCACTATCCTTTTCACAGCCTTAAGATGACATTCTTTGGGGGCCGCTTGATATCGTGCACACATGCACATGCTTAGCATAATATCGGGACGAGAGGCACATAGATATAATAATGATCCAATCATAGAGCGATAAACCTTTTGATCAACCGGTTTACCATCCTTAGTCAAGTCAAGATGTACACTAGTAGGCATGGGAGTTTTCATACCTTTGCTTTCTTGCATGTTGAACTTCTTGAATAAGTCCTTGGTGTACTTTGTTTGAGAAACAAAGGTGCCTTCCTTAGTTTGCTTGATTTGCAAACCAAGAAAGAACTTGAATTCACTCATCATAGACATCTCAAACTTGTTTGACATTAGCTTTCCAAACTTTTCAGTAAAATTAGGGCTAGTCGAACCAAATACGATATCATCAACATAAATTTGGCATACAAATAATTCACCATTAACCCTTTTACTGAAAAGAGTAGAATCTACCTTTCCAATCTCAAAGCCTTTTTCAATAAGGAACTTGGTCAAGCATTTATACCACGCTCTAGGAGCTTGCTTAAGACCATAAATAGCTTTGTGAAGTTTGTAAACATGATCGGGTTTCTTAGGATTGACAAAGCCGGGAGGTTGTTTAACATAAACTTCCTCCTCAATTTCACCATTTAGAAAAGCACTTTTAATGTCCATTTGGTATAAAGTGATATCATGGTGATTAGCATAGGCAAGTAAGATGCAGATGGACTTAAGTCTAGCAACGGGGGCTTATGTCTCACCGTAGTCCATACCTTCGATTTGAGTGTAGCCTTGGGCGACTAGACGAGCTTTGTTGTGGACGACTTGACAATATTCATCTTGCTTGTTGCAAAACACCCATTTGGCACCGATGATGTTGTGGTTGTTGCCGGGCTTCTCGACCAATGTCCACACTTGATTTCTTTCAAAGTTGTGTAGCTCTTCATGCATGGCATTTATCCAATTCGGATCTTCCAATGCTTCTTCAACCTTCATAGGTTCAATACTAGAGATGAATGAGTAATGTTCACAAAAGTTGGCCAAACGAGTTTTAGAGCGAGTGATTCTCCCGGTTTGGATATCGTTGTAGATTTGCTCGATGGGATGGTCTTTGGCGACTCTTGCTCGAACTCGTGGGAGCTTTTTCTTGGGTCGGAGTGGAACATCTTCTTCATCATCTCCTTCTTCTTCTTGGCCTTCTTCATTGTTGGCATTGTCGTTCTCTTGTCGTGGTGGAGAAGGAGGTTGTTGGTGTTCATCTTGGTGCACTTCCTCTTTTTCTTCATCTTGGTGTGTCCCACTTGTGGATGCTTCTGTATCAACTCTTGGTTCACCTTGTCGTGAGGTAGAAGCTTCCACTTGGACGGACGAGGTACTCTCCTTCACCTCTGTTGGACGAATCTTGCCAATAGACAAGTCTTGGATTGCTTCCGAAGGGTCTTTGTCTCCTGCATCAATTGGCAATTGCTCTACTTGCGAGCCGTTCGATTCATCAAACTTCACATCTATCGTCTCTTCAACCTTTCGGGTGAAACTGTTGTAGACACGGTAAGTGTGAGAGTTTGAGCCATAACCAAGTAGGAAACCCTCATGAGATTTAGGAGCAAATTTAGAACAACAATGCTTATCAAGAATGTAACACTTTGAGCCAAATACTCAAAAGTATCCAACTTGGGGTTTGTTACCGTTGATGAGCTCATATGCCGTCTTGCCGAGTAGCTTGTGAAGATACAAGCGATTTGTTGCATGACAAGCTGTCTCAACCGCTTCTGCCCGAAAGTGTTTTGGAGTCTTGTACTCATCAAGCATCGTTCTTGCCGTCTCAATAAGAGTTTGGTTCTTCCACTCAACAACTCCATTTTGTTGAGGCGTGTACGTAGCCGAGAACTCGTGTGAAATACCCGCTTCGTTAAGAAAGATGTCCACATTTGCGTTCTTGAACTCCGTTCCATTATCACTGTGAACCTTCTTGATCTTCACTTCAAATTGATTTTGGGCCTTCCTAGCGAAGCTCTTGAAGATCTTTTGGACCTGCGATTTATCATCAAGAAAGAACACCCACGTAAATCTTGAAAAATCATCAACTATGACTAGACCAAATGAGTTACCATCAAGACTCTTGTAGGCATTGGGACCAAAGAGATCCATATGAAGTAGCTCGAGCGATCTTCTTGTGGTCATAATGTTCTTCACGGGGTGACTTCCTCCAACCTATTTTCCAGCTTGACAAGCACTACAAAGTCTATCCTTGTCAAATATAACATCTTTCACTCCAAGGATATGATCACCTTTAATAAGCTTATCAAGATTTTGCATGCCCACATGACCTAACCTTCAATGCCACAACCAACCTTTTGAGGATTTAGCAATTAAGCAAGTTCTAGGTTGAGCCTTTTTAGTGAAATCAACAATGTAAAGATCACCTCTACGGATACCGGTAAAGACCATTTTATGATTATCTCTACGAAACACTTGGCAATCTACTTCAGTAAATAGGACGTTGAAACCAAAGTCAGCAAGTCTAGATATGGAAAGTAAATTGTAGCCAAGCGATTCAACGAGCATAACATTTTGTAGGGAGCTATCATGTGAGATGGCCACCTTACCAAGGCCAACCACCTTACCCTTTGAGTTATCACCGAAAGTGACATACTTTCGAGGGCCATCGTTTTCAGCAAGCTCACGAAACATATCTTTGTCTCCGGTCATATGATCAGTACATACACTATCAAGGACCCATTCCTTTCCTCGAGCCATGTAGCCGCGAAGATTAGCCATAAGCCCAAAGTGTCTCATTGCATCATCAAGATCATAGTCACTATCATCATCCTCATCATAGTATCCATGTTCTATATCGTCTTGTGATTTATCAACTCCTAGAGAGGGTAATTAATTAGAAGTATGACCATAACAATGTTCATCTCTATGAATTCTAATGACTTCAAAAATGATATTGCTAATAATTCCAAAATATCCTTTGGCACGCATGAGATCACGAAGCTCAAATAGACAATCATCAAACTTAGGATCACTAGTACTCATCTTACTCAAGGCAATAGACCTATGAAGAATTTCGTCTAGATTTTTCAAGGAATAATTTGGGAATCGTTCCTCAAGAAATGTCCATATAGTGTAGGCACAATCAAGAGTAGGTAAGCTAGCAATCAAATTTTTGGGCAATCCTCTAATGATAAGATTGATAGTTCTAATATTGGGAATCATGTCAAGATCCTCATCGGGAGAGGGATGCAAGGGATCACTAGGGGAAATGCAAGGACTAGTAATGTACCTGTTCAACTGATATTCATTGAAAATCTCAAGCATCTCATTTTCCACTCATGAAAGTACTCGCCATCAAGTATAGGCACTTTATGTCTAAGACTCCCCAATGTAGACACATCCATCTTCCTCCAAAGGTGTTTAAACCAAAGCAATGGAGACCAATGCTCTGATACCAATTGAAAGGATCGAGAAGAGGTGTCTAGAGGGGGGTGAATAGACTCTTAGCAAGAAAAGTTGCAGTTTTTAAATTCTTTAAGTTGAAGTGGAGTTTTAGCACAAGTTCAAACATTCACAATACATATCAAGCAAGCATGACAAGAGTATATGTGCAGCGAAAAGTAAATCATGCAAGTTGCAAGAATGTAAAGGGATGAGATTGAAGTGTGCAAATGCAATTGGAGACACGGAGATTTTTTATCCGTGGTTCCGATTGGTGGTGCTATCGTACATCCACGTTGATGGAGACTTCAAGCCACGAAGGGTAGCAGTTCTTGAGAGTCCACGGAGGGCTCCACCCACGAAGGGTCCACGAAGAAGCAACCTTGTCTATCCCACCATGGCCATCGCTCACGAAGGACTTGCCTCATTAGGGTAGATCTTCACAAAGTAGGCTATCTCCTTGCCCATACAAACTCCTTGGTTCAACTCCAAAATCTTGACGGAGGCTCCCAAGTGACACCTAGCCAATCTAGGAGACACCACTCTCCAAGAGGTAATAGATGGTGGGTTGATGATGAACTCCTTGCTCTTGTGCTTCAAATGATAGTCACCCCAACACTCAGCTCTCTCTCATAGGATTGGATTTGGTAGAAAGATGATTTGAGTGGAAAGCAACTTGGGAAAGGCTAGAGATCAAGATTTATGTGGTTGTAATGGAATATCTTGGTCTCAACACAAGTGTAGGTGGTTCTCTATCAGAAAATGTATGTTGGAAGTGTAGGCATGTTCTGATGGCTCTCTCCATGAATAAAGAGTGGGTGGAGGGGTATATATAGAGCCTCCACACAAAATCAAACTGTTACACACAAATCACCAAACTCGGTGGCACCGAATCAGAAAACTCGGTCGGACTGATTTGGTTCATAATGTGACCGTTAGGCATTTCGGTGGGACCGACATGATCAACTCGGTGGGACTGATGTGCTAGGGTTAGGGTAAAGCCTTATCTCGGTTGAACCAATTACACAAACTCGGTGGGACCGACTTGGGTAATAGGCACAACAAAGAGTTGGCCAAGCAAACTCGGTGGTACCGATTTCATATTTTGGTGAGACCGAAATTAATGCAATAGGCAATAGAGAGTTTGCAAGCCCATCTCAGTTAGACCGATATCCCATCGGTGAGACCGAATTGATTAGGGTTTCTGGCAGTGGCTATGTCAAGATAACTCGGTGGCGCCAGATGAAAAGTTTCGGTGGGGCCGAGTTTGACTTTTGGTTTTGGGACATATGTGGATGTGAGAAAGTGGTTGAGGGCTTTGGAGCATATCACTAAGCACTTTGAGCAAGTAAGCCATTAAGCAACACCTCATCCCCTCTTAATAGTATTGGCTTTCCTATGGACTCAATGTGATGTTGTATCACTAAAATGAAAAATGTGGAGTCCTGAGCTTTGAGCTTGAGCCAGTCCTTTGTCCTTATCATCTTAAAGGGGTTCCACATCCTCTTGTCCATGCCACTCCACTGTTGGACTTATCTGAAATATACTAGATGAAAGTATTAGTCCAACAAGAGATATGTTGACATTAATTACCAAAATCTCCCGGGGAGCACTTGTCCTTTCAATCTCCCCCTTTTTGGTAATTGATGACAACATACATCAAAGCTTTAGATAAAGATATAGAGAATAACAAGTAAAGCTTTGGAAAGACATGTAACATGCATAGGCTCCCCCTACATGTATGCAATCATGTGAATATGGAACATAAGAGCATATGAGTGCATAATCATGACAGAGCAAGCAATGAGTTACATGTATCTTGGCTATATGCATCAGAGCAAATGGTGTGAATATAGGAAATGTACCTTCATGCTCATGAGTCCTTCTTGCAAACAGTATGTACATTAGTAAGATATCTTCATGCACATGAGTGTGATGCATATACTTACCTTGTGGTCTTGAGTTGGCTTAGAAAGGGATGAAACTGAGTAAACAAGGTTAGATAACACATATATATCTACTAGCCAGAGCAAACAAAAGTAACCACAAGAGTACCAAGATTGGGATGACATGTAGAGTGTGAGCACTGGATACTCTATTAGATATAGACATGTCCCCAAAAGGTAAAGATATGCAATAAATTTGAAGACTTTCTTCCCTTAGATGTCTTGCTCCCCCTGAATCTTATATGGGATACTGGGAGAAGATAGGGAACAGAAAATCAGAGCAAAGAAAATACACAAACAACATGAACATGTCTTTCCCCTCTAAAGACATGTGACTTCTCCTCTTGAACACCAAGCATCTGGGTTATGTACTTCTTCTCTCCCCCTGTTTGAAGCATTCTCTCCCCTTCTTGAAGGATTAAGCTTTGATGTGAACTCTCTCCCCTCTTTGACATCAATTTCCAAGAAGGGATCCTCTGGATTGTGAGTCAAAATAGGTTTGGTCCTTGAGTCACAGAGCAAAGCAGCGTATAAAATGTGATACTGGTAGAGGACAAGAATTATTGAGTGGAGTTGGAGCAAAAAGGAATGCAAGATCAAGTGGCAAGTTGTTTTGTCTACAGTGAAATCGGTGGCACTGAGGTGTGTGCTTTGGTTGCACCAAAAGGATTCGGTTGGACCGAAGGCAGCAGATCGGTGTGACCGGTTTCATCACAGAGAAAGAGCTTGTCACCTCAGCTCACTAGGCAAGTAAGATCTCACAAGGATTTGCAATGAATTAAATGTAGAATTTGCAGGGAATTAGATGCAGGAAATGTAGAACAAAATAGAGAAAAGAAAATCTAGATGAAGTTTTTTTAAAGAGAGGGGAATAAATATGCAGAGAGCAATATGCAACAAAAAAAACTCAAAGAAACACTAGAGAACTTCATGTAGAATTGGTCGGTGACAAAGTCACCTATGTTAGAGCATATTGACTAAGGAGTCAAGTGAGAACACTTGATCATAAGTCATACTCATCATTTAAACTCGGAATGGGGTTACCATTTTTGGTTTAAGCATTTGATGTATTCACATCTTCTTGAGTTGCTTTGACCTATGACTTGAGGTAAAGCTTCTCTAAGATGGAATGACATACCTTGGATGGTGGTGTCGATCTTAGTCATGTAGTGGAACTTGTGTGTGTTGCTCGAGGTTGATGTAGCTCATCAAGAGTTGGCAGCACCACTTGGAAGTGAGTTCATCTACCTACATGGGTTAGTTTTGCAAGGAAGAGCACTTGTGTATCCAAGATGACAATCATGAAATTTTATACCAATTTTTTTGATATATATAGAATTTGTCAAAGGATATGTTGAAGGATTTCATGCTTCCTTGTCATCAACCACCATTTTTAGAGACTTGGTGATGTAGAGATTGCTCAAGATGTGAGTGAGTTGCAATCTCATAGATTTAGATTCATCCAAGTACCTACAAGGGTTAGATAACATGCACTACAAAAAAAAAGACACATACGTGACATTTTGGGCCGAACGAAAATCTTTTCTGTCATACTTATGACACTTCTATGATGATAATTGTGACAAAACCCGCTATCATCATAGATGTGGTGGGGTCCTACTTCTATGACAAAAAATCATGACAGAAAATCGCTTTTCGTCCTGGGCGAGCCGGAGACGCAGCTGCATGACATTCTTTGGGCCGTCCATGACGGAAAAACCGTGGTAGAAGCGAGGGCGCGGAAAATATCAAGGAGTCGCCGGTTACGATGGGTGGTCGGGGGCCGAGCGATGCGCGTTTCACTCGTGACGCACGCTGCAGCGTGTGTAGGCGTTGGGCTCTAATCGAACCCGAGCGAGGCGTTGGGCTCTAATCGAACCCGGCGACAGACCGCAGTTACGCGTTATCGAACCCGAGCAATCGATCGATGGCTGTTAATCGAACCCGATCGAGCGATTCGCCGCTCTTCGCTGCTAATCAAGCCGATCGATGCTGCCTCTGGATGAACAGTGAAACGCTGCGGGGGGTGGATGAACAGTTCCCGGGGGGGGTGGATGAACAGGACCCCGTGGTGTTGCCTCTGGATGAACAGTACCCCGATCGATGGAGCCGCTTGGGGCTGGATGAACAGGACCCCATGGAGGGTTGGATGAGCAGGACCACCCCGTGGAGGGCAGGATGAACAGTATACGGTGGAGGGCAGGATGAACAGTAGCCCGTGGAGGGGTGGTTGAACAGGAGCCCATGGAGAGGGCTGGTTGAGCGATGGCGGTGGAGTAGCACGCGGTGGAGGCTGGATGAGCAGGAGCCCGTGGATGAGCGATCGCGGTGGAGGCTAGAGGAGGTCGACGGTGGATGAACAGTAGCCCGTGGAGGCTGGAGGGGGTCGACAGTGGAGATGAACAATATCCCGTGGAGTCCCGTTTTGCGGTACACCACACCCCTCCCGATGCACAGGACCCCTGTTTCGACCGTAGCGCTCCAACACAAGTCCATTTCCTCCATTTTATGGTACGCCACACCCCTCGCGATCAACAGGACCCCCGTTTCGACCGTAGGAGGTCTGTTTCCTCCGTTTTGCGGTACGCCAGAGCCCTCCTGATGAACAGGATCCCGCTTCGAACGTGGCCGGTCGAACACAAGGCCGTTTCCTCCTTTCTGCGGTACCTCAGGCCTCGTTTCCATCGGCTGTTCCGTCCAAGCCCTCCCGATGAACACGACGATGCATTTCGTTCCGACCCTGCCGGTTGGCTCCCCATGAACACGACGACGATGTTGTTTCTCCGTTCCGACCCAGCCATGTACACGAGCCACAGTACGTGCAAATGCGTGTCGAGTAGGCGTTCGAGACCCTGCCCATATGTACGTGACGTGGCCGTATTTTCTTTCTTGCACATTGGCGGCTATGCGTGCGTGTACATGCTACGTGCGGCGCCTCTACTACGACGCGTGCGCTCTCTACATTGACCCGGTATATGCATTACCGTTCGCGACCAGAATGACAATGCTACGTGACGCTTCGACCAGGTGGGTCCGGTATCGAGCACTTCCTTACTGCGAAGATGTAGCTGGTGGGTCCCAGCAGTCAGGGGGGCAAATCATTTTTTGCCCGGACGCACTTCCTTGCGTGCGAAGATGTAGCTGGTGGGTCCCGGCAGTCAGGGGGAAACATTTTTTTTCGCGAAATACCGTGGCCCGTCCGGTGGGTCCCCGTTGTTAGGTGGAGGAATAATTATTTTGCGCGTAATAATGAGGCACTTCCTTGCTGCGGCCGTGGACCCAGCTATCAGCCTCTCCACGTACAGTCCATGTCCGATGGAAGCCGTTCCTTGACCATATTGACCACGCCGCGCCGAGAGCACCAGGGCGGTGGACGACAGCGAGGCCTAGGAAGGGGACGGCGCGGAGCCGGGGAAGACGCGACAGCGGATGCCCACGCGTAGAGGAGTACGAGGGTTCACTGGTTCACTGCGGTGCGAGATTGCCGTCGCTGCAGAATAACATGGGGTGTGGGTGAGTAGAGGAATGGCCTGGCCAGCGGTGGGAATAGTAGGGGGCGGTGAGGCCTCCACGGCAGCACAGCCGGCCATGGGAGGTAGGAGCATGCGGCACGACCGGCGCTGCTTTGGTAATTTGGAGCAACAAGACCAGAGGTTGAAGAAGCACTACGGTTGTTGGATGGACATTGTACGGTCACTGGAGCTAGAATCGTTCATATTGACTAAGTTGAGAAAGCAATCCGTCCCCGTCAACTTAGTAGGCCCACAAGTCAGCCACCCACCAAGGTGGGTCCCAACTAGCAGGGGGAGTATTCATTTTTTTGTGCGTAATAAGGAGGACATCCGGTGGGTTCGAGCTGACAGCAGGGGGAACGTTTTTTTTGCGAAATATGATGACCCGTCCGGTGGGTCCCAGCAGTCAGGGGGGAAACGTTTTTTTCACAAAATACGGTGGCCCGTCCGGTGGGTCCCTGCTGTTAGGTGGAGGAATCATTATTTTCCGCGTAATAAGGAGGCACTTCTTTCTGCGGTGTGGACCCGGTATCGGCCTCTCCACGTACAGTACACTTCCGATGGAAGTCATTCCTTGACCATGTTGACCACGCCGCGTTCCGTTGCATGCATGCGTCCATGGGCGTGGTGCGTCCCCACTGTCAGCCTCTCACGTATAGTCATGTTCCGATAACTCTCATTTGTTGACCACATTGACCATACCATGCCGAGCACACCAAAGGCCGGTGGACGACGGCGAGGCCCCAGACTGGAATGACCCGGAGATGGGGAAGACGGGGCAGTGGAGTCGCAGATGGAGAGGATTGGGAAACTTGACTAGTTCGGGTGCACGCCAGCACAGCCGCGGTGCCGCCCACGGGAGATAGGAGCAAGAACAGAGATTGAAGAAGGAGCACGACTGTTGGATCAACATCCAACGGTCCAGCTGCTAGAATCATTTGTTGATTACATTGACAAAGCCCTGCATACACGTCCGCTTAGTAGGCACACAAGTCAGCCACCAAATCTGACGGGTCCCAGCTGTCAACGGGAGGAATATTTTTTTCGCATAACAAGGAGGCACTTCCTTCCATGCGAAGATACAGCAGGTGGGTCCCAGCTGTCAGGTGGAGGAACCATTTTTTTCAGCTTAATAAGGAGGAACTTTCCTTGCATGCGACCATGGACCTCGTGGGTCCCAGCCGTCAGGCTCTCCATGTATAGTCCTCTTCCGATGACTCTCTTTTGTTGACCATGCCGCACCGAGCGTAGCGAGGCGGTGGACGACGGCGAGGCTCCGGACGGGCACGACTCGGAGATGGGAAGAAGCGGCAGTGGAGTCGCAGATTGAGTGGAGGAGAAGGGTTATAAATGGTTCTGGTGCGGCGTGGGTGAGGGAGTCCTGGATTAAGGGGTGTCCGGATAGCCGAACTATCACCGTTGGCCGGACTCCTGGACTATGAAGATACAAGATTGAAGACTTCGTCCCGTGTCCGGATGGGACTTTCCTTGGCATGGAAGGCAAGCTTGGCGATACGGATATGTAGATCTCCTACCATTATGGCCCGACTGTGTAACCCTAACCCTATCCGGTGTCTATATAAAGCTGGAGGGTTTTAGTCCATAGGACGAACAACAATCATACCATAGGCTAGCTTCTAGGGTTTAGCCTCTCCGATCTCGTGGTAGATCTACTCTTGTACTACCCATATCATCAATATTAATCAAGCGGGAGTAGGATTTTACCTCCATCGAGAGGGCCTGAACCTGGGTAAAAACATCGTGTCCCTTGTCTCCTGTTACCATCCGCCTAGACGCACGATTCGGGACCCCTACCCGAGATCCGCGGTTTTGACACCGACATTGGTGATTTCATTGAGAGTTCCTCTGTGTCGTCATCTTTAGGCCCGATGGCTCCTTCGATCATGAACAACGGCGTGGTCCAGGTGAGACTTTTCTCCTGGACAGATCTTCATATTCGGCGGCTTTGCACTGCGGGCCAATTCACTTGGCCATCTGGAGCAGATCGAAAGCTACGCCCCTGGCCATCAGGTCAGGTTTGGGAGTTTGAACTACACGGCCGACATCTGCGGAGACTTAATCTTCGACGGATTCAAGCCACAGCCAAGCGCGCCGCACTGTCTCGATGGGCACGATCTAGCTCTGCCACCGGACAGTGCCCTGGAGGCCGCACCAGCGTCCGCTCCGACCCTTAGCTTGGAGCCGACTCCGCCGATCGAGTACAAGTGGTTGGACACCGCCTCGGGGGCTACGATCTCTACGGCGATTGACCCGAACTCCATCCCTGTCCTTTGCGAAGACGTGACTCCAAGGTGCCAGACTCCTCTCCGGACTCCGAACCCCCCGCGCCCCTACCAATCGAATCCAATTGGGTGTCGGCCATGGAGTTCACTGCCGCGGACATCTTTCAGCACTCGCCCTTTGGCGACATCCTGAATTCACTAAAGTCTCTCTCTTTATCAGAAGAGCCCTAGCCAGACTATGATCAGGAAGGTTGGGATGCGGACGACGAAGAAATTCAACGCCCACCCACCGCCCACTTTGTAGCCACTGTCGAAAGCTTAAACGACGTGCTCGATTTCGACTCCGAAGACATCGACGGTATGGACGACGATGTGGGAGACAACCATGAACCAGAACCTATAGGATACTGGACAGCCACCTCATCCCACGATGTATACATCGTGGATACACCTAAAGGAAGTGACGACGAGGAACAACGGGACACTATGAAGGATAAATCCCTCGGCGGTCAAAACGGCAACGTAAACGCCGCACCAAGTCCCGCCTCGACAAAGACGGCAGCCACATAGACCCAGCCATAGAGCAGGGCGAACCGGTGGACGACGAACATGCTATCGAGCAACCGTCCGAACAGGACAACTTGGATAAACAACCCGTCCCCGACGAAGATAACAGTCCGGACGATCTCACGCCGGACAAATTGTTTGAGCAGAAGAACCTCCACAAAAGGCTCGTTGCCACTGCGCGTAGCCTGAAAAAGAAGAAGCAGAAGCTCAAAACAGCGGAAGATGCACTCAGAATCAGATGGAGCAAGGTACTCAACACCACAGAGAAATACGGCGACAGTCGCCAAACAAAGAGCTACCCGAAGCGCAAATTACTGCCCGAATTCGATGAGGAGGCAGTAGAGCCCTCGCAATCAAAGAACAAAGAGGCCGCCCGGTCGGATAGACGACCACATGACAAACATGGAGCGGCAAGCGGCGCCGCACACAAGCCGGCACGCGATCCGCATAAGGATTCACATCAAAAGGATGGCCCAGTTAGGTCCATCTATGGGCTGAGAAAGCAAGCTCTTCCAAGCAATGCAACACGCCAAATATCCGAACATAACGGCACACCCAAATATAGGGGTGCCGCACACCCCCTGTGTTTCACCGATGAGGTGCTGGATCACGAATTCCCGGGATTCAAACCCGTAAACATAGAGGCATCTGACGGAACAACAGACCACAGAGTGCGGATTGAGGATTACATCCTCCACATACGCATGGCTAGAGGAGATGATCTCCAAGCCATAAAATACTTACCCTCAAGCTCAAAGGGCCAGCCCGGCATTGGCTCAAAAGCCTCCACTGAAAATACCATTGGAAGTTGGGAAGAGCTCGAGGATGCTTTTAGGGCAAATTTTCAAGGGACTTATGTCCGTCCTCCGGATGCTGAACGATTTAAGTCACATAACTCAACAACCCGAGAGTCAGCTGCAAATGGGAACAGGTTCCTCATCAAAAGAACCAAATAGTCGATTGTCCGGACGCCTTGAAGCCTTAGCAGCTTAGAAACACAACGTCCAAGACGAATGGCTGCTGAGACACCTCGCCAGGAGAAGCCGAGAACAATGGCTGCATTAACAAGCCTCATGACCCGCTTTTGCACGGGAGAGGATAGTTGGTACGGCAAGATGCAGTACCAGCGACCAAGTACATCCAAGTCGGGGATGGAAATGGAAAACCACGACGCAGCAAGGACCAGCGCTGGACAAAGGGAAACAACCCGAAGAGCACGGCGATCAACGCCGGATTGAAGCTCGGCAGAATCATAAAACTGCACCTCAAGGACAACAAATGACGAGCTATCCAACCTAAACAAAATCTTGGACAAAATATGCCAAATCCACAAGATACTCCCGGGAAGCCTGCAAACCATACCCACAGAGATTGTTGGGTCTTCAAGCAGTCCGGTAAACTCAATGCCGAACACAAGGGGCTCGACACACCAAGCGAGGACGATGATGAACCCCACAAGCAGAGCACCAGAAAACAAAAGAATTTCCCTCAAAAAGTCAAAACAGTGAACTCACTTCAAGTTACAAAAGGGAAAAACAGAGCGGCGCCCATAGAAACACGCGCCACACGGTCTATCCCAGCAGAGTCCCAACGATGGTTGTCAAAACCAATCACCTTCGATCATCGAGGACTATTCGGAAGTATCCGGACGCAGGATGGACTGCCTTGATATTAGATCCTATAATCGATGGACTCCAATTTACACAAGTCCTAATGGACGGAGGTAGCGATCTAAACCTGCTATATCAGGACACAATCAGCAAAATGGGGATAGACCCAACCAAAATTCGCCATAGCAACACCTCCTTCAAAGGGGTAATGCCATGCCTATATGCCCGTTGTACGGGCTCCCTACTGCTAGAAGTTGTGTTCGGGTCATCCGACAACTTCCGCCGCGAAAAGTTAACCTTCCACATCGCCCCATTCAAAATTAGCTATCAAGCACTCTTTGGGGCGTGAAGCTTTCGCCCGCTTTAACGCGATACCGCATTATGCATCTCTTACACTTAAAATGCCCAGTCCACGCGGCATCATCTCATTAAAAGGGAGTATCAAGTGTTACTCGAGCACGGAAGAACGTGAGACTGCCTTGACAGCCCCACACTAATCCGGATCCGCTAATCAAAGCACCTGAATAGGTCATTCGAACCCCGGACATGGCTAGACGAGTCCGGCGTAAACTTATAAACGCCTACTAGCGGCATACCCCCATACAAGGGGCTGCACGCATGTACAACAAGAGACAATAAAGCTCAATTTTATTCACTTTTCGAACCATACTCTGTTTATTTAATATAAAGTACATTTTTCGCATGATCTTTTTTCTTTTCAACTAAGTTCTTCTCTTTTACAGATGAACACCGTGCTACACCTGTCCAGGATACGGCACAATGGAGTCACAGGCGCAGACGTGCAGTAGGGACCCGTTGCAAGGATTCTTTTTAGATTAAGACCCTGCGTAAACCTTTTTTACTGTCTCTTGTTGATACACATCCCCCGGTTTCTTGCTATAACCGAGGAGGAGGCTGGCATTTTGGCATCGGCTGCACCAGAATTTTTGCGCGTACCTGTACACCAGGGGCTTAGGACATTATTCTGCCCATTTTTTTAAAGACCGAATACCTTAGGGAGTGTTCGGCGTCTCGAGTTAGGCCTTATATGCATCAGCTCCGAATCATGTCTTTGGTCAAATGTTGGGTTTGCCCGGCTCCTGTGTTTTGCTGGCTTACTTTCCGTTCTACCGGCTAACGCGGCACCAGGAGAACTACTGCAATTGTGCCCCAGTTCGGCCAGGTGAGCACCTCAGTAGAGAAAGCCAAAAAATGACTGTCATGATATAGCGTGAGACTGGTCAACCACTCAATGACCCACCGGAATGTTTAGAATTCCCCCGCATTAACGAAGGACCGTTTCCCGGTCAGGCACATACGCGCCCGAATTTGGGAGAGCGTGGTGCCCCTAGGGGCTATATAGTAGCCCCACCATCGAACTCCTATGGCTAAGTGAAAGTGATAAATCATTATAAATGCACGGTTGCCTAGTTTGCTACGCTATCACCTCCTTTACAGGACCAAGACGTTGGATTAAGTGTGAAAATGCGCCTTTTTGCAAACACCCCCGCACTATGTGCGTGGGGGCTGAAGCCGAAGACTGCCATCTTTCAGGTTCTATACACATATACATCAACGGCCACACAGGAGGTGTTTTAATACTTGAACGCACAAGTATAAAAAGCTCTTATATTATATTGAAACATTGTTTTCACAAATCATACATGTCATTAAAACATAATATCCTTCGAGCACTGCGTCTCTATTAAACGAGCGCCCTGCAGGACTTCCTCAAAATAGTGCTCAGCAGGTACTCAGCTTCTGTCCGAATTTTGGGATGCAACGTCGGTGGCCTTCATCTCCGCCCAGTATGTCTTGACACGGGCAAGAGCCATCCGTGCACCCTCTATGCATGCTGACCGCTTCATTGCGTCGATATGCGGCACCGCACCAAGGAACTGTTGCACCAAGCTAAAATAACTCTTCTGCTCGGGCCTTTTCGGCCACAAATGAGTCACGACAGCCTTCATGGCAAGTCCGGACAACCTATTAAGCTCATCCCATTCGGAAAAATGATCGGTTAATGAAAGTGGATGCTCCGGACTATGGAACTGCGACCAAAAAAGCTCTTCCATTCCGTGATCCTTTTGACCTCGGCAGTGTTCGGCCGCGTCTGCGGCACTCGCCGCCAAGTCCAGATAAGCATCCTACGCACCCCACAGCCGATCCAATTGAGCGTACCTAGGATCCGTGAATTTCCTCCGCAACAGAAAGGGCTTTCACGCTGCAATATCTCCGGCCTGACGTAGCTCCTCCTTCATAGCTCTCATTGTAGAGCGAGTATCCTTGGCCTCGGTGGCGGCCTTTTTTAGGTCCTCTTGTTTCGCTCGATCTTCTTTTTCAAGAAGCTTCATAGCGGTCGATAGCATTCTTCAATTTCACGGCCATCTCGGTCATTTCTTTCTTGCTTCGGCAGTGAGCAGCATGTCCGGCTTTTAGCTCTGCGGCCGCCTTTAAAGCAGCCGCATCACTTTTTCCGGCTTGCTCCTTGGCTCGGGCGAGCTCCACCCGAAGGCTCTCCATAGCAGCGGCACCATCTGCATTAAGCATACATGTTGTAAGGCATGGGCGTCAAGCTCCCTTACCAGGTGTCTGCGGAGAAGTTGCATACCTTGTGACTCGTCAAGCCGCTTATTAACAAGCGTGATGTCCGCATCCGCCACGTCAAGTTGCCGCTTCAGTTCGGCAAATTCATCAGCCCGGCTAGCCACCGGATGCTTCGCCACCTACATAGGAAGAGCGCATATTATACCTGGCGTTATGATCCTCGGCGCGCCGTCATTTTTGACACCGCACCAAGTCTCAGGGGCTACTATCTATACAAGACGCATTTTATATGCAAAACTGTCGGAAGGTACATCATTTTGCGTACCTCAAAACCCGTCAATAAACTTACGACGGCTTCATGCAATTCGCTCTCAGCGGATGAAATCCTTTCAATCACCGTACCCATTAACATACGGTGATCTTCCGAGATACACGCTCGCCCGAGCAGATCCTTCAGCTCCTCCGACCGTACACCCGTTGGTGCCGGACTCGTCCGGTGGCCTTTTTCGAAGGCCGGACACGGAGGGCTTTGAGGGGACATACGGCTGCCTTCTGGCCCCGCCGGAGTCGGAGACGCCCTCCGCGAAGACACCTCAGGGTCGTCCACCTCGCATAACGGTACGGCAGGTGGAGGCGTTTCACTCTCCATCATCTGCGGACCAATATCCCCTGAAGACGAGCTCTGCTGTGAAGGGTTGAGATCCGAACTACAAGGTAAACTTTCGGTTACCTTCAGAAATAAAACGGGGATGTCTCTCTTTTAAAAAACGCCCTCCTTTACTTACGGCTCGCTGGAGGGCTGATCTCCTTGGGGAAATAGTGCGGCCGTGGCATCTCCCACCGCAGGACCCTCTGGTGAAGATTTCTTCCCCCGCTTCGAGGCTTTGCTCTCCGGATCTTCAGAAGCGGTCCTCTTCTCCCCTTGGAGGGAGGGATTCTCGATCCCCCCTTTCTTGATAGCCTCCTTCACGGAGGTAGTAGTTCCTTGTTCCCCTTCGCCTTCTTCAAAAGGCACAACCCCTAGCATCTTGGTTAATACAGGATCCGGCGTGGCCTCAGGGAGGGGGGCCGGACACCTGATCAGCTTTGCTTTTGCTATCCACTCCTGTTTAAAGGATAGCTCTTTTAAGGGCAAGTGTATGATAAATATGCAGATAGCATGTCCGGGTACATGACTACTTACTTGAGTATCCGGGCGATTGCAGCTTAGACCTGCGTCCTCGGTTAAGTCCGGACACATTGCTTGTGATCCAAAGAACAGTTGGTACATATCCACGGGCGTTACGCCCATAAAATGCTGGAGAGCTCGTGGTCCCTCCGGATTGAACTCCCACAGGCGGAGGGGGCGACGTTTGCAGGGCAAGGTGCGACGAATCAGCATGACCTGCGCTACTACGACCAGATTGATCTCTCTCTCTCTCTCGGAGGTCTCGAATACGGCCCTGCAACAGAGGTACGTCCTTGGACGGTCCCCAGTCGAGCCCTTTATTGACCCATGACGCCCGCCGCAGTGGAGGACCCGAGCGGAAGGCAGGTGGCGCCGCCCATTTGGTGCCCCTGGGAGCGGTGATATAAAACCACTCCTATTGCCATAAATTGAGCTCCTCTTGAAAGGAGCCCTCGGGCCATGGAGCGTCCGCATTCTTGCTTATAACAGCCCCTCCGCACTCTGCCTGATGCCCCTTGATCATCTTCGGCTCCACTTTGAAGGTCTTGAGCCACAATCCGAAGTGAGGGGTAATGCGGAGGAAGGCTTCACATACGACAATGAACGACGAGATGTGGAGGATGGACTGCGGATCCAAGTCGTGGAATTCCAGCCCATAATAAAACATGAGTCCCCTCACAAAGGGGTCCGTCGGGAAGCCTAAACCCCAAAGGAAGTGAGACACGAATACCACGCTCTCACCAGGCTCGGGAGTGGGAATAACCTGCCCTTGGGCAGGCAGCCTATGCGAAATTTCGGCGGTTAGATACCTGGCGTCTCTCAGCTTTAGCACATCTTCTTTCGTGACAGAGGAAGACATCCACCGGCCGTGCAGGTCGGAGCCGGACATCATTGAAGGTCCGAAGCGTCCAAATCTGGAGCTTTGGGTGTTGGAACTCGAGGCGAGGGGCGGATTCGATTGAGATTGGAAGAAAGGAGCGGGCATTGGTCTCATTATAAAGAGGTTGAATACCAAGAGCCCTCCCCGTGACCGTTCGGGACTCGCATTCGATGGAGGAGGCGTGCCAACGGGCACGATTGGGTTACCCACGCCCGTATTGATGAGGATCCCGGAATAAGGGGGCACGATCTCCGCTCTGATAAGACGTGCCAAGGAAACCGCCTCGCTAAACGCGCTGAGGTGGAACAGTAAAAACGATTCGTATAAAGGCCTGGCCGTGGTGTGATGTCACGTCGCGGAATACGTCAGCAGATCTGTGCAAAGGTTATTCTCTCTACGGTGGTATGTCGAACTTGTTTTGCAGAGCCGGACACAATCCTTGTGTTCAAAATCTTCTGTGAAGTATTCGGAGGAGGAACCCGCCTTGCAATGCCGAAGACAATATGCGCGCCGGACTCGTCGTCATTGAATCCTGGTTCAGGGGCTATTGAGGGAGTCCTGGATTAAGGGGTGTCCGGATAGCCGAACTATCACCGTTGGCCGGACTCCTGGACTATGAAGATACAAGATTGAAGACTTCGTCCCGTGTCCGGATGGGACTTTCCTTGGCGTGGAAGGCAAGCTTGGCGATACGGATATGTAGATCTCCTACCATTATAACCGACTCTGTGTAACCCTAACCCTATCCGGTGTCTATATAAACCGGAGGGTTTTAGTCCGTAGGACGAACAACAATCATACCATAGGCTAGCTTCTAGGGTTTAGCCTCTACGATCTCGTGGTAGATCTACTCTTGTACTACCCATATCATCAATATTAATCAAGCAGGAGTAGGGTTTTACCTCCATCGACAGGGCCCGAACCTGGGTAAAAACATCATGTCCCTTGCCTCCTGTTACCATCCGCCTAGACGCACAGTTCGGGACCCCCTACCCGAGATCCGCCGGTTTTGACACCGACAGTGGGGCTGCAGTCGGTGGAGAATAACAGGAGGTGTGGAGGGATAGCCTGGCCGGTGATGGGGCAGCGCTTCACAGCGATGCGTGCTAAGCAGAGCCGCTAGCCGCCGGAGGCCGGACCAGGCGGTCCCGGCGACGCTGGAGGAAGAAGACGAGAGATTGAAGGTGCATGCCGACCAAGTTGACAACGCCCTGCGTAGGCTTCGACCTATTGGCCCACATGTCAGCCTGCAAAAATGTGGCATATATTTAACCCATGTTTTCTAGAATGTACAGTCCATTTGCTGGGCTGGGTGAACAAATAATTTTGCGTCAATGCGGCCCATTTATATTATCTAAGAAATCCCAGCCCATTTGCACTTCCTTCAAATACACGAATTAGCTGGGCTCATTATATATATAATGTTATGTTAGAAGGAGCAATTAATATCAAAAATAAACCAGAGAAGCAGATTTTTTATATACATAATTAACAAATTAGCGAGTTATTGCTCAAAATAAAAATGAGCGTTATTATTACATTGGTCCTTAAAATCTTCGCAAGCTTTTATGCGCAATCACAAGGATTTTCCTTGCACGTGAGTCAAAAACAACCAGGATTTTCCTTGCCAACTTCATTAAACATTTACTTTTATAAGTTAATAACACGTGGGATGTTTTCGTAATGTACATATAAGTCTCTATAAAATATACGATAATAGTAATAATATAAATATATATAATGTGGTTAAAAAAATACATTGGGCTGCCGATCTTTAAGAAAAATCCCATAGGCCGGTATGGACCTCAAAAAATAAGTTGAAACCACTATCACCCGTATGTCGTGGGCTACACATGTTAGAATACAAAAGCAAGGCCTAGCTGATACTTGTTCGCCCTCTAAAAAAATGATACCAGATCCCCGAGCGAACTGGATTATAGAGGGGGTCATGCACGATCAAGAAGCACATCAGGAGAGATTTTTTTTCTTCAGTGGATGGCTCTCGATGGCGTTTTTTTACTTGCCTCTGCACCATACAACTTGTATTTTTAGCCTCCCAGTCTGCGGAGGACCAGAAGCCCATTTGCTGGGCGGGCCAACCTACAGAAACCAGCACTCGATTTTTCGTCAAGCCCCAAAAACAACGCAGTACTATGTTTGTTTTGAGGCCGAAAACATTATGACAGGGGTTGACCGCGGGAGGGGGCAAGACAGAGTCAAAAGATTAAAAAGAGCTGATGCGCCGTTGCTACCCTAACAAAGCAGGTGCAATTCTTCTCGGGAAGAAGGTGTGCTATTGACACCCACACGTCACATACCCCACAGTAGGCATACTAACAAGTTCACACACAAGCACAACAGAAAAGGTAAACATTCGTATCAAACTCAGATTCACAGGAGACATTCATATTCATAGCCAACATTCACTATCAACAACTCAAAAGATTCATATATACACAATTTCAGCATGTCTATGGATCCAAATGATTGATAGATCACACAACAATATTCATAGATAATTCACAAAAGATTCAGATATACACATGTTCAGTATGTTTATGCATCCAAATGATTGAGATCACATCCAATATGATCCATGGACGAACTTTAATTACCTAGGGTACATACTGGTAAATGGTGTTCAGTTGGAGGTACTCTTGCTAAAATTAGTGCTTGTACGAGTAAACTTTCGAGTACATAAGAGGCAACACAGACAACCTAAACTTTGCTTGTAGGTTTATCCTCAAATAGTGGCCTCGTGCCAAGGGAGGTTTGAGCAACTTGGCCACTACTTTCATCCAACTAGTTTACTGGCTCATCTTGGTCCTGTTGCTGGCCAAAATTCTACATTGCAGACTGGTAAATGGTGTTCAGTCGGAGGTACTTCTTGCTAAAATTAATGCTTCTATGAGTAAACTTTCGAGTACATAAGAGGCATCACAGACAATCTGAACTTTGCTTGTAGGTTTATCCTCAAATAGTGGCCTCGTGCCGAGGGAGGTTTGAGCAACTTGGCCACTGGTTTCATCCAACTATTTTACTGGCTCATCTTGGTCCTGTATCTCGCCAAAATTCTACAGTGCAGACCAGAAAGGAGGCGGTTGAGAAAATGAACCACCCAAATTTTTTGTGCAGTTCAACTAAAATGGACCATCCATGGCGTGCAGACTGATTAAGTGCCAGATGAATATACGCGTCAACCAACTTGTCTGGAATCTTTAGACTCCATGCCATACAGTTCGCTACCATATGTGCAGATAACCAAAAGGCACAAGTTGGGACCAAAGACTGGACTACGTTTTTCTGGGCTATGCACCAAGCAATATTTTTGGCGTTCACTCTCCTAATACTTGGAGTTTGACAATTGGTTGACGCTGGTTGATACTCGAATGAATATCGGCACTTCTTGTTGTCTGAGTGTACTTTGGAGTACATAGCAGCATCATAAGTACCTGTCCATCTGACCTTTTTGTGCAGTTCTACTGAAATCACCCGATGTAATGATTTGCCTGCGAGTTCAGGCTCCAAGTTACTCCTTTATGAAATCGACAAACAGTAGCACAATGCCAAATTACCAATACATATGACAAGCACAATAATCAGGATAAAGACCAGTACCAACCTATGTGAGGTAGCATATCAATTACTATTTCCTTTGACTGGAAGCCGAGATAAGCCAAGCGACTGACAGCAAAGGAAGAATGCAAGCCGAGATTAGCGACTAACAGGAAAGGAAGGAAGCTGTCGAGGCAATGAAGCACCCAAAGTTTTTGTGCAGTTCCACCAAAATCGAGCATCTCTATATTGATAGAGTGTGAGATTACTGTAATAGTGGGACTAGTTGATGAAACATACACTAACAAATAGAAGCACCCTCATTATCTTAATGGGTAAAGTTAGCATTCCCTCCCTGCTCCACCACATGATTCACCTCATAGACAAACATACACACGTACATGATTCAGCACAGGGTGCTACTAAAGATTTGTTTAACTCCGACATGAAAATTAGGCAGCAATAAATTAGTGGTACTTAAGTACTCCTAATTAATTAAGTGATACAGGAGAAGTGGAAGGGCTCCCTGGAGGATCGTCTCACATGTAAGGTAGTCATTGCCGGAGCCCTTTGAATGGCCTCGACTGAGGCTTCTGGCTTCAGCAAGATCGCCTTGGCACTGTTTACTCTTCTTCTTCTTCCTCTGCATGCTCTGTTTCCCAGTCTCCTCACCAGTTGGTGAAACCAAGTACATGATTGGCTTTCTATTTCAGAATTGGTTTTGTCAGTGAGGGAGTACAAGTGTACTAGTAAAAAATAGCATTATTTTCTCATGGAAGACGCAAAATAGAGATGAACACATGCATTAAATATCATTCTTACCTAAAGGAAGGTTATGGTGCCAATATGGATGATGAGGATTGGAACATAGATCTCCCTTTGTGTAGTTCCACCGAAATGAACCAACTGTTCCATTCTGACATTCCAGTTAAACATAACAAAAGTCACTTCTTTTAAGAAGAGTTTTGTGCAGTGCACCAAAAGGTCACAACAAAGAACTGTGTGAAATGGATATCCCTGTTTGCACAAAAAGCTACAGAGGAAACATTCAGAGTCTCAAACAATTACATGCAAAAATATTTGGCTAAACTTGTCATGACTTATAACAGTGGCATGGCTTCATTTTTACCAGGTGCATTAGATTAAGAATAGCTAAAAATTTGGTATAAGGGCATGGGACAGTGGGTGCACCAATGATCCGACACCATGTACCTAAACAGGGGCATAAAGTGGTGATTCATAGTTTGTTGCCCCGAGAAACAAACATCCAAGAAACATATCTGGGTTGGTCCCATTTTTGTTCACTCTAGCCACCTATTCCTATGTGTGGATAGCAAATCTAGTCCTAGTCATACCACTGTGTACAGCGTTACCCCTATATTTCCCTTTTCGACCAAGAGACTGGTTGGATGACCAATCTGTACTACTTTCATCCCCTTACCTTCCTGTTTGTACCAAGTCCGATGTACTACATACTAAATTCCCCCACCCCCACTTTATTTCTTGTTTGAACCAAGTACAAGATTCGACTCCATGAAGTAGCTTTACCTCTAACAATAGAAAAAAATAGGTGACGTTGGACCATCCGATCGAGAGGGGCTGAGAGGTAGAAAATGATGCACATGCAGTGACGTAGCGAGCTGGGGAAGTAGAGCTAAGGCGGTTTCGAAGGAAGATATACCTAAAGGTCGTCGGGATGTGGATAGGTGGGCGGCGGGAGGTTGGATCCGCCCACACTAGGGCAACGACGAAGGGATCGGAGGACCTCTCGCGCCGGCGCTCGACCAGAGATAATGGTGCGGCCGACAGTGGGTATCCTCCCTCGCTGTCGACGATGGCCTAAATGCTGCCCCTCCTCCCCTTCACCGGCGGAGGGGGATATGTCTGGATCTGTAACCAGCGGCGAGGATAGAAAGACAGTGTTTTTTGAAGGGAGAAAGACAGTGTTACCACCCCTATCTTGTTTAGATCTAGAGAGGATGAGAGTGTGTGAATAGAGAAACCCTAGCAAGCAAGCGCGGAGGCTCCGGCCTATATATACGTAGTGGGGTAGTTTTCCTTTTTCACTCCATCAAAACAATCGTTTAAAATTGTGTACTACGTGCCAGGTCGCCATTTTTTAGTTGTTGATTATTTTTGAGATAGCTACCCCCTTGTTCCAAGTGGTGTTACAGTGTGCCATGTCGCACTTTTTCTGAGGGTGCCAGGTCGCACTTTGTATCGTTCAAGTCTGGTACAAGTCCCTCCATTAAATGAACAACCACCCCTCGTAAAAATTGTGAACAAGCCCACGGCTAAAATTATCGGAAACGTGGGTTGCCCCAACATGCATTATTATTTATATTTTCTACTCCCTCCGTTCCTAAATATAAGTCTTTTTTTATTCGCCACACCTAAGACAAGAATTTTTTATTAGCAGTGAACCCCACATGTCATAGACACAAAAGTGTGGCAAGATTCCCTTAGGCAAGCCAAAGTGTGTCTAACAATTTGAGCAACTCAAGTTAGGCAAGTGTGGCAAGTGTGGGAAAAATAATGTGGCAACATAAGACAAACATAGTCACAATCCAAACAGCCTCGTAATTTTTTGTGACATGCATGAAAATTTGGTTAGGTAAATTTATAGTCAAAATTTGGCAAGGTGCATCAAATCAACACATGCAAGTATCAAAAGGGAGGTCACGGCATGCATGCATGCGTTGTACTCCCTCCGTTTCCAAATATAAGTCTTTTTAAAGATTGGAACAATTGACTACATACGAAGCAAAATATGTCTACATACATTCGTATGTAGTAGTCCATTTGAAATGTGTAAAAAGACTTATATCGAGTGCAGTGCTTTGATGTGTCGCGTCAACTCGTACAAGACCGAGAAGTTTGATTACTACAACGCCCCCTCCCTCGCGCATGAGCGTGGTGGCTGGCAGGACTAGTAGGAGCTTTCGCTACACGCTTCTTGACGGCGGCGAACTTGCGGATGGAGTTGACCATCATGTCGTCCATGCGAGAGGCGAAGCCGGCGTCGGCGAGGGCTATGACGCTGGTGTTGGCCAGCACCGTCTGGAAACGCTGCTCGGTGCGGGGCCGTAGGACGGCCCCTTGGATGATTTGGCACAGCCGACTACCGCTCGCGACCATCGCCTCCATAGGTGTTTCTGGCTTCTGGTCACTTGGTCTTGGATTGGAGTGAGCAGTGTTGCGCAGTGATTGAGAAAGAACATTTATTGTCAATCTAACCCCGCCATCCATGGACCTCTTTGGTTTAGAGTTAGTTCAGGGTTAGAATCTAACTCTAACCTCTAACTGAGTTAGTAGAGTTCTCCTCGTCTCTGTTCATCACCATCATTCTTTCCCCATTTCTGTGTTTTCAGTATCCTGCGAATCAAAGAGGCCCTTAGACTGGTTTAGGTCCGGTAGTTTTTAATAAATGTGTTATGTCCAAAATTTAATGAACGTGCTCCGGTTTCTACGAAAATAATTTGGTTTCATGTAGTAATTCATTTATTTATTTATTCTTATGCAGAGGGTTTGCATGTAATTCGTGAGGTCTGAAATGTAAAGTACCCCAGCATATGCTCCGAGTCGTGCATGCACTACGACCCAGATGCTCTATGTCCCACATGTCGGCGAAAGGGTGCATGTGGAAATAGCCTAGGAGTACATATAGGAGGATAAATGCGTGAAAAAATATGTACGGTGAAGCGTAGCTGGTTCGAAAAAGGAGACCTATAGTGATGACATGTATAGGTCATACGCACCCAACTAGTGGTAGTACTAGACATACGACTGCTTTTTCCCTAAAAAGAGGTAGGAGTGCTCAGATCTCCTATTCTATCAACTTGAGTCCCATCTCGACAACAGCGTACTGTGTTCTGACTAGCTCTTCTCCCTCGTTTCTCTCTTCTAGTAATTCTAAACTCAGCCGACACCCGGTGGGCGGGGTGGGGATTTGCCAATGGTCGGTTTGCTCAACTGCGGCCCCACCTCACCATGAAAACGTTACTACTGGAATAAAAATGCCATATACTACTATACTAATAAAACATTAAGGCCACGAGGCGATGAAGTGTTGGTTATAGGAGGCAAGAAGAACAGATGCATCGAACGGCTGCTAAGTAGCAGCGGCTTTCGTGGCCAGGTCGACGTGCTTCTGAAAAACGACAACTAAAGATTCCAGCCGCTGGAAGAAGGCCAACGTCTTTCTGTCCTTGCTGGCCTTGTAGTGGCCTATGTAGACGATTTCCTCGTAGACGTGGATGTGTAGGTCGACGGTTTCTTGCATGGCGAGGCGCTGCGCGACGAGCGCGGCCTCAAGGTGCACATTCTTCATCGCGACCTCCGGCAATTGCAGGGCCACCAGGGCTTGAAAGAGTTCGTCACCATGGAGGCCGATGAGGGTGGCAGGCAATGAGGAGCCTGGGCGCGCGGGCTGGAGCAGTCCGCGTGCTTCTTGACGGCGGCGAACTTGCGGATGGAGTTGACCATCATGTCATCCATGCGAGAGGTGAAGCCGGCATCGGCGAGGGCTACCACACCGGCGGTCGCCAGCACTGTCTGGAAACGCTGCACGGTGCGGGGCCGCAGGCCGACGCCTTGGATGATTTGGCACAGACGACTGCCGCTCGCGTCCATCGCCTCCATAGGTGCTTCTGGCTTCTAGTCACTTGGTCTTAGATTGGGTGAGTAGTGTTGCATAGAGACTAAGGAGTAGATGGATTGGAGTTGTGGGGCGCCCTTATATGAGAATCCAAACTTTGTTGCATTCACATCGTGTTGGATCTATTCTGCTTCTCCAATTAATTCCCTCTGCATGTAGAGTAATTTGAGGATGCATCATTGACCGTTCAACGTCTCGGGAACCGCTACCCTCTCCCTCCTTGGAATTCAAGCACCTATGGAGGCGACATCCGCTCGCGCCTATCGCGTGTCAGGAGACGTTCCCATCGACGATGAGGTGCCTATGGTGACTTCGTAAATTTCAAGACAATAGTACTAGTATACTCAATATTGTGCACCGCGACCAAGGACGAGAGGAAAACGAGAGAACTAGTACGTATTTATTTACGGTGTAGATTCACTCATTTTGCTCCATATGTACTCTGTCTCGGTGAAGTCTAGTCACTTGTTGAAATCTCTAGAAAGGCAAATACTCCTTTCTGGTTTACAGGGCTATACTAGCAAGTACTTACTACAATAGTGGGCTCACATAGCAATTTTGTCTCATGCAAGAGCCTATCTATATGCGTGCTCCAAGGTTCGCAACTGCCACGTTCGGGTTGCACTTGGCTCTTCGCCTCTTCGAGAAGACGAACAATGATGTTACTACTACTGCTCCTACAGTATCAAATCCACTGCTGCATGTCCGTCCACCATGAGCGGGAGGGATAGCTTGTTGTAGTACTAGTATAAGCAAGAGCCTGTCCTCGTCTACGAGCCACCACGCGCATGGGCGAGGGAGAAGGCGTGTAGTAGTAAAATCAAGCTTCTCCTCGTTGTACGAGTTGATGCAACACATCATAGCACTGGCCCCACATGGTTGCCTCTAAACTTGGCTGAAAGACCCGCAGTGTAAAATACTCCATTTGCTGCAACCTCTAACATTTACCCCACCACAAATTAAAATATATATTCCTCTCTTGACCAGATGAGCGTGCAAACTAGAATCACCAGGATGACAGGTAGGGCCAGAAGATAATTTTACTCAAAAAAATATAGCATGGAGCCGAACCCAACGATTTTAAGCTTACAGGCACGGTACACGCTATAGTAGACTACTCTACACATGAAACTGCCACACGAGCGTCCGGGCTGCGCTTGGCTCTTCGCCTCTTCGGGAAGTCGAACAAAATGATGGAGTACTACTGCAGTGGAGGAGTACTACAGTATGCTTCTGGCCATCTGACACCGATTGAACTGCTGCATGTCCACCGCGTACGGGAGGGAGAGCGTGTAGCGAACGAAAGCTTCTCCTAGTCCTGCCAGCCACCACGCTCATGGGTGAGTGAGGGATGCAGCTTCATTGACTTACTGCTCCTGCCTTTGCGTCCATGACAGGTGGGCCCAACAGGTTGGTGGCCCACCTGTCATGCAGCCAAAGGCAGGTGCGGTTAAGGAGAGAGGGCGTTGTAGTAATCAAACTTCTTGGTCTTGTATGAGTTGACGCGACACATCAAAGCATTGCACTCGATATATTTCAATAATTTGCATTTACCGATGCATTAATTACAATGCATGCATGCATGCCGTGACTCTCCTTTTGATACTAGCATGTGTTGATTTAATGCACCTTGAAGTAGTATGAATATGTGACGGTAAAGCTTTGTAATGCCCCGGCCCTAATAAAGCGAGAGATGGTTGTGCACGAGGAGGGCGAGATCATGCAGACGGAACAGGGCCCGACGATGGAGCTCTCTATGGTCTCTGTCGGATTTCGGGTTCCGGTAGACCCTCTAGGTTCGAACTCTGGGGTGCACACGAAGATCTCGCCCCCTACCTACCTGCACCTCGTCGCCTCGCTAAGATCTAAACCTACCAAAGGAACAACACAAGGGACACAAGGTTTATACTGGTTCGGGCCACCGTTGTGGTGTAACACCCTACTCCAGTGTGTGGTGTGGTGGATTGCCTCTTGGGCTGGTGGTGAACAGTACAAGGAAGAACAACCTCGCGAGGGTCTGTTCTTTGCCGGTGCGATGAACTTCTAGGGGGAGTTCAGTCGCTCTCTCTCTCTCTCTCTAGATTGCTTGATCTCTAGCTCTGTTCAAGATTTCGGATCCTCATACCCTGTGGGTGGCTAGTCCTATTTATCTGCAGAGGCCCCGGGCCTCTTCCCAAATATTGAGCGGGAAGAGGCGCCAACAATCGGCCATTTTGAAGGGGAACATCTAGTACACTTATCCTGACTAAAGTTGGTCCTCGCCTGTCAAAGGCTCTGGTGGTGACGCCGGCTTGGGCTCCACGATGACCTCCTTCCCGCCGTTGGGCTGGTCTTGGTCTTGTTGCACCGAAATGGTTGCCTTTGCTTGATACTCTCGCCTGTGCTTGCCTCCTTTGCACCAAAGAGGAAATGGGGACACTGCATGGGTTGGCGCCCGCTGGCGCCTCTTGGTCATCATGGCTTGCGTCATGGGCACCTCGTGAGGTACCCCGCCTTGATCTTCTCCGCCTCCTCGCGAGCCACCTGACGAGGCCGTGCACGAGGAAGCTTCACATCGTCTGCCTTGTGAGGCTTGGACCCTCGCGAGGGTCTTGAGCTTGTCTTGATGAAGATGGGCGCCTTTGGGCCACCCCTTGAGCCACGCCGCAGGCCACAGTGAGCAAGTCTGGGTACCCCCATTCCGTAACGCCGACAGTAGCCCCCGAGCCCAAGGCGCGCCTGGACTTGGCTTAGCAGAGAAGCGAAGGGGCAAGTGCGAAGCGCCGCGGGCCCTAACAGCCTGCGACCTTGGGCGCCGCGTGGCGGTTGATTGGACGCGGACGCTCCTGCATCCCCACGACGCCTCGGCAACTACACGGATTGACAAGTCCCTGCATGCAAAGCGGGTCATGATTACCTGCGATCGTGGAGGCCGGCGGTTGGCCTTCCCCGGCTATGAGTACGGAACGGCGCATGCCCTTCCAGTCCATCTCTTCTTGCTTCTCCTTCTTCTCCGTCCTTGCTCCACTTTGCGGCAATGGCTCCGGTCTGCCGGTTCTCCGCGGAAGAGAAGGGAAAGGCTCCCCGAGAGGAACCCGACCCGCTTCCGCCAAAGAAACGGCTAGCCCTATGCCGTCGAGATGAGGCGCCCGGCAGGAGGTGTCGAGGCCTTGGTGCGAGCGGCCGCCGCCAGGATTCCCGCTGCCCTTGTACGCCCATTTTGAGGGCCCTGAAGGAGTTGATGCCGAGCGCCATGGACGACGCCGCCGTCGGCGTCGGCGGGTCACGGCGGTGCGCATTGTCCCTCCTGGAGTCCATGCCGAGGGCTCCTCCCGAGAGTTTGTGCTCCACGCCGCCATGCCTCCTCAGTCTTGGATCCGCCTTCCTCCCTCCTTCGCCTTCATGATGCCGCAGGGGCGATATCTGCAGCTCTGGTTGCAGCACGCCGGCTGTAGCACCCTCGCGACCGAAGCGGAGGTCGCGAACATCGCTCCGGGCAAGGTCTTCATGACTCGAGGCTGGGGCGAGATCGCCCGGGTCTGCAGGGCGAGGGGCGCCCTCGCGATCCACCTGGAGTACGACAGCGCTTCCATGATGCTCTTCAAGGTCTTCGATGCGGAAGGACGCCGACTGGAGTGCTGCCATGAGAGAGGTGGTCGGGGCCCTGCCGCGGCGAGGACCAGGCTCGTCGATCGCTCCCTCAGCAGCTCCTCAGGCGGCGGAGGCGTCGGAGGGTCCAGCGACTCCGCCGAGCTCTTCGCGACTTTGGAGACGAGCAATGACAGCTACGAGCCCCCGAGCTTGCGCCGCTCTCGGAGCAGGGCGGGCTCGCCAGGCCGCCGCCGCCTCTGATCTGGATGAGGTTGGCACCGGTGCCTGACGGCCCACTGTTGATGATGGCGTCTCTCGCGGAGGCGCGTGTAGTTAGCGTTCTTTAGGATCTGCTCCCTCTGTTCCCTGCGAGGAATCGAAAAGCGCGCCCCGTGGGGGCTTGTAAGGTGCATGTGGTTCTGTTTGTTAATATGATCCTTGCCGTGAAGTAGTGCGAGATGCTCATTCTATCTTAGCTTAGTTCTTCCTTTCGAACCTCACGAGGGCTTGGTGCTCTGCGTCGACAGGTCCCTGTCCCAAGGCAGGCTTCAGCCGTCGTTGGTATGCCAGGTCGCGATGCCGTGGTCAAGGCCAGGAGGTGAGCGGCCCGGGGTCCAGTAAGAGCCCCTGAGTCGCGATGCTCAGGAGGTCCCCTTTAGCGCTCAAGCAGCCATCATTCGGCGAGAAAGGAGCGCGACATTGCTAACACATGATTGCATTAGGTGCGAGGTCGGTGCTGCGATAGCTAGTGTTTCCGGAAGTGACTTATCTCGAGAGTCAGGAACCGCTTCCTGGTGCGACGTTAGGTCCGCGCATCGGCAGGCGAGGAGTTGCCTGGCGAGGTCCCCGCGTGCCTCTTCCCTCTCGCCTTTGCTCCCCTTTCTGCTCTACACCCTCGGGTCCCGGCCCTCGAGCGGGTCTCAGCCGTCGCTGGTATGCCAGGTCGCGATGCCGTGGACAAGGCCAGAGGGTGAGGGCTAGAGAGCCAGTAGGAGCCCGTGAGTCGCGATGCTCAGGTACCCCCCTTTAACATGCAAGCGGTTCGCGTGGACGAGAGTGAAGAAGTCGCCGTGAGGGCCTCGCCTGGCGCTGCTCCTTGAAGGGATCCTGCAGGCTCACCACAAGAAGAACAAGAGTCCGCTATGACAAGCGACGGTCAGCCGTTGGTTGCTTTGGAGGGGTGACGAGGCACTGAAGGCCTGACGAGGTGGCGCTGTGCGGGGCTGCCGCGGCCAGAGCTCAGCCATTCAGGTTTGTCGGTGTTGCAGGGACGGACCCATGCGCAAGCGTCGTGCCGTTGGGGAGCAGCTCCGTTAGTTGGTGTCGGTCAAGCGGGCAACTAGGTCAAGCACGTTAATCATGAAGGAGCAAGTTCATTTAGATAGGTGCAGGGAAGGCAGACGTCGCTGGGTCTGGCCCGAGTGACTTGGGGATGATGCAGCCCGAGGGGCGCCCCCGATAAGGTAAGCTAGGAACATGAAGTAAAAGGGATACATGCTGGTGGCTCGAGGGACGTCGTGGGCTGTGGAAGCCGATCTTCACGAGCCCCCAGGCCCAGGAGCCTCGGGAGGCTCCGGGGGCGCTGGTGGCTCCTCGCGGACCATCTCCATCTCCGCCAGATCGCGGAACGCCTGGCCTCTTGAGCCTGTGATGTTCCCCATGAGGCGCCGGGCGTGGCGGCCGCGTTCGGCACGCCGTAGGGGCATGGGAACGTAGGCTGTGGGGTGGACCTTCACAGCGCCCCACGCGTGAGGGCGAAGCGCCTCGAGAGGCGGCTCGGTTGAGCCTGGTATGTCGATGCAGCGCGCAGCCCACCATCCTCGCCTGGATGGGGAGCTACGGCGGTGGCCGGCTGCCGCCACTCATGACTCTTGACTCCGGCAGCTCCCCGAATGATCTGGCCGATTTAACTCCCGAGGGTTTGGCCCTCCTTGCCTCGCCTTCCTTCCCGAGGGAAACGCGTGCTTTGAAACACGCCTCCAAGTGGTGCCCAAGCGCCTCCTCGTGACCTTAGCAAGGTCGGTGGCCCTCCAGGAGAGAGCACCCGAGCCTTGCTTGAGGAGGGCGCCGGGCGCGCCTTCCTATGCGACAGAAGGAGGTGCCCCCTGAACAGGCACGGACCCTGAGGGGCCTGCCTCTCGAGGGGTCGTTCCTGGCGATGTCTTCTTCTTCTTGGGAGCAGTCTCGGGGAGCCTCCCGCTCTTGCGATCTGGGTCTTCAAGTGATGCGGCTTGAAAAGCTCGCCTGTGGGAGCACACCGCGTCTCTCTCTTCACAAGGCACCGTGATGACTCCGCTGCTTCCCGGCATCTTGAGGACGTTGTAGCCGTGATGAGTCACGTCCATGAACTAGGGCAGAGCTGGGAACCCGAGGATGGCATTGTATGGCAGGCTATCGAGGGCGACGTCGAAGTCGATGAGCTCGGTGCGGTAGTTGTCGCGCTACTCAAGGTGACAGGGAGGCGGACCTGCCCAATCGGAACTATGGAGCCATCGGTGACTCCCGAGAAAGGCTTGGTTGGCTGAAGCTGATTGTAAGGCACTTGGAGATTGTTGAATGTCTCTACGGACAAAACATTGAGCCCTGCTCCGCCATCGATGAGGGCCGTGGTGACTTGCACGTTGCTGATCATTGGGGAATAAAGCATCGGGAGGACTCCTGTGGTCACAAGACTTGAGCTGATCCGCCGAGCTGAACGTGATGGCGCACGCTGACCACCGAGAGGGCGTGTGGCTTCGAGCTTGGGAGGACTGCATTCACTTCGGGCGAATCGCTTGAAGATGCATTGAGAGGCTGGGCTTGAGCACCGCCAGGATGCAAGCGATCGCGCTGCTCCTGGAAGCCCCCACCCCTCGGCCCCGATGATGGTCCTCATTTCTCCTTTGCTGCGGCGGCAGAGGAGGGAGGCCTGAGTTTCCTTGCGGGCGATCCTTGCGAGGCTGATCCCTCCAGCCTCCCTCGCGAAGCTGATCTTGCCAGCGATCCTCGCGAGGTCGGTCACGCCACCCTTGGCGAGGGCCACGGTCTTCCCAGCGTCCTGCGTTTCTTCCTCCTCCTCGGCCGTAGCCTCGATCGTTGCGGTTGGGGCGTCGACCGATTCTCCCTTCTCGCACGGCTCAGAGTTCTTGACATTCGTTGGTGTTGTGGGTGTGGAGGTCGTGGTACACACAATACCGGCTGCCCTTGGAAGACTCGGGCTGATCTCTGCCTCACTTGGTGTCTGGTTCTGCCGCGAGCACGACAGCCCCCTTGCGCTTCACGTCCTTGGCCTTGGGCTTCTTCTCTTCTGGGTCTACGACTGGCAGCTCGAGGAGGGAAAGGCGTCCTTCCTCAGCCCTGGCGCACTTGGTCGCCGAGTTGAACAGCTCCAAGGATGTGCACAGATCTTCATGTATCGCCAGCTCCTCCTTCATCTTGACGTCACGCACACCGTCGGAGAAGGCTGAGATGATGGCCTCCTCGGTCACCTTGGGAATCTTGAGGCGTGCGTTGTAGAAGCTGGATGTACTTCTGCAGGTCTCCCCAGCTGCTGCTTGATGCGGGCGATGTCGCCACGGCAGGAGGCCGATCACGCAGTACCTTGGAAGTTGGCAATGAAGCGGTGCGCATCTCGCCCCTGTGGAGGAGATCGTGCCAGAGCCGTGTTCAGAGCCAAAAGGGCTCCGTCCTTGAGTGCCATGGGAAACCAGTTCGCCATGACCTTCTCGTCCCTGTTGGCGGCTTCGATGCCCAGCTCGTAGAGCTGAAGGAACTCCGCAGGGTCGGCCGTGCCGTCGTAGCGAGGAGGCAGGTCTGGCTTGAACTTGCCGGGCCACGCGACGCTGCGCAGCTCGGTGGTGAAGGCGCGACAGCCTGCTGTGGCCACGAGAGGCCTTTGGTGACGAAGAGCCTGGTCTTGCGGGTCCCCATGTGCTGCCGCTGGAAGCAGCGCAGGGTCTTGGCATGCTGGAGCAGGAGCACGGTCGTGACGAGCCGGTGCAGGGAGCACTCTGGCAGCTTCTTGGGGGCGAGGGACCTCTTGACAGCCTTCTCTTGCTGCGCTGGCGCCGGACGGAGTGGGTTCCGCCCAGGGGCCACGCGCCTTGGGGCCAAGGCGCCTTCTTGAGGGGGAGGCGGCTGAGGCGCCTCGAGCTTCATCGCCAAGAGGGCGAGGCGGTGCAGCGAGAAGGACGGCGCTGGGGAGCCGCGGGCGCGGACGAAGCTCGGTGACGCGTCAAGCCACTCTTCGAGACGCGTCGTCGTGGCGGTAGCGCAGGAGCTCGTTTGCCGCGATGAGCGCAGCTCGAGCCTTTCCATGGGCGCGTGGAGCACGCGATCAAGAACCACCGGGCGAGTGAAGGAGAAGCGATGACGCCATCTCGCCTTACGGACGAATGCTGGGATGATGCTTGCTGCTTGTTTCGCCCGGACCGGGTGGCGGCGTTAATGACGGCGACGGGAATGAAGCGGCGACGCCGGGGGCCGTCTGGGCGACACGGGTAGCGAGAGCGGCTCGGCGCTCGGCGCGGGCCCGACGAGCGTCTGACATGGATGCGATAGGCGGCGAAGAACAGGGCGGTGGAAGACGGATTCTGGTGCACCCCTACCTGACGCGCCAAATGTCGGATTTCGGGTTCCGGCAGACCCTCTAGGTTCGAACTCTGGGGTGCACACGGAGATCTCGCCCCCTACCTACCTGCACCTCGTCGCCTCGCTAAGATCTAAACTATCAAAGGAACAACACAAGGGACACAAGGTTTATACTGGTTCGGGCCACCGTTGTGGTGTAACACCCTACTCCAGTGTGTGGTGTGGTGGATTGCCTCTTGGGCTGATGATGAACAGTACAAGGAAGAACAGCCTCGCGAGGGTCTGTTCTTGGCCGGTGCGATGAACTGCTAGGGGGAGTTCAGTCGCTCTCTCTCTCTCTAGATTGCTTGATCTCTAGCTCTATTCAAGATTTCGGATCCTCATACCCTGTGGGTGGCTAGTCCTATTTATAGGCAGAGGCCCTGGGCCTCTTCCCAAATATTGAGCGGGAAGGGCGCCAACAATCGGCCATTTTGAAGGGGAACATCTAGTACACTTATCCTGACTAAAGTTGGTCCTCGCCTGTCAAAGGCTCTGGTGGTGACGCCGGCTTGGGCTCCACGATGACCTCCTTCCCGCCGTTGGGCTGGTTTTGTTCTTGTTGCACCGAAATGGTTGCCTTTGCTTGATACTCTTGCCTGCGCTTGCCTCCTTTGCACCAAAGAGGAAATGGGGACACTGCACGGGCTGGCGCCCGCCTCGCGCCCGCCTGGTCTTGATCGTCATGGCTTGCGTCATGGGCACCTCGTGAGGTACCCCGCCTTGATCTCTCTGCCTCCTCGCGAGCCAGCCTGACGAGGCCGTGCCTGAGGAAGCTTCCTGTCGTCCGCCCCGCCAGGCTTGGCCCCTCGCGAGGGTCTTGAGCTTGTGCTGATGAAGATGGGCTGTACTGGGCCACCCCTTGAGCCACGCCGCAGGCCGTAGGCAGGCAAGTCTGGGTACCCCCGTCCCCAGAACACCGACAGTCTCGATGGACCTCACCTTGCTCCACTGCCCCTTGTGCCTCCGCCCCTTGAAGCCTCTAGTGTATGAGGTTCGAATACACCTCGTCCGTTCGGCTGATCGAGCTAGGTGTAGGTTTCTTGATTGATGTGTTGTTCGATTGATTTGTGCAGTGCGAGGGAGGGCACCTGGCTTGCGCGGACTGCCGCGTCGAGCGCCCCGGGAACCAGCGGCAATGCCAGAAGTGCGAGCACGGCTGTGGCTTCGACGTGCGGAACACAGCAGTGGACGCTGTCCTCTCCTCGGTGCGGGTGGAGTGCCCGCACGAAGGCTGTGGGGTCTACGTCACTTACCACAAGCTCGCCGATCACCAGAGCATGTGTCCGCTCGCGCCCTGCAAATGCCCTGTGCCTGTCTGCGGCTACAAAGGCTCGCTGCTGTGGCTCTCCCACCACATCAGCACCGTGCATCCCATGCCCGTGCACATGATCCAGTACGGCAAGGCGCTCCAGCTGCAAGTGCCACTGTCGGAGCCACGGCTCTTGCTATTCGCGGAGGAGTACGGCCACAAGTGTTTCCTTGTTTGGTGGCGTGCTCGACATCGGCGCGCCTGTCGCCGTGTCGGTCGTCTGCATCAGAGCGGGGGTGTCCCCACTGCCGAACTATGTGGCCAAGCTGTGGGCGAACGGCCCGCCGGGGGAGCCCAAAGGCAGGACCGACGCCGTCAAGGTTGAAATGGAGGTGACAAGCAGTAGGGATCCCGGCAATGTCGCCGTGCAGGAGCTGACCTTCTTCACAGTTTCGCCCAGGGCTAAGCTGGTGTCCCTCCACATTCAGATTGACAAGCTCACGTCCTAAATGATTCTACAATGCCTTCCGTTTATCTTAGTAATATGCTAATATAGGGGTTAGCTCGGTCTACTTTAGCTTAAGAGATGGTGGGTTTTGGTGGTGATGCAGCAATTACCTCGACATCAGATCCGCAGTGAAAGTAATTTCGAACAGTCGAATGGATATTTTGTGTCTGTTGGATATAAAGATCCTTTGGGTAAGAATTAACAACTTATATGCTTTTTTTGCGAAACGGAACAACGATACTAGTATAATTTTTATTGACATGCACTAATATTTTTGAAACGGACGTCGGGCTGTAGCTAGAAGGGCGGTTGGGACGCGGCAACGGCCCATACCGCAGTGACCCCCGATTGGGACACACCGACTATGGATTTTCTCCCTCGTTGATGTCGACCGCGTCTACGCAGAACATTGTTCCCTTCCCCCAGCTGCGGGATCAGGCCGGATATGTGACCAGCGGTGTGGCCACCGTCGTTCGATGCTTTTGAAGAGAGCAACCCAAGCAAGCAGGCTTGTAGCTTAGGCTCCTGCTAGTGTATATATAGTGGTTTTCTTTTTCTCTCCATAGCAACCATTTTATATTGCGTACGTGTCATTGAAGAGTGAAATGATGGTTGCTTCTTCCGACTAACTTACTGTGTGATTTGACTGCTCCTTTAGTGCCCCCTACACGTACTCCCCCTACGTGTATGCAACAGTCACACGTACACATGGACGAAAAAACGCGCGTGATGCCCTAATGCATGCATGTCCGAGCACACGAAGGAACACACATGGTCACACTCAAGTGCTCAACCTACACGTGCATGCACACACATACTCAGCCAGGGTGAGCTAGTGACTGTATAAACACCGGAAGATGTATATATTGAGCCCAATGAGTGTATTATGAAGTCCACTGACCGTATTTTTACAAATATACAGTGACAGACAGTGTATTTATCTCGTTTGAAATTAAGCCATATTTACCGGAGAGGAGGTAGTATGGACTAGCATTACTTTGCTGTGTCCCGTCAACTTGCCAAACGAGGAGAAGCTTGCTGGACGGGAGAAGCTTGCGCACGGTGGCTCGCAGGACAAGGACAAACTTTTGACTAATGCAAGTTGTCCTTCGCTCAGGCGGTGGACGTGCAACAGTTAATTCGGTGTCAGATTGCCAGGAGCATACACTATACTTGTACTATCATTGTTGCACTTCCCGAAGAGGCGAACAGCCAAGCGCAAAGTTTACTAGTACTAGGAACCGGATGGAGGAGCGTCTGTACTCTTATTATATTTTTAAAATGTGATAAAGCAATCTTCAAGGAACGGCGGGTTAGCCATTTTGCCGTCAATTGAGATCGGTTTGCTCACACTCCGGTCCCACATGTCAGTGATATGCCAAGACGAGGTGCGTTGACCCATCGACATACGCGTGCATTTGGTTTTTGCACCTTGATACTACTCCTCCCTCCGTCCCAGTTTACAGGGCACGCTTCATTATGATGCATTTCTCTCAATGCATTTCCACCACTAGAGAGACTTTAGACGCGTTTGGTTTAATGCTCAATTAATTAGGGCACGGTAACCACAATTTTCTCTCGATGTAGTACTACAGAGTGGAGTACGTGCATGCATGTGTCTACCCGGGGTGGAAGCACTGCATGCATGTGTGTACGCATTATTTCCTCTAGTTATAGACGCCGTGCTATAACTACCAATGCTATTTTTCAGGCCGACCACTAGTCGCCTTGGTCCCAGAGATTTTCTATTTTTCTGAAGCGCGCTCTATAAATAGTGATGGATGGAGTAGTATGAGCGGATTCAAAGAAGAGCATATTGATGGTTGCTTCTTTCGAGCAACTTACAGTGGAAAAGGTGGGGCTTATGATTTGACTGCTCATTAGTCACTATTAATGCGGCGCAACGACCGGTCTGAGTCTCCCATGCGGCTGTGCACTACCCCCTCGGTTCTTAATTATACTCCAGAGTATTTGTCTTTCTAGAGATTTCAACGAGTGACTACTCAAATATTTGTCTTTTTAGAGATTCAAATGGACTACTACATACAGATGTATATAGACATATTTTAGAGTGTAAATTCACTCATTTTGCTCCGTATGTAGTCACTTGTTGAAATCTCTAGAAATACAAATATTTAGGAGCGGAGGGAGTACACATACGAAGAAAAATGAGTGAATCTACACTCTAAAATATGCCCATTTGAAATTTGTAAAAAGACAAATATTGTTGATGGCAGTTGTGACAACA
Organism: Aegilops bicornis; assembly: GCA_021605145.1. NCBI lineage: Eukaryota > Viridiplantae > Streptophyta > Magnoliopsida > Poales > Poaceae > Aegilops > Aegilops bicornis. The sequence goes on along the minus strand of CM038672.1, from coordinate 437,528,211 downwards.
AAAAAGAAGCATATTCCTTGTCCTAAAGGAAGATAACAACACGGTTGTGTTTGTCTAAAACGGTGTGAGGACGAGATTGCAATATGGAAAGTACGTCGGACGAGCTACGTTTTGTGCAAAGAACTATGGAAGATCCACATGCAGCGAAGTGGGAAGACGGGCAGTGGAGCAAGGCCGGAGGGGATACCTGGAGGTCGTCGAGATGTAACTAGGTGAGCGGCGGCGTGCGGAATATGCCCATACTGCAGCAGCGAGCAGGTGGCGTCGGCCCTACCGCGCCGGAGCTTGGTCAGAGAGAACGACGTGTACCGCAGATGGGGACATGCTGCCGCGGCGCCGTCGAACGGAGAATCGATGCACGTCCTCCCTTTCCGTCGGCGGATGGGATGCGGCCGGATCAGTGACCAGCGGTGAGAGAGAGATAGAGGCCACCGCAGCCTTGTGTGAGAAACTCTGAAGAGAGACAAACCAGGCAGGGAGGCTCCATTGTATATAGTGGAGCGGACTACCTTTTTCTCCATAAAAATCGGTTTATATTCTGTGTACGTGCCATTGAGCGATATACCTTTATTTAAAAATAACGCGCCAACGCATCAAGTCGAACTTTGTTTCGTGCACGCGTAACACGACCTCCGTCGGTAAACAACCGCTACACGCGTTCAAATTAGCATGTGGGCTGCCATTTCATACAGAAATGAGCTCCACCGTGTACCCGTGCGGTTGTGGCTGGGCACGAAGCGTGAGTACATGCACGGTGCACCTATTCTCTTCTTGTATACGTACACCACCTACGTGGGGTTGTATGAGAGAGATACAAACGTAGAGAGATATAGTGTGTGGGTTCGTGAGAGTTTTTTTAGTGGGGGGGTCAATCAAAAAATGTAACATATGCAATGTGTGTGAAATAGAGTCCTGGATATATCATATATATAGAGGGGGTGATCCACGAGAAGAGAGTGGAGGTATCATCGACTTGAGGCGTACATAGAATCGAAGAGAGGGATGATGTGTGTGTGTGCGCGCGCGCGGTCGATAAAGAGTGCCATCGAATTTGTGTGTGCCCACGTCAAAGATATAGAGTGGCTGGCCTACTAGAACGAGAGAGGGGACATGTGCGGTTTGTCTCTGTGGCATGGAGGCCTAATTAACTATAGAGGTACAATGGCTGGTATATGTGTTTAGGAGGAGAGAGGCCTACCTCATGTATTAAGGGATATCGATCTACCTCATGTATTAAGGGAGATCGATCGGCATCCATGCATATGTGCAGGAGAGGAATAAGGTTGGGAGAGAGACAGAGCTAGAGTGTTGGAGGGGGTGGTAGTGGAGTTGCTTCTAACAAATGGTGGGATAGGATTGCTAGACAACCGGAGGGCACGCCTGCAATATCAATAAGAGAGGGGATGGCTGCCTGTCTGTGCACGTGCGTGTGAGAGACGGGTCAGGAGGCATGCACGAATGATGGGGGGGGGGGCGATATGGATGTGGTAAGCAGACATAACTACATAGGAAGATCAATCGTCCTTTGTCAGAGAAAGGAGAGACATAACTTGTGAGGTACGTCGATCGATGGGGGGGGGATAGTTAAAGTCGACCTAGGTATATGTTGGGAGATTGATCGGTATACATGCATGTTTGTGTTAGAAGCAAATGAGGCACGGGGAGAAGGATAGAGAGAGAGGGATGCATCTAGGAGGTGGTGCGAGAGTCATACTATACCAAGGGGGGAGAAGTGTGCGAGTACGAGATCGATGAAAAGAGTGGTGGGAGTGAGGCATGGACGGTGATAAGAGAAGAGGGGAAGCTTGTGTTTTGTGCTAGGCACACCTGGCTAGAGAGGCATATCTATCGATGTGTGCCGTAAAGAAGGAGCTGGGGGCCTACACACACCGTGGGTGAACGACCTAAAGTGAAAAGACGCAATTTATGCTGATGGAGCTAGAGAATGCTGAGGGAGGGTTACAGGGGATGCGAGGCGTCTGCATGCACGAGAGAAAGTTAAGCGCTTAGCTAGCTACAAAAGATAAGAGGATTGTGTGGGTGTAAAAGATGAATAGAAATCATACTTCATTATAAAAAGCGAATTCAGATATTTGAAGAATTTATCATAGTGTTTTAAACCGACGCATGTGTGAATATATATAACGATGATACACATGGTATGGTTACGAACATGTTATACTACATATAATATATTTTATCTCTACTCTTATAAAAAACAGAGTTGTTGATGATGGTGCCATCCTGCAATATAGGCCATCCGATTTGTATCTGACAGATGGGAAGGAAACTATGGAAATTTTGAAAAAAGATACCCACACCCCTCTCCATATTTGCAAATTAGGCCTCCCCTTGATCATGTTGATGTTACGTGGGGACGATGGGCATCTTGCTAGTACTATGTATAACATATAGAACATTGATCATAATTTGGGCTAATGTGTGGCTTATGCAGCTCAGGTCTAAATACTTGTCATAATGTAGGGGGCGGGGCACTATACTATGTGTGCTAAACACGGTGTACACGTATGGAACATGGTTTAGATTATGAATATATAGTTAGTACATCAAATGTACTATTATTTGGAATCAACATCAAGTGTATTCAAAAAATAGAATCCGAGTTCATGTAGTACACATAGTTCATATCTATCTCTATAGTAATCATGTGGTGTGTTATTAAGGTAATACACGAATGATAGTTGAAGTTGGCAACAATCCTGATTGTAGATTTGTTATTGAAATAGAGAAACGAATTCAAATTCAGTACGAATTGTAGCGACAGTATAGAAATTTGGAATGCACTAAAATGTTGGTATGAGTAGGTTACATGCATTATACATCAAGCGAACAAATTTAATTGGACATAACATGGATTCATACTACCGAATAGCATTTAATTGCACTAAATTGTTGGTATGAGTAGCTTTAAATAGCATTTTTATAGTAAAACGGGGCAAGACTCTCTCTTTGTGTGGTGTGAATAGTTTTATTTTTTTCATTTTCTTTTTGGTTGAGGGAACTACGAATTGATTTGGTACGCACAAGTACAATATTACACGTTAGGCTTGTCCCTAAAATTCAACCCGCACCTTGTTATATCCCGAAAATTTAGATATCGTGCTCCCAAAACTGGCGCCTTCACAACCCGCGCCTTGCTATCCCGAAATTACAACGCGCGCGAAAACTCCCTGCAGCTGCCAAATCCCGACACGCGAAATCCACCTTCTAACCCTGAGCCGAAAGGGCCGCTACTTCAAATTTGTGCGGGGTACTTTTGTAACACACCCTACATTTTGGAGAAGCGCGTCCCTAAGTCATGGTTCACCCCCTCCCATCGCCTCCTTTTTGCCATTCGAAATCCCAGGCCGCCATAACCTCTCCGCTCCAGCCGCGAAACCCCACCCTCCTTCGTCCGCCACCTCACCGCTGCCCAGCCGGAGCCTCTTCCCCCACGACGTCGTCCACCGCAATAGCTCGACGTCCCTTGTCCACCTCCCCGGATGAGGATCCATCGTCCATCTCGTCGTCCCGTTGGTTCAGCCGCCCCATCCTCCATCTCCAAGGAGCTGCTCCAATGATCGCCTCGTCTATCGCGGCTGCTCCATCCCCACAGCGCCGCCTTAACCTGCTCCACCGGAACCGCAACATCCTCACCGACTCCTCGGACGAAGCCGAGGCCTACTCGGCACCACCAAAGAGGTTGTACACTCATTGCATCGCACCTTCACCTTAGCTCGACCTCCCGGCGCCGACGGTCCTCCACCCCGCACCCCCATGGAGCGGCTACCTTGAATCCGGCACCGCGGGCGACATCTCCACGGCGGCTCTCCCCCAGTGCGAGGCCCCTTCGACGGCGGCGTCCATACCATCCGGTCTGCTGCTGCTGCTCCGGCTCTCGCTTCCTTCGCTCATCTTTCTGCTGCTCCGGCCCTCGCCGATTGCTCGCTTGCCCAGCTGCTTCTTTCGCTCTCGCTCAATCGCTTCCTTCATTTCTGCTGCTCCGGCTCGCTTCGCTTGCTTTCGCTTCTGCTGCTCTCCCCCTCGCCGTCTTCTGCTCTGCTCCGATTTAGCTACACTTGATCGTTGAATCGGCTTTTGGGTCGATCGATTTTCAGGGGGTTGGGGGCTCGCCGGAGTTAAGGAAGAACCACCCTTGTGAGGGACGGGGCTCTCCGGAGAGGTACCCCACTATCTATCTTAGGGTTCAGGGTGGGGGCGGGGGGCCTATAGGGCTGGCCGGGGCGGCGGCGAACCGGCGGTGGGGAGTTGTTTCAGGGCGGTGATGCGGCGCTGGGGCCGGCGGTTCAGCCGGTGGTGGCTGGCGGCTCAGGGGGGTGCCGGTTGAAGATGAACTGCAGGCCCTCCCTAAACTACATGTCAAGTGCCTCTCTGCTACCATTGCGTTCAGTTTTGATAGTAACATTCAGATTCCACAGTAAATTTCAGTTTCGATAGTTAAGTTCAAAGTCAACAGGTTTTACCTCATCTGTTGTAGTCAGGTGGTATTTGGTGATGTAAATTTTACATCTATTTTTCATCATCTATTGGAGATGCTATTAGAATCCCACTCAGATTGACGATGTCTGTCTTGTGCTGCTTCAGCCTTGACATCTTACGGCTCACCGGGGCTGCACCAACGACAGAACGATCCATCACAACAAAGCAGTGCCCTGGACGCCGTCTACAGATTCCTCAGATCTTCCTCCACACCTCCGACAGCCACCTCTGCCTCAACTGCTTCAACGATCAACCCAATGATGCTGAGGTCGACGCAATTACGGCAAAGAGGTTGTACACTTGTTGCATCACTTATTACTATACATTCATGTCGATCCATTATGGCTATTTTGGTTCGACGGAAAAACATAGCAATAGGGAATTTTGCAATGGTACTCTACATTCAATTATTCATGCATTTTGTTGAAAGAAATGAAGCAAAACATCCACCTGGACCTACTTTTCAAAATTATGCATGAAAACAAGACCAGGTGCATTAGTGGCAGAATAACATTCTAACTGTACACACTTTCATATGGTTTCACTTTATTTTGGCCATGTTTCTTTGCATTCCTCTGCTCTTCCAATTCCTGTAAACCAAACACTCAAGTTGACAGAAATCCTGTGTTTACAAATGCTCTGTTTACCATGTGCATTCCTATCCTATTCTGGTTTTTTTCCTATCCCTGCATTGTTAGAATCATGCAAGCCAAATGAGCCCTTACAGAATTACTTCAGTTACAGGTAGGTGTCGAAGAGAACTTTGTGTGGTTAGTCCGGCTCCTGCCGTGACGTCGTCCACCTCACCTGAGGTGCTCCATCGACAGAAATATCCACCAAACAAGACATCACGACTCCTGACCTTCTTTCGCCGTCTCAGATCTCCTTACCTGCCGCCGGCACCCACCGCAACGGCATCACCATCATCGACTCAGCAGATGAACCTGAGGAGTACACGGGTACACAAGAGAGGTCGCACTCTTTTGATTCTGCTTATGTTATGCATTACGTAAAATTACCTGCTACTTTATCGTCCTGTTCACCTCTTGGACTCCAAGTAAGGTCCAAATTAATGTTCAAACTTGAGTTCTAAATTAGTTATGGGGCACATATTGAGGAAGCAATGAATAGTATCTCTGTCTAATATCTAGTTCACCTAGGGTATGCCTATCACTACAAAAAAAAAGACACATCCGTGACATTTTGGGCCGAACGATTTTTTTTTCTGTCATACACATGACACTTCTATGATGATAATTGTGACAAAACCTGGTATCATCATAGATGTGGTGGGCTCCTACTTCTATGACAAAAAATCATGACAGAAAATGGGCATTTCGTCCTGGCCGGGCCGGAGACGCAGTTGCATGACATTCTTTGGGCCTTCCATGACGGAAAAAACCATGGTAGAAGCAAGGGGGAGGAAAATTTCGGGGAGTTCCCAGTTACGGTGGGAGGTCGGGGGCCGAGCGATGCGCGTTTCTCTCGTACACGTACGCGCGTGTGTGCGAGGCGTTGGCTCTAACTGAACCCGAGCGAGGCGTTGGGCTCTAACTGAACCCGAGCGATTGCATCGCAGGCTACACGTTCTTGAACCAGAGCGATCGATCGATGGCTGTTAATCGAACCCGATCGGCGATTCCTTCGCCATCGCTGCTAATCAAGCCGGTCGATTGGATGAGCGATGAGTGTTGTGTGGGGGGGTTGGATGAGCGGTGAGCGGTGGCGTTGCCTCTGGATGAACAGGACCCCGTGGTGTGGAGGGCTGGATGAGCGATGAAGCGGTGGAGGGGTGCCCGTGGAGGGTGGTTGAATAGGACCCGTGGTGTGGAGGGCTGGATGAACAGAGACGGTGGAGGGGAGCCCGTGAAGGGGTAGTTGAACAGTATCCGGAGGAGAACCGCGCGGTGGAGGCTGGATGATTAGGAGACCGTTGAGGCTTGAGGATCTCGACGGTAGCCCGAGAAGGCTGCAGCAGGTCGACGGTGGAGATGAACGGTATCCGTGGAGTCCTGCTTATGGTACGCCACACCCCACCGATGAACAGGGACCCCGTTTGACCGTAGGAGGTCCGTTTTCGTCTGCTTTTGCGGCACGCCACACCCTCCCGATCAACAGGACCCCATTTGACCATAGGAGGTCCGTTCGTCTGCTTTGTTGTACGCCACACCCTCCCGATCAACAGTAACCCCATTTCGACCATAGGAGGTCCGTTTCCTCTGTTTTGCGGTATGCCACACCCCTCCCGATCAACAGGACCCCGTTCCGAACGTAGGAGGTCCGTTTCCTCCGTTTTGCCGTACGCCAGGCCTCGTTTCCATCTCCTTCCAAGCCCTCCCGATGAACACGACCACACATTCCGTTCCGACCCAGCCGGTTGGCTCCCACGCGTTCCGTTGCCTCCCCATGAACATGACGCATTCCGTTGCCTCCCCATGAACACGATGCATTCCGTTGCCTCCCCATGAACACGACAACGACGCTGGTTCTAGGTTCCGACCCAGCCATGTACACGAGCCCTGGCCGTATGTATGCGCGGGTAGGCGTTCGAGACCCCGCCCGTATGTACACATACGTGGCCGTATTTTCTTTCTTGCACCCTGGCCGCTGTATGTACGTGTACATGCTACGTGCGCGCCTCTACTAAGACACGTGCGCGCCTCTACATACACCAGTATATATGTACGTACACGTTCGCGACCAGAATGACAACACTACATACGCTTCGACCAGGTGGGTCTCGACTGTCAGGCACTTCCTTGCGTGCGAAGATGTAGCTGGTGGGTCCCAACAGACAGGGGGGAACGTTTTTTTCGCGAAATACGGTGGCCCGTCCGGTGGGTCCCCGCTGTCAGGTGGAGGAATAATTATTTTGCACGTAATAAGGAGGCACTTCCTTGCTGCGGCCGTGGACCCAGCTGTCAGCCTCTCCACGTACAGTCCACGTCCGATGGAAGCCGTTCCTTGACCACGTTGACCACGCCGTGTCGAGAGCACCAGGGCGGTGGACGACCGGGAGGCCTAGGAAGGGGACGACGCGGAGCCGGGGAAGACGCGGCAGTGGATGCCCACGCGTAGAGGAGTACGAGGGTTCACTGGTTCGCTGTGGTGTGAGGCTGCCATCGCCGCAGAATAACAGGGGGTGTGGGTGAGCAGAGGGATGGCCTGGCTAGCGGTGGGAGTAGTAGGGGCGGTGAGGCCTCCGCCGCATCGCAGCCGGCCACGGGGGCAAGAGCACGAGGGACGACCGGTGCTGGTTTGGGCGGCTGGAGCAAGAAGACCAGAGGTTGAAGAAGCACTACGGCCGTTGGATAGACATCGTACGGTCACTGGAGCTAGAATCGTGCATATTGACTAAGTTGACAAAGCCCTCCGTTCCCATCAACTTAGTAGGCCCACAAGTCAGCCTGCCACTATACTGGGTCCCAGCTAACAGGGGAGTATTCATTTTTTTTGTGCGTAATAAGGACGCACTTCCTTGCATGCGAAGATATAGCTGGTGGGTCCGAGCTATCAGCGGCGGTAACTTTTTTCACGAAATACAGAGGCCCTTCGGTGGGTCCCAGATGTCAGGTGGAGGAATCATTATTTTACGCGTAATAAGGAGGCATTTCCTTGCGTGCGGCCGTGGACCCAGCTGTCAGCCTCTCCACGCACAGTCCACTTCAGATGCATGTCGGTCGTTGACCATATTGACCAGGCAGCGCCGAGAGCACCAGGCGGTGGGCGGCAATGAGGCGAGAAGGAAGGAACGACACGGAGGCAGGGAAGACTCGGCAGTTATTTTCCACGCGGAGGGGAGTACAACTGTACGAGGGTTTACTGGTTCGCCTGCCATCACTGGAGAATAACAGGAGGTGTGGGTGAGTAGAGGGATGGCTAGGCCAGCGATGGGAGTACGGTGGGGCGGTGAGGCCTGCACGGCAGCAGAGCCGGCCGCGGGGAGGAGGGAGCAGGCAGTCCCGCCGGCGCTTGTTTGAGCGGCTGGAGCAGGAAGAGCAGAGATTGAAGAAGCATGACGGCCGTTGGATGGCCATCCAACAGTCACTGCTTGTGCGTCAACCTTTTTTTAGGAAAGCCTCAAATCTGTGGAAAACAGCATACAACCCATTTGCCATTATTTCTAATAATTTACAGCCCATTTGCTAATTATTAAGGTTTTTTTGGAGCCCATATTCTTTTTGTTAGCATTACAACCCATATTGCGGCCACGGTTAAAAATTTATACGAAATTTTGCATATTTCGGTGCGGTCCGAACTGTTTTTAATCCCGAAATTTCGACTCACATTCAAACTGATTTTAAAAATAAATGTATGTCAATATAAAATCCAACAAATTCTCCACGCATAAAAAATAATGTAATTTAAAATCTAGAAATGAAAAAAAAAATATTTGAAACTAATTGCTGGTTTGATGTGTTTTAAAAATGTACAGCCCATTTGTCATTACTGATGGGCCATTTTCTCGGCCAGCCGAATGAAAGCTCTCCTCGTCTTGAAAGATTTGCAGCCCAACAGGCCTGACAAGGCGACTTACTTGGCAAATCACAAAAAAACTGGGCTGCGGCCGTGGACCCAGTTGTCAACCTCTCCACGTACAGTACTCTTCCGATGGAATGTCGTTGACCAAGTTGACCACGCGGCAACGAGAGCACCAAGGTGGTGGACGACGGCGAGGCCTAGGAAGGGGACGACGCGGAGCCGGGGAAGGCGCGGCAGTGGATGCCCACGCGGAGAGGAGTACGAGGGTTCACTGGTTCGGCTGCGGTGTGAGGATGTCGTCGCTGCAGGGCCTGGCTAGCGGTGGGAGTAGTAGGGGGCGATGAGGCCTCAGCGGCAGCACAACCGGCCACTGGAGGCAGGAGCAGGCGGTCTCCCCGGCGCTGGTTTGGGTGGCTGGTGCAAGAAGAGCAGCGATTGAAGAAGCAGCAGGACCGTTCGATTCAAATCAAACGGTTACTGCTGCTAGAATCGTTTGTTGACTAAGTTGACAAGTCCTGCGTACGCGTCAACTTAGTAGGCCCACAGGTCAGCCTCCCAACGGGTGCGCCCCAGATGTCATTGGGAGGAATTATTTTTTTCGCGTAATAAGGAGGTAGTTGATTGCGCGTGCGTGCCAATATGAGAGGGAGTAGGGTGGGTTTGGGGAAGCTGCTGCATCACAACGGGCCACAAGAGGAGGAGCAGGCAGTCTCATGGCGCTTAGTTTAGGCGGTCAGAAAGGGAAGATCATAGATTGAAGAAGCACATCGTCCGTTGGATGGACACCCAACAGTCACTGGTGCTAGAATCGTGTGTTCACTGACAAAGCCTTGCGTAAACAAGTCAGCCTCGAAATCTGTGGCGTGTACAACCCATTTGCTATTATTTTTGTAATTTTTTTTACTCATTTTCTAATTCATATGGAATTTATTGCAGCCCGTTTTCCATTTTTAGAATTGCTGGCCATTTTCTAGTCAGTACCAGGGTAAAAAAACTAAATAAGTGGGAAATTTTGAAAATTCGCAAATTTTTGCTGGGGAACGAAATATTCTTAATCCAAAAATTAATAGCCATACTAAAAGAAATTTAAAAATAAATTAGTACTATGTCATGTTAAATCCAATGAAATACGTATAAGATATCAGTGAAGAACAAAACCAAATAAGAAACTTATATCCCATTTGCTATAAATTTTTTGGAATTTTCAACCCCTTTTGATATTACTTTTAACAGACATTGACCATACTCTTAAGCCATGCCAGAATGCATCCCTCCTCGTCTTGAAAGATTTGCAGCCCAGTAATTGAGAGAAAACAAATAGGCCTAGCTTGGGTATTTTTCAAAAAGAAATACTGGGCTACCTATTTTCTAGAAGAAGCTGGTGCATGAGCATTTAGCTTTATTTATTTATTTACTTATTTATGTTTAGGGGACCATGAGCATGTACCGGTCGGATTCATGTGAGAGCCTCCTTCCGATTAATTATGGGCTTCTCTATTGGGCCTTCATCAATGGGCTGCATGTTATCAACAAGTGGAAAATGTGTTCTGCATTTAAAAAATAGTATGCGCTACACATGGTACGGGGCACTAAAGGATCGAACCATGCAACGACTTCCAAAACATTGTGTTTGTCGTTCTAACAACACATTTATTCAACCAACACACGAAATATACTACTGATTGTACATTGAAAACAGCAAAGAAGAAGAACCAGGGCTGGGGTGCAATAGAAGCGATAAGAAGGTATGTAAGAGTGAAGACGCAGCTCTCTTCCAAACCAAACATCAGCCATCATTACAAAAGGGCTACCAAAAAGAACAAGTGTATGCATCAAAATAAATAAAGATCCTACTACACCAAGTGTACGCATCCGACTAACTAGCTCGGTTAGACGTTACTATTTATTGTTGTGGAGATTGGTGATGGCTTGAACCAGAGATGGGTGCCTCGACGGAAACTCCAAACAATAGGTCAAAGTCTGATACTTGCGACCCTCTCTCCTACTTTGGGCTGCAGAGCGTGGTGGCACATATCAGGGTATGGTGCATGCAGAGACGCATGGTAGGCTGTGTACACACAGTTTTGCCTGATGAACGAAACTGCGCTGCCATGATGATCCTTGCCATCGGTTATCTCCTGGTTAATCGCATAATTCAGTCCGACAAATAGATAGCGTGTACCAAGGCTACTTACGAGCCTCCAGTCAAAAATTCCTGAAGGCCCAGAGAAGTTGGGATCCTGCTCAAAGACCTTGCAGTGACTGTGATTGTATTCCGTGAAACAACACGTCCGGTACATGAGAACGATCATCAATCTTTCGTCGTCGTCAGTTCGATCGAGCCAGAACCACCCGCAACTGCCATGCCGCTTTTCTTTGAAAGTTTCGGGATTAGGAAGGGTAGGGACACCAAAGTGACCTACAACATCATATCAAGTTGAGTCAAACAAAAAAGGGCTCTTGATTTAGTCAATCTTAAGAAGAGCATATTATGAGCATGAATATTTTTTCAGCAAATGTTGATGATAATATAAGCAAGCCATCATGATATCATAGGAAAGTAACATACCTTCTTTGTAACAGCCGTTTGTAGCGATGGATCGGAGTAGGCCAGCAATACGTCCACCCATAGAAGGAGTCGACAGCGTAAAGAAGCCCTTGTGTTCAATGGCATCAGAGAACCATGGAGGATGTATGATCCTGCGAAGGACGTGCAGATTTATCCACTTACCGCAGTGACCTGTCATATAGGCGAGACCGCGGTTGAAGAAGAAGAACGCAATTAGCCTGAAGTCTTTATAATTCGTAGATCTTGTGGGCACTTGGCAGATTACAACCTTGAGCAAATCAAACTTGGTATCATGTTGGCTACTGTAAGATTCTCGAGTATTACGTGTCATGTGCCAAAGTCATGCGATCTTAATCGAAGGAAGGGGATCAATCGTCGGTGTACACCTCCACGAGCATCCAGCCGCGACGTCACGACGCAGCACCATCCAAGACGTGTTCATGCCGACCCAAAGTACATACCGTTAATATAGTTGAGGCCGACGGGATCGGATTGCGGTCGGGGTTGATGCTCGCCACCCTACGATCGTTATGCTGCGTGACATGCCGTTTACGAAGATCAGCGGCATCGAAGCAAGGAGCTGGCTTAAAAGCTCCTACCGAGGGCTTTGAGTAAACGGTACAGCCTCGACGAGCACGCTGCTGGCGGCATGGTCTCGAGATTGTCCACACGCGAAACAATGAGCTTGATTACCTCTATGGGGAGCGAATTCCAGCCACTCTTTCATGAACACCGCTTGGTTCGCCATTGTTAGTTCTTGGGTTTCGGACGAGGGGAGGCGCCTTTAGCGGGATGGAAGATTGGACGAGATTATGTGCGGACAAAGATGGAGAAGCGAATATGTGCTGCGGGAAGTGGACAGGTGATGATGACTACATCACGCCGCTTGACTTACGAGACACATACCAGCAGCGTAGGGTCATGTCAATGCCAGACAACTTGCTTGAGTGATCATAGTACTGGTACTCCCTACAGTGCTATGCCCTAACTTGCTTGAGTAGAGTGGTAGAGTAGGACTCTGCTCTACTACTAGCACCGGAGGAGTAGTATATTCTAATCTAAAATAGTTACAAACTTCAATGCCCGAGCGTGGAATGACTACGAACCGTGCTCAAGGACCGTGTCTACGTGGTGTTTGGACATGGGCGACAACCTCAACGCCAACGGTGCTCCTCCCATTGCACCGTATGTGTTTCAGTCCTTCCTGTTCGAAATCGTGGTAGAATTCATGTTTCTACTCTGTATCCTACTACTATGCTAGTCCACATGATTAGTTTCATCTCTGTTATAGCCGTCATGATTTATTTTGTGCTTATTCGGATTAAATCTCGTAGTAACTTGCTCATATATTCAACTGGTGCAACGTCCCCTACAGCCACTCCCGTTTCATGGATGGCCTGGTCGATGCCTCCAAGGAGCCCTTCGTCCACTGCTATGAGTGCCCAATGTCGTTTTGTGGCTCGCCGACGGACATGGTGCATCACCTCACGGATGCGTGCAGCGGTCACTGTTAGCCCTTGGCGGAGAACATCAAGTACGAGACGTGCTACCCGTTCACCATGCTAGAGTCGCTGGAGGATCACCGCCGCCTGCTAATCTCGGAGGAGGACGGTAGCGTCTTCCTCTTGATCGTGGGGACCGGCGAGGCCCGTGCAGGCCGCCGCCCCGTCTCTGTAATGTGCGTCAGGGGTGACGCCGCTGACGGTGACACTGACACGAGGCCGATGTATGGGTGCGTGGTCAGTGTTACTACCCCTCCGGGTCACGTGGGCGGCGACACCGGCCTCATCGAACGGACTTGGACTCTGGGGAGCTGGGACTATCCCACCAATGTGGACTTGGAAAACCCATGGCATCCTTTACCCGCCGACGCGGTGCACGGGGACTCAAAGAAGGTTCACCTGGACATACGCATTATCAAGTTAAATGTTGATCATTTGTCTTCGCTCAATGTAATCCGCTGTCTAAGCATGTGGAGACTTCCATGCAGGATCTCGCTCTATTGGAGTATCGCGCATGAATAAAAGTGTATCCGTTTATGGTTTAGTCTAGAATCTTCCATGTATGAATTTTTACTACAATACTGGTGAAAGACTTATGATGAACCATTTCTTACATCTCCTCTGCCCGCTCGCAAGTCATCCTGATTTAATCCCTTCGTTTAGGTGTATAAGGGCATGGTTAATATTACTTAATAGTATAGCCAACTGTTGACTATAAGAAAGTGCATGTCATCTGTAGTCAACATGTATAACAATCGATACTCAAAAACTAATTCTTAAAGATCATTTCTTGCAAAGCACAATAAGCGTTATTTCTTCACAAGTTTTGGATGCAGGTTGAACAGTTGAACGCTTTTGCTTGCAAAAGATACCTTTTTTTATCTATTTCACCCGGATGTTTGTGAGCTCTAGAGATGAAATAATACCCGAAGAAACCTATCGATACCCGTTACACATGAGATGACCCCACATCCTTTGTCAAAATAAACAACTCCCCGATCAATGCATTTCACTCTTGATGCGCATACGAGCACCTTACTACTATAGATTAGTACGACCAAAAATTGAACTAACATTATATATAGTACAATAAATGCTGATGCATGTCACCTAAAATTATATCATTCAAAACTATGTTCAAATACGAATCAAACGATATAGTTTTTGTTGACATGCACTAACATTTTGTCAGTTAAATCTTCGGTCAAATTCAATGGGGACTAATAAACCACGACCGATGTAGTATAAGTGTAGAGGCGACATCAAGACGGGAGTCTCGCCTCTCACCCCGCTCGTGGCGCAGCGATAAAGCCGTCATATCACAAAACCCAACCACTCCCGATAATAAGTGGCCTGGTAAAATAAACGGACAAGCAACCATCACATCCCTCCGTCTTTTTTGCATTTCATCTCTCTGCATTTACTTTCTCCGGTTCATCTCACACACTCGATTTAGGAGTACTACCACGTCCATCTGGATTTTAGTATTTGACTAGCAATATCTAGTAATGCATGTCACAAAAAATGTACTACTCCCTCTGTAAATAAATACATGGTGTTTTATTCCTAGCGGCGAGAGAACTTAATGTTTTCTTGCTAACTAGAGTACTAATAGGATTACATGCAATGAACTAAACACTGCATGTCATGTTTGGTAGTCTCAAGTCATTGAAAGCATGCACGGCCCACATCTCTCATTGGTTGATATGTCACGAAATAAGAAACAAGGTGGAGTTAATGCACCGTGCCTAAGTATTTTGGGATTATTTGGTTTCGTAAGGTGACTTACACAACATTTTTGTTTACATGCATTAACATTTTATTAGTTAAATCAAAGGTCAAAACTTGGCACAAAATGCAAAGGGGACCAATAAACCAGTAAACATCAAACTTCTCTCGTTTGGCCCCAACTAGAGGTCCGGTGAGATGACTATACTACACCGGCACGGAGAGGGGCGCAACTTCATTGACTTACGGCAACTGCCTTTGGGTGAATGACACGTGGGCCCAGGGGGTGGCTAGCCCACCTATCATACAACCAAAGGCAGGTGCAGTAGAGGCCGAGGAGTAGTACGAAATCCTACGCACCTACGCACGCTAACCAAGGGCAAGAGTGATCACTCGAATCGCAAGATCAGTTGACTAGAAGCTAAGCTAGACCCATGGAGGCGATGGCGCGAGCATCGGCCAGTTGTGCCAGATGGTCCACGACGCCGCCCACGGCCCGACACCGAGGAACGCCTCGTGTAGTATTGCTTGAGGCCGCCAGGCTAGGGGCCGCTTGGACGACAGCTTCGTCTCCTTGTTCGACGAGGTCCTCGTCGGTTTCCTCGACAAGTTCACCGTCGTCAAGAAGCTTGCAGACGACTTTGACGTAAGCCTCCAGCCGACGCGCCCAGGCTCTATGATGCCCGCCACCCTCAACGGCCACTATGGTGACAACCTCTTCGACGCACTGGTGGCCCTGCGACTGCCCGCCGTCGCGCCGGAGTATGTCCACCTCGAGGTCGCGCTCGCCGCGCAGCGCCTGGGGCAGCAAGACACCATCAACATAATCACCCACGTCTACGCGCAAACTGTCCACAAGGACTACTACATGCAAGAGGAGGACGATAGGACGCTGGCCTTCTTGGACCGCAGGGCAACCTTGGACGGCACTGTTTAGAAGCACGTTGAGCTCGCCGCCAACGCTGCTGCTCCTCACACGTCGGTTGGTGACCCGGCGCACTAGGGCGTGAGGATGTCGTAGAACGTTGATGGATCCGTATGTATTTTTATCTTTTCGTCAAATCCATGTAGTAGTATATGATACTACAGTAATTATCTTACCTTTCGCATCAACTTCATAATTTTTGTACGTACTCCATGCATGAACGGCGCCAGAACCAAACTTCCCATTACTCTAGGCAAAATCGTTATTTTCTATCTATCGGTCGCGCCATGGAGCAGAACCAAATTTTACAAGTTACGAGTTCAAAAGGAAAAGCCTGCTGTGTTCGTGTTGCACCCCCACACGGTTGGTCCGGCACGCCGCTCAAGCGGGAATGCATGCGGTGTTGCATTTTCACTTACAAGTGGGACCGTAGTTGAGCAAACCGACTATCGGCAAACCCCCACCCCGCCCACCGCGCGATGGCTGAGAAAACAGGAGGGAGAAGAGATGGTTGTAGCACGGACTCCAAGAAAATTGGTGTGGGATGACACTCTTGTGGGTGGCATGTGCCGTACTGCTAGACGTGAATGCTAGTTATGGCCCATGCCACCCCACTACATCGAGCCTACATCGAGGTACGTAGAAAAAATTTCCTGCAGTCCATGCTCAGCCCTCCTCTATCTCTTTTCTCAGCTAGCCAGCGGACGCGCGGATCCCATCGTCTGTTTGCTCACATGCGGCCCCACATGTCAGTGAAAACGCAAGAGGACCCACTGAACCTGCACATCTTTCACCTCGACGTGTTGGTGATGAAAAACAAATCCAATAAAGATCTTCGGTGGCCGCTTTTGGAGTTACTCAAGAGTAGTAAGATTCTATTTACAGTTTAACCCAAGATGCACATCTCGTGGCTTCAACTACCACTCTATTTTCTTTCATGACACGACTTGGATGCTGGATGTCCCACGTGTCGGCAAAAGGAGGATGAACTCGACCAAATCTTCGGTTGTGCTCTCGGATTAGACTAGTTGTGCTAACTTCAAAATTTTTATTGTGTACTCCCTTCGTTCCAAAATACTTGACTTCCATTTGTCCAAAAATGGATGTACCTATATACTAAAACATGTCTAGATACATATATATTTTGACAAATAGAAGGCATGTATTGTGCAACGGAGGGAGTAGAATGGATGCAAGTTTTTGTATTGGGAAGAAGAGTACATCCATATATTGATAGAGCGCAATTTAGTAGATGTTCTATCACTTTTAGCTAGTAGCACAGAGGCTAGAGATGAGATTAGTGCACTTGTCGATATTCCTACTAGAATATAGGCTAGACATGAGACTAGATGCAAGGAAGCAACGTCTTCTTCTTTACACTCGAAGAAGAAAGAAGCACACAAGATCGAGCCTCCGCAGATCAACAATGAATGCATCGAGAAGGCACTAATCCAACTTACAGGAGTAGTAAAATGTATTCTTGTGGTTCTTGTTTTCTTTGGTCTTGCTTTTATAGTCAAAATTATCATTGGAGTTCATGCAAAACGGAGGTCCGTTTGGGGTCGTGCGTTGGAGTTGGCCTTACAAGTGGGACCGCAGTTAAGGAAACCGACTATCGGCAAGCCCCCACCTCGCCCACCGCGCGATGGACGAAGTTAGAGAAACGACGAGGTTGAAGAGATTGCTCTAGCACGGACTCCAGGAAATAATATGGTGTCAGATGGATGTCGTGGTGGTGGCGTGTGCCGTACTCCTGGACGTGAATGCTTGTTCTGGCCCATGCCACCCTACTACTCCTACTACTTACTCCTACTATATAGTACTAGTATCGAGGATTCGAGGTGCTGGTTATGAACATCGAACACATTAACATATGGCTACAGTAAAAACACCCGCCCGACGCGTGAAGCATGTGAAGCTAGTACAAATAGTGTACTACTATTGTTGATTGGCCTCATCCGATAACCTGTTGCAATGCACGTACAATTATGTATTTAGAAAATATTTTTTTGACTCGTCGCACCACTCACTCAGAGAAGCGACTCGAAAGCCATTCATAAATTTAGTAAGTTATCACAGGCATATCATTTTATTACATACAACAGGTCATTAACCCACATCGACAACGAGGATACATTATAAATACTAAAGTTTTCACCACACAACAAATAACAAGCCATGAAATGAGCTTCAACTCAACCATTCCTCGGCGTTGGAAACGCTTGATTTGAACCACAAGTGATTCTCTAGGACGGGCCATCCATTGTCGATCTGGAGATCAGCGCAGGACTGATCATCCAGGCTGAAGCGGCCTACTATATCAGTACCAGGGTAGGGAACCACCCAAATGTCCGAGGTATAGACACATTTGCTTCTCGTAAATGGTACTAGTAACGTTGTGTCAGCAGCAGTTGGATCGCCTTTCACCATCATCGGATAGTTTTGTCCAAGGAAGAGCGAGTTTTCTCCAAGACTATCAATTCTGTACTAGGGAGAAGGAGTTGGCGCTAGCACACTAGTATCCATCCTGAATACCATACAACGGGTGTTGGAATAGGTCCGGAGAGTGCGACCATGGGAGACACCTGCTTCCTTAGCAGTAACATCATCAGTGGGCTGTATACACACAAGAAGAGGTGATCCATCAGAATTAGTTGCCAGGTGCCACAGAGTATATGGGCGCTGCTCGTCCTCATGCTCGTGATCATCACCATCGTCATCTCCCCCTTGGGTATAAAGTTCTTCAAGTATAGGTGGTGGGATGTTCACAGGACCTTGGAAACACAAGAAGAAGGTTAATTAGTAAAGGGAAACTTGCTAACCCGCATGCATGTGGATGAAACAATTATAATTACGGTGGAAGACAAACGTACCGAAACAACGAGGATACCATGCAAAAACAGTTCCATGAGTGGTGGCAGCAAACACAAGGCCCTCGTATTGAATTGCATCACAGTACTCATCCGTGTACAGAAACTGATTTTTGAGCAATATCCATCGGGTCAAACCACTAAGGACGGCAACAAGCTTGTCGAAGATAGCAACAACTTCATAGTTGTTGTAATTCCAAGAGCGGTTGGGAACTCGACAAATTGCTATCTTCCGTAGAAGACAGTCACCATGATCGTATTTGAACATGCGTACAATACCGGTGTGCTCAACCTCTGGGCAGTCTGCTGAGATTTTTGGAAGTGGAACCCGGTCACGAGTGTACACATTCACAAGTTCCCACTCGTAGTTGTACCCAATGTAAACAACCCAATCTCCATTTGCGCCCGCCCAAGCCTTGCCCTCAAGCGATGGCATCTTAACATCATATGTATCATTATCAAGCGGCATCAACTTGCACTGGGCGAGGCCTCCGTCGTGCCGGCGCCAGTCATCAGGGTCACGGCGAAGAAGATAGGGGAGATCAAACCGCTCCTTGACTCTTGGGTTCCTTGTAATGATGTTATTAGTTGAGTCGAGAATGGGCTTGAACGAACCTGCCAAGCTAGCCGAGGTGATGACGTCGCACCGATAAATGAGTTCCTCCACCACGTCATCTTTTAGATCGGAGCAAGAATAACGGGGTCATTTCCAGCCTGTTCCCTCCATGGCGAAGACGATCAAACAATGGCAGAAGAAAGGGTCAAGGGCTGAAGGAAAATGGAGGAGGGAGAGGAAGAGCGTGCGACAGCAGTTCCAAATCGAGAGGGAAAGGCGAAGAGTCGGTGGACGGTTGCAAGTTTGCCATGGTTCACTAAGAGGCGCCCCGGCCTACACGTCCGTTCGGAAATACTCCTACTACTCGCCGTCGACTCACTGCTATGTTGGAACGGGACTACATGTCAACGAAACATGGTGTGTAATTTCTCGTGCAAAATGCGATCTGGCCGCGTTGGCCCGAGGTGCCGCATTAGTTATCGACCTTTATTTCTTTTAATGGTGTGCCGATCAGTTTTGAAGCACGACTAACTGGTACTATACGCAGAGAAAAAATAAACTACTCTACCACTACTCCACCTCCAGTACTAGTAGTATAAAAAAGATATATATGCTAGAGCTTCAGCGCTTTCTTGCTAAGGGCTGCCCACTTGCTTCTCACACTACCACCCTCTCTCCAGATCTAAAAAAGACGGCCCCTCTCTCCCTCCTCACCGGTGGTCACAGATCCACGGGGAAGAAAAGGGCGATGCATCGTTGGCCTTGCCGTCGGCAGCGAGGTCACGATCAAGACAAGGCCGTCCTCTCGGACCTAGCGCCTGCTGGGATGGCCTCCGTCCCCAAGCTCGCTGTCGTAGTGTGTGCGGAGGACGACGACCATGAGCGAAGCCACTTCCCGCCGACCCTCAGGTATGCTACCTCTTTTCGAACCATAACCTTGTTCTATTGCCCCATCTGCCACGTTGTTGCATGTGGATCTTTTTCCACTTCACCATCTTCCCAATTTGCTATCCTCTCTGCTCACCGGGCCACGCAGACGAAAACCATAATTCACTATTAAAGGAAACCCTACTTCATGCAGACTAATCCATGTCTGGGTTGAATAAGGAAAGGAAGGGAGACTGTACTGTCCGAGAGAGTAGGCATCGAACCCGCATCTAGGTTGAAAAGGGGAAAATCAGTAGCTAAGGAACGACTCTCGTGTCTCTTGGTTGAAGAAGGGTAGAAAGGCATGACAACGCAATAGAGAAGGACCAGGTCGATCGGTCTGTTGTCCTCGCATAGGAAAAAGGTGGCTAAAGAGAACAAAAATGGGACGTAATCCACATATGCTTCTTCGATATTTGTTGCTCTGGGCAACCATACCTCCCTCACCACTCTGCGTCCGTGGAGGTACATCATACTTGTGCGCCCACTGTCCGAATGGGCCTTCCATGCTCTTATTGCCACTTTTTTTGCTGTTAGTATAACGCCAGCAGTCAAGTCAAGCAATGCTACTGCTAAAGTGATGCCAGATTTAACTAATGCCGCACTCAGTCTAATGCCACCGATAAATTTAAGCAATGCCATTTAAAGTCACTGGATTATTTCAGGGTTGGCTGTTGATTGTGGATGTATTAAAGATTTTTCAGCTAAGGCATTCAAATGTTGTTGCACGTACCAAGATACCAACGATGAAACTTGTTACTACCTTCAGATTTTGCCTTTGTTAATGCTTATAGATTACATACCTCACTTTCATGAGATAAGTTAATTTTTTGTACAGTGTCACCAAAATGCCAAGGCGCTGATGTCATTTTATTTTGGTTAAACTGCATAGACAATTATGAAGACAAGAGAAAAGGTCAAGAGAGTGGGCACCTCCTCCTCCGGCTTTTCTCTTGATTCGTTCGATCAAGTTTTTATGTTTGATCGATTATCAAGTTTGGGATCGCAATTTTTAAGCCCCGAGTTCGAAATGATATTTACCTTGGAGGTACATGGTTTGCAATTTTTTATCTTGTCATTAGTTAATAATGCTAGTTACCTTCAGACTTTTGTATTTGGTTTAATGCTCATGCACAACTAGTATACCAATCTGAAACTTGTTACCTTTACATTTTGTATTGTTAATTCTTATAGAAACCTTCCGATTGCTAGAGTTTATTGAAATATGTTCAAGAAAACCATTGTCTTTGTACCACTGTAATAAACTAACTACTCTACTGTTGCACTAGCCACTAGATTAGTGTATATTTGTAGTATTCAAATGGTGTTGCATTAGCGTATGGACATAAATAAAGTGTGGCAAGCTTTCCCAGATATGTGCTCAAGAAAACTACTACCTGTTTTTCTAAATAATAGACGTTTGGGTACTTTAAATTGAACCGCTAAAACGTCTTATATTAAGGAACAAAGGGTGTAGAGTTCACTCAAATTATCCCGGTAAAGCTAGTCACACCTTTGTTAAAATTAATGTTCATTATGTTATCGGAGGAGCTCTGTATGTTTGTCTCTAATGCTTGTCGACTACATACCTGACATCATGATGTAATGTTAAGTCATTTCGTTTTGTACAATGTCATTGAATTGTCAAGGCAATGATGGCATTTTATTTTAGTAGAACTGCACAAAATTTGCTTAAAAGAAGAGGAAAGGTCAGGAATGGCTCAGTTTTTCAGAAAAAACTATGTATGCCTTCCTGACATCGACCGTTGCTTTTATTTATTCCTTCAAACAGGTGGTTAGAAACAGTCTTGCTACCTTTTCCCATTAAGAAATTGGAATGCTTATATTTGTGAGTCTATGCTTCAACTAGTGCCACTTCTAGAGTAATCACACTTACAATATCTATGCAAACAGGGATGCTCGATTTTAGTGGAACTGCACAAAAAGTCCAACTGGTTCAACATTAGGAGCATGTTTTTTCCAAACCTTTATATCCAATTGGTGGTACTATGAGCTGTTCATTACAAAGGTACATGGTTTGCTACTATCTTGCTACTCTTTTTGTAATTGTCATTAGATAGTAATACTAGTGGTTTGCATGTGAATTTATTGGCAGGGTGGACCTACATTGGAGGTGCAGGACAGGATTCAATGATTGGATGCCCAATTTTGGTTGTATCGATTTTACCTCTTCCATCACTGCGAACATGGATATCCTTGGTTTGACGAAGAATAGGCGCTATATTTCTGCTCTGAACCAGCAAATCAATTCAGTATGAAATTGTCCAGGGCAAAACATAATCAGATCAGATTGTCGGTCACGAGAACATGATAGATGCTAAGCGGAAGAGACATGTTTAAACCAAAAATACAAGGTGTGGTATATGTTTACTAGCTGCTTGATATTTGTGTAGACAGAGATGTCTGCCCGTTGCTATTTGGCAAACAAACAAAATGTCCGCAATTTTGGTTGAACTGCACAAGAGAATAGTATAGTCCTTTGCATGCGATGCCATTTGAAAATAGACACTGAAAGATTGGATAGTCACTTCATGGACTGCAGAAAAGTAGTACTGTACTATTTATTGGCCAACACTAGGTGATTCATTGCTTTGGTCTGATTATACAATGGGCATCATTTTGCTATTCCGAAAATAGTCTCGCGGTGTGATCGAGAGAAGACCAAATCATATTGCGGTGGATGTTCCTCCATCATGTGTGGTTCATTCTCATGGTTCCAGCTGTTGGTGAAACCACTTATGTTTGCAAGAGGAATTCTAGACTTCACAAACAAATTTGTCTTTCAGTCTGTACTAAATGTTGGCCAAGAGAAGCATCCATGTTAGTAGGAAGAACAAATGTTTTTTCTAGATCTTTGCTTTTGGAGCTACATATTTGTATATGATCTGTGAATCATTGAGATACATTAACATGTTGATCTTATGTATGGGAATCGTACTAGTTAGTTTTAGTTGCGACGCAAGATCCAAAGTGGCTGATCTTTGCTTTTGGAGCTACATATTTGTATATGATCTGTGAATCATTGAGATGCATTAACAGTTACTTATTTCTGTTCGCTTAGTGTTTACAAGTTAATGATCGATCACTAGCTAGCATACAATTGCGCTCCTGGCAGTTTTATTTGCGACGCAAGATGCGAAGTGGCAGTTTTGTGAATAAAAATGCCTACCTCTGAAGAAACTGACAAGGTACACTATCGATCCTACATGGATAAAAATGCCTACCTCTGAAGAAACTGACAAGCTACACTATCGATTCTACACGGATAAATAGCGAATCACGCATGTACTACCTCCTTTCCGGTTTGCAGGGCTCAATTCAAGAAACGACCTACTCGATCCTTCACGAATAAATAGCGGATCACGCACGTACTAGTACCTCCTTTCTGGTTTGCAGGGCTTAATTCAAACATCTCACCAACCAAGGTACTCCCTCCATCCGGGTTTATTAGTCCAGTGAGAAAAGCAGCAAGACCAAGGCATGGCAATAATTAACGGCATGCAGAAGTTTAAGCCTAATTAATTCCAGCGATTTAAGTGGCTGCATGTGTGCCCTCGGCATGCAAAAGTTTAAGCCTAATTAATTCCAGCGATTTAAGTGGCTGCATGTCGCTTCGCCATCGTCATGCGGCGATTCTGAGTGCCTGCATGCAGTCGGCCGTAATTAAGGCAGCTAACTGATGCGAAAAAAGATACGCTTTAATTGTTGCGGGCTTTTTAAATCCGTGGAATCATTATTGACAAGGAGGGAGATGATTCGAGTGCACTCGTTTGACCGCCATGCCGGTGTGCGACCCAGACGGGACGGGACGGGACGGGACGGGACGGGACGGCACAGTCATAATTTCAGTTTCTCTAGTTTTCCACAGCAAGATGGCGCGCTAAGCCATTATTCATTGAATTCCGATGACCTCGTGCTACCTTCCGCCTATAAGTACTGTTTCCTGTCCTTCTCCGGTGCCACCGTGACCCAACTCGCCATATCCTCATAAGCCCCCACCGGCCCGACGTCGCTCGCCACGTCCGCCATGCCCCCGCCCGTCCGCGGTAGGCGACGCCGGAGGCGGTCACCGCCGGAACTAGTGTTCGGGTTTTCACCGGAAGGCAGACGAAGGGAGGAGGCATTCTATCTGTCTTTAGATTGCAATGCGGAGATCGAGGAGTTTTTGGAGCGCGACCGCATGGCGGAGGAGCAGGAGTTGTTGGAGCGCGACCGCCTGGCGGAGGAGCAACGTATCACCGATTTGCACCGCCAGCGGGACATGGAGCAGCAAAGATCGACGCTCTGAGTCGCGGCAGAGCGCCCGCAAGCTGGACCGACTACATGGAGGCGGCGCCCAGCAAATAGCCCCGAGGTCGCCGGCACGCACGCGTTCGCGATGCCGATTTTCACTACCAGCTCGTCAAGTGGGTTTCCCGCTTGGAAGCCGAAGCTTCGGTGGACCACGCCGGCATGGAAAGGGCCAACGCGCGCGAGCAATGCGTCCTATCGCACCTCTGGCAAGTCCGAGGCGAGGCGGAGGACGCTGGTGCCAGCATTTAGCATGGACAACAGATGGTGGCCGGCATCGTCTAGTTAGCTAAGAGTAAGTTAGTACTTGTACGCTACTAGAGTGATAGTGGGAGCAGATAGTTAACTTGGCTATGATGGTTGTCAACGTGGAAGTTCAGTACTCTATATGTGGATCAGACCTGTTACTCTGCTCTGAATGTTGAACTTTCCGTTTGAACGTATGGAATGGGCTGTTATATTTTTAAATGGGTTGTATTTGTCCTCCACGGGTTTAGAGGCTGACTTGTGGGCCTAGCAAGTTGACGCGTACACAATCGTGGAGATGATTATGCGTGGAGAGGATGATGACGAGGGACCAACCAAGGTCATGGCGATGCAAGCAAGTGCCTCCTTATTTCAAGCCAATAAAAATGGCTCCTCCTAGTGGATTTCGACATCCGGGTCCCATGCCATTGTCAACGTAGTCAATAAACGAGAGAATTGCACAACGAGCGGCTAACACTGTGGACCCAAAGAGTTTCGCCCGATTATTTTTGTTTTGGGTTAATTTGATAAAATGCCACTCCAAATCTGGTGTATCCGAGAAATGCCACTGCAATTTCCGAACTTTGAAAAATGCCATTTCTAATGGCATTTTTCTAAGTCTGGAGTGGCGTTTTTCAAAGTTTGCAAACTGGAGTGGCGTTTTTCAAAGTTTGCAAAAATTGCAGTGGCATTTTTCAAAGTTTGGAAATTGCAGTGGCATTTTTATGAATCGCCATAATTGGAGTGGCATTTATCTAATTTGTTTTTTAGAGGCGAAGCAGGTGTCAACTGGCTGTGCGAGACACTCGGCCTATCTAGACAGCCTTTTCTTTTATGTTTACCATGCACCAGCCCAAAGAGTTTTTTTTCTTTACGAAAATGGCTAGCCCAATTTTTTTTTGTGATTTGTCAAGTAAGTCGCTTTATCAGGCCTGTTGGGCTGCAAATCTTTCAAGACGAGGAGAGCTTCATTCGGCTGGCCGAGAAAATGGCCTATCAGTAATGAGAAATGGGTTGTACAATTTTAAAACACATCAAACCGGCAATTAGTTTCAAATATGTTTTTTTCATTTCGAGATTTTAAATTGCATTGATTTTTATGCATGGACAATTTATTGGATTTTATATTGATATTCATTTATTTTTAAAATCAGTCTGAATGTGACTCGAAATTTCAGGATTAAAAACAGTTCAGACCGCACCGACATATGCAAATTTTCGTATAATATTTTAACCGTGGCCACAATATGGGTTTTAATGGTAACAAAAAGAATATGGGCTCCAAAAAAACCCGTAAGAATTAGCAAATGGGCCGTAAATTATTTGAAATAATGGCAGATGGGTTGTATGCTGTTTTCCACAGATTTGAGGCTTTCCACATATGGCCTATATATTGTTGGATGTCCATCCAACGGTCGTCGTGCTTCTTCAATCTCTGCTCTTGTTGTTCCAGCCGCTCAAACAAGCGCCGGCGGGACTGCCTGCTCCCTCCTCCCCGTAGTTTGTCAGCCGCCAAGCAGCCTCACCGCCCCACCGTACTCCCATTGCTGGCCTAGCCATCCCTCTACTCACCCACACTGCTGTTATTCTCCGTGACGGCAGACAAACCCGGTAAACCCTCAACAGTCGTACTCCCCTCGGCGTGGGAAACAAAAACAAGCTGCCGAAGTCTTCCACGCCTGTCCGTTCCTTATTATGCTCGCCGTAGTCCCACCGCCTCGTGCTCTCGGCGTGGCGTGGTCAACATGGTCAACGACCGACATGCATCTGAAGTGGACTGTACGTGCAGAGGCTGATAGCTGGGTCCACGGCCGCACGCAAGGAAATGCCTCCTTATTAAGCGCAAAATAATGATTCCTCCACCTGACATCTGGGACCCGCCGAAAGGGCCTCTCAGATTTTGTGAAAAACGTTATCATTACCGCTGACAGCTCGGACCCACCAGCTATACCTTCGCACGCAAGGAGGTGCCTCCTTATTACACAAAAAAAAATGAATACCCCCGTGCTAGCTAGGACCCAGTATAGTGGGCCTACTAAGTTGACAGGGACGAAGGGCTTTGTCAACTTAGTAAATATGCACGATTCTAGCTCGACTGACCGTACAATGTCCATCCAACGGCCGTAGTGCTTCTTCAAACTTTGGTCTTCTTGCTCCAGCCGCCCAAAGCAGCACCGGTCGTGTCACCGCTTCTGCCTCCCTCCCGTGGCCAGGTCCAAGGAGGCCTCACCGCCCCATACTACTCCCACCACTGGCCGTGCCATCCCTCCACTCAGGGCCACCCACACCCTCGTTATTCTCAAGCGGCGGCAAGAGCCCAACCAAGTGAACCCTCGTACTCCTCTCCGCGTGGGCATCCACTGCCGCGTCTTCCCCGGCTCCGCGTCATCCCCTTCCTAGGCCTCGCCGTTGTCCACCGCTGTGGTGCTCTCGGCACGGCGTGGTCAATGTGGTCAATGACCGAATTCCATCGGAAGAATACTGTACGTGGAGAGGTTGACAGCTGGGTCCACGGCAGCCGCAAGGAAGTGCCTCCTTATTATGCGGAAAATAATTATTCCTCCACCTGACAGCAGGGACCCACCGTACGCCCACCAGTATTTCACCAAAAAAACGTTTGCCCCTGACTGCTGGGACCCACCCGACGGGCCACCATATTTCGCGAAAAAATGTTCCCCCTGCTGTCAGCTCGGACCCATCGGAAGTGCCTCCTTATTACGCACAGAAAAATGAATAGCCCCTGCTAGCTGGGACCCACCTTGGTGGGAGGCTGACTTGTGGGCCTACTAAGTTGACGGGAACGGAGGGCTTTGTCAACTTAGTCAATATAAACGATTCTAGCTCTAGTGACCGTACGATGTCCATCCAACGGCCGTAGTGCTTCTTCATCCTCTGGTCTTCTTGCTCCAGCCACCCGTGGCCGGATGTGCTGCCGCCGAGGCCTCACCGCCCCCTACTATTCCCACCGCTGGCCAGGCCGTGCGGCGACGGCAGCCTCACACCGCAGCCGAACCAGTGAATCCTCGTACTCCTCTCCGCGCGGGCTTCCACTGTCGCGTCTTCCCCGGCTCCGCGTCGTCCCCTTCCTAAGCCTCGCCGTCGTCCACCGCCCTGGTGCTCTCGGCGTGGCGTGGTCAACATGGTCAAGGAACGACTTCCATCGACGTGGATCAGACGTGGAGAGGCGTATACCGGGTCCACGGCCGCAGCAAGGAAGTGCCTCCTTATTACGCGGAAAATAATGATTCCTCCACCTAACAGCTGGGACCCATCGGATGGGCCACTGTATTTCACAAAAAAAAACGTTTCCCCTGACTGCTGGGACCCACCAGCTACATCTTCGCACCAAGGAAGTGCGTCCGGGCAAAAAAACGATTCGCCCTCCTGACTGCTGGGACCCACCAGCTACATCTTTGCACGCAAGGAAATGCGTCCGGGCAAAAAAAAAAACAAATCGCCCCCTGACTGCTGGGACCCACCAGCTACATCTTCACAGGCAAGGAAGTGCCTGACAGTCGGGACCCACCTGGTCGAAGCGTACGTAGCGTTGTCATTCTGGTCGCGAACGTGTACGTACATATATACTGGTGGATGTAGAGGCGCGCACGTGTCGTAGTAGAGGCGCGCGCGTGTCGTAGTAGAGGCGCGCACGTGTCGTAGTAGAGGCGCGCACGTAGCATGTACACATACGTACAGCGGCCAGGGTGCAAGATAGAAAATACGACCACGTATTTGTACATACGGGCGGGGTCTCGAACGCCTACTAACGCATACGTACGGCGAGGGCTCGTGTACATGGCTGGGTCGGAACGGAGAAACATCGTCGTCGTCGTGTTCATGGGGAGGCAACGCAATGCGTCGTGTTCATGGGGAGGCAACGGAATGCGTCGTGTTCATCGGGAGGCAACAGAACGCGTGGGAGCCAACCGGCTGGGTCGGAACAGAATGCGTGGTCATGTTCATTGGCAGGGCTTGGACGGAACAGGTGATGGAAACGAGGCCTAGCATACGGCACAACGGAGGAAACGGCCTTGTGTTCGACCGGCCACGTTCGAAACGGGATCCTGTTCATCGGGAGGGGTCTGGCATACCGCAAAACGGAGGAAACGAACGTCCTACGGTCGAAACGGGGGTCTTGTTGATCGGGAGGGGTGTGGCGTACCGCAAAGCAGACGAAACGGACTTGTGTTGGAGCCCTACGGTCGAAACAGGGTCCTGTTCATCAGGAGGGGTGTGGCGTACCTCAAAACAGGACTCCACGGGATACTGTTCATCTCCACCGTCGACCCCCTCCAGCCTCCACGGTTTACTGTTCATCCACCGTCGACCTCCTCCAACCTCCACCTGCGACTGTTCATCCACGGGCTCCTGTTCATCCAGCCTCCATCGCGCTACTCCACCGGGCCATCGCTCAACCAGCCCTCTCCACGGGCTCTGTTCAACCACCCCTCCACGGGCCATCGCTCATCCAGCCCTCCACGGGTGGTCCTGTTCATCCAGCCCTCCACGGGGTCTGTTCATCTAGCCCCAACCGGCTCGATCGATTGGGGTACTTGTTCATCCAGAGGCAACACCACGGGTCCTGTTCATCCACCCCCACCAGAACTGCTTCATCCAACCCCCCCACTACGCCACATCGCTCATCCAGAGGCAGCATCGATCGGCTTCAGTTAGCAGCAGTAGCGAAGGAATCACTCGATCGGGTTCAGTTAACAGCCATCGATCGATCGCTCGGGTTCAGTAACGCGTAGCCTACAGTGCAATCGCTCGGGTTCAGTTAGAGCCCAACGCCTTGCTTGGGTTCAGTTAGAGCCCAACGCCTCGCACACATCGCTGCAGCAGCGTGCGTCACGAGAGAAATGCGATCGCTTCGACCCCGACCACCCACCGTAACCGGGACTCCCGATATTTTCCGCGCCTCTCTTCTACCATGTTTTTTTCCGTCGTGGACGGCCCAAAGAATGTCATGCATTGCGTCTCCGCCCGCCTGTGACGAAAAGCCAATTTTCTGTCATGATTTTTTTTCATAGAAGTGGGAGCCCACCACATCTATGATGATACCGGGTTTTGTCACAATTATCATCATAGAAGTGTCATATGTATGACAGAAAAAAATTTCGTTCGGCCCAAAATGTCACGGATGTGTCTTTTTTTTGTACTATCCACGGCACTGCAGCCTTCGTGCTCCTCCCCTTTACATCGGCGTAATTGTCCACCGCAGCGCATCTGCCTCATCGACGACCTCGTACGCCGCACTGGAGCCGGTCCACCGTCCTCGTCGTACACGGAGCCTCTTCCCCGACATCGTCTTCCACGGTCTCGGATCTGCTTCCCGGAAGGCGACGCCAAGCGCAGAAGTACCACCGTCGTGGACAATGAACTGACTCCCGTTGCCGACCATGACTCATAGAGGCCGTCGCGAACATCGTTCTCCTCCTCGATTGGTAATGTGTGTATTGAATCACTTAGCAGTACATGTGCAGTTCCAATTTTGTTCATACCTACCCTTCAAATTTCCTGGGTTCTATTGTTCCCGTAAAAGTAATTGGTTATAGCCTCCATTGTCCAACAGAATATCAGCTTGTAATTGTGCGTCGCTCCTGTATCACGCTGTGCTTGGGTAGGTTTTTCATCTACAACCAGTAGTGTGGCAAATGATGGAAAGGTTTTTAGAACTAGCAAGATGCCCATGCGTAGCACGCATCAAGATGCATTTGTATGAGTAGTTTATCTTGTGGGAGAAAAGGATGAACGAGGGAAGTCCTTATTTGCAAATTTGGAGAGGGGTATGGGTATCTTTTTGCAAAATTCCCATTTCTTTCCTTCCTATCTGTCAGATATAAATCGGACGGCCTATATTGCAAGAAAAAAAGTATAGAAAAAAAAGTAGACAGTAAAGGAAGTAGAGATAAATATTAAATATAAAATATAAAATAAATATAACTGTAGAGAAAAGAGTAGAGATAGCAGAGACATCAGGAAAGGATCGCGCGCGCGGGAAAAAGCGACCGGGCGTGCGCTAGTTTTGGCGCGCAGCGTCCGGCGCGCTTTATAAAATCCAACGCCCTCCCACCGCTCTCTGCCTTGCCACCGCTCTCTCCCCGCTCTGTGCCTCGCCACCGCTCTCTCCCGGCTCTTTTTCGCCTCGCCGCTGTCGCGCCACCATGTCGCCGCGTCGTCGGGAAACTTGGGGATACCGCGGCGTCCGCGCGCGCCCCTCCGGCGGCTTCTCCGCCGAGGTCCGGTTCCGCGGGATGCGCCTCGGCCTCGGCAATTTCGACATCGCCAACGAGGCCGCCCGCGCGTACGACGCGGCGGTGTGACGCATCTGGTGACCTCATAGAACATTGAAATTCCCCAACGTACCGACGCGGGTGCGGGCGCAGGAGCTCATGCCTCTGCTGCGGCTTAGCACTGATGAGGATCGTCGCGACAACCGGAGGCGGGAGCACCGTCTCGGCATTGCCGAGATGGACGAGGAAGCCATGGCACTGTGGCACCAACACTTCCCGCAGGACATCATTTACGAGCGCGAGTTCTACGCGCAAAGGAGGGCGGAGAGGGATAAGAGGAGGGCGGAGCGAGCCGCCTATCGCGAGGACAAGCGTAGGCGAAAAGCGGACGCTCAATTCAACATGAGGCTAGGAGCAGCGTCACCACCGGGAACTGATGACGATCGCTATCTTCACGCCTACTGATCGGGGCGTCAAGGAGGACATCACCGAGGAGGAGTCGGATGACGAGGAGTAGTTGAATTACTTTTTTTATCTATCTATGCTGAGAACTATCCTCTACTCTCTAGTATCTACTTCTCGATCTCAGCATTGTAAACGCTTTTTTAAAGCAGCGCGCGTTGCGATTCTGTTGGAGATGCTCTAACATGGCAGACGAGTGCTTTAATGTTGCCCACATGATGCGCAAGTATTACTAGTAGTATATTTTTCTTGCCATGTTGAGATTTTAAACCCACGAGTGCGAACATGCAGAGGAGCAATGAAGACCAAACACGGGATATTCGGGACATATTCAAGGAGCGTGGCAAGTTAAAGAGGAGCTACACCTAACCTGTAAAACGAGCTTTGGTAAGTAACACCCTTTCAATTACTTTCATGTAGCCTCGTGTTCTTCGATGTGTATATGTTGTAGTTTCTGTTTCTCTTAAGCGTGGTGTTCTTCGATGTGTAATAAGAAGAGTCTTAATCATCCTAATGCTTTTGTTTTTAGCTTGATGTAGGAAGTGGGTGTTCTCACCTTTTAGTCTGTTTTTATTTTTTTCCTTTTGAATTCACTTCTCCAAGTTCTGTTTATCTGGCTTCTACTAAATGGATCTAGGTTGCTCTGAGTATTGATCTAAAAAAGAAGTAACTTCATGTCAGGATGCAGTTCCTGCGAGGAGGGAAGTATGGTCAACCTTGAGATCATGTTTCCAAAATGAGGCTGGATTACACACAAGGTGCCAGTTCCCTAATGATGCTGGATTAGACACAAGGTGCAAATTCCCAGATGATGCTGGATTACACACAAGCCAGGTGGAGTCGTCAGCTATTCGTGTCCTCGTGGCATTAGTAAAGGCTGAAAGAAAGCGTGCAGCAGCCCTTGAGAATGTAGCTAAGTTCTGGAAGAAGCGAAAAGAGCAATCAGATGCTCTCTTCACCCAAGCCAAAGAAGAGATGGAAGAAGCCAGAAATAAGCTAGCAGAGGCAGAGCAGGCTAGGCGTCTCCTGCTATCTAAAACTATTGTCAATACAAAATTTCCTTCATAATAGCTAGGTTCAAATGTTTATCCAGTCAGCATGCCTATTGTGATGTCCGTGAATCTACTGATGTGGCACAAAATGTTTTTTCGGGTCATGTAATAATAGCAATTACTTTCCAAACAATAATGTATTTAAGCATTGGACATGGTATAGTTCATGCATAAGCCCGACATTCCAAGTTCAACTTCCACATCAAACTCATGTTCATGTATATCTCGCACATTCATATATAATGTCCACAACCATGATTCACTTCAAAGCCAAAAAAATGTGAGGAGAGTTATAAATAAAGAAAATCCTCTACTAGTTCCTGCTACCAGTGCGAGCACAACAAGTCAAGACCATGCGTAAATTAATTATATTTTAGTCATTTTTTGTGTTCTAAAATGCCTGCCCGCTCACGGAAGGACGTGTTTCCCGCACATGCGCGGATTCAATGAAGGCAGGCGGGGCAGTCTTAAGCTGGTTGCACGCGGCGAGGAGGCGTGCTCAACCGGGCCTGTAGGGAGTGCGGCCCTCTTGGCCGGCGCGCCGGTTCAATGCCTGCGCTATGAGAGGCCGCGTCCGTGTCAGAGCAATCACTCCCTCCAGTCCTTTTTTGTTTGGGTATAACAAAATCTCGTTTTCCATTCACATTTTACAAGTAAATTTGTGGACAAACTTTGACCCAAAGTACGATGGGGACTAGTAAACCAAAATGGAGGTAGTAGTTTTTTTTAATCAAAGAAGGGTTTCCGCTTCCGATTTTCATTACTGAAAACCAGCATCTAAATCTAAACCATAGTATTAGCCCTAGAACTACCAAGTTCAACATCTCGCAACATAAACCCATACAACCTCCATCGCAAAAAAAACATACAACCATACGCCAAGGAGGTACGTAGTACTATGAATTCCATTTTCGCTCCATACCGATCGTTCTAAAAACTACTTACTACTTATAGCGCGCCATTGAAAATTGGCACTCTTATCCCTGCTAAAAAACGATATTTTAAACGTGGCTACTCGATCTGTGGCAACTGGCAAGCCACCGCGCTCCAAGTCGTTCACCTGTGGTCCCGACCATCAAATCCTATGGATCAAATTATCACGCGAGCTGACTATTTCTACAAAGGTGCTCCACCACATACCCGGTACCCGCGAATGCAGCAATCGTGCACCTAGGGTTTTAGGGTTCATTTGTTAACGTCGCCTTTACGTAACACTCATGTGTGTGAGACAGCGAGAGGCCGACTGACACCGTGCGCCTCTTCTCTTCGTATATGTACTCCACCGTTTGTCTGGTGTCCAAAAAATTATAATCACTACTAGCAATGTGCCAATGCGTTGCCACACGATCAAAGTAGATTAATACATATTCACCGATTTGATGGAAAAAAAGTCTAGTTTTGAAATACGTATATCACTAAAAATATGTTATGTTTCACTCAAAATATATTCCTTTGGCGGTTTTGATGAGATAAGGGAGGTGAGGGAGTCCTGGATTAGGGGGTGTCCGGATGGCCGGACTATAACCTTTGACCGGACTCCTGGACTATGAAGATACAAGATTGAAGACTTCGTCCCGTGTCCGGATGGAACTTTCCTTGGCGTGGAAGGCAAGCTTGGCGATACGGATATGTAGATCTCCTCCCATTGTAACCGACTCTATGTAACCCTAACCCTCTTCGGTGTCTATAGAAAC
The DNA here is from genome assembly GCA_021605145.1 of Aegilops bicornis. NCBI lineage: Eukaryota > Viridiplantae > Streptophyta > Magnoliopsida > Poales > Poaceae > Aegilops > Aegilops bicornis. Next base: position 437,494,154 of record CM038672.1, on the reverse strand, counting down.
CGGAGGGTTTTAGTCCGTAGGACGAACAACAATGATACCATAGGCTAGCTTCTAGGGTTTAGCCTCTCTGATCTCGTGGTAGATCTACTCTTGTACTACCCATATCATCAATATTAATCAAGCAGGAGTAGGGTTTTACCTCCATCGAGAGGGCCCGAACCTGGGTAAAAACATCGTGTCCCTTGTCTCCTGTTACCATCCGCCTAGACGCATGATTCGGGACCCCTACCCGAGATCCACCGGTTTGACACCGACATTGGTGCTTTCATTGAGAGTTCCTCTGTGTCGTCATCTTTAGGCCCGATGGCTCCTCCGATCATCAACAACGATGCGGTCCAGGGTGAGACTTTTCCCCCGGACAGATCTTCGTATTCGGCTGCTTTGCACTGCGGGCCAATTCACTTGGCCATCTGGAGCAGATCAAAAGCTACACCCCTGGCCATCAGGTCAGATTAGGAAGTTTGACCTACACGGCCGACGTCCACAGAGACTTGATATTCGACGGTTTCGAGCCACAGCCAAGCGCGCCGCACTGTCACGATGGGCATGATCTAGCTCTGCCGCCGAACAGTGCCTCGAGGTCGCGCATCAGTTGTCCGCTCGACCATTAGCTCGAGCCGATCGCACTGTCGGGACAGGTGGCTAGACACCGCCTCGGGGGCGGCAACCTCTACGGCGATCGAGCCGAACACCATACCTGTCCTTTGCGAAGCTCGTGACTCCAAGGTGCCGGACTCCTCTCCGGACTCCGAACCTTCCGCGCCCCTTCCAATCGAATCCGATTGGGCACCATCATGGAGTTCACCGCCGCGGACATCTTTCAGCACTCGCCCTTCGGCGACATCCTGAATTCACTAAAGTCTCTCTCTCTCTCTATCAGAAGAGCCCCGGCCGGATTATGGTCGGCAAGGTCGGTATGCGGACGACGAAGAAATTCAAAGCCCACCCACCACCCACTTTGTAGCCACTATCGATGATTTAACCGACATGCTCGACTTTGACTCCGAAGACATCGACGGTATGGACAACGATGTAGGAGACGAACAGGAACCAGAGCCTACAGGAAACTGGACAACCACCCCATCTCACGATGTATACATGGTGGATACACCTAAAGGAAATGACGACGAGGAACAAAGGGACGCAACGAGGGATCGTTCCCTCAAAAAGCAATCAAAGCGACGGCGTAAGCGCCGCTCCAAACCCCACCTCGACAGAGAAAGCAGCCATACGCACTCCAGCCATAGAGCAGGGCGAACCGCGCATTTAACGAACATGCCATCGAGCATCCGTCCGAACAGGCAACCTGGATAAACAACCCGTCCCGGTGAAGAAAACATTCCGGACAACGCCACGCGGACAAGTTCTTTGGAGCAGAAGAACCTCCACAAAAGGCTCGCCGCGCGTAGCTGAAAAAGCGAAGCGGAAAGCTCAAAAGAGCGGAAGATGCACTCAGAATTAGATGGAGCAAAGTACTCAACACATGAGACAAATACGGCGGCGATGCCACGTAAAGAGCTATCCGAAGCAAAAATTACTGCCGAATTTGATGATGAGGCCTTAGAGCCTCCACAATCAAGAAATAAGGAAGCCACCCGGTCGGGTAACGACCCCATAGCCGGCTAAAGGCGGGCAAAGGAAGCCGCACACAAGCCGGCACGCGATCCGCACAAGGATTCACATCAAAAAGATGGCCCAGCCAGATCTATCTATGGGCCAAGAAAGCAAGCTCTAGTAAGCAATGCAACACATCAAATATCCGAACATCACGGTACACCCGGATATAGAGGTGCCGCACACCCCCTATGTTTCACCGATGAGGTGCTGGATCATGAATTTCCAGCGGGATTCAAGCCCGTAAACATAGAGGCATACGATGGAACAACAGACCCTGGAGTCTGGATTTAGGATTACATCCTCCACATACACATGGCTAGAGGAGATGACCTCCACGCCATAAAATACTTACCCCTCAAGCTCAAAGGGCCAGCCCAGCATTGGCTTAAAAGCCTTCCCGAAAACACCATTGGAAGTTGGGAAGAGCTCGAGGATGCTTTTCGGGCAAATTTTCAAGGGACCTCTGTCCGACCTCCGGATGTAGACGATTTAAGTCACATAACTCAATAACCCGGAGAGTCAGCCCGGAAATTCTGGAACAGATTCCTTACTAAAAAGAACCAAATAGTCGACTGTCCGGACGCCGAAGCCTTAGGAGCTTTCAAACACAACGTCCGAGATGAATGGCTCGCTGACACCTCGACCAAGAAAAGCCAAGAACAATGGCCGCATTAACAAGCCTCATGACCCGCTTTTGTGCAGGAGAGGATAGCTGGTTGGCAAGATGCGATTACCGGCGACCCAAGTACATCCGAAGTTAGGGATGGAACGGAAACCGCTGACGCAGCAAGGACCAAATACTGGACCAAAGGAAACAACCCGAAGAGCACGACAGTCAACGCCGGATTCAAAAGCTCTTGGCAGAATCAGAAAAAGCTACCCCTCAAGGATAACAGGGAAGAGCTATCAAACCTAAACAACATCTTGGACAAGATATGTCAAATCGACAGTACTCCCGGGTAGCCTGCAAACCATACCCAAAGAGATTGTTGGGTCTTCAAGCAATCCGGCAAACTCAACGCCGAACACAAGGGGCTCGACACACCAAGCGAGGACGATGACGAACCCCACAAGAAGAGCACCGGAAAACAAAAGAATTTCCCACAAGAAGTCAAAACAATAAATTCACTTCACGTGACAAAAGGGAAGAAAAGAGTGGTGACCATAGAGATATGCGCCATATGGCCTATCCCAGAGGAGTCCCGCCACTAGTTGTTAAAACCAATCACCTTCGACCATCAGGATTACTCTAGAAGTATCCGGAATGCAGGCTGGACAGCCTTGGTATTAGATCCAATAATTGACGGACTCCACTTTACACAAGTCCTAATGGACGGCGGCAGTGATTTAAACCTGCTATATCAGGACACAATCCGCAAAATGGGGATAGACCCAATAACAATTCGCCATAGCAACACTTCCTTTCAATGGGTAACGCTAGGCCCAGATGCCCATTATACGGGCTCTCTCCTACTAGAAGTTATGTTCGGCTCACCCGACAACTTCCGCCGCGAAAAGCTAACCTTCCACATCGCCCCATCTACAAGTAGCTATCAAGCACTACTGGGACGCGAAGCTTTCGTCCGCTTTAACGCAATACCGCATTATGCATTTCTTATACTTAAAATGTCCGGTCCGCGAGGCATCATATCGTTAAAGGGAAATATCGAGTGTTCCTCGAGCGCGGAAGATTGTGCGGCTGCCTTGACAGCCACTCACTAAGCCGGCTTCACTAATCATAGCACCTAAACAGGTCGTTCAGACCCCGGACATGGCTAGACGAGTCCGGCGTAAACATACAAGGGCTTACTAGCCGCATACCCCCGTTCAAGGGGCTCCGTGCATGTACAACAAGAGACAATAAAGCTCAATTTCATTCATTTTTTTAAAATTGTACTTTGTTTATTTAATATAACGTACATTTTCGCACGATCCTTTTCAACTAAGTTCCTCTCTTTTACAGATGAACACCGTGCTACACCCGTCTGTGATACGGCACAACTGAGACACAGGCGCAGACGTGCAGTAGGGACCCGTTCCAAGGATTCTTTTCAGATTAAGACCCTGTGTAAACCTTTTTTATTGTCTCTTGTTGATACACATCCCCCGGTTTCTTGATATAACCAAGGTGGAGGCTGGCGTCTTGGCATCGGCCACGTCAGGATCTTGCACGTACCTGGACACCAGGGGCTTATTACTAAGGGCGTTGTTCAGCCTGTTTTCATAAAGACCGAATACCTTAGGGAGTGTTCGGCGTCGCGAGTTTGGACTTATATGCGTCAACTCTGAATCATGTCTTTGGTCAAATGTTGGGTTTGCCTGGCTCCTGTGTTTTGCTGCCTTACGTTCCGCTCTATCGGCTAAGGCGGCACTGTGGAGAACTATCGCGATTGTGCCCAGTTCGCCAAAGTAGCACCTCAGTAGAGAAAGCCGAAAACTGACTGTCATGATATGGCTTGAGACTGGTCAACCACTCGATGACCCACCGGAATCATTAGGATTCCTCCGCATTAATGAAGGGCCATTTCCCGGTCAGGCACACACGCGCCTCGAATTTGGGCGAGCGCGGTGCCCCTAGGGGCTATATAGTAGCCCCACTATCAAACTCCTATGGCTAAGTGAAAGTGATAAAGCATTATAGTCTGGTTGCCTAGTTCGCTGCTATCACCTCCTTTATAGGACCAAGACGTTGGATCAAGTGTGAAAATGCGCCTTCTGCGAACACCCCCGCATTATATGTGTGGGGGCTGAAGCCGAAGACTGGCATCTTTCAGGTTATATACACATATACATTGACGGCCGCACATGAGGTATTTTAATTCTTGCAGGCACAAGTATAAAAAGCTTTTATATTCCATCGAAACATTGTTTTACAATAATACATGTCCTTCGAGCACTGCGTCTCTACTAAACGAGCACCCTGCAGAACTTCCTGAAAATAGTGCTCGATAGGTACTCGGCTCCCGTCCGAATCTTGGGATGCAACGTCGGTGGCCTTCATTTCCGCCCAGTATGTCTTGACACGGGAAAGAGCCATCCGCGCACCCTCTATGCATGCTGACCTCTTCATTGCATGGATATGCGGCACCGCACCAAGGAACTGCTGCACCAAACTAAAATAACTCTTCGGCTCGGGCCTTTCCGCCACAGATGACTCACGACATCCTTCATGGCGAGTCCGGATAACCTATTCAGCTCCGCCCATTCGGCCAAACGCTCGGTTAATGGAAGTGGGCGCTCTGGATTGTGGAACTGCGGCCAAAAAAGCTTTTCCACTTCGTGATCCTGTTGATCTCGGAAGTGTTCAGCCACGTCCGCGACACTTGCCGCCAAGTCTAGATAAGTATCCGCCGCACTCCACAGCCGGTCCAACTAAGCATATTTAGGATCCCCGAACTTCATCTGCAGCATAAAGGGCTTTCCAGCCGTGATATCTCCGGCCTGACGTAGCTCCTGCTTCATGGCTCTCATTGCAGAGCGAGCATCCTTGGCCTCGGTAGCGGCCTTCTTCAGGCCCTTCTGTTCCGCATGATCTTCTTTTTCAAGAAGCTCGCAGCGGTCAGCAGCATTCTTCAACTTCACAGCCATCTCAGCCATTTCCTTCTTGCTTCGGCAGTGAGCAGCCTGTTCGGCTTTCAGCTCTTTAGTCGCCTTTAAGGCAGCCGCATCGCTTCTCCTGGCCTGCTCCTTGGCTCGGGCAAGTTCCACCCGAAGGTTCTCCAGGGCAGCGGCACCATCTGCATCAAGCACACATGTTGTAAGGTACGGGCAACAAGCTCCTTTTACCGGGTGTCTTCGGAGAAATTACATACCTTGTGCCTCGTCAAGCCGCTTGTTAACAAGCGCGATGTCGGCATCTGCCACGTCAAGTTGCCGCTTTAGCTCGGCAAATTCATCAGTCCGGCTAGCCACCGGACACTTCGCTACCTACATTGGAACGGCGACATGTTATACCTGGGACTAGGATCCTCGGTGCGCCGTCATTTTTGACAACGCACCGAGTCTCAGGGGCTACTATCTATACAGGGCGCATCTTTTATATGCGGAACTGTCAAAAGGTGCATAATTTCACGTACCTCAAAACCTGTCAGTAAACTCCTGACGGCCTCGTGCAACCCGCTCTCTGCGGATGAAATCCTTTCAATCACCATGCCCATCAATGCATGGTGTTCTTCTGAGATAGACGCTCGCCCGAGCAGATCCTTCAGCTCCTCGGACCGTGCACTGGATGGTGCCGGACTCGTTCGATGGCCTTCAAAGGCCGGACACGGAGGGCTTTGGGGAGCCATATGGCTGCTTTCCGGCCCTGCCGGATTCGGAGAAACCCTCCGTGACGAAACCTCAGGGTCGCCCGCCTCGCACGGCGGTAGGGCAGGGGGAGGCGTTCCGCATCATCTCCGGACGAAGATCCTCAAGATGAGCTCACGAGAAGGGCTGAGATCCGAACTACAAGGTAAAAATTCAGTTATCTTTCTCAGGAATAGAATAGGGATGTCTCTTATTTTAAAACACCCATCTCTACTTACGGCTCGCTGAAGGGCTGATCCCCTTGAGGGCACAATGTGGCCGAGGCACCTCCCGGCGCAGGACCCTCTGACGAAGATTTCTTCCCCCGCTTTGAGACCATGGTCTCCGGGTCTTCAGAGGCGGTCCTCTTCTTCCCCTGGATGGAGGGATTCTCGATTCCTCCTTTCCTGACAGCCTCCTTCGGGGAGGCGGTAGCTTCCTTGTTCCCCCCCTTCGCCTTCTTCCAAAGGCGCGACCTCCAAAGATCTGGTAAACACGGGATCCGGCGTGGTCTCGGGGAGGGGGCGGACACTGATTAGCTTTGCTTTCGCTATCCACTCCTATTTAAGGGACAACTCTTTTAAGGGCAATTTTATGATAAATATACGGATAGCGTGTCCGGGTACAGGGCTACTTACTTGAGTAACCGGGCGATTGCAACTTAGACCTGCGTCCTTGGTCGAGTCCGGACACATTGCTTGTGATTCGAAGAACAATTTGTACATCTCCATGGGCGTCGCGCCCGTAAAGTTTTGGAGAGTTTGTGGTCCCTCCGGATTAAACTCCCACAAGCGCAGGAGGCGGCGTTTGCAGGGCAAAGTGCGGCGAATCAACATGACCTGCGTCACTACGGCCAGGTTGATGTCTCTTTCCAGGAGATCTTGAATGCGGCCCTGCAACAAGGGCACGTCCTTGGACGGCCCCCAGTCGAGCCCTTTATTGACCCATGACGCCAGCCATGGTGGAGGACCTGAGCGAAAGGCAGGTGGCGCCACCCACTTGGTGCCCCTGGGAGCTGTGATATAAAACCACTCTCGTTGCCATAAGCTGAACTCCTCTTGAAAAGAGCCCTCGGGCCATGGAGAGTCAACATTCTTGCTTATAACAGCCCCTCCGCACTCTTCTTGCTGCCCCTTGATCATCTTCGGCTCCACTTTGGAGGTCTTAAGCCACAATCCGAAGTGAGGGGTAATGCGGAGGAAGGCTTCGCACACGACAATGAACGATGAGATGTGGAGGATGGACTCCGGATCCAAGTCGTGAAATTCCAACCCATAATAAAACATGAGCCCCCTCACGAAGGGGTCCGCCGGGAAGCCTAGCCCCCGAAGGAAGTGAGATCTGAACACCATGCTCTCACCAGGCTTGGGAGTAGGAATAACCTGCCCTTGAGCAGGCAGCCTATCTGAAATTTCGCGGTTAAATACACAGCAGCTCTTATCTTTAGCACGTCTTCTTCCGTAACGGAGGAAGGCATCCACCGACCTTGAAGGTCGGAGCAGGACATCATCGAAGGTCCGAAGCGCCTGAATCTGGAGCTTTGGGTGTTGGAACTCGAGGCGAGAGGCGGATTCGATTGAGATTGAAAGAAAGGAGTAGAGCCTTGGTCTCTTTATAAAGAGGTTGAATACCAAGAGCCTTCCCCGTGACCGTTTGGGACTCGCCTTCGATAGAGGAGACGCGCCAACGGGCCTGATTGGGTTACCCACGCCCGTATTAATGAGAATCCCAGAATAAGGGACACGATCTCTGCTTTGACAAGACGTGCCAAGGAAACCGCCTCGCTAAACGCGCTGAGGTGGGACAGTAAAAACGAGTCGAATAAAGGCTTGGCTGGTGTGATGTCATCTTTGCGGAATACGTCAGCAGATTAGATTTGTGTAAATAATATTCTCTCTAAGATGGTATGTGGAACTTATTTTGCAGAGCCGGACACTATCCTTGTGTTCAAAATCTTCTATGAAGTATTCGGAGGAGGAACCCGCCTTGCAATGCCGAAGACAATTTGCGCTACCGGAGTCGTCGTCATTGAAGCCCTGGTTCAGGGAGACTCTTGAGGGAGTCCTGGATTAGGGGTGTCCGGATGGCGGACTATAACCTATGACCGGACTCCTGGACTATTAATATACAAGATTGAAGACTTCGTCCGGTGTCCGTTTGGGACTTTCCTTGGCGTGTAAGGCAAGCTTGGCGATACGTATATGTAGATCTCCTCCCATTGTAACCGACTCTGTGTAACCCTAACCCTCTTTGGTGTCTATATAAACCGGAGGGTTTTAGTCCGTAGGACGACCAACAATGATACCATAGACTATCTTCTAGTGTTTAGCCTCTCTGATCTCGTGGTAGATCTACTCTTGTACTACCCATATCATCAATATTAATCAAGCAGGAGTAGCGTTTTACCTCCATCGAGAGGGCCCGAACCTGGGTAAAAACATCGTGTCCCTTGTCTCCTGTTACCATCCGCCTAGACGCACAGTTCGGGACCCCCTACCCGAGATCCGCCGGTTTTGACACCGACAGGAGGAATGTTGTTGGTTTCAAGATTCGAGAAGTGGTATATGTCCAATTTCTACTCTTACTAGCACGATGCCCATGAGTTGCAAGGAACATCAAGATCTTGTGGGAGAAAAGGATGAACGAGGGAAGGCCTTATCTGCAAATGTGGTGAAGAGTGCGGGTAAATTGCCATATTTTCCTTCCTATCCATCAGATATAAATCAGACGACCTACATTGCAGGATGGCAGGCCCACCATCATCACCAACTCTATTTTTTATCCCTACTCTTATAAAAAGCATTGTTGGTGATGATCGGGTGCCTGCCATCCTGCAATATAGGCCGTCCGATCTATATCTGACGGATAGGTAGGAAACTATGGCAATTTTGCAAAAAGATACCCACACCCCTCTCCACTTTTGCAAATAAGGCCTTCCCTCGTTCATCCTTTTCCCCCACAAGATAAACTACTCATACAAATGCATCTTGATGTTCCGTGCAATGCATGGGCATGTTGCTAGTTGTTGCAAAAAGCCCATGTGTGTATGAGAGAGAGGGGGAGTGAAGGAGGACGGAGTGCATGTGTGACAAAGACACAAGGAGTGTGTGTGCGATAGGTATCAACTTAAAATGAGGCGATAGTGTGTGTGTGCACGATCGAGAGGGCATGTCTCAAGAAGGGAAGAAAAATCTACATAGATACAAGGAGCGGGAGAGGGACATGTATGCGATGGTGCAAGCACGAGTGTGCGGGTGTATAAACCTATCTAGAGGCTAGCTAGTCGATAAATGTTTGTGAGAGAAATACGAGTCGGGGTGCGAAAGCGAGAGTTTTGTGTGTGTGAGAGAGAGACGGTAGTCGGGAAGGGGAGTGGAAGCAGGAGTTGTGTGTGTGTGTCTGTGTGAGAGAGAGAGGAGACGGTAGTCGGGGTTGTCTGATCGGTAAACAAATGAATAATGTCAGTCTGGGATGGAGACGAAAAGGAGACCGCAACAAATGTTGTGTCTACAGGAGACAGAGAGAGTAATTTTAGTGGTATGAGTCATATGTAGAGACATATAGAGTGTGTGAGAGAATCCCATAGAGAGAAAGACAAAGTGAAAGACGAGTGGAGACTATGTGGGTGGCGGTGAAAAAGAAAGCTTAGGTACCGAGTGATACCAGAGAACAGTAGAGACGTGAGAGATAATGAAAACCGTGTAATGTATAATGATAGGGAGAGTGTGACACTTCTCAAGGGAAACGTCGAGAGACCATGTTTGTGAGGATTGGAGAAACATGAAGTGAGCATGCGGGTGAGCTGGAGAAAATAGAGTGATAGCTACCTGAAGGAGCATGTATGCGAGAGAGATGTGCGTGAAAGGAGTGAACAAAAAAGGGATTCAAATATTTGAATTCGAGATGATGATACATGTAATCCATACTCGAACCAAAATTGATATATCAAACATGCATACTCATATGAATTCACGCACATCTATGTTATTTAATATGTAGAATATACTGATCCATACATTTTAGTAGAACATAATTTGGTTAAAAAATTTCGAATTCAACCTTAAGATTTCGAGATCGTTGTATTTGTAAATCATATATACATATAAAGGAGCAGAATTCTTTGTTGTGCTTTTGAAAGTATATATAAAAGAATGGTGTATATAGAATGTAATTCCAATTGAAAATGGATCCCGCCCGAAAAAATTAGAATACAAACGGGATTCGAATTGAGTTGGCACGGTAAACGTGCACTCTGCAAAATTTGAACTAAGCGGGAAAGTCGCAGAATCACCGAAACCAAAATCTGCGAGATGGAAATCACTACTGCCTATCCCTGCCACAGAAAGCCTATCTGCTGGATTTCTATAGGTTTCGATAGGGTTAGGTTTGTAATTTCACCCAAACGTGACGTAACCGCCTCTCACCCGGATTCATACACGGTGGGCGCCAAAAAAAAACTCTCGTCGGCAGATATTCGGTGTATGCGAGATTACCGTCCTATCCCCAACCGACTAATGTTGCTGTGATGTAGTAGAAATTGAAACGTGGCTAAGTTTGTAAATTTCCTCGCATTTGAGACAAGCGCGCCCTGAATACATGGTTCCCCCCTTCCTCTCTACCTCCCTTTTCCCCATTCGTACTCCGTGAGCGCCAAAACACCCTCTCCACCCCACCCTCCTCCGTCCGGCGCCGTCCGCCACCCCATCCACCGCCGTCCTCCTCCACCATGCCGAGCCGATACCCCGCCGCCGTCCATAACAAGAGATCGACCTCTCTCATCCACGGCTTCGGACCGGGATCCTTGCATCCCGTCCTCTCGCTTCATCCCCGCCGTCGTCTACCTTGCCGACACCGCTCCTACGACCGTCTCGTCCACCGCGCCCCGCCGCCACCGTCTACCCTCCTAGATCTGCTTCCACACCGCCGACAGCCATCGCTATCGCAGCACCGTCAATTTCTCCGCAGATACGTACACGGCGCCGCACCAGAGGCGGTACTCTTTCGTATCTTCTCAACTTATTTATCGCAGCAAGAAAATAGATCGCCACTAATTTACTCTGCTTTCTTGTCTTTGTTGCAAAGTTGCCTTTGTCCGGTTTGCACCTTCAGATCCGCCATGACACGCTCAACACTATACTCCCAATGCTTATGGTTTTTCCCTTTTATATTCCACACTAGTTAAATCACAGTAGACTAAATTTCAAAATTGGGTCAGTCGATTTTTCAGAGCTCGCCGGAGTTCGCCGGTGCGATTGAAGGGGCTCGGGTGGTTGTGGGGCCTCGCCGAACGAAGAAAACTCGACGCGGGTGGGGGTTGGGGTGGGGTTGGGGGTGGGGGTGGCGGAGGAACACATGCGGTGGGGGCCGGTGGTCTGGCCGCGGCCCGTGCGGTGTTATGTATGGGAAGAATCAGAGACGAGGAAGAATAAGGGTTAGGAGACGTAGGATCTTCATCCAACCGCCTGAAATGGTCGAGAGACAGCTGGGAGTTGCATTCTTAATGCGCTCTGGTTCATCATGTGTGGGCACTGCACAACCAACATTTTATTATCCAAAATCTCATTGATCTTCTTTACCATGTTCCTCTTCTGTTCTTCTTTAATATGTACTATCTCTGTTCCTAAATACAAGTCTTTGTATAGATCCCACCATGGACTACATATGGAGCAAAATGAGTGGATCTACACTCTAAAATGTATCTGGATACATCTGTATGTGATCCATAGTGGAAATCTCTACCAAGACTTATATTTTGGAATGGAGGTAGTATGATAGTAGTACATTATGTTCCTTGTATTGAAGATGAGCAGGGACATTTGCAGTGTAGAGGTCTATACGGTCGGTTGTGATGGACACTTTGAGCCTCTTTGATTCGTAGGATCTTGTAAACATAGGAATAGGATTTGTAGTGGCCTGCCCACTTGAATCCTATAAGAATAGCAAGGAAATGCGGGTAGCTGTCTCGCCTTTGAGAGTTACACTAATATTAACGATTACCGCACCTTCACTTGAAGAGAGCTGGTATCCGAAGCCTTTCTAGCCGTCTCGGCAATACTAGCACATATATTCCAGCAAGTTCCACTTTTCTGATTTTACTCTGATGCTTAAGGTTTTCTCGTTATATCTACACTATGATCTGTGTAGCTGCTTTGTGTCGCACTAGCAGCAGTCCACTCTTGAAGCTAAACACTGCAATGACTTACAAAATTGGCACCAAGGCATTGAGTGCCATTCTGGATGCAATGAAACTCATACGCTCCCCACCTGTTGATTCTTGTTCGAATATGATCCTAATGACTATTCTAACCTCGAGGAGTCAAAGGCAGATGGCCTGTCCTGTTCACCCATCAAGGTGCCTGTTCTAATTTGGCAATGTTTTATTGATTGCGGGTATCTTGCATATGTTGTCTTGCATTTCTTCTACTTTGTTGCACCTCCATCTACTTAGTTTACTCATCATATATGTCGAGATGCCATGCCCATCCATTATCAATACATATTCCATCTGTCATCATACCATGTTTTTCCACTCAAATGTTGTTCTTGTGCATTAGACATCAAAAAGGAAGAGGCTGATTGCGAACACGAAGGAGCACCGGCAAATTCCTTGAAAAATGTGGTGGTGCCGAGAAATCGACAAAGACCCCACTTATATTGGCTGTACAACCCGGTGACACAAAACGTAGGACCGACTCCAGCAGACTGTACCCATACTTCACCGGCCACACCACTAGCCCCACCACACAGTGACCTCAAGACTCCAAAGAAAAGGTATACCGATTTCATTTTCCATAGCACCAATTTGTACCACAAAAAAATCCCACTCCAGCAGAAAGTACAGCAAGTCCACCGGCCGAAGGCCTATCCCAACTGCAGAGACGGCCAATTCCTGCAGATTGGAACCCCATTCCATTTATTCCCAGTTTAAAAGACAATGCTTTCAATGTTGTTAGGGACTACATGCATATATTCCCATTATGTGAAGATTATTGTGAAGACAAACACCATTTTCACATCTTCCTGTCCAACTTACGTGTAAGTGCTATTATTCATGGTTATTATTTTCCTATTTTCTGCTGATTGAACACATCAATGATTTACATTACATTGTTGTAACTAGGTGAGGGTCAAGCTAGATAGTCATGACAAGCAAAGCTTGCTTGTGCTTTTCAAGGTAGCATTGCAGCAGTATCGGTGTTACCTGAGGAAATCACACTTTGATGGCAAGTCTATAAACGAATTTCTGGTGAAGTCTCCTGTGCTAAATTTAGAAGACATTGAATGGAAAAACCTTGTTAAGCACTGGTCTTGTTCCCAGGATGAGGTATTGTCTATGAAATCACATGACAATTTGAACTTCTACTTTTCCGCATGTGCCTTACGGATCTTTTTTGTAGGAAATCTGCTCGAAGAAGAATTCCGGTTTGACAAGAACGACAGGATATCACAAATATGCTGCCCGCTGATTTGCTCTTGTTAGTACCTGTTGTCCTATATCACTGTACTTGCATACATACCTGGTTCATTATGTGACAGCAGTATGCATGATAGCTTGCTTATCAATTGTTCGCTCCAAATTATCTGATCTGTATGAATGGTTACATTAGTGTAGAATATATCCAATGCCAATGCTTTTTAGCTCTGCATTGTTCTTGTAAGTACATGCTGTCCTTTATCAGTGTACTTATAATGACAGGTAGTTGTTCATGTACCATCACTCTGCAGCTTATTTTCCTTTGCCCTCCATTTTCTACACATCAGATCTATATTTACGCTTACCATAAGGTTGGTACTGAAGAAGTTTAGCTGTGCATTGCTCTTGGCTGTACCTTTTGCTGTATCGCTGCACTTACATTTATAGCTACTTGGTTATGTAGCATCACTCTTCATCTTATCTTAAATATTCTCCATTTTTGTATATTATCACATCTATATTTACTCTTAACAAAATGTAGAATAAAGGCAATGCTTTTGACGAAGATTCTGTGGTAAACTTCTTGAATTCCCCCATCGGCATGGACAAGGCCTTTATAGAGCTGTCTTCACCAATAATGTAAGTTTGTCCATCTCAAGCCTTCAAACTTTGTTGTATATATTTGGTTAGGCATGACTGCAATGAGCTGTTTATTTTTGATGTTTGCATCAAATTGCTTGTTTAAAGTTTATTATGTAGTTCATAAACAAAGTTTGTCCTTTGTGAATTTAAGTTTTCAGTTATGCGACCAAGTTCCTTCTTCATACCATGTGAATTAAACTATCTGAGCAAGTGATCTTCTTTTGCACCGCATGTATGCTTCATTCTTCATCCGTAATCCGGTGGTGTGGTGAACCTACCCACTACTGACACAATGTCATATTCTGCAATGTCTTAACTATGAACAATGTCATATCATTCTACTATTATTTAAACCGTCTCTTTATTTGCCAATCTGAAATTGTATAAATTGACAGCACACTAACCATTGATACTTATGAGTTCTTGATCTGCAATCCAGTGGTGTCGTGAAGCTGCCAACTCCTTCACAATGTCATTTCCTACCATGTCTTGACCTGAACAATACCATATTGTGTTAATGCAATTTTAAACTGTGTCACTTTATTCACAAGAAGAAATGTGATGAATTGTCAAGATCGATACTTTTATGTGCAAAACCCGTCATCCGTCTTCGCTTGTTTATCTTTCAGTGAGGAAGATATAAGTGTTGAACAAGCCTTGATCTCATCATCTTGCTCGGCTGCTTGAGCTGCAGCTCCCACAGGCTAACCTTTCTTGAACTCTATTGAAGTGCTGTCGGTTTTGTATATTATTTTTTCGGCGTGTTTATTTGCACTGGTGGCGATCTTTGATGCCTAGTGTATGTAATCTGCTGTCTGCTTGTGCTTTATTATCATAGTGGTGAACTTTCATGCCCAGTGGATGTAATATGCCGTAATTTCTTTATTGTATAGTCTAGGTTTTTTCTTATTCACGATGCTGCAGTTATGTTCTTTGTATATATATCCTGTCTTCACAAAGAATCGCCAAATGTAAAATTACGGTACATAATCGGGTCGTCATGCAATCACGATGTAGGTTGGGCACGAAGCGTGTCGAACAGCTCACGGGCGGCGGCAGCCGAAATGAACCCCAGCCCATGATTGTGCGAATCAAATCACGGGCTTTTAACGAGCCAAAATTGTCTCGGTCCTTGTTAATTGCGAGCAGGCGGATGCAAACCGGGCGTAGTTAGGCCCAACTATATGACGGGCTTTTAACAGACCGAAATTAATATAGGGCCAAAATGTTAAACGGGCCCTTAACAGGCCAAAACTAATATCAGGCCGAATTACTAAGTGGGCCTTTAGCAAGTGGGCCCAAAAGCATAGTGTCCAGTTGACGGGCCGAATCTGATATGGGCCATAATTGAGCCCAAAGCCTCTTAAAGGGCCAGACCTGATCTGGGCCGTAATTTGGCCCAGAACGTGGTAGACTTTTAACGGGCCGGATCTCATATAGGCCACTATTAGGCTCGGAGCGTGGCAGGCCATTAATGGACCGGATCAAATATGGGCTGTCATTTGGCCCAAAACATGGCAGCCAGTTAATGGGCCGGCCTACTAGGGTCCTCAAAATCTTGTGGGCTTACAGCTGGGCTGGCCCATTAATGTTGGCAAAATCTCGTGGGCCTTTAGCTGGGCCGGCCCAATATAATCCGCAAGAATCTTGTGGGCCTTTACCTGGGCCGGCCCATTATGGCACACAAAAATCTTGTGGGTTTTACAGGCGGCCCATTATGGCCCGCAAAATCTTGTGGGCCTTTAGCTGGGCCAGCCCATTATGGTCCGCAAAATCTCAAGGGTCTTTAGCTGGGCCGGCCCATTATGGTCCTCAAAATCTAGTGGGCCTTCAGTTGGGCCGGCCCATTTAAACTTGTTGGGCCGGTCCACGTGTCAACATATCATAGGCGAGTCTCGCCCATTGGATGAGTGACACCTGTACCAACACGGACCTGACACGTGTCTCCTCCAGCCAATGATGATTTTACACGTGGAAAATCCCCATTGGTCGGGGCTTTTAACGGGTTATCGGATCCAAAACCTGACCCGATAGCTTAACGGCGTTCCGTTATGGTGGATGCCACGTGTCGGTCACCCTTGACGAAAGCACTTCTGTGACGCGCGATTTATCATCATGGAAGTGGACACTTCTGTGATGATAATTTTTGTAATGTCATGGAACACTTCTACGACAGCACATGTATGACTATCTTGATTCTGTCATAAATTTGTCATGGATGTACATGCATGAGAAAAAACGCGACCTACTGTGACAAACACGTATCATCACGGAAGTGTATTTTTTTGTAGTGTATGTTGTTCATCTTGGGTGGGAAACAAATAGTAAAGCAATCATCATCTGTCTTTTTATTAAATTAAAGCAATCATCAGCCTGCTATCATTATTTTTGGATCATCAACTGGTTGTTACCATCACTCTAAATTTCTACATGTTGTCCTTACATAATATCACCATATTTTTTCGTATGCATGTCAGATATTGTACACAGTCATGCTGAAAAATCTGGAGTAAAAACAAGGCCTTCTAAGCAGACAGTGCTACCTGTCAAAGCAGATCTCTTGTTGGGTCCCGATAGCTCCTCAGAGATGGATTCAGAGACAGATGACCTGTCCTATTCCCCCACCGAGGTGTATGCTCTAACTTGGCACGGTTATACTGCTCATATCATGCATATGTTGTCTTGCATTACATAGATTAGACATCATATACACAATATTCAACACCATGTTCTTAGTTCAGACATCATATCTAATGCCCTCTATTTAGCATATAAATCACATATGTAAATTAAATGGTGCGATCCTGATTACTTAGATAACATGTAGGTGAATTATGTCATGCGATCCTGTTTAGTTATTCATCATATCTTTGAATTATGTTATGCTATGCTATCCAGTTTAGATAGACATCATATATGTGAAATTATGTCATGCTATCCGTTTTAGTTAAACAATATACATGTCAACTATTTCATGCCCTCTTTTTTCCACACTATGTATTGCATCTGTCTCTCATACAATGTCAGTACATTCAACAATGTTTCCTGTTTATCAGCCATTTGAATTGGAGCGGGTGATGCCAGCATGTAGCGGACTAAAAATACGGTCTTCAAATAAAACAGTGCTACCTCTTGGTGGAGATAGCACCCCGGTTGTACATGCACGAGAACCAGCCCTACCATACATAACCCAAACTCTCGCAGATTGTACCCCTACTGTGATGGATAGAGAACATCCTTCACCTGATCTAACCCCAACCCCAGCAGATAGTAACCCAGTTCCTGTTGACACAGCACCATCTCCACCACAGATCTTCCCAACAAGAGCAGTTAGTAAGGCAACTCCAGTGCCCAAAGGGCCAGTACTACCACGGCGAACCCAAACTCCACCAGTTAGTACGCCTATTCCTGTGGAGGAAGCACAACCAGCTAGTCGTAGTTTAGCATCTATCGCATTTGATGTTGTTAAATCGTATGTTCGTATCTTCCCATCTTGGAAATATTATCTTTGAAGATGAAGGAAAATGCCGATTCTGTGTGTTTGTCCAGGAGTTATGTGTAAGTAATGTTATTCATGGAAATTACTTTGCTTTGTCCCATACATCCTACTTCCATGATGGTTATAATACAACAAATTTTCCCATTTTTCTCTATAGAGAAGGACCGATTTGGAAACTCAGGATGAGGTAACCTGTGCTCATACCTCTACTATCTTCAAGAATGCTTGGTGGTAGTATCGGTATTACCTGAAGAAAACGTACTTCACCGGCAAAGAAACTCATCAAATTCCCTTACGTTCTCCTGAGACACATTTACTGAACGATGACTGGGAACGCCTTGTTCTGTACTAGTCCCGAACCAATAATGTGGTAAGGCCTATGAGCTCATTTTTTATTTTTAAGTACTATATTCTTCCGTCTTACTGTACTCTGTTCATGTCGAACAAGTGCCTAAACCTAAAGAACAATTGTTCTAATTTAAGATTCCATTGCTATCATAGTTCAAAAAAGCGCTAGGCGTTAAGCGTTTTGCCACTGCCTTGCGCTTTACTGACCAAAGTGCATGCTTATGCGCAGTTATGCACAGATTAAGCGTAGTTATGCGCAATGCATTTCGCCAACGCCTAGAGCCTAGGCGCGCTTAAGCGCTCGCTTAGGCGCGCCTTTTTTAACTATGATTGCTATCGTGCATACGGCTTTGCTCTTGTATCACTGTATTTACTCATACAAACTTATTTTAAATTAAAGGATCCAATCGAAACTCCAAAGGCACAGCAGGTATGTTCACGCATGTTTCTTTAACAGGCTTGCTCTTATCAATAGCTCTATTGATTTCATTTTCAATTCTGTATACAATTGACTTCTCATATCATGCACATTACTAGCATCACAAGAGAGCCAATAGTGTTGTTGTACATGTAGACCCGTGGTACCCATATGAAATCTTGTTGTCCCGTATAGTTTCCCATGCTTTGTATTCTTTCACTGCTGCTTTGTCTTGAACTGATATGATTTGAACCATGTCTCTATTTTGATTTGGCAATACAATGCAGTGACCATAGGACATAGATATATGTTTGTTTGATGCTTTTATTATGTACTAGTACTTGGAAACAGAAGACTTGGTAGTTTAATCCTGTCCACCTTACTAATGAACTGGTTCACCGAAATGAGTTTCATATACTGGTACATGCTAAACTGTTATGTATGCGCTTGTTTCTTCTTTTGGAATCTTGATGAGAATATTGGGGAAGAGTGCCTTATTAAGCAATGGTAAAGGAAGTAATGCAGATAAGGTTTCAGGATAGTGACACATCTTTGTTAGTCTCCAACAAAGCTGATAAAACAGCTAATGAAGACTATCTCGAAGATAGTGAGACAACCCCAAAGTCTTATCTTGGTTTAGTGTTGGAGTTACTGGCCACTACCGCTTGCACAAGCTATTCAAACTCACTGTCTGAATCAGTTCGGTTTCTTGAGTCTCAACTACAAGCTGAAAGACATCGATCGGTGTCTTTGCGACAAGAAGCGGAAGGACTCCGGAAGTCCCTGGAGCATTCAGATGCATACTTTCTGGTGCAACAGCAAGCGTTGGAGGATTTTAGCGCCAAACAGGACAAAGCTAATAAGCTTGCTAATCTTATTGGCAGCATGGTGGATACCACGTTTCTTGAGCTCTTATGAAGTTGTTTCAGTTATGCTCTTGTTTTGCTGCCGCGTTTATTTGCACTGGTGGCCAATTTTGACGGCCAAGTGTATGTAATATGCTGCTTTGTTCCCTATATTTGCACTAGTGGCGAACTTTGATGCCCAGTGGATGTAATATGTGTAATAGCGGTAATAAGCTAGCGTTAATTGCTTGCTTATTTATTTCCTTCTTGTCTTGTTTAGTAGTTTGCTTGTAGTCACTTCACTTCTTTTTCTATGTTTTTCTAATAATCATGGCAACACATGGACTGTTGTAACCATGGGCCTCTTGCGGGCCGTATGATCCATGGGCCTTCTATACGGGCCGTAGGATCCATGGTCCTTCTATGGGCCGTACGATCCATGGGCCTTTTACGGGCCGTAGGATCCATGGGCCTTCTACGGGGCTTATCATCATTTCGCCACTCATGGGTCGTACTATTCGTGGACAATAACGGGCCGTTTATTGGCCGTATTTGATAACTCTATGAAAACATCCCAACGGGTTTTTTCGACATGAAAATGGCCCAACGTATTAACGGGCCGCAAACGGGCTGACTGTAACCATGGGATGAATTTGGCCCACAAGCAGAAAATGACAGTAACGGGTCGTAAGTAACCGAATGTTGGAAATGAGCCCAAGATTAAATGGGCCCTGACAAGGCCGAAAGATATCATAGGCTGGAAACGGCCCAACGGAATAATGGCCGTTAATGGTTATAAAGTGATACACTGTTCATTACGGGCCAGTTTTACCATGGGCCGTTAAGGGGCCGAGGGTTACTAAGGGCATCATATGGGCCGAAAGACGTCATGGGCCATACATGGGCCGGAAGTTAAAACGGGCTGGAATTATATTGGATGGCCTAGATGACGCTACTGGGTCTAATTCGGATAGGCCGTAAACGTGCCCATGCATAGCGGGCTGTAAACGGGCTATATGCGAACATGCCGTTAATAGGCTTGCTGTGGGTCGGCCCGCCACCTTTTGACCAAGTCAAACAGGCCGGCCTTTTCACACGAATGGGCCTCTTTTGGGCCGTGCCACATGTCGACGTATCATAGGCGCTTTGTGTCCAATGAGTGGATGACATCTGTCCCAACGGTGAGCCGACACGTGTTTCCTCCAGCCAATGATGATTTTACACGTGGAAAATCCCCATTGGTCGGGGCTGTTAACGGGTTATCGGATCCAAAACCGGACCCGATAGCTTAACAGTGTTCTGTTACGGTGGATGCCACGGGTCGGTCACCCTTGATGAAAGCACTTCTGTGACGCACAATTTGTCGTCATGGAAGTGGAAACTTCCGTGATGATAATTTTGGTAATGTCATGGAACACTTCTATGACAGCACAGTTATGACTATCTTGATTCTGTCATAAATTTGTCATGGATGTACATGCATGACAAAAAACGCGACCTACTGTGACAAACACGTATAATCACGGAAGTGTATTTTTTTTGTAGTGATGCAAGGGTGTAAATATATCCAAGACATATGAAGATGATCATAAGAGAAAAATTCAAGGATTAGTCATAGATTCATGCCTTGCATGTATCCAAATGGAGTTCCTACTCCAAATATGAAGCATCAATGATGTTCAATTCTCCTCTCAACCAGAAAAAGACTTTCTCATCAAGCGGTTTGGTAAATATATCCGCCAATTGCTTATCGGTACGAACATGCTTAAGATCAATGTCCCCTTTAGCAACATGATGTCGAATGAAATGATGACGAACTACAATATGCTTAGTACGAGAATGTTGCACGGGGTTGTCAACAATCTTAATAGCACTTTCATTGTCACAAAGCAATGGAACATGTTTCACATTGATCCCATAATCTTTAAGAGTTTGGGTCATCCAAAGTAATTGAGCACAACATGAACCGGCGGCAATATATTCCGCTTCGGCGGTGGATTAGGATACCGAGTTCTGTTTCTTGGAAGACCAAGACACAAGAGATCTAGCAAGAAATTGACAAGTACCCTAAGTGGACTTTCTATCAACCTTGTCTCCGGCATAGTCCGAGTCGGAATAGCCAACAAGATCAAAAGAGGACCTCTTAGGATACCAAATGCCAAAATTTGGTGTATGTATTAAGTATCTCACTATCCTTTTCACAGCCTTAAGATGACTTTCTTTGGGGGCCACTTGATATCGTGCACATGCACACGCTTAGCATAATATCGGGACGAGAGGCACATAGATATAACAATGATCCAATCATAGAGCGCTAAACCGTTTGATCAACCGGTTTACCATCCTTAGTCAAGTCAAGATGTACACTAGCAGGCATGGGAGTTTTCACACCTTTGCTTTCTTGCATGTTGAACTTCTTGAATAAGTCCTTGGTGTACTTTGTTTGAGAAACAAAGGTGCCTTCCTTAGTTTGATTGATTTGCAAACCAAGAAAGAACTTGAGTTCACTCATCATAGACATCTCAAACTTCTTTGACATTAGCTTTCCAAACTTTTCAGTAAAATAAGGGCTAGTCGAACCAAATATGATATCATCAACATAAATTTATCATTAACCCTTTTAGTGAAAAGAGTATAATCTATCTTTCCAATCTCAAAGCCTTTTTCAATAAGGAACTTGGTCAAGCATTTATACCACGCTCTAGGAGCTTGCTTAAGACCATAAAGAGCTTTGTGAAGTTTGTAAACATGATCGGGTTTCTTAGGATTGACCAAGCCGGGAGGTTGTTTAACATAAACTTCCTCCTCAGTTTCACCATTTAGAAAAGCACTTTTAATGTCCATTTGGTATAAACTGATATCATAGTGATTAGCATAGGCAAGTAAGATGCGGATGGACTCAAGTCTAGCAACGGGGGCATATGTCTCACCGTAGTCCATACCTTCGACTTGAGTGTAGCCTTGGGCGACTAGACGAGCTTTGTTGCGGACAACTTGACCATCTTCAGCTTGCTTGTTGAAAAACACCCATTTGGTACCGATGATGTTGTGGTTGTTGTCGGGCTTCTCTACCAATGTCCACACTTGATTTCTTTCAAAGTTATGTAGCTCTTCATGCATGGCATTTATCCAATCTGGATCTTCCAATGCTTCTTCAACCTTCGTAGGTTCAATACTAAAGATGAATGAGTAATGTTCACAAAAGTTGGCCAAACGAGTTTTAGAGCGAGTGATTCTCCCGGTGTGGATATCGTTGTAGATTTGCTAGACAGGATGGTCTTTGGCGACTCTTGCTCGAACTCGTGGGAGCTTTTGCTTGGGTCGGAGTGGAACATCTTATTCACCATCTCCTTCTTCTTCTTGGCCTTCTTCATTGTTGGCGTTTTCGTTCTCTTGTTGCAATGGAGAAGGAGGTTGTTGATATTCATCTTGGTGCACTTCCTCGTTTTCTTCATCTTGGTGTGTCCCACTTGTGGATGCTTCCATATCAACTCTTGGTTCACCTTGTCGTGAGGTAGAAGCTTCCACTTGGACAGACGAGGTACTCTCCTGCACCTCTGTTGGACGAATCTTGCCAATAGACAAGTCTTGGATTGCTTCCAAAGGGTCTTTGTCTCCTACATCAATTGGCAATTGCTCTACTTGCGAGCCATTAGATTCATCAAACTTCACATCTACCGTCTCTTCAACCTTTCGAGTGAAACTGTTGTAGACACGGTAAGTGTGAGAGTTTGAGCCATAACCAACTAGGAAACCCTCATGAGATTTAGGAGAAAATTTAGAACGACGATGCTTATCAAGAATGTAACACTTTGAGCCAAATACTCGAAAGTATCCAACTTGGGGTTTGTTACCGGTGAGGAGCTCATATCTTGAGTCTTCTTTGAGTAGCTTGTGAAGATACAAGCGATTTGTTGCATGACAAGCTATCTCAACCGCTTCCGCCCAAAAGTGTTTTGGAGTCTTGTACTCATCAAGCATCATTCTTGCCATCTCAATAAGAGTTTGGTTCTTCCTCTCAACAACTCCATTTTGTTGAGGCGTGTACGTAGCCGAGAACTCGCGTGAAATCCCCGCTTCGCCAAGAAAGGTGTCCACATTTGTGTTCTTGAACTCCGTTCCATTGTCGCTGCGTACCATCTTGATCTTCACTTCAAATTAATTTTGGGCCTTCCTAGCGAAGCTCTTGAAGATCTTTTGGACCTGCGACTTATCATCAAGAAAGAACACCCACTTAAATCTTGAAAAATCATCAACTATGACTAGAACAAATGAGTTACCACCGAGACTCTTGTAGGCATTGGGACCAAAGAGATCCATATGAAGTAGCTCGAGCGGTCTTCTTGTGGTCATAATGTTCTTCACGGGGTGACTTCCTCCAACCTGTTTTCCTGCTTGACAAGCACTACAAAGTCTATCCTTGTCAAATATAACATCTTTCACTCCAAGGATATGATCACCTTTAATAAGCTTATCAAGATTTCGCATGCCCACATGACCAAACCTTCAATGCCACAACCAGCCTTTTGAGGATTTAGCAATTAAGAAAGTTCTAGGTTGAGCCTTTTTAGTGAAATCAACAATGTAAGATCACCTCTACGGATACTGGTAAATACCATTTTATGATTATCTCTACGAAACACTTGGCAATCTACTTCAGTAAATAGGACGTTGAAACCAAAGTCAGCAAGTCTAGATATGGAAAGTAAATTGTAGCCAAGCGATTCAACGAGCATAACATTTTGTATGGAGCTATCATGTGAGATGGCCACCTTAACTAGGCCAACCACCTTACCCTTTGAGTTATCACCGAAAGTGACATACTTTCGAGGGCCATCATTTTCAGCAAGCTCACGAAACATATATTTGTCTCTGGTCATATGATCAGTACATCCACTATCAAGGACACATTCCTTTCCTCCAGCCATGTAGCCGCGAAGATTAGCCATAAGCCCAAAGTGTCTCACGCATCATCAAGATCATAGTCACTATCATCATCCTCATCATAGTATCCATGTTCTATATCGTCTTGTGACTGATCAACTCCTAGAGAGGGTAATTCATTAGAAGTATGACCATAACAATGTTCAACTCTATTAATTCTAATGACTTCGGAAATGATATTGCTAATAATTCCAACATCTCCTTTGGCACGCATGAGATCACGAAGCTCAAATAGACAATCATCAAACTTAGGATCACTAGTACTCATCTTACTCAAGGCAATAAACATGTGAAGAATTTTGTCTTGATTTTTCAAGGAATAATTTGGGAACCGTTCCTCAAGAAATCTCCATATAGTGTAGGCACAATCAAGAGTAGGTAAGCTAGCAATCAAATTTTTGGGCAATCCTCTAATGATAAGATTGATAGTTCTAATATTGTGAATCATGTCAAGATCCTCATCGGGAGAGGGATGCAAGGGATCACTAGGGGAAATGCAAGGACTAGTAATGTACTTGTTCAACTGATATTCATTGAAAATCTCAAGCATCTCATTTTTCCACTCATGAAAGAACTCTCCATCAAGTATAGGCACTCTATGTCTAAGACTCCCCAATGTAGACACATCCATCTTCCTCCAAAGGTGTTTAAACCAAAGCAATGGAGACCAATGCTCTGATACCAATTGAAAGGATCGAGAAGAGGTGTCTTGAGGGGGGTGAATAGACTCTTAGCAAGAAAAGTTGCAGTTTTTAAATTCTTTAAGTTGAAGTGGAGTTTTAGCACAAGTTCAAACATTCACAATACATATCAAGCAAGCATGACAAGAGTATATGTGCAGCGGAAAGTAAATCATGCAAATTGCAAGAATGTAAAGGGATGAGATTGAAGTGTGCAAACGCAATTGGAGACACGGAGATTTTGTATCCGTGGTTCCGATAGGTGGTGCTATCGTACATCCACGTTGATGGAGACTTCAACCCACGAAGGGTAACGGTTGTGCGAGTCCACGGAGGGCTCCACCCACGAACGGACCACGAAGAAGCAACCTTGTCTATCCCACCATGGCCATCGCCCACGAAGGACTTGCCTCACTAGGGTAGATCTTCACGAAGTAGGCGATCTCCTTGCTGCATACAAACTCCTTGGTTCAACTCCACAATCTTGACGGAGGCTCCCAAGTGACACCTAGCCAATCTAGGAGACACCACTCCCCAAGAGGTAATAGATGGTGTGTTGATGATGAACTCCTTGCTCTTGTGCTTCAAATGATAGTATCCCGAACACTCAGCTCTCTCTCATAGGATTGGATTTGGTAGAAAGATGATTTGGGTGGAAAGCAACTTGGGGAAGGCTAGAGATCAAGATTTATGTGGTTGGAATGGAATAGCTTGGTCTCAACACAAGGGTAGGTGGTTCTCTCTCAGAAAATGTATGTTGGAAGTGTAGGCATGTTCTGATGGCTCTCTCCACGAATGAAGAGTGGGTGGAGGGGTATATATAGCCTCCACAAAAAATCTAACTGTTACACACAAATCACCAAACTCGGTCGGACCAATTTGGTTCATAATGTGACCGTTACACTACAAAAAAATTCCACTTCCGTGATGATACGTGTTTGTCACAGTAGGTTGCTAACTTGAGGACCGGTTCAGGGGACATTGGTGCTTTCATTGAGAGTTCCGCTGTGTGTTCGGCAAAAGGTCGATGGCTCGCCTGTAGATCAACTGCGACTTAGGCATCTTTGTCACCAGCTCAACTGGTCACCTTGGTTCGACCAAGGGCTGCGCCCTACCTCCGATCGTCATGTTCGGATGAGGGCCTTCATCAACATCAACTCCGATCTCTATCAAGATCATGGAGGAATCATCCAGGGAGCCCGGGGGCTCAACGTCAACATTGCCCTCGGGCAACCGTACTGTTTTTCTGGACAACGGACTTGTGTCCGCCACCACCGCCTCCTCAAGCGTCGTTTTAACGATTGCTTTGGTGGAATTGTGCGGAATTGAGTCCACAACAACCCTGGAAAATTTCGCCGAGTTCCGATTGAGTCCACAACAACCATGGAAAGTTCCGCCGGTTTTTTGTCATGCATGTACATCCATGACAAATTTATGACAGAATCAAGATAGTCATACCTGTGCTGTCGTAGAAGTGTTTGATGACATTACCAAAATTATCATCACGGAAGTGTCCACTTCCATGACGATAAATCGCGCGTCACAGAACTGCTTTCGTCAAGGGTGACCGACACGTGGCATCCATCGTAACGGAACGCCGTTAAGCTATCGGGTCGGGTTTTGGATCCGATAACCCGTTAACAGCCCCGACCAATGGGGATTTTCCATGTGTAAAATCATCATTGGCTGGAGGAAACACGTGTCGGCTCACCGTTGGGACAGATGTCATCCACTCATTGGACAGAAGGCGCCTATGATACGTTGACACGTGGCACGGCCCAACAGAGGCCCATTCCTGTGAAAAGGCCGGCCCGTTTGACTTGGTCAAAAGGTGGCGGCCCGGCCCATGGAAAGCCTGTTAACGGCATGTTCGCATATAGCCCATTTATAGCCCGCTAACCCAAGGCCCGTTACGCCCTATCCGAATTAGGCCCAGTAGCGTCATCTGGGCCATCCAATATGATTCCAGCCCGTTTTCACTTCTGGCCCATGTATGGCCCATGACGTCTTTCGGCCCATATGAGGCCGTATGTAACTCTTGGCCTATTAACGGCCCGTGGTGAAACTGGCCCGCAATGAACAGTGTATCACTTTTGTCACAGCCCCAGATTAGCCATGCTTGACTTTGCTTGCTCATCATGTCATCATGTTTAAATTCCTAAGAAACATGAAATGGGGATGTTGAAACCCTAGCACCAAATGAATTCAACTAGGTTCAAACTTAAAACTTTTCAATGAACCCAAAATGCCCTTCATAAATGTTCACCATCTTTGGTCCTGGCTAAACCCTCTGCCAATTTTTTTCATATTTTTGGAGGCTATTCTGGATTTTTGCACCAAGCCATAAGTATTTGCATTTGGGCAATTTAAACCCTATAAATAATTTAAAATGCCCAAATAATCTTGAAGGTATTTTTAGGTTGTTGAGAATATTTTCAAATGTGCCTCCGAATATTTTCAGGTTTTTCGTAAATGGAATAGTATTTTACTATTTCAAAACACGTAAACGTAAAACAAATAAAAACAAAAACAGGAAAAGCAGACGGAGAGAAACCTTACTGGACTTACCTCTCAAATTTCACTCACAAGAAATTTCACCCGACCGCCCAAAGACTGCAGCCTGGCCGCCCAGCCCACCACCGCTTCCTCCCCGTGCCTTCCCTAGCCAGAGGAAGCGGTCGGCGCCACATGAGCACGCTGGCCCGCCACCTCCTGCTTGCTTGCCTTGGAGTCGGCCCAGCGCCACGTGCATCGCCCGACCCTCCTGGATCTCTCTCACTCTCCCGTGCTCCCCTCCTCTGTTCCTCTCACGCGACGGCCGAACGCCACCTCGCCACCATCGCCCGACCCTCCCTGGATCTCTCTCACTCTCCGTGCTCCCCTCCTCTGTTCCTCACGCAGACGGCAACGACACCCTCGCCACCATCACCGACCACCGCGGCCACAGCCGTCCCCACGCCTCTCCGTGCTATCCCCGCTGTCCGCCTCGACGCCGTGAAGCTTTTCCCACAACAAGCGCAAGCTCGGACGCCCTCAAACGACGACCACGCCGTCTTCTTCAACCCCGTCCGTCGAGATCGTCACCGCCGTTCGCCTGCACGGACCTCCCCGAGCCCATCGAGCACCCCGACGGCCTCGTCGTGAGCACCTCGTCGTTTTCCCTCTCCTCTCTTCCTCGTTTGCGTGCCGTAGCCGCACTAACCACCGGACCCGAGAGCTCATCGCCGCCGTAGTTCCTCACCGCCGTGGCCAGGGCCACCCCAGCTTGCGCCTGAGCGCGTCACCATGTTCGCCGCCCTCCCAGGAGCCCGCAGCGCCCTTCGGTTTCTCCTCTAGTGCACCGTAGCGTCGACCCCTTCCACGTCCGAACTCCGGCCACCGCGGGTGCGCTCGCCGTCGTCGATTCCGGCGACCACGCGGCCTCCCGTGCGGCTAGCTAGATGCGGGCATGCTCGGGCTACCTTCACGGTGGCCTTTCGCGGCGTCCATACGCCGCTCAGAAGCAGTGATCGTGAAGCTTCGCCAGAGATTTGGTCACCGCCGGTGGGACTCCGGTGAGCCGGCGTGGCACACTTAGTTAACACTAATGACGCCATTAGCTGATCATCGTGCCAGCGACGGATGGGCCCCATGCTAGATTAACCCCGAATTATTCCCTGTTTAAATTAGACTAACCCACCGGGCCCACATGTCGAGTTGACTTTCTTTGGCGTGGCGATTGACTAGGCCCACCTGTCATCCACCCAAACCGATCTCAGGTCACCGACGTGTGGATCCCACACGTCGAGTTTGACCTAAACCCGCTGTTGACCTGTTGAGGTCGGCATGACCTAATCTCGACGCAATAACTCTTTTTCCGGATTTATTTTAATTCAGGAAATTCCGTAAAATATTCTAAACTTCTAAAATTCATAGTAATTCAACCGCATTCTCAGATTGAAATAATTTATATATGAAAAATTATCAGAAAAATCCAATTTATCCATATGTACCATTTTCATGCATGTTTGATCAAGTTAACCTCACTGAATAGGATGAATCATGATTAGGGTAATTTATGAACTAGCATTTGGAGTTGGAGTTTAACCTTGTTTGAATTCCACTTCAATTAACTTGGCTTACTGCTGCATTAGGTCAATTCAGTTCCTTAACATGACTTGTCATTCATTTGTTTGTGCATTGCATTGATTGTGTTTTTTCTTGTTTGTCGGTGGTTGTTCCCTCTCGATAGACGTGGTTTCGACGATGAGATCGATGACACTGATGAAGAGCTATATTATCTTCGGAAGTGCCAGGCAAGCAAAACCCGCTTGTTCATTCCGATATAATCCCACCCTCTCGCTCCTGCTCTATTTTACTGCATTAGGACAACAACGACTCATGTGTTACTTGCTGCGGTAGTTGAACCCCTTTATCCTCTGCATGACCTGTCATTCCACAGTAATTAGATGAAACCCACTAGCATGAGTAGGAGTTGTTTGAGCCCTGATGTGCCTACTCATTCATGCTTGGTTGTCATATTGTGTCAGGTCTGATTCATCGGGAATGAATTGGAAGGTGGTGAACATGTCCTACTGTGTGAGAGCTAAGTGTGTGAACACGATTTGGTAAAGGTAGCGGTGAGAGGCCATGTAGGAGTACATGGTGGGTTGTCTCATTGAAACCGTCCTCAAGAATCGAGTTACGTGTTTGTGATCCATGAACAGTTACTACCACACATTGGGTTCCGTAACTCGACCCCTCTCGACTTATTAATCAACTTGATCTCTGTCCAGGAGTTGCAACTAGTTTCTGGTGTTTGTAGGTAGTGTTAGTAGTCTACCAAGTGGCACCCGATACAGGTGGGCTTGGGACAGACTAGGCACCGTGGCACGGTGTACCAAGCATAGATCCATCCGTCGATGTGGGCTTGGGAACCCTGCACACATCGTTTGGGGCCGTGAGCGACACCGCAGGCGGATCTCCTTGCGGATGGAACCCGAATAGGCGATAAACCTGGACTAGAGACTTGTGTGGTTAGTCAGGTCGTGGCCGACTCCCTCGCCAGGCTTCCGCTTGAAGGTTGCCGAGATACACAAGGTGTACATGGCGGTAAGTGGCGAGAGCGTGTGTGACGAAGTACACCCTGAGGGTTAATATGATCTATTCGAATAGCCGTGTCCACGGTAAAGGACTTCTGGGTTGCCTATATCAGTTCATAGACAAGTGAAAGTGGATACTCTAAAATGCGCAAGATAGCGTGAGTGCTATGGATGGCGTTCTCGTAGGAAAGACGGGATCGGATCCATAGTGGTGTATTCATTGGTGAATATGTGGACTCGTGTGCGCCACCTCAAAAGAGTTACTTGCAAATGTAGTTTAGGATAGCCACCGAGTCAAAGCTGGCTTGTCGCAGTCAAACTCCACCACCCCTTTGTTGATAATGATGCATATGTAGTTAGTTACGATGTAAGTCTTGCTGAGTACGCTTTGTACTCACGTTTGCTTATTTTATGTTTTGCAGAGAGACGTCAGTCTCGCTAGTAGTTCCGCTTGGACTTCGACGTTTAGCTTGTTACCTCTGCTACGATCTTGTGCCCTCGGCATGATGTGGTAGATAGTCAGGCTTCTCAGCCTTTTTCATTTGTAGATGTCTGTACTCAGACATGTTAAGCTTCCGCTTGTGCTTTGACTTGTATGCTCTGAGTGTTGGGTCATGAGACCCCTGTTTGTGTAATATCTCGCTCCTCGGAGCCTAATGAATAAATATTTGAGTCGTAGAGTGATGTTGTGATGCCATGTTGTATTTACACATATTGAGCATATTGTGTGTATGTTTGAAATGCTTGGTATGTGTGGGATCCGACAATCTAGTTGTTTATCCTTGGCAGCCTCTCATATGGGGAAATGTAGTCTAGTGCTTCCTGGCGATAGTAGTCCGCTACAGCCCGGTTCACCGGAGTCCTGCTAGCCCAGCACTACTGCTCTGGACACTTGACTGGCCGACATGTGTTTCACTTCGTTCCTGTGTCTGTCCCTTCGGGGAAATGTCACGCGGTGATATCCGGAGTCCTCCCTAGCCTGCTACAGCCCGGGTTCCCAGAGTCCTGTTAGCCCTGTGCTACAGCCCGGATTCACACGCCGCTGACCGACATGCTCGATGTGATTCATGTATGCCTGTCCCCATGGGTTAGTGCCGCTTTGGGTTCACGACTAGCCATGTCGGCCCGGGTTCTCTGTCATATGGATGCTAGCGACACTATCATATACGTGAGCCAAAAGGCATAAACGGTCCCGGGCCATGGTAAGGCGACACCGTAGAATCTTGTGCGTGAGGCCGCAAAGTGATATGAGGTGTTACTTGGCTAGATCGATGTGACTTGGAATCGGGTCTGACGGCGTTGGTATCGAGCCCCGACTGCTCAGAGGATTACCAAGCCAAACCGGTCAAGTTGTGTCTAGAAATGCTTTAGTTATGTAAGGGAATTGATTGGGGAAGGGAACGTAAGGCTCTTTTTACTCCTTATACCTCATGGCCTTCCTCGATCTGAGTCATCCTCTTCTCTTCTACGGGGTTTAAGAACTAGGCTTCTCATCTATCTATCAGGATGACGTGTTACTAATCCATAGACTTTTAAGATTGTTGGTTCTAAGCCCAGTTCATTTTCTACTATTTCCGTATGTCAACTGTTGATCTCGGAACCTTGATATTGTGATGTTGAGTGGTTATGCCACCATTTTTGCAGGATGTCTCAAATCATTTTGAGCATTTACAGTCGTTATGTTGTCTGAGTCATCCCAGGTCTCTAAATAGTCTGATGCATTTGCAAATCCTTTCCTTCCGTTCGATGTCCTTTTTGGTCGAATAAGCACACTAATCGGTAAGTTGAGGTACTTTGTTGCCTCGGCGTAGATGTTGGAGCTATTATTATGACCCTAGGTGTTTAGGAAGTCACCTAGCAATTTAGCAATGCTTTTGTATCCCTAGTGTGATGATTCTGGCCATTATTCTTGAAAGCATCCCGTGATGTTATTAGTTAGTAGGCATTGTATTCATGGGTTCTTGAACCCGAGATTCACCCTACTTCATGTTGTTAGTATTTGCTAGTTCCTTTAGGATACTAGTAACTTTGCGATAGTCCTCGAGGTCCGTGGTATATCCTTCTTCCAAATACCATGAACCACTTATGGCAGAAGTTTGTTGGATCAAAAGATCGCAATCAGAGTACTCTTGAAGAGTTCTCCATTTATAATTGTGACTCTGCCAGTCCTACCTCTCTGCATGGGTTATCCGAAAGAAACATGTTGAACTTGGTTCGACATACTAATCTATGCATCCACAACTCAGAAAGATATATGATCCTTTGAGTTGTTTCCATTGCAGTTGTATTCCGATCCCCGTCTATCAGTTGATAGTCAGGAGTAGTCATGCTCTCATCCTCGTCGATGCCCATTTCTCTTGTGGTCCGTCAAGCTATTCTGTTCTGGAATGACTAGGAGAAACAAACTCCAATACCTGATCCATATCCAGGATTGGGTCAAAGCAGTCGTAATCCGCAGATCAAATGCAATCAAGTTTTGATTCTGTTCTATCCTGAAGTATTACCCACTTTATGTCAGGAACATCATGAGAATTGCACCTTCTCTTATGAATTCTTGACGTAGTGATACTTCTCGCCATCATTATTCATTCCTCGGTCCCGAGTTGTTGTAACCGGAATGCCGACAAGTGAATTGTGATGTGTGAAATCAATACTCCGAGCAACTCGTTGCTTGGTAGTAAATGGACAGTATTCTCATTCTTAGCGTGTTGGTTGCTAAATCATCATCCTAAGGTTGATCGTGCCACCTAGTCCTTATTTCCGGGTGCACTCTTTGATCAATGAGTTGGGATCGTATCGGCTCCTCGCTCTTTTGATCATATCGTCTTGCCGTGAAAAGCAAGATTGTTCTCGAGCTTAGCAACATATTGGTGGTTCGTGATTTTCCGAATATCCTCTCGGAAGTATCATCAGGTCGCCACCTGACCTCTATGTTGAGCTCGTGATCAAGTTGGTTTATCCCTATAGACCACCCTTTTTCCAAGAATCTGTGTTGGATATCTCTGAGCTAGTTGGTTGAGCTAGACAACAACTTGGAGAGTTGGAAGATAAAGCTTTGCTTAACTTAGTTCATCTCTAAGGGATATCTTCTGTGTGTGTGTGTGTGTTGAAGAAAGATGATATCTTCATTGATTGATCCTCGTGGTCAATTGTTGGATCTATTGTCTTATCAATCCTTTGATTTGAGTGCGGGCTATCGTCAAATCAAATCAGTACCAACGATGCTCGTAATGTTGTCTTACTCGTGGTTGATCCCTCGAGCATACACCATTACATCTTTTGGTCTGATCAATGCTATCACCGTGTTCACATGATGGTGGAAGTCCAGTGATATGGAAATCCCGATGAGTTGCTGTTGAGCCCATCAGCAACATCTTTTCTCCCCCATGATTCATGTTGAACATCCAGCTAGTGTTGGAAATTTTTGTAAGCATTATCTTCGTGTTTCGTTCATGAAGCATATGCTTGGATGAAAGAAGTGACTTCCTCTAGTTCATGTGCATTTGAAGCAAGTTGCCGCCGTGAATTCGAGAAAGTTTGTTTTTGCTCCCTCTGGTACCATCCCAAGTCAGTCATGCATGTGCGAAGTAAGCTATGGTTTGACAGGCTCGCAACCTTCATTCTATATGTATTCCTAGCACACCAAGCCACTGATTGACTTGTTGAAGGAAAAGAAGTCTATGCTTGGGATCTAATCCATGGACTTGCGTAAAGACTTTGATATCCTCGATGATGGTTCCCCACCTGAACTCGGTAGTGTTTATCATAAGACTATTACGTGGCCATGCTTGTCTGGGACAGCATGTTCACATGTTTGTAGCAGAACCCGTTCATGTTTTGGAGCTCACTACCATAGTCCATCTCCCAAGAATCTCGCAACATCATCTCGTCGATTTGTGTTGCACCCTTCCTTTTCAGACATGCTGAGTCTGGAGTATCCTATTACCAATCGGATCTGAATCTCAGGCAGATATGATGGTTGGAACATTCCCAACAGTTGCATTTTGTTCCCAGCTTGCACCCCATTGTGCCAATTTCCATGGGCTGCCCCTCTCAGTAATTGATGTCTAGGATCATCCTCAAAAGTGGACTTACCATGGGTCCCATCCATTTCGATGATAAGCAAAATCATCCATCGCGTTGTCTTCAACAAGGTAGTCCACATCATCCATTCTAGTCTCGAGTATGTCATTCTTTCGAACTCTTTCAAATGATCGATTGTGATTGCCTTAGGCTGGTATAAAGAGTTCCAATGATCTATGGATCAAAAGTAATTCTTTTTGCCACTTAAGGGAACAACTCAACGAGTCACTTTTCCCAAGGTGCCTCGTTACGGAATCCTGGCAATTATTTCCTCGCCACCTTGACACCATCCACCATCTCTCTAAGCGTGGAATTGATGCCACCAAATCAAACCTCATTGTTTGTTCTTCCATCCCTCTCAATGTGTTTTGTGTCTCAACTCGAGATGTTTCTACATCTCATTCCGTGAGTTGATCATGCTTACTTGATCTTCGTAAAGATCGAATCATGTAGAGCCTCCCTCTCTTTCCATTGTCGTGTTGGATGGAGTTCTCAAAGCAAGATGTCAATATCATGATGATGTTCGGATCAACGTTCTTATGAAGTGCAACTTGGATCGTGAAGACCATGATAGTTTGTGCCCCCTCTGTCTTCTTATCTCACGTCTAGAATCTCGGGACGAGATTCTTGTTTAGTGGAGGTGAGTTGTCACAGCCCTGCATTAGCCTTTGCTTGACTTTGCCTGCTCATCATGTCATCATGTTTAAATTCCTAAGAAACTTGAAATGGGGATGTTGAAACCCTAGCACCAAATGAATTCAACTAGGTTCAAACTTAAAACTTTTCAATGAACCCAAAATGCCCTTCATAAATGTTCACCATCTTTGGTACTGGCTAAACCCTCTGCCAAAAATGGTTTCATATTTTTGGAGGCTATTCTGGATTTTTGCACCAAGCCATAGAGTATTTGCATTTGGGCAATTTAAACCCTATAAATAATTTAAAATGCCCAAATAATCTTGAAGGTATTTTTAGGCTGTTGAGAATATTTTCAAATGTGCCTCCGAATATTTTCAGGTTTTTCAGTAAATGGAATAGTATTTTTACTATTTCAAAACACGTAATGTAAACAAATAAAACAAAAATAGGAAAAGCGAGAGGAGAGAAACCTTACCTGGACTTACCTCTCCACCCACCACAGCCCCACTCGACCGCCCAAGACTGCAGCCTGGCCGCCCAGCCAACCACCGCTTTCCTCCATGTGATGTTCCCCTAGCCAGAGGACGGCCAGCGTGGCCGGTGTGTGAGCACGCGTCCGGCCACCTCCTGCTTGCTTCCCGCTGTTGGAGTCGGCCTGAGCGCCACGTGCATCGCCCGACCCTCCCCAGGATCTCTCTCACTCTCCCGTGCTTCCCCCCCCTCCTCTGTTCCTCACGCGCACGGCCGAACGCCACCCTCGCCACCATCGCCGACCACCGCGGCCACAGCCGTCCCCACGCCTCTCCGTGCTATCCCCGCTGTCCGCCTCGACGCCGTGAAGCTTTTCCCTCAACAAGCGCAAGCCTGGACGCCCTCAAACGACGACCACACCGTCTTCTTCAACCCCGGTCCGTCGAGATCGTCACCGCCGTTCCGCCTACACCGGACCTCCCCCGAGCCTACTGAGCACCCCGACGGCCTCGCCGTGAGCACCTCGTCGTTTTCTCTCTCCTCTCTTCCTCGTATGCGTGCCGTAGCCGCACTAACCACCGGACCCGAGAGCTCATCACCGCCGTAGTTCGTCACCGCCATGGCCAGGGCCACCCCAGCTTGCGCCTGAGCGCGTCACCATGTTCGCCGCCCTCCCAGGAGCCCGCAGCGCCTTTCGGTTTCTCCTCTAGTGCACCGTAGCGTCGACCCCTTCCACGTCCGAACTCCGGCCACCGCGGGTGCGCTCGCCGTCGTCGATTCCGGCGACCACGCGGCCTCCCGTGCGGCTAGCTAGATGCGGGCATGCTCGGGCTACCTTCTGGTGGCCTTCGCGCGTCCATACGCCGCCTATAGCGCACTCCCGGCGAGCTTCCGCCGTAGATTTGGTCACCGCCGGTGGGACTCCGGCGAGCCGACGTGGCACACTTAGTTAACACTAATGACACCATTAGCTGATCATTGTGCCACTGACGGATGGCCCCCACGCGCTAGATTAACCCCCGAATTATTCCCTGTTTAAATTAGACTAACCCACGGGCCCACATGTCGAGTTGACTTTCTTTGGCGTGGCAGTTGACTAGGCCCACCTGTCATCCACCCCGTGTCACTGACGTGTGGATCCCACACGCCAGGTTTGACCCAGACCCGCCTGTTGACCTGCTGAGGTCAGCATGACCTAATGCTGACGCAATAACTCTTTTTCTGGATTTATTTTAATTCAGGAAATTCCAGAAAATATTCTAAACTTCTAAAATTCATAGTAATTCAACCGTAGCTCAGATTGAAATAATTTATATATGAAAAATTATCAGAAAAATCCAATCTATCTACCTGTACCATTTTAATGCATGTTTGATCAAGTTAACCTCACTGAATAGGATGAATCATGATTAGGGTAATTTATGAACTAGCATTTGGAGTTGGAGTTTAACCTTGTTTGAATTCCACTTCAATTAACTTGGCTTATTGCTGCATTAGGTCAATTCAGTTCCTTAACATGACATGTCATTCATTTGTTTGTGCATTGCATTGATTGTGTTTTTTCTTGTTTGTCGGTGGTTGTTCCCTCTCGATAGACGTGGTTTCAACGATGAGATCGATGACACTGATGAAGAGCTATATTATCTTCGGAAGTGCCAGGCAAGCAAAACCCCCTTGTTCATTCCGATATAATCCCACTCTCTCGCTCCTGCTCTATTTTACTGCATTAGGACAACAACGACTCATGTGTTACTTGCTGCGGTAGCTGAAACCCTTTTTCCTCTGCATGACCTGTCATTCCATAGTAATTAGATGAAACCCACTAGCATGAGTAGGAGTTGTTTGAGCCCTGATGTGCCTACTCATTCATGCTTGGTTGTCATGCCTGCTATTGCTTAGAGTTGTGTCAGGTCTGATTCATCGGGAATGAATTGGAAAGTGGTGAACATGTCCTACTGTGTGAGAGCTAAGTGTGTGAACACGATTTGGTAAAGGTAGCGGTGAGAGGCCATGTAGGAGTACATGGTGGGTTGTCTCATTGAAACCGTCCTCAGGAACTAAGTTCTGTGTTTGTGATCCATGAACGGTTACTACCACACATTGGGTTCCGGTAACTCGACCCCTCTCGACTTATTAATCAACTTGATCTCTGTCCAGGAGTTGCAACTAGTTTCTCGTGTTTGTAGGTAGTGTTAGTAGTCTACCGAGTGGCACCTGCAGGTGGGCTTGGGACAGACTAGGCACCGTGGCATGGTGTACCAAGCGTGAGATCCATCCGTCGAGGTGGGCTTGGGAACCCTGCACACATCGTTTGGGGCCGTGAGCGACACCCCGGCCAGATCTCCTTGCGGATGGAACCCGAATAGGCGATAAACTTGGACTAGAGACTTGTGTGGTTAGTCAGGTCGTGGCCGACTCCCTCGCCAGGCTTCCGCTTGAAGGTTGCCGAGATACACAAGGTGTACATGGCGGTAAGTGGCAAGAGCGTGTGTGAAGAAGTACACCCCTGCAGGGTTAATATGATCTATTCGAATAGCCGTGTCGCGGTAAAGGACTTAGGGTTGCCTATATCGGTTCCTAGACAAGTGAAAGTGGATACTCTAAAATGCGCAAGATAGCGTGAGTGCTATGGATGGCGTTCTCAGAGGGAAGACGGGATCGGATCCATAGTGGTGTATTGATTGGTGAATATGTGGACTCGTGTGCGCCACCTCAAAAGAGTTACTTGGCAAATGTAGTTTAGGATAGCCACCGAGTCAAAGCTGGCTTGCTGCAGCCAAACTCCACCACCCCTTTGTTGATAATGATGCATATGTAGTTAGTTACGATGTAAGTCTTGCTGAGTATGTTTGTACTCACGTTTGCTTATTTTATGTTTTGCGAGAGACGTCGGTCTCGCTAGTAGTTCCGCTTGGACTTGACGTTTAGCTTGTTACCTCAGCTACGATCTTGTGCCCTCGGCAGATGTGGTAGATAGTCGCTTCTCAGCCTTTTTCATTTGTAGATGTCCGTACTTTCGGACATGTTAAGCTTCCGCTTGTGCTTTGACTTGTATGTTTCGAGTGTTGGGTCATGAGACCCATGTTTGTAATATCTCGCTCCTGAGCCTAATCAATAAATATTTGAGTCGAGAGTTATGTTGTGATGCCATGTTGTATTTACACATATTGAGCATATTGTGTGTATGTTTGAAATGCTTGGTATGTGTGGGATCCGACAATCTAGTTGTTTATCCTTGGCAGCCTCTCATATGGGGAAATGTAGTCTAGTGCTTCCTGAGCGATAGTAGTCCGCTACAGCCCGGTTCACCGGAGTCCTGCTAGCCCAGCACTACTATTCTGGACACTTGACTAGCCGGCATGTGCTTCACTTCGTTCCTATGTCTGTCCCTTCGGGGAAATGTCACGCGGTGATATCCGGAGTCTTGCCTAGCCTGCTACAGCCCGTGTTCCCGGAGTCCTGTTAGCCCAGTGCTACAGCCCGGATTCACACGCTGCTGACCGACATGCTCGATGTGATTCATGTATGCCTGTCCCCATGGGTTAGTGCCGCTTTGGGTTCACGACTAGCCATGTCGGCCCGGGTTCTCTGTCATATGGATGCTAGCGACACTATCATATACGTGAGCCTAAAGGCGCAAGCGGTCCCGGGCCATGGTAAGGCGACACCCATGGGAATACCGTGCGTGAGGCCGCAAAGTGATATGAGGTGTTACCGGCTAGATCGATGTGACTTGGAATTAGGGTCCTGACAGCGTTGGTATCGAGCCCCGACTGTCAGAGGATTACCAAGCCAAACTGGTCGAAGTTGTGTCTAGAAATGCTTTAATTATGTAAGGGAATTGATTGGGGAAGGGAACGTAAGGCTCTTTTTACTCCTTATACCTCATGGCTTTCTGATCTGAGTCATCCTCTTCTCTTCTACGGGGTTT
Organism: Aegilops bicornis; assembly: GCA_021605145.1. Classification (NCBI taxonomy): domain Eukaryota; kingdom Viridiplantae; phylum Streptophyta; class Magnoliopsida; order Poales; family Poaceae; genus Aegilops; species Aegilops bicornis. The sequence goes on along the minus strand of CM038672.1, from coordinate 437,455,255 downwards.
AAGAACTAGGCTTCTCATCTATCTATCAGGATGACGTGTTATTAATCCATAGACTTTTAAGATTGTTGGTTGTAAGCCCAGTTCAGTTTCTACTATTTCCGTATGTCAACTGTTGATCTCGGAACCTTGATATTGTGATGTTGAGTGGTTATGCCACCATTTTTGCAGGATGTCTCAAATCATTTTGAGCATTTACAGCCGTTATGCTGTCCGAGTCATCCTGTGTCTCTAAATAGTCCGATGCATTTGCAAATCCTTTCCTTCCGTTCCCGATGTCCTTTTTGGTCAGAATAAGCACACTAATCGGTAAGTTGAGGTACTTTGTTGCCTCGGCGTAGATTTTGGAGCTATTATTATGACCCTAGGTGTTTAGGAAGTCACCTAGCAATTTAGCAATGATTTTGTATCCCCAAAGTGTGATGATTAAGCCATTATTCTTGAAAGCATCCCGTGATGTTATTAGTTAGTAGGCATTCTATTCCTGGGTTCTTGAACCCGAGATTCACCCTACTTCATGTTGTTAGTATTTGCTAGTTCCTTTAGGATACTAATAACTTTGCGATAGTCCTTGAGGTCCGTGGTATATCCTTCTTCCAAATACCATGAACCACTTATGGCAGAAGTTTGTTGGATCAAAAGATCGCAATCAGAGTACTCTTGAAGAGTTCTCCATTCATAATTGTGACTCTGCCAGTCCTACCTCTCTGCATGGGTTATCCGAAAGAAACATGTTGAACTTGGTTCAACATACTAATCTATGCATCCACAACTCAGAAAGATATATGATCCTTTGAGTTGTTTCCATTGCAGTTGTATTCCGATCCCCGTCTATCAGTTGATAGTCAGGAGTAGTCATGCTCTCGTCCTCATCGATGCCCATTTCTCTTGTGGTCCGTCAAGCCATTCTGTTCTGGAATGACTAGGAGAAACAAACTCCAGTACCTGATCCATATCCAGGATTGGGTCAAAGCAGTCGTAATCCACAGATCAAATGCAATCAAGTTTTGATTACATTTCTATCTGAAGTATTACCCACTTTATGTCAGGAACATCATGAGAATTGCACCTTCTCTTATGAATTCTTGACGTAGTGATACTTCTCGCCATCATTATTCATTCCTCGGTCCCGAGTTGTTGTAACCGGAATGCCGACAAGTGAATTGTGATGTGTGAAATCAATACTCCGAGCAACTCGTTGTTTGGTAGTAAATGGACAGTATTCTCATTCTTAGCGTGTTGGTTGCTAAATCATCATCCTAAGGTTGATCGTGCCACCTAGTCCTTATTTCCGGGTGCACTCTTCGATCAATGAGTTGGGATCGTATCGGCTCCTCGCTCTTTTGATCATATCGTCTTGCCGTGAAAAGCAAGATTGTTCTCGAGCTTAGCAACATATTGGTGGTTCGTGATTTTCCGAATATCCTCTCGGAAATATCATCAGGTCCTCACCTGACCTCTATGTTGAGATCGTGATCAAGTTGGTTTATCCCTATAGACCACCCTTTCTCCAAGAATCTGTGTTGGATATCTCTGAGCTAGTTGGTTGAGCTAGACAACAACTTGGAGAGTTGGAAGATAAAGCTTTGCTTAACTTAGTTCATCTCTAAGGGATATCTTCTGTGTGTGTGTGTGTGTGTTGAAGAAAGATGATATCTTCATTGATTGATCCTCGTGGTCAATTGTTGGATCTATTGTCTTATCAATCCTTTGATTTGAGTGCGGGCTATCGTCAAATCAAATCAGTACCAATGATGCTCGTAATGTTGTCTTACTCATGGTTGATCCCTCGAGCATACACCATTACATCTTTTGGTCTGATCAATGCTATCACCGTGTTCACATGATGGTGGAAGTCCAGTGATATGGAAATCCCGATGAGTTCTTTGTTGAGCCCATCGGCAACATCTTTTCTCCCCATGATTCATGTTGAACATCCAAATTAGTGTTGGAAATTTTTGTAAGCATTATCTTCGTGTTTCGTTCATGAAGCATATGCTTGGATGAAAGAAGTGACTTCCTCTAGTTCATGTGCATTTGAAGCAAGTTGCCGCCGTGAATTCGAGAAAGTTTGTTTTTGCTCCCTCTGGTACCATCCCAAGTCAGTCATGCATGTGCGAAGTATGCTATGGTTTGACAGGCTCGCAACCTTCATTCTATATGTATTCCTAGCACACCAAGCCACTGATTGACTTGTTCAAGGACAATAAGTCTAAGCTTGGGATCTAATCCATGGACTTGCGTAAGGACTTTGATATCCTCGATGATGGTTCCCCACCTGAACTCGGTAGTGTTTATCATAAGACTATTATGTGGCCATGCTTGTCTGGGACAACATGTTCACATGTTTGTAGCAGAACCCGCTCATGTTTTGGAGCTCACTACCATAGTCCATCTCCCGAGAATCTCGCAACATCATCTCGTCGATTTGTGTTCACCCTTCCTTTTCAGACATGCTGAGTCTGGAGTATCCTATTACCAATCGGATCTGAATCTTAGGCAGGTATGATGGTTGGAACATTCCCAATAGTTGCATTTTGTTCCCAGCTTGCACCCCATTGTGCCAATTTCCATGGGCTGCCCCTCTCAGTAATTGATGTCTAGGATCATCCTCAAAAGTGGACTTACCATGGGTCCCATCCATTTCTGATGATAAGCAAAATCATCCATCGCGTTGTCTTCAACAAGGTAGTCCACATCATCCATTCTAGTCCGAGTATGTCATTCTTTCGAACTCTTTCAAATGATCGATTGTGATTGCCTTAGGCTGGTATAAAGAGTTCCAATGATCTATGGATCAAAAGTAATTCTTTTTGCCACTTAAGGGAACAACTCAATGAGTCACTTTTCCCAAGGTGCCCCGTTACGGAATCCTGGCAATTATTTCCTCGCCACCTTGACACCATCCACCATCTCTCTAAGCGTGGAATTGATGCCACCAAATCAAACCTCGTTGTTTGTTCTTCCATCCCTCTCAATGTGTTTTGTGTCTCAACTCGAGATGTTTCTACATCTCATTCCGTGAGTTGATCATGCTTACTTGATCTTCGTAAAGATCGAATCATGTAGAGCCTCCCTCTCTTTCCATTGTCGTGTTGGATGGAGTTCTCAAAGCAAGATGTCAATATCATGATGATGTTCGGATCAAAGTTCTTATGAAGTGCAACTTGGATCGTGAAGACCGTGATAGTTTGTGCCCCCTCTGTCTTCTTATCTCACGTCTGGAATCTCGGGACGAGATTCTTGTTTAGTGGAGGTGAGTTGTCACAGCCCCAGATTAGCCTTACTTGACTTTGCTTGCTCATCATGTCATCATGTTTAAATTCCTAAGAAACTTGAAATGGGGATGTTGAAACCCTAGCACCAAATGAATTCAACTAGGTTCAAACTTAAAACTTTTCAATGAACCCAAAATGCCCTTCATAAATGTTCACCATCTTTGGTCCCGGCTAAACCCTCTCGCCAAAAATGGTTTCATATTTTGGAGGCTATTCTGGATTTTTGCACCAAGCCATAAGTATTTGCATTTGGGCAATTTAAAATCTATAAATAATTTAAAATGCCCAAATAATCTTGAAGGTATTTTTAGGCTGTTGAGAATATTTTCAAATGTGCCTCCGAATATTTTCAGGTTTTTCGTAAATGGAATAGTATTTTTACTATTTCAAAACACGTAATGTAAACAAATAAAAACAAAACAGGAAAAGCAGAGAGGAGAGAAACCTTACTGGACTTACCTCTCCAGCCCACTCAAGGCTGCCCACTGACCGCCCAAAGATCGCAGCTGGCCGCCCAGCCCACCACCGCTTTCCTCCATGTCGTCTTCCCTAGCCAGAGGAGGGCAGTAGCGTGGCTGCTGTGAGCACACGTCCGGCCACCTCCTGCTTGCTTCCCGCTGCTGGAGTCGGCCCGAGCGCCACGTGCATCGCCCGACCCTCCCCTGGATCTCTCTCACTCTCCCGTGCTTCCCCCCCCCCCTCCTCTGTTCCTCAAGCGCACGGCCGAACGCCACCCCCGCCACCATCACCGACCACCGCGGCCACAGCCGTCCCCACGCCTCTTCGTGCTATCCCCGATGTCCGCCTCGACGCCGTGAAGCTTTCCCCTCAACAAGCGCAAGCTCGACGCCCTCAAGCAGCGACCACACCGTCTTCTTCAACCCCGGTCCGTCGAGATCGTCACCGCCGTTCCGCCTACACGGACCTCCCGAGCCCTCGAGCACCCCGACGGCCTCGCCGTGAGCACCTCGTCGTTTTCTCTCTCCTCTCTTCCTCGTATGCGTGCCGTAGCCGCACTAACCACCGGACCCGAGAGCTCATCACCGCCGTAGTTCGTCACCGCCATGGCCAGGGCCACCCCAGCTTGCGCCTGAGCGCGTCACCATGTTCGCCGCCCTCCCAGGAGCCCGCAGCGCCTTTTGGTTTCTCCTCTAGTGCACCGTAGCGTCGACCCCTTCCACGTCCGAACTCCGGCCACCGCGGGTGCGCTCGCCGTCGTCGATTCCGGCGACCACGCGGCCTCCCGTGCGGCTAGCAAGATGCGGGCATGCTCGGGCTACCTTACGGTGGCCTTGCGCGTCCATACGCCGCCTATAAGCGCACTCCCGTGAGCTTCCGCCAGATTTGGTCACCGCGGTGGGACTCGGCGAGCCGACGTGGCACACTTGGTTAACACTAATGACGCCATTAGCTGATCATTGTGCCACTGACGGATGGCCCCCACGCGCTAGATTAACCCCCGAATTATTCCCTGTTTAAATTAGACTAACCCACGGGCCCACATGTCAGGTTGACTTTCTTTGGCGTGGCGCTTGACTAGGCCCACATCATCCACCCAAACCGATGCAGGTCACTGACGTGTGGATCCCACACGTCAGGTTTGACCTAAACCCGCTTGTTGACCTGCTGAGGTCAGCATGACCTAATGCTGACGCGATAACTCTTTTTCTGGATTTATTTTAATTCAGGAAATTCCAGAAAATATTCTAAACTTCTAAAATTCATAGTAATTCAACCGTAGCTCAGATTGAAATAATTTATATATGAAAAATTATCATAAAAATCCAATCTATCTATCTGTACCATTTTCATGCATGTTTGATCAAGTTAACCTCACTGAATAGGATGAATCATGATTAGGGTAATTTATGAACTAGCATTTGGAGTTGGAGTTTAACCTTGTTTGAATTCCACTTCAATTAACTTGGCTTACTTCTGCATGAGGTCAATTCAGTTCCTTAACATGACATGTCATTCATTTGTTTGTGCATTGCATTGATTGTGTTTTTTTCTTGTTTGTCGGTGGTTGTTCCCTCTCGATAGACGTGGTTTCGACGATGAGATCGATGACACTGATGAAGAGCTATATTATCTTCGGAAGTGCTGTGCAAGCAAAACCCCTTGTTCATTCCGATATAATCCCACTCTCTCGCTCCTGCTCTATTTTACTGCATTAGGACAACAACGACTCATGTGTTACTTGCTGCGGTAGCTGAAACCCTTTTCCTCTGCATGACCTGTCATTCCATAGTAATTAGATGAAACCAACTAGCATGAGTAGGAGTTGTTTGAGCCCTGATGTGCCTACTCATTCATGCTTGGTTGTCATGCCTGCTATTGCTTAGAGTTGTGTCAGGTCTGATTCATCGGGAATGAATTGGAAAGTGGTGAACATGTCCTACTGTGTGAGAGCTAAGTGTGTGAACACGATTTGGTAAAGGTAGCGGTGAGAGGCCACGAGGGAGTACATGGTGGGTTGTCTCATTGAAACCGTCCTCGGGAACTAAGTTACGTGTTTGTGATCCATGAACAGTTACTACCACACATTGGGTTCCGGTAACTCGACCCCTCTCGACTTATTAATCAACTTGATCTCTGTCCAGGAGTTGCAACTAGTTTCTGGTGTTTGTAGGTAGTGTTAGTAGTCTACCGAGTGGCACCCGGTACAGGTGGGCTTGGGACAGACTAGGCACCGTGGCACGGTGTACCAAGCGTAGATCCATCCGTCGAGGTGGGCTTGGGAACCCTGCACACATCGTTTGGGGCCGTGAGCGACACCCCGGCCGGATCTCCTTGCGGATGAAACCGAATAGGCGATAAACCTGGACGAGAGACTTGTGTGGTTAGTCAGGTCGTGGCCGACTCCCTCGCCAAAGCTTCCGCTTGAAGGTTGCCGAGATACACAAGGTGTACATGGCGATGCGTGGCGAGAGCGTGTGTGAAGAAGTACACCCTGCAGGGTTAATATGATCTATTCGAATAGCCGTGTCCATGTAAAGGACTTCGGGTTGCCTATATCAGTTCATAGACAAGTGAAAGTGGATACTCTAAAATCGCCAAGATAAGCGTGAGTGCTATGGATGGCGTTCTCGTGGGAAGACGGGATCGGATCCATAGTGGTGTATTGATTGGTGAATATGTGGACTCGTGTGCGCCACCTCAAAAGAGTTACTTGCGATTAAGTAGTTTAGGATAGCCACCGAGTCAAAGCTGGCTTGCTGCGGTCAAACTCCACCACCCCTTTGTTGATAATGATGCATATGTAGTTAGTTACGATGTAAGTCTTCTTTGAGTGCGTTTGTACTCACGTTTGCTTATTTTATGTTTTGCGAGAGAGATGTCGGTCTCGCTAGTAGTTCCGCTTGGACTTGACGTTTAGCTTGTTACCTCAGCTACGATCTTGTGCCCTCGGCAGGATGTGGTAGATAGTCGGGCTTCTCGGCCTTTTCATTTGTAGATGTTTGTACTCGGACATGTTAAGCTTCCGCTTGTGCTTTGACTTGTATGCTCACGAGTGTTGGGTCATGAGACCCATGTTTGTAATATCTCGCTCCTCGAGCCTAATGAATAAATATTTGAGTCAGAGAGTTATGTTGTGATGCCATGTTGTATTTACACGTATTGAGCATATTGTGTGTATGTTTGAAATGCTTGGTATGTGTGGGATCCGACAATCTAGTTGTTTATCCTTGACAGCCTCTCTTATGGGGAAATGTAGTCTAGTGCTTCTGAGCGATAGTAGTCCGCTACATGCCCGATTCACCGGAGTCCTGCTAGCCCAAAGACCACCGCTCTGGACACTTGACTGGCGGCATGTGTTTCACTTCGTTCCTATGTCCTGTTCTTCGGGAATGTCACGTGGTGATATCAGAGTCCTGCCTAGCCTGCTTTACAGCCCGGGTTCCCGAGTCCTGTTAGCCAGATGCTACAGCCCGGATTCACACGCCGACCGACATGCTCGATGTGATTCATGTATGCCTGTCCCCATGGGTTAGTGCCGCTTTGGGTTCACGACTAGCCATGTCGGCCCGGGTTCTCTGTCATATGGATGCTAGTGACACTATCATATACGTGAGCCAAAAGGCGCAAACGGTCCTGGGCCATGGTAAGGCGACACCTGTGGGAATACCGCGCGTGAGGCCGCAAAGTGATATGAGGTGTTACCGGCTAGATCGATGTGACTTGGAATCGAGGTCCTGACAACTTTACACCCACTAACGGCCCGTGGTGAACCTGGCCCGTAATGAACAGTATATCACTTTATACCCATTAAGGGCCCGCTATTTAGTTGGGCCATTTCCAGCAAATGTTATCTTTCGGCCTTCTCAGAGCCCATTTATTCTTAGGCTCATTTCCAGCATTCGTTTACTTACGGCCCGTTACTGTCATTTTCTGCTTGTGGGCCAAATTCAGCCCGTGGTTACATCGGCCCGTTTGTGGTCCGTTAATACGTTGGGACGTTTTCATAGCGTCATCAAATACAGCCTATTAACGATGGCCCGATATGGTCATACGACTCGTATAAGGCCCATTGATGATACGGCCCGTAGAAGGCCCATTGTTTCTACGGCCCGTAGAAGGCCCATTGTTTCTACGGCCCATAGAAGGCCCATTGTTTCTATGGCCCGTAGAAGGCCCATTGTTTCTACGGCCCGTAGAAGGCCTACTATTTCTACGGCCCGTAGAAGGCCCACTGTTTCTACGGCCCGTAGTAGGCCCAGTGTCACTACAGTAAATATTAGCCCATGGTTATTGTGGCCTAGTTTTAAAAAGAACTACACTGACTACAAGAAAACAAATAAATAAGACAACAAGGAAATAAATAAGCAAGCAACTTATGCTAGGCTATCACGGTTGTTACACATATTACATCCACTGGGCATCAAAGTTCACCACCAGTGCAAATATAGGGAACAAAGCAGCATATCATATACACTGGTTGTCAAAGTTGGCGACCAGTGCAAATAAACGCCGCAACGAAACAAGTCCAGAACTGAAACCACTTCAGAAGATCTCAAGAAACAATATCCTAGGTACCCATAATGCTGGCAAGATGCTTAGCAAGCTTATTTACTTTCTCTTATTTGGCGCTTAAATCCTCCATCGCTTGTTGTTGCACCAGAAAATATGCATCTGAATTCTGCAGGGACTTCCTCAGTCCTTCAGCTTCCTGTCATAGCACATCTGATCGATGTCTTTCAACTTAAAGTTGAGACTCAAGAAGACGAACAGATTCAGGCAGCGAGTTCGAAGAGCTTTTGCCAGCAGTAGTGGCCAGTAACTCGAACACTACATCAAGACAGGACTTTTGGGTTCCCTCACTGTCGTCAAGATAGTTTTTATCAGCTTTCTTGGAGACCAACAGGGATGTCTCACTATCTTGAACCTTATCTGCATTACTTCCTTTACCATTGGATAATGCAGCATCGTTCTCCAATATTTTGTCCGCATTCTAAAAGAGAAACAAGCGGACACATCACATGTTTACCATGTTGTATATGAAACTCATTTTGGTAAATGAGTTCGATGAGTAAAGTGGACAGGATAACATCATGAAACAAACATATATCTATGTGCCATGGTCACTTTATGGTCTATATCATTCTAGTTTTTGTTGCCAAATCAAGATAGAGACACAGTTCAAATAATATTTGTTCAAGACAAAGCAGAATAGACAGAATATAAGTGTGGGTAACTATAGAGCAATAACAACACTTGTAATGTGCATGACATGAGAACATAACTGTTTATTCAATTGAAACTGAAATCAACATAGAGAAGGTTACAACAACAAACCAATTAAAGAAACAGGTTTAAAACATACCTGTTGCGCCATTGGAGTTTCAATTCCATCCTTCAAATTTGAAAATAGTTGGTATGAGTAAATACAGTAATGCAAGAGCAAAGGAGTATGAACCATAGCTACAGAACCTGACCTGAGAACAAATCTTCTTCTCCTTTAAGCGTTGAGTTGGGATTCGGAGTGGTGGTCCTCGTGCTTTGGGCACTGCAGTTCCCTTACTAACCGCTCGTGTTTGGGTGCTCTGTGGTGGAGACGGTTCTGTGTCAACTGGAATTGGGTTACTATCTGTCGGGGTTGGGGTTAAAAGGGGTGTAGCTGGTTCTCTGTCCAACTGGGTAGGGGTACAATCTACGAGAGTCTGGGTTATTCGTGGTGGATCTGGTCCTTGGGCAAGTACAACCGTGGTTCTATCTACATCAACTGGTAGCACAATCTTTTCTGAAGATCGTGTTGTTACTCCCTTAGATACTGCCATCACGCTCTCCAATTCAAATGGCTGATAAACAAGAAAAGTAATTGAAAGTATAGACATTGTATGATAGACAGGTGCAACGGATAGTGGGGAATAAAAGAGGGCATGAAATAATTCATATTTATGTTGTCTAACCAAACAGGATAGCATGACACAGTTTCACATATATGATGGCTAACTAAACAGGATAGCATGACACAATTTCACATTATGATGGCTAACTAAAAAGACGGAAAGACATAGTTCAAAATATGAGACTATGTAAACAGGATGACATGACATAACTATATAATGTGTTTATTAAATAGGTTGGCATGCCATAATTCACATACATTCATGGATAGAATGCCATAATTCTAAATTTGATGATTTGTAAACACTAAGCAGGATGAGATGATATAACTATATGATGTCTTTATTAAATGGGTTGCCATGCCATAATTCAGATAGATGATGTGTATGTACTATGTAAACATGATGGCATGATACAATTCAAATATATGATTTATATAGTAAGCAAGTAAGCAGATGGCAATCTATATATGATGTAAAAACTAAGCAATGCAAGACAACATGCATGACATGGGTAATATAACCCTGCCAAGTTTGAGCATAGACCTCAGGGAAATAGGACTGGTCATCAGTCTCAATCCTCCTCTCGAGGAGCTCTCTGTAAGCCAACAAGATGTCTGCTTGACGGTAGCATTGTCTGCACTCTGAATACCTTGTTTTCACTCGGATACTTCCATCACCGCTTCAAATGGCTGATGCACAGGAAGAGTAGTTGAATATACAAGCGTTGTCGACAAATGGAACACGTAATACAAAAAAGATAGCATGATATAATTCACATACATGATGATTGGCTAAACAGCATGGCATTGCATAATTCACATATATAATGCCTTTGCAACAAGATAGCATTGTATAATTCACATATATAATGTCTTGCAACAATATGGCAATGCATAATTCACATATATGGTAATTAGACACCGGAGCAGTGGCATTCACACAAAGCATGTCTAAACTAATCAAATGGCATAGCAATGCGAGACACCATACGCACGATATGAGCAACATAACCCTGCCAAGTTAGAGCATACACCTTGGGGGGGGGAATAGGACTGGTCATCTGTCTCTGAATCCTCCTGTGAGGAGCTATCCGTAACCAGCGAGATATGCGCTTCGTTAGATAGCATAGTCTGCTCAGAAGACCTTGTTTTCTGTAGCGACCCGACCTCAGACGGTCAAGCCTCTGTGTATCCGTGCCATCCCTGGATCAGTATGCTGGCACACACAGTACATCAATGTATATATCAAAGTGCAATCACATGTATAAATAACGTAAAACTGATATATACCTCATAATACTCAGCGGAAACAATCAAACGGGTGTGGAGTCCCATCAACGCCATCGGGAGGTTGAGTGTAGACCGTAACCCTCTATCGTAACTCTTACTCGTCGAGGAAATATCTGCAACATGATACGTTGCAGCCGTGTAGGTCAGTACATTGAATGTCTTGGCAAGATCACAATAAGAGAAAAGCAGATGATAAACTATACTATATGCGGTATGGCTTTGTGGCTCTGTATGCGAGTTTTGTTTATGCGTAAAAGCGGATTTATTTTCCCTACATCAAAGGAATAAATGAAGTCTGTACTATGGAGTTTTCTATCATGACATGGTTCCGCCAACCGATGTCTCATAGCCCAAAATCATCATATGTTGCCCACAATTAAGTTATCAATCCGGTGTTGAGAGTTCCGAGATAGATCCAAGTCCAGATGCTCAAGTTGTCCAGAATCGGGACACGGCTAATCGATTAGGTTTTAAACCCTCTGCAGAGGTTTGTACACTTTACCCGCAAGATTCGATCCCTCTCTTTACGTTCTCGCACTTCACGGTGTTTGAGAACAAGACGCATCAAACATGGTCTTCCTCAAGAGTTCCCGACCATTGTCCGGTGCTCATCCAATCCTACCGTAGTTCTACATCTGCTAGCACCGCCCCAGCCAGAGTCACCACTAAGGTCAACCAAGCGAGCCCATAGTGACTTGCGGTTGCAGGTAAGCTTCCGGGCATGAAGTATTCTTCCGTCTCTTTGGAGTCTGGGTGAAGCTTTCCGCAAGATGTCATGGCGCTTTCTCCATGCATCCCGCCAACCACTTGGTTTCTCCAGTGGTGCCCGTCAACCGTCCTTCACCCAGTAGTGTGTATTGAATTCTTGTCTCGAGTCTTGAAGTCTTGAGGCCTTGCAGGTGCAGTCCTTGCAGATTTCATCATGGTGTTGCTGTCATTGACGTAAATCCTCCATTCTCACACCACTCCTGAGCACTCATACCAAACCCCGTCTACTATAGCGTAGCATTAGAACAAATAACGTCCCGGGCTTGGTAACAGGGTGATGGGTTCCTACCTCATGCATACTACTCAACTACAAGGATTCAATAGCACTACTGAGGGGTGGTTGCAAAGATGCCACTAAATGCAATAAACATAGGTATGAAAGCATGGTCAAAGTGAACTTGCCTGGTATTACTTGATGAAGATAATAACGCTCTCAGAATAAAGACTTGGTAGAACTATTCGTCACTCCTTTGAAAATCTATATTAAACAGACAATCATATAAGCAATCATCCTAGCAATCAATTCTATCAATCATAACAATACTCAATCAAAATAAAAGCAACAAAGAAAACCAAGTCGAAAACCAAAGGAAAAACTTGAAAGAAAAATTCAAGGAAAAACTAGTGGTGACCAACTCACACAAATCTTAACATAACATCACTAAATTACTCTAATATTTTTTCTACAGCAAAGAAAATATAAATCTAATAAAATAACAGAAAATAAATTACCAATTTAATAACTAACAAAAAGAACTAATATAAAACTACTATAACCATCTAGTTAATACTAGAACAAATATAGCAACTAGCAAAACACTAAGACAACTATAACAGCAAATCATTTATTAAAACGTTAATAAACTATACTAAATAAATATAACAACTAATGTGTTCACAAATAACAGAAACAAAAACAATATAACTTGAAGTGGAAAAAGAATTACTTTTAAAACTAATAAAACTATTTTATCCACTCTCACCATGAACTAAACAAGCAATTTCAAAAACAGTAGCTAAACACTAATAAATAACTACAAAAATTTATCTACTGTAGCTAAACATAAACATATAACAACAAGTGAAAATCTACAAAAGGAATGAACTAAAAATAATTAAAAACGATAATTACATAACTAAAACAACTATCTAAGCAAAACAATACTGTTTTTACTAAAAATCTAATTTAAAATACTCCAAAATTACCAAACTAAATCCTACAGCTAAAAAATATCACAAGTGACCAGGAGCAAAAGAATTAATTAAAAACCTATTTTTAAACTCAAGTTATGGCCAAAATACTAATCTGAACAAAATTTATCAAATTCAAATTTAAACTACTCAAATTTGAAATCCAGAGACACTAACAGAAACTTCAGAAAATTTGTGACACATAGCAATTGGAATCACTCAAAAATACTAAAAACTCTAAAAGATACGAATTTTCTAAGATTGCTATTTTCTGAAAAAAATGAATTACGGGATTTCGTGGATCTCACCGGAGTAGTCGTCGGAGTTGGGGAAGAAGATCGGATCCGATGTTGCGGTTGATCCTAGAGGGAAGGAGATCACGGGACGGTGGAGAGGAGATCATATAAACCTCAGGAGAGGTCGAGGGCGCGGCGGCGGCAATTGGCGGCGGCGGTGGTGCTGCACTGCTGCTGCTGCGGAGAGGAGAGGAGAGGAGAGGTGTTGGTTTGATGTGTTGGAGGGGGGGGGGGCGTGCTTGGGTATTTATATTGGGGAGGGGAGGGTTTTTCTTGGGGTAGGGGGCAAGAAATAGATTAGGATTAGGAATCCTAGAAATAAAAAACGGAATAACGAAACGGGATCAAATCCTACTAGGATTTGTAAAAGAATAGGAAACCTTGGCTCCTGGCTCCCTAGGTGCGTCTTGTGATGGCCTTGGCCTTGGCCGGCCGGCTGGTTACGGCTTGGGCCTTTGGCCCAAGGCGCCATGTAATATTTTTTTTTAACAAACAGAGAGAAAAACAAAATGATAAAACAAAATAAAATGAAAATATTATATAGGCATATAATATATTAAAATTTTCACAAAAAGATTTCCTACATGATAAACATTATTCTAGCATTAAATAAAATACACACAAATTTAAATAAAGCAAAGAGTGCTTCTGGTCCAATAAAATCCAACAAAAATCATTGTTAAAATACCAAAAAGACTTCAAATTATTTTCTCTCCAATTTTCTCGATGTAGGGAATCATGTTACCCTATTTTCCATATATTTTGTTTTTGGAGAAAATATTTTGAATAAAACTCAAATAACTCCAAATTGGAAATAAATTCAAAAGAACTTTGGATTTAATTCTTTTAAAACTCCCAACTCATATTTCATTTAATTTGAAGAAGTCATTTTATCTTCTCTCGTGAAAATCATTGAGTTGCATAAAGTTTCAGAATTGAAATATTTCCAAATGGAATTCAAATCTTTTCAAAACCCTTTTCACTTATTTAAATGGAAGAAGTCATATCATCTTCTCTCTAGGGTTTTGTGTTTGAATTGAATTTGAATTCATGGATATCAAAAGGCAAAGTGAAAGTCGGGAAAGTCATTTCATTCCTCTCATTCAACTTTCAAAAAAGTTTCAAATTCCACTCAATTTCACTCAATCAATCACACAACAAACAATCAATTAATCAAAACTATTTATTTATTATAACATTCCAAAATTTAGAATTTTGGGATGTTACATTTTCACTCCAGAATTTGCCATCACCGTGTCAAATGGTTGATGCACACAAAGAGCAGTTGAATGTACTAACATTGTTGACGAATGTAATATGTAACAAAAAAAAGATGGTTTGATATAATTTACATATAAGATGACTGGCTAAGCAGGATGGCATTGCAAAATTCACATATATGATGCCTGGCTAAACAAGGTGGCGTTGCATAATTCACATAAACGATGAATAAACTAAACAGATGGCATTACGCACAAAGGATGTCTAAACTAAGGAGATGACATATTTGATGTATAAAGTAAGCAATGCAAGACACCATATGCATGATATAACCAACATCAGCATGCCAAGTTAGAGCGAAGACCTTAGGGGGTAAATAGGAGTTATCTTCTCCTTCTGAATCCCCCTCGGAACATATATCTTCCTCGTGATTACAATCCTAAATGCGTGGAGGGGGGCTGTGAGGGAGTTCCGGACTAGGGGGTGTCCGGATAGCCGAACTATCATCATCGGCCGGACTCCGAGACTATGAAGATACAAGATTGAAGACTTCGTCCCGTGTCCGGATGGGACTTTCCTTGGCGTGGAAGGCAAGCTTGGAGATACGGATACGTAGATCTCCTACCATTGTAACCGACTACTGTAACCCTAGCCCTCTCCGGTGTCTATATAAACCGGATGGCTTTGAGTCCATAGGACGAACAACAATCATACCATAGGCTAGCTTCTAGGGTTTAGCCTCTTTGATCTCGTGGTAGATCCACTCTTGTAACACACATCATCAATATTAATCGAGCGGGGCGTAGGGTTTTACCTCCATCAAGAGGGCCCGAACACAGGTAAACATCGTGTCCCTTGTCTCCTGTTACCATCCGCCTAGACGCATACGCTGATTGGGACCCCCTACCCGAGATCCGCGGTTTTGACACCGACATTGGTGCTTTCGTTGAGAGTTCCTCGGTGTAAATCACCGATAGGCCCGATGGCTCCTTCGATCATCAACAACGACGCCCGTCCGAGGTGAGACCTTTCTCCCGGACAGATCTTCAGATTCGGGCGGCTTTGCAATCGCGGGCCAATTCGCTTGGCCATCTGGAGCAGATCGAAAGCTACGCCCCTGGCCATCAGGTCAGATTTCGAAGTTTGAACTATACGACCGATATCCGCGGAGACTTGGTCTTCAACGGATTCGAGCCGCAGCCGAGCGTGCCGCACTGTTTCGATCAGCATGATCTAGCTCTGCAGCCGAACAGTGCCTTGGAGGCCGCACCAGCATCCGCTCTGACCCTTAATCCGGAGCCGGATTCCCCGACTAAGGACGAGTGGTTGGACATCGCCTCGGGGGCGACAATCCCTACGGCGATTGAGCCGAACTCTATCCCTGTCCTTTGCAAAGACCTCGACTCCAGGGTGCCGGACTCCTCTCCGGACTCCGAACCCCCCGCGCCCCTGCCAATCGAATCCGATTGGGCGCCCGTCATGGAGTTCACTGCCGCGGACATCTTTCAGCACTCGCCCTTTGGCGACATCCTGAATTCACTAAAGTCTCTCTCTTTATCCGGAGAGCCGTGGCGGATTACGGTCGAGGAAGGTTGGGATGCAGACGACAAAGAAATTCAACGCCCACCCACCACCCACTTTGTAGCCACTGTCGATGATTTAACCGACATGCTAGAATTCGGCTCCGAAGACATGGACGGTATGGACGACGATGCCGGAGACGACCAAGACCCAGCGCCTACAAGGCACTGGAAGAACACCTCGTCATACGACATATACATGGTGGACATCCCAAAAGATGGGAACGCCGATGGAACAACGGAGGATGACCCCTCCAAGAAGCAACCGAAGCGCCGACGTCAGCGGCGCTGCTCTAAATCCCGCCACAGCAAGAATGAAGATTCCGGCACCGGAGACAACAATACACCGGACAATGCCGAAAACAATCCACTCCAGCAAGATCCAGCGCAGGAAGATGGAGACGCCAGCCCTCACGAGAGAGCGGCAGGAGAAGAGGTAGAGGATTATATTACTCCCTCCGGAGACGAAGCAAGCCTTGGCGACGATGAATTAAATGCGTGCACGAGGATCCCGTCGAACAAGAGCGTTTTAGACGCAGGCTTATGGCCACGGCGAACAGCCTCAAGAAAAAGCAGCAACGACTTAGAGCTGATCGGGATCACGCTAGCCGACAGATGGATGAAGTCCTCGCGGCGAAGAGCATGAGCTCGAGCGCCCCTCAAAAGCTACCCTAAGCAAGCCGCTCCCCCGATTAGAGGATGAGGCTTACGAACCCGCATCACCAGGAGACAATACGGCTGACCGACCACCCCGTGGTCGCGACAGAGAGGCCTCTAGGCCCTTCACTAGAACCGTACCCCGGCATCGCTCAAAAAGAACAGGGCCACAGGGGAACGCTCCGGACCTGCAACATATATTGGAGGACAAGGCAAGACAATCAAGATCGATCTATGGATCGCGTGGGCGCCCCACGGTACGTGACGACAACCGTCGCGCCGGACCTGATAAGTCCGCCGGGCGAACAAAGCAGACAAAGCTCTTTTGAGCTCCGTCGTGATATCGCCCGATCTGAGGCGCCAGACACCCACTATGCTTCATGATTTAAGTAATGGATCATCAAATCCCGAAGGGTTTAAACCCGTCAATATTGAATCCTATGATGGCACAACAGACCCGCGGTTTGGATCAAGACTATCTCCTTCACATCCACATGCCCTTGGTGACGATCTTCACGCCATCAAATACCTCCCCTCAAGCTTAAAGGACCAGCCCGGCATTGGCTCAACAGCTTGCCGCCAGAGAGTCAATTGGGAGCTGGGAGGACACGAAGCCGCATTCCTCGATAACTTCCAGGGCACTTATGTGCGACCACCAGACGTTGATGACCTAAGCCACATAATTCAGCAGCCAGACGAATCGGCCAGACAATTCTGGACACGGTTCTTAACCAAGAAAAACCAAATCGTCGACTGTCCGGATCACGGAGGCCCTCATGACCTTCAAGCATAACATCCGCGACGAGTGGCTTGCCCGGCACCTAGGACAAGAAAAGCCGAAATCCAAGGCAGCCCTCACATCACTCATGACCCGCTTCTGCGCGGGTGAGGACAGCCGGCTAGCACGCAGCAACAACCTCAGCGAAAATTCTGGCAGTCCGAACTTCAAGGACCGAAATGGCAGGCCGCGTCATAACAAAAACAAACACCGCATTAACGGCGACAATATTGAGGATACGGCAATCAATGCCGGATTCAGAGGCTCTAAACCGGTCGGCGGAAAAAGCCATTCAAAAGAACTACTCTGGTCCGTCCAATTTGGACCGAATACTCGATCATTATGCGCGGATACACGGCACCCCGAAAAGCCAGCTAACCACACCAACAGGGACTGTTGGGTATTCAACAGGCAGGCAAGTTAATTGCGAAAACAATGACAAGGGGCTGCATAGCGATGGCGAGGACGAGACCCAACCGCCGAACAATAGAGGACATAAGGGTTTCCCCCACAGTGCGGACGGTGAACATGATATCGCAACGCACATACCCAAAAGGGAGCGGAAGCGTGCACTCGAGGATGTCTACGCGATGGAGCCAGTTGCCCGAAGTTCAATCCATGGTCCTCTGCCCGATCACTTTTGACCGAAGGACCACCCCACCGCATCCGCCACGGCGGATTCGCCAGACCAGTCTTAGACCCAATCGTCGATGGATTTCACCTAACCGAGTCACGATGGATGGCGGCGGCAACTTTGAACCTGCTTTACCGAGGATACGGTGTGCAAAATGGGCATAGACCCCTCAAGGATTAAACCTACCAAAACGACCTTTAAAGGTGTCATACCAGGTGTAGAAGCCAATTGTGCAGGCTCAATTACACTGGAAGTGGTCTTCGGATCCCCGGATAACTTCCAAAGCGAGGAGTTAATCTTCGACATAGTCCCGTTCCGCAGCGGCTATCATGCCTTGCTCGGATGTACCGCGTTTGCAAAGTTCAACGTGGTGCCGCTTCACGCATACCTCAAGCTCAAGATGCCAGGCCCTCGAGGAGTCATCACGGTCAACGGAAACACCGAACGTTCTCTCCGCGCGGAGGAACATCTGGCTCTCGCGGCGAAGTGCAATGCAGCCTCTTAAGGCAATTCTCGAGTCCGGCCGGTGGCGGCGAGACAGCTAAGCGTGCGGGTAACTTACAACAAGACCACTGGCACGCCCGAGCACGCCAGCGTAGCGATGCGGCTAACCCAGCTCCTGCGAAACGTCAAAGCAGGTCCTTTGCGTACACCATTACACTCTGAAGATACCATGGGCATGGGGAGAGGGGCACGACCACGATAAACCCAGACTACGGCTCAACCACACCAGGGGCTCTCAAGTGTGTCGTTCCTTTTTCTTTTCTTTTTACCTTTTACTTTTTACCCGCAGGACTCCATTTGTCAGAAGCCCTGTCCGGCAGACACTGCCCGAACTAACGATGCAACAGCCAGGGAAGGATAAAGGCTACAACGAATATACAGGTGGTCTCCATTACGAGCATTTTTATACACCAATCTTCAGCCTACCCCTGGAGGGGGACATGTTTAACAGTCCCATACCTTGCTTATCGCACTATTTGTATCGTTCTGCATTCGTAGCAGCACTTATTGAATAAAACAATGCATCACCTTTTTGCTTATAATTGCATTTCTTTTTCATACATATGTTCATTCACGGCATGTTGCATCCGTACACTTTGGTACGGCTAATATACACCAGGGCTTATGTTTCCGCATTATGGTATGATGAGTCCGAACACTTTCACAAGTGCGGCACCCCGAACTTATAGCACTATATGCATCGGCTCCGAATCATGTCTTGGGTCAATAGTTGGGTTTGCCCGGCTCCCATGTTTTGGTACCTTACACTCCGTTATATCGGCTAAGGTAGCACTGGGAGAACCACTGCAATTCCGCCCCAGTTGAGCTGGGTTAACGCCTCAGTGGAGAAAGCTAAAATTGACCGTCATGATGAGGCGAGAGCCGGTCGCTGTTCGAGAGGTTTTTTGCGAGTCCTTAAAGACTTATGCCGCTTAGAGCGAGGAGCAGATCTTGTCCGGCCAAGGCGTGGATAAGCGCCCCAAATTGACCTTCCGAAGACCAGGGGCTTCATGAAATTTAAAATTATAGAATTCTATGGCTAAGTGAGAGTGTTCAAGCATTATAAGTCCGGTTGCCTTGTTCCTGTGTTGAGCGCCTCCTAGATGGACCCAAAAATGGGAACAAGAGCGCTCAAGTTTATCCCGAACACCCCAAAGCACTTTCGTGGCATGAAATTTGAAGCCGACGACTTTCCATCTCTCAGATTTGATAAACAGCCGCATGAAGGTAATATTTTAAATTAACAAGCGTTGCTTAAGCGCATATGAACTAAGTTTTCAGCGTACAGGATAACAAAATGTGAGTCTACTCAAATATTACATCTTTGGAGCACTCACCCGCAATAGTCTTGGCGCCCTTGACACACTCTTATAATACATCTCGGGCGTGCGATGCTCCTTGCCCTCTGGTGGCGGGTCCGTCCACGAGCTTGGGCATCCATCTTGCCCCAGTGCACCTTTATGCGGGCAAGGGCCCGACGGGCACCCTCAATACAAGAGGAATGCTTGATGACTTCTACCCACGGGCACGCATCCATCAGCCGCCGCACCAGGCCGAAGTAGCTCCTAGGCACGGCCTCCTTAGGCCACAGCCAAACTATGAGGCCCTTCATGGCCTGTTCGACTGCCTTGTGGAGCTCGACCAGCTGCTTCAGCTGGTCGCTAAGGGGCACCGGATGTCCGGCCTCAAAGATATCGAGACCGGAAGACCTTCTCCGTCGAGCTCCCCTCCTTGGCCCGGTAGAATGCGGCAGCATCGGACACGCTGCGAGGAAGATCTGCGAACGCTCTTGGAGAGCTCCGAATTCGGGTAAGCAACAGGTAATTAACTCTCACATGCTTACTTTGCATGAAAAATGCCTTACCCTCTGATATTTTCTTCACCACCTCAACCTCCTGGAGGGCCTTGTAGGCTTCGGCCTTAGCGTCTTTGGCACTCTCAAGAGTTGTTGCAAGCTCAGACTCTCAAGTCTTCGAGTCACGCTCCAAGCTCTCATGTTTTTTCACGAGATCCTGGAGCTCTTGATGTACCTCCGCCACCCGCGCCTCCTGCTTCTCCCGCTCGGTGCGCTCCGCGGTCGCATGACGTTCGGCCACGGCTACCGCCTCCTTCAGGGTCGCCACCTCGTTAGTGGCCCCTACAATACCCACGTTATCCTTGTCATTTTTCTTGCAACCAAATCCTTTTCTGTAAGGTACAATTTTCATAAGGTATTACTCACCTTCTTTTTCCTTGAGCTGCTTCTTGGCATGACCGAGCTCGTTCTCGGACCGCTCGAGGTTTTCCTTCAAAGTATTGACCTCCGCAGTCAGTGCGGCGAAGGTCAGCAGCACAGCCTGCAATCCCATATTGTACAATTTTCATAAGGTATTACTCACCTTCTTTTTCCTTGAGCTGCTTCTTGGCATGACCGAGCTCGTTCTCGGACCGCTCGAGGTTTTCCTTCAAAGTATTGACCTCCGCAGTCAGTGCGACGGAGGTCAGCAGCACATCCTGCAATCCCATATTGACATATTTTTTATGACTCCTGCGTTTATCTTTCTAAAGATCCTCAGTCCGGCTTTTCTTTCCGAACACCGAACCCGAGCATCGGGCTACTTGTCTATGCGGTACCATTTTACATATATTGAAATTCTTACCTCAAAGCACATTAGAAGGCTGCTGCGAAGCTTCAGTCAGCCCGCTCTTGGCGTGAACCTTTCAATCACCGCACTCATAATAAAGGCGGTGTTCCTCTTTCGATGGAGGCGCCGTTGGCGCCTCCAGCAAATATCCGGCACCTCCGGTTGGGCGGAGGCAGCCGGCGTCGCAGTCTTGCCCTTCTTCACGAAGGGTCGCCCGCCGGACTCGAGCCACTTGTAGCCTCCGGGGCTGAGTCCGGTACAAAGTCCGGGAGGGTGTCTGTGACACCTCCGGGGCCTCCTCCTCTGGTGGGTCCTTTCTGGGATCCCACCTCGGCGTCGTCATGGCACGGGGGTGGAGGCAGTCGGAAGGAATCCATATCCGACGCACCCAAGGACCCACTTGACGAAGCGGGAAGATCATCCTTGGGCGGACTGCGGGGTTGTATGCGGCATTAGAAAGACATTATGTGGCGAAAAGAAAAAACCTTGAAGTTATTCGAGTCCGGATACTTACGATCTCGCCAGGCTTGGCCCTTGGAGGCCGAGCCTCGTGCGTCGTCGATGGCGTCGGCGGAGCAGTCCGGGGAAGAGTTTTTCCTTCTTGGACCCTTCGGCCTCCCTTTGTTGGGGTGGCCTTCCTTTTCTTCCCTCCTCTGGGAGAGGCTTTCTTCTTCTCCTCCTCGCCTTGGTGGGAGGATTGACCTCAGATTCATCATCCGATAGCACCTAAAACGGGAACTCTTCCGAGTCCCGTGGTGCGTCTTCTTGGCCTTCTTCTCGGCACCACGTGGTGCCGGAGCCAGCAGCCGTTAGGCGGGCGTCCACTGGGTCCTTCCGGCAATGGGGCCGGACAGGTAATCCGTTCGGCCTTCGCCAGCCATTCCTGTCAAAGATAAAGGGAGTTTAGATCCCGCATAG
Organism: Aegilops bicornis; assembly: GCA_021605145.1. Lineage (NCBI taxonomy): Eukaryota > Viridiplantae > Streptophyta > Magnoliopsida > Poales > Poaceae > Aegilops > Aegilops bicornis. The sequence continues at coordinate 437,433,170 of CM038672.1, read as the reverse complement.
AGCCAAACTATGGAAAACAAGTGGTGAAATCACTTACCTCGTCAGCTGGACGCTGCAGCAGAATCCGCGATCTTTGGTAGCGGATGCGGGAGCTTCGGCGCCCTTGAACATCACCTTCCGGACATCTTACGTGCGTAGTGTCGAAGAGCCCGCCAGAGTCCAGTGCTGCGCGGATCAAACTCCCACATGTTGAAGCCCGTCGGCTGGCACGGGAGAATCCGGCGGATGAGCATGACACGGAATCGTTGACAAGCTTGAGCTTCTTGTCCACCGGCTTACGGATACAGGCTTGGAGTCCGGTCAGCTCCTCCGAATCCCCCAAATCCGGCCACTCTCTTTCTAGGAGGTGAGCCGTGTAGGATGCCAGATCTGAATTCAGGGGTCATTGCCCAATCGAGGTCACGCTTGGCTCGGTGATATAGAACCACCCGATTGCCACCCCTTGATGGTTTCCACGAAAGTGCCCTCCACCACGTAACGTGGGACATCCCGCCCACCATGGTGCCTCCGCACTCCGCTTGGCTGCCCTTCACAACCTTTGGCTTGACACTGAAGGTCTTGAGCCACAAGCCGAAGTGGGGCTGGATGCAGAGGAAGGCCTCGCACACGACGATAAACGCCGAGATGTTGAGGATGAAATTCGGGGCTAGATCATGGAAATCTAGGCCGTAGTAGAACATGAGCCCTCGGACAAAGGGATGAAGCGGGAAGCCCAGTCCATGGAGGAAATGGGGAAGAAATACTACCCTCTCATGGGGCCTGGGGTTGGGGACGAGCTCTCCCTCGTCGGGAGCCGGCGCGATCTTGTGATGTTGCTGGACAAATATCCGGTGTCGCGCAGCTTCTGGATCTGCCCCTCCGTGACGGAGGAGGCCATCCACTTGCCTCCTGCTCCGTACATAGTTGGAGAAGGTTGAAGTGAGAAGTGCGGACTTGGGCGCTGGAGCTCGAGTTCGCGAAGATGGATAAGCCAAGGAGGAAGAAGGCGCAGGTAAAAGGGTTGGATCTTTATCCCCTTATATGGGCGGACAAAAACATGTGTCCCCACCGCCCGGTAAAACTCGCTTATCTCCCAAGCGTCACAATCAATGGCGCGGTTGGGTTACCCACGTCCGTATTGATGGGAATCCGGAATAAGGGGAACACGATCTCTGCTCGACAAGGCGTGCCAAGGAAACCGCTTCGCTAAACGCTACCGAGGTGGAACAATAAAAACAATTTGAGTAAAGGCTTGGTAGTGGTGCGACGTCACGCCTACAGAATCACGTCAACAGTTGATCTTGTGTAATATTATTCTCTCTACGGTGGTATGTGGAATTTATTTTTGCAGAGCCGGACACTATCCTGGTGTTCACAATCTTCTATAAATTATTCGGAGGAAGAACCCGCCATGCAATGCCGAAGACAACATGCGCGCCGGACTCGTCGTCATTGAAGCCTGGTTCAGGGGCTCTTGAGGAGTTCGGACTAGGGGTGTCCGGATAGCCGAACTATCATCATCGGCCGGACTCCAAGACTATGAAGATACAAGATTGAAGACTTCGTCCCGTGTCCGGATGGGACTTTCCTTGGCGTGGAAGGCATGCTTGGCGATATGGATGCGTAGATCTCCTACCATTGTAACCGACTCTGTGTAACCCTAGCCCTCTCCGGTGTCTATATAAACCGGATGGATTTAGTCCATACGACGAACAACAATCATACCATAGGCTAGCTTCTAGGGTTTAGCCTCTTTGATCTCGTGGTAGATCCACTCTTGTAACACACATCACCAATATTAATCGAGCAGGACGTAGGGTTTTACCTCCATCAAGAGGGCCCGAACCTGGGTAAACATCGTGTCCCTTGTCTCCTGTTACCATCTGCCTAGACGCACAGTTCGGGACCCCCTACCCGAGATCCACCGGTTTTGACACCGACAGGCTGCCTTTGCGCCTACCATGGAGCGACGTCTGCATGAAATTATATTGCCACGCAAGGCTCGTCTCTTTTGCACTACATGTTCAGTTCCATTGTGTACAATAACTGATATGCATAGGAATAAAACATAGTGAGATTATGTAAGGAGTGCATGCAGAAATCCAGAGTGATGGTAGCAACCTATGGATAGACCGAAAACCAATAATAGCAGGCCGATAATGGCTTCGGTTAATAAATACAGATAATGGCTTCTTTACTGTTTGTTTCCCACCCAACATGAAACTCATAGTAGACACCGGAGATTAACCAGATAGTAGATAGATACTATTGATAGCGGCCCCGATATGTACCCCATAACCATTTAAAAACTCAAGTTTGACCATTAGTTTGGAGCTGACTCAGAGTCTAATTGGTGAACAGGATGATAAAGCAGCATGTAATATTAAGCGATGCATAACGTAAGCAGACACGAAAGAATGCAACCTCTCTTGCGGACCCATGTAGTCCTCGAGGTCATCTGCTCGGTTGATGATGGTAATGCAGTTTTCATGGCTGCCAGCGGCGGGGAAAAAGATCTGAGGCAGCGAAAGACAGTCCGGAGGCCGGATCCCTGCTCTGCTGGACCCTTCTGTTGTTGGAGCAGCTGAGCTGGGGTGGACGACGGCGCAGCAGGACCGGGACAAACCACGCAAGGTTTTCTTTGACAACTATCTGTAAGAGAAGTAATTTTGTAAGGGCTCGTTTGAATTGGAGGATTCCAACAATGCAGGGATAGGAAATAGACAGGAATAGGATAGGAATGCACATGCAAAATAGAGAATTTAAAAATACAGGATTTCTGCCAATCTGGGTGTTTGATTCACAACAATTGGAAGATCACAGGATGCAAAGAAGCATGGTGAGATTAAGTCAAAACACAAGAAAATGTATGGTTATAATGCTATTATGCTACTATCTCTTAGTCTTGTGCTTCATGAATAGGAATTTAAAAAGGAGGACAAGTGAAAATTAAAATTCCTACGTTTTTTCTTTCAAGGAGACACTATAGGAACAAATCATGTGCTCGGTGGACAATATATATATAACATGTAGAGTAAAAAAGAGATGCAACAAGTGTACAACCTCTTTGGCGAAGCCATGTCGATCTCAGCGTGATTGGGTTGGCCGGTGAGGATGCTCCGGCTGACTTTGCTGTCGGAGCAGGGGAAGAAGATCTTAGGCGTCTCGAGATGGAGCCCGAGGTACTGCTCCGCTGTGATGAAGGGTTTCGTCGTTGGAGCAGCTCCGGTGAGTTGTACGACGCCGAGGCTGAAGCAGGACAAGAGAGACAACGAACAACGTTAACCTGAGTGGAATTCTAATAGCGTCTCCAATACATGACGTAAAATACATAACCACAAAGTGCTAGATGTAAAATACATCAGCCGCTCATCTCTCAACTTAATCATTAAACTGAACTTAATCGTTAAACCGAACCTAACTGTCCAAACTGAATTTTCTTTGTTGAAACTGAATTTTCTTTGTCGGCCGAACGCACTAGCAAGGTGAGGCTACACGTCGGTCGACTGAGTTTTTCATCTCTGGTCGATCGATTTTGCGGCCGTTGGAATCTGAAATCAAGGGCCTGCGGTTCATCTTCAACCTCCACTTCGAGCCGCCACCACCACTGCCAAACAGCAGCCCCCACACCAAGGGCGGGCGGTCGCCGCCTACCGCCCAAAAAACACTCCCCACCGCTGTCCGCCCGCCCGGCCATCCCTCTAGGCCCCCCGCGCCGAGCTTTTTCTCCGACGATCCCCACGCCACCGCCCGCCAATGCCCGCCACCGCCGCAACCACCGCCCCATCCTGAACCCTAAGATAGATAGTGGGGTACCTCTCCGTGAGCCCCCTCCTCATTGTGGCTGGTTCTTCCTTCACCCGGCGAGCCCACCCCTTGAAATCGATCGACCCAAAAGTCGATTCAATCGATCAAGTGTAGCCAAATCGAGCAGCATCGCAAGCAAGAGCAAGAGCGAGAGCAAAGAAGCGAGCAAGAGCAATAGCAAGAGCAGACCAGGCAGGGGACCGAGAGCTAGAGCAGAGGAGCAGCGCGAGCGAGAGCTAAAGCAGCAGCAGCTCCTACTGATGTGGGCGTCGCTGCCGAGGGAGCGACGGCGTGGAGGAAGTGGCCGGCGACGCCGCCGTGGATGGAGCCGCACCGTGTCGGCTTGGGGCCGAGCGCCGGCAGCACCGTGAGATCGAACAAAGAAGAAAATGCGGCGATTAGTGTACAACCTCTTTGGTGGCACCGATTAGGCCGCAGCTTCATCTGAGGAAATGGTGATGATGATGCTCTTCCGGTGGTGCAGGTGAAGAAGGCGGTGTGGGAATGGAGGTGGCCCGAAAGACGAGGGGAACATCGGGGCAGCTCCTTGGAGGTGGTGGACGGGGTGGTTGAACCGGCGGGACGATGAGATCGACGACGGATCCTCATCCGGTACGGTGTATGAGGGACGTCGAGGTGTTGTTGTGGACGACATCGTCGGGGAAGAAGCTCCGGCTGGGTGGCAGACGGAGCAGGGTGTGGGGTTTCGTCGCGGGTTTTCGCGGCCTCGGGGTCTGAATGGGTGGGCGGATGGGATGGCAGTGGGGAACCATGGCTTAGAGACGCGCTTGTCCGAAATGTGGGGTAAGTTACGAAAGTACCCCCACCGATTTGAGGCGGTTCTTTCGGTTCAGGGGTACCACGGGCATTTCGTGTGTCGGGATTTCACAGGAGGTGGGAGTTTTCGCGCGCGTTGTAATTTCGGAATAGCAAGGCGCGGGTTGAGATGGAGGGAGTTGTCGGAGCACAACGAGACAAAGATATATCTTAAATATTTCGGGCTAACAAGGCGCGGATTGAAATTTCCGGACAAGCCTAACATGTACTGTACCAAATCAATGCAAGACTACAAATGTCATTCAAAACTTTGAATTCATGTTATGTTCAATTAAAATATTTCACTACGTGTATAATGCATGCAACCTACTACTCAAATGAATGTTTTAGTGCATTCCAAACGTATATACTACCGCTTCAATATGAACTAAATTTGAATAAGATCTACAGTAATGATTGTTGTGAAGTCAAAGCATTTGAACTTGTTTCTCTGTTTTAATAAGATCTACAATCATCATCATTGTCAAGTTAAACCATCGTTTGTGTATTATCTTCACAGCACACCACATGATCGATGTCGAGTTACATATGAACTATGTGTACTATATGAACTCGAACTAGATTTTGAATCCACTTTATTTTGATTTCAAATCACATTACATTTCTAGCTCTAGCTAGATCTTCATAATCTAAACCATGTCTCATATGTATAATGTGTTTATCACATTATGTATGGTGCCCCGCCCCTACGCCTACAAGTATTTAGATGTGAGTTGCAAACACCACACATTACCACAAATTCAAATAAAATGTGAGAATGTTCAATATATAGTATTGTTTAGATTGCTCGATATTTAGTTGTAAGCTGCAAACGTCGCACATTATCTCAAATTCAAATAAAATGTTAGATTGTTTGATGTATAGTATGGTTTAGATTGTTCGGCATTTAGCTGTGAGTTGCAAACGCCATGCATTATCACATTATGGTATAACATGTGCACAGCACGTGTATCACCTCTATATTCATGCATGCAATGTTTAAAACACTATGATCTCCTATTCAAATATATGAATCCGCTTTCATATCAAATTATGGTCTTTGTTAGTCTCTTACACCCACACAGTCCTCTAACCTTTGTAGCTACCACTAAATTTCTCTCGTGCAAGCACACGCCCTCCTCGCCCTCCCCCTCCCTCGGCATTTTATCCACCGAGCACATTCATTTTTTCCTTTAGGTCGTTCTCCCAGAGTCTCCACAACTCCTTTCCGACACACACCGATCGATAAACCTCTCCAGTGATGCACGCCACAGATACACACACAGCTTCAATCTCCTCCTTTATGTGTCCTTGCCTCGTGTCTCTCATATGGTGGAACACACGTAAACTCTCACCCATCTTTTAATTGATCTCACAACCGCACACTCCTCCCCTATCCAGCTAGTAGTTGGGCCTCTTGCACCACCTCCTAGCTCCACTCTCTCGCTTCATCTCTGTCTCATTGGGCCTTATTTGCCTCTAACAAATGGGCGTACACCGACCGATCTCTCGCTATACATATAGCCAGCTAGGTCCTTATAACTCCTTTTACCCACACATCGATCGATCTACCTCATTAGTTGTGTCTCTCCCTTCCGACGACAAACAACAATTGATCTACCGATCTAGTTAGGTTTGATTACCAAACACATGGTTCCCCTTCATCGTCCATGGAAGCGACCCGACAGATCAATCACCCACAGCACACACGAAACACATCCCCACTCTTATTGATAACAGGTGCAGCTCCACCCTCAGTTTGTCTAGTAGGCCTCTCCCACCATCTCCGAGAAGCAACTCCATCACCCATCCAGCACTCTACCCCTCTCCCTCCCTCTCTCTCTCTCTCCTCTCTCTCTCTCTGTCCCATCATATTTCCCGTCCTTCAGTTATGTATGGATGTCGACCGATCTCCCTCATGACATAGCTGGGTCTCTCCTTCTCAACACATATACGAGTCGTTCTACCTCTATAGTTAGGCCTCTGCCTACCCCTCCCCACCCCTCCCCCCACACACACCGATACATCAAGCGCTCTAGTCATGTCTCCCTGCCACACACAAACTTGACATGTGCCCTCTAACGTTCCGGTAGGCCAGTCGCCCTATATCTTTGACTTGCACACACACGCGCAATTTCGATGGCTCTCTTCATCGATCTCGCACCCACCCGTACTTGATCCTCTCTTCAACTCTATCGATAGCTATGACCCCTCCCTCTCTTCTCGTGGATTGCCCGACCCTCTATGTATGATATGGATAGGCCTCCATTTCACACACATTGCATGCAAAATTTTGTTTGAGATGTCATCGACACATATTCCCACAAATAATTCACGAAATCAACCCCCATCCCACCCCCACCCCCACCACAAAACAAAAAACACTCACAAACGCGGTTTGTATCTCTCACACACACCCACGTAGGTGGGGGACGTGCACGAAGAGAAGAGGTGCATGCACGGCGCACGTACTCCTGTCTCTTTCCCAACCACACCCGCGCGGGTACACGGTGGAGCTCGTTTCTGTACGAAAAGGGCAGCCCACGTGGTAATTTGGCACGTAATTGGTTGTCCACTTGGTGGAGGGAGGATCGTCTACCACGGGTGAACAAACAAATTGCGACTTGACGCGTTATGTTAAATTAAAAAAGAGGCAAACCATGTGGGGCCTACCTTAGAGGCAAGGCTCTATACATTGGAGTACTTTTGATGTGTCCTGTCAACTCGCAGAACGACGAGAAGCTTGCTTAGTACGCCGTCTCCCCCGCCCACGGGCGCGGTGGCTCGCAGGATGAGGTGAAGCTTGCTCCTCCCTCGCCCATGCGCGTGGTGGCTCGCAGGACGAGGAGAAAAATTTACTACTCCCTCCGTTTACTCCTCGTCCCTACTACCTTGGTTATAGAGATTATATCATATTGTTTGGAATATATATGTCCTTACTAGATTTCAATATGAACTACTAGTACATACTCCAAACGCTGATGTATATAGACGTATTTTAGAGTGTACATTCACTCATTTTGCTCTGTATGTAGTAGCACTCTCCCTCGCCCCTCGACCCTCGCCCACGTGGTGGACGTGCAACAATTCATTCGGTCTCATATAGCGAGCGATATATACTGCACTACCATTATTGCTCGACTTCCCGAAGAGGCGAAGAGCCAATCGCAAGGTTAATATTTTGGAGATGCCAAGCGCAATTATAGGAGAACGAGTAGTAGGTGCCGCGTCATTTATAAATAATTTTGTTTTCTTCAAAGTGCACGTCGCAATATGATAGGTTCATATGGAGAGAAAAGGAAACCGCTCCACTATAGACCTAGTCAGGACGGGCCAGCCTACACGGTTGCTTGCTGGGGTTGCTCTCTTCACACTCTCTCGCACAAAACGACTGTGGCAACATCTCAAACATCCCGGCGGATCACGTCCGCTTGGGGAAGGAGTGGATACTTAGTGTAGATGCGGTGTCCGTTGCCTACGGCGAAAACCCACTGTCGGCACGTCCCGATCAGGGGTCCCCGCCATTCTCTCTCACAAAGCCGGTGAGGTTGCCTTCGTCCCTTGCTCACTACCGCGACGTGGGTAGTTGCCGCCTCCCGCCGCCCTCCTCAAGCTTGAGCTCGTCCCTCGGTACAACTCCTTTACAATTTGGCTTGCACCTTGCTCCGACTGCCCACATCACTCCCTATGGATATTTCTCTACTTCTTTGCCCCGCACATACCGATACCTCTACGGCTTCTCGTATTGTATTTGTGATGAGTTTATGTCTCATCAACTAGTCCTAGTAATCTTATTCTAATCACGCTTCTTCAATTTCTTTGCCAGGGGATGCTCATCTCGATTTTGGTGAAACTGCATAAAATGATCCGATGGTCAAAAGGTTGCAAACTTCATTTATTAGGAAGCTCGAACGTTGCCAAAGAAATTGAAGCCCGGTCAGGGTTCACGGTTCAAGGGCTAGGGACTGCATGGATCATTTTTTCTTTAGCTGCCTCTGTTCCAAAATAAGTGTCAACTTTAGTAGTAGTACAACTTTGTACTAAAGTTTGCACAAAGTTGAGACACTTATTTTGGAGCGGAGGGAGTACATATTTGCTATGATCATCAATCATTGAGATGCAATAGCATGCATGTTAGTCTCCTTTGTATTTGATGAAATGTTGCAACGGGCAACCTTGGGCCTTAAGATACATGTAACAGAGCTGGAAGCTTCATAGCATTGTACAAATTTATCTCATTGTTAAATTACTGATGCGTACTAGTACTTCCTCCGTTCCTAAATATAAGTCTTTGTAGATATTTCACCATTAACCACATGCGGATGTATATAGATGCATTTTAAGTGTAAATTCATTCATTTTGTTTCGTATGTAGTTCACCTAGTGGAATCTCTACAAAGACTTATCTACTAGTAATATCTAGCCCCCACTACTAGGAATTCTCTATCCTCTCCTTGAGCCACATCATCAAAATTGACGTAGCCGTTAGATGAAGTAAATCAGTCATAATAGCCGTCTGATCTAGACGTGGAGAGGCTCAGCACTAAGCCACATGCAAGCATGCAGAAATACCGTGGCACATGCATGGTAGTGGGTTTTAAATCACATCAACATGTCTGCATGCAAGCATGCATGTAAGTGAGCTTTTAAGTCCCATTAACATGTCAAAAAGAAAAATATAATCCCATTATGCAAGAGGAGTTGGCTGATCTTTTTTCTTATGTGGGATGATCTAAATGATGATGGGAGTTTATTTAGTTTGGCTACCACATTTGTCATGCGGTTATAGATTTTCTTTTTAGTTCTATGAAATCGATAATTTCATGCTAGAGAGATATACCGCTGTTCATGACAACGGCGGGGACTCATCTAGTAATATTTAGGAACGGAGGGAGTACTATGTAAAGAGTTAGGTGTCGCACGGTGATAGTGTGAGGTGGGCCATGTAATCACTGAGCCTGCGTAACACTGCTCTTGCACTCCTCCGTTGTAAGAATGGAGAAAATTGTAATCTACTACCTCCTTTCGCCAAAAGCGTGGGACATCCAGCAGTCCTACCACCTCAGTAGTAAAGACCAATGAGCCATCAAATCACATAGACCCAATGAAGAAGTTGAATGGACGAAGCAACCATCACTCTTGCGCCAGTGAGAGGTCGCGTCCGCTCTGCCCGGGCATGAATGCGGCACCGATTCTTTGGAGCGGCGCTGACCGTTTCGGGCGGGAAGCGCGCGCGGGCGGTGGAGGGGCTTTGGGTGGGCCAGGCTAGTCAGGAGTGGGCATGGAAGCTGTCCGCATGTCCCTACCGGGCATGCCCGGAAACGAGAGGATGCACCGACTCTCGCGGCTAAAATCGTACACTACACACCATATCTCTTTAGGAGTAGGTCGATCTGTCGCACTCTCTAACACACACATGTTGTTAAACACACACACGCACACGCACGCACCTTGGTCCCGTTGCACCTTCTAACGTGACTTATTACACCTAGACGGAGGGAGTAGTAAGTATGCGAGATACGGTGGCACACTGACTTAAGTCGAATACAAGTGCCCAAAATTTGTGTGCATGTTATAATAAGGATTCACTTAAAATAGTACGTGAGCGTAACAGAGGGATCAATTGGACGGTGTTCCCAGCAAAGAGCGAGATGTGTGAGGTAGTAAGATACATCATTGGCGCTTTTAATTTTTCTTATTAATTTGTTTGTTTCACCCTCCGTTGGTGGGACCCAACGCATCACGTGGAGAGAGGTAAGGTGACTAAGGCTGCATTATTTTTGCACCACTGTGGATAGTCTTACCACCAAAGCCACATGACACGATTATGATCGAAATCCTAATGACTCCCACACACACACACAAAAAAAACACGGCATGCCTGTTACATGAATGCAGGAATGTATAAAAGGTTATTTTCCTCTCATTGAACATAACGGGAGGGTTGTGTAGCTGGTTAGCCTGTTCGCTCATCAAACTTGAGGTCTCGAGTTCGATAACTACACTTGAGCATAATTTTTGCTAGGAGGATTCTTTGACTGGTCAAAATGTTTTCTAGGGTTTGCACGCTTCACACTCTCTCTCCAGTATATATATATATATACACTGGAGCCTCAGCGCTTGTACTTGCTCTATTCACACTCTCTCGCCCTCTCCCGCGGGAGCTGGATCATCAGCGCTTGTAGTTGCTCTCTTCACACTCTCTCGCCATCTCCAGATCTAAACAAGACTTCGTTGGCCTCTCTCTCCCCTCACTGCTGCTCAAAGAGCCGGCAGGATCCGTCCGCCTGGAAGGGAAGGAGGCTTAACGCTATCGCCGTCGGCGAGGGAGGGAATCCACTACCGGCGCTGCTGTTCACTTTCCACCCAGCGGCGGCGCGGGAGGGCCTCCGACCCTTCTTCTTCGACGTCGTCCCGTCGCCCACTGAACCACGCCCCAAGAACCTTAAGGTATATTTTACTTACTCCACATGCATTCCTCTAGCTGCATGTATACCATGAATCTAGGACGTGGTTCAAAGAGGAAAGGAGTGGGGGAAAGTAGTGGGAAAAGTTGTATATAGCATGAAGCTAGGACGTGGTTCAAAGAGGAAATGAAGGGGGAAAGTTGTGTAGCATGAATCTAGGACGTGGTTCAAAGAGGAAAGGAATGGGGGAAAGTAGTGGGGAAAGTTGTATCGCATAAATCTCGGACGTGGTTCAAAGAGGAAAGGAAGGGGCGAAAGTACTAGTTCAAAAAGGAAAGGAAGGGACAAGGCTGTAGAGTTTGAGCAGGACTAGATTTGCTGCGCTCACATGGCAGGGGCAACTGTTGGAAAAAGTCCCAAAAAGACTCCCTCGGGGTCTTCTTTCTTTAGTCCCAAATGCCCACTTTTAGTCCCGAAAAGTCCCTCCTGTTTGGTTTAGATGTGACTGACACGGAGTTTTTTAGTCCCTACACCAAAATGTCACTGTAAACAAACACCCTCTAATAATGCCGCTGGAAAATTGATGCAATGCCACAGTTAAAAGCAAATTACATGTTTAACAAATTTTATTGTTAATATAATCTCTATGTTAATATTAATCAATGCCACCGTTTGAGAAATGCTACTGTCTTGCTTTCTTTCCCAGTTAGATAATGAAGATGCTTCTTTTTGTTGGCTTCGTGTCATCCACCGTTATTGACCACTAATTGTTTCCTTTGCACCTCTATGTAAACAGGGTTATCTACTTCACCTCGTTGCCATTGTGACCTTTTGTTGCCTTTGCACAAAACACTTTTGTTTTAGGAGTGTTTTGTGCAGTTCAACCAAAATGTCACACTGACAATGTTGCTTGATTGCTTGATCTTAGTGGAACTGCACAAGAGGAGATCTTATTTCCTATCCGTTAAGGCGAATTTGGTTCAGATCTTCTTCTTGTGAGTTGTTTGAATTCCTCATCATGAGAGGTCAGTACTAGCCTTCTTTCACATGATTCTGCGATTAATGCGTTCATATGTTGTGCTACTTGTACGATAATGTTGCTTGATTTTAGTGAACTGCACAAATGGAGACAAGACTTCCAATCTGTATGTGCACCGTAATATCCCATTGAGGTAAGATAATTATATTTCACAACTGCTGGCCTGTATTTTTCCACTTTCATCAGAAGATTAAGTTTAGTACTATACTTGTGCTCCCTAATTGACATGCCAAATCTTACATTGAAGGCGAAGCTTATGCATTATTGAACCAAGTGATGACGGGAAGAACAAGTGGAAGAAAAACAAAAATCAACTCCGGTCAGTAATGAAACCTTTGGAACTGTGATGACACAAGTAATGATATAGTTTTGCATCTTAATTTATTGCTATGGCTGGAGCGAGCAATTGTTTTGCCACTTGATTTGATGCCATACGTAATTATCTCTACTTGTGCAAACAGGGATCTTCTTTGAAGATACCATATATTTTAGTGGAACTGCACAAGAAGATGTTGGAAACATTAAACTAATCGAGGAGTATATAGTAAGCATGGCCACCCCCGTAGATAGCAACAGATGGTTCCCGAGAAGTGCTTCATCTGTATGCTCTACACAATCAGCCTCCTGACAAAGGTTGGTACTCGCCCACTGATTTCATCCATATGATTGAGCTTTGTCATCTCTATTGGTGTTGTGCTACTGTTTAGATACTGTCATGAAAAAGTGGTATTGTCCTTGGGAAGTGCTTCATCTATGTTGTTTTAAATATTTCCTTTCCTTTTCTTCGAGCAAACATGGATGCTAGCATTTATTAGTCCTCTTGTCTTTGCACAACAGGATCATCTTCCTCTGAAGAAGAATATGGAGTACGCGAAGTGACTAGTTCCAATTATGCCAGGATGAAGAAGCACTGTCTATCTTCTCATCAGAAGGAGCAGTTGAAGGATGGTTACATTACTCCCCACAAGACCAAACTAACTTCAGCTCAGAAGGACTGACAAATCTCCATTTTTTTTCTGTGATGCGCGAGTACAATGTTGTTCTAGGATTCTTTCTGGTGAGTTCCATTTTTCTAAAAATGTGCTCTACATGGACCATGTATGTGCCTGTTGAAACTGTCAATTCATAGTACAGTTTGCTTTATACTAATCACTTTTTTTGTATTTGTGCAAACAGGGGTGCTCGACTTGATTTCAAGCTGGAACTGCACAAAATGTTCATGAATACATCGAATCATTCATTTCCAGCACAAGAAAGGAGGTGCCCATAAGTTCAAGGCGTTGCAACATATAAGGGCGAAATCATACAAGCTACGTGCGAATTTGGTTGATTTTGGTGGAACTGCACAAAAAGAACATCTGGTTTATTTAGCACGAGTTGCCATGTCAATGTTCGAACTGATGGCAAACCCTGCCCATTCTACAATCGTAGGCAATTGATATTTTGGAATGGGACAACCTTGTCAAATTTTGCTCATTGATTTTAGCAAGATATGCGTTTGATATTTTCGAATGGGACGCCTTCTTTGTCGTGGCGATCAATTGTTTCTTTATTCTTTAGTTGTGAAGTAAATATTGCCTCGACATGTGAGTCGCTGAGATGCATAATCATCGATTGTTTTGAATGTTCTCTATGAATTGCCCGTGCTGTGTTTGATTGCAATGTCTGAAGCGCTAAAAAGCTGCTCAAACTCTTTGTACTCATACATTTCCTTTTTACTTTGCACATTGTGAAAGTGCATACTTTTTTGTATAAGATTGGTCAAAGTAGAGATACTTTGACTGCAGACAAAACTTGTATGCAGACTAGAAAGGGCTGGAGGGAGTACATGTGAAACTGCTGCAAACGTGTTGATCACCCTGGGAATAATGCTAGTACGTATTGTTTTGCATGTTCATCCATTGCCAGTGATACAGGAATTCGAACTAATCGAAATAAATTCATTCATACACGGTCGGATTTCATATAAACATGCCGGATTTCATTACATTTCATACATTCTTCAACTAAAAAGGCGTGTTTGTGGCGCATGCATCTCCCAGATCACGAGAGGCGGGGTCATCCTCCTTTTGAAAAAAAAACTAAAAAAGTGCTTGTTGGAGGTATAATTAATTAACGAAGCTACCCACTGTATCCTGTTGAGCCGAGCAGAAGCTTGGTGACTTAGCTGCAGGTGCGATTGCGTAATCGACATGTGGCCTATTGGGCCCACGTGTCGATCGACCAGCTACACCCGGCGATTAAAGTAAAGCAGCGTTCTTCTCCGGCGCAGTTCTCGACTCCACGTCGCCGCCAAGAAGCTAACCGGCCGTCAATGGTCAGCCCGCCTAGCTTGGCTTCAACGAGAGGTAGCAGCGGTGGCCTTACTTGGACCGGCGGCGGCGACCTACCGTGTTCTACTCTTCCTCGTTTTACGTGTGGCGGCCTCGTTGGCAGCGGGGCGGGGCCTCGGCGGAGCCAGCGATGCCTCTGTCTCGTTGCCGGCGGGCGGTGCCTCAGCGGAGCGGTGGAAATCCTCCCCCACATTGCCGGCATGGTGGGGCCTCGGCTGAGCCGGCGATGTCCTCTGCCTCGTTGTTGGCGGGGCGGGGCCTCGGCGGAGCCGGCGGTGTCCTCTGCCTCGTTGTTGGCACCGCGAGGCCTCGGCGGAGCCGGCAGTGTCCTCTGCCTCGTTGTTGGCGCCGCGGGGCGTCGACAGAGCATGGCGTCATCGACGCCGATGGAGCGGGGACTCGTCGGAGCCGGCATTGTCCTCTGCCTCGTCCTCGGTCTCGCCAAACAGCGCCTCGCCCGCTTCATCGCCCTCTTTGCTAGCCTCCGCCACCCGCATGCGGTACCGCCAAAGACTTTCGGCGGCCCTTGCGGGAAGGCGGTACGAGTCAAGCAGCGCCTCTGCTCGCCCGCTCCATGGCGATCTGCTCCTCCGCCTGCAGGTGCTCCTGGAGGAGATGGTGGTTGTATGCGGAGTCGGCCTGCGCCTGCCGGAACTGCTCCTCACGCATCTGCCTCACCCTGTCCATATATTTGGCACGGGCCTCGCCGATGGTCATGGTGCAATGCACCGGCGAGGATGGCGCGGAGGAAGGGATTGGCGCCGGATCGTCGACTACCATGTTCTCCATTGGGACGTCGTCGTCCTCCGGCTGTCTGCCGGCTAGCCGGTCGGCAGCAATGGCTGCTATCTCCTTGTGGTCCGTCGTCCGCCCGTCCCGAAGAGCGCTGGAGCACGAGGAAGCCATGGTGGGCAGTAGTGGTGTGGACAGGAGAAAGGCAACGGATGCGGATGGCTGCGGCTATGGCGGCGCAGCTTTTATATAGCAATGGTGGGCGGCGGAGGGAGACGAGCGTGTGGCCTTGAAGTAGCCGCCTCGGCAACAGCGTATCATTAATGTGTGCGGATGGAATGGACGGACGACACTTGTGTCATTTGAAGGCCGAGCAATCGCCTGAACCGGGAAGCGGGGCGGCTGGCGCTGACTGTTTCGGGCGAAAAGCGCGCGCGGGCGAGGAGATTACTTTACTTGGATAGGATGACAATGGGGACCCACCAGGTCCATAGCCTCACGTACGCAAGTGCCTCCTTATTATATATATATATATATATATATATATATATATATATATATATATATATAACTATAATTTATTTTACTTCCTCCTGGTTTCCTGACATCACGTTCCCACACCATTGTCTATCTATGTACTCCCTCCTTTCCGGTTTATAGGGCTTATGTCAAAATTTTAGTTTTTCCATTTTATAAGGCTCAATTTGGTTGTTTTCCATCACATGTTCAGATTCCAAGGTGCATTAAATCATTGCATGCAAGTATTAAGAGAAAATTGACCAATGCATGTACTTTATGCATGCATGCATTGCAATTAATGCATTGATAAACATAATTTTTGAGGATAACAAGAGCATTAATTAGGTGCTTTTGCAAAACTAGAAAAAGTATTCCACCACTCGCCATCTACCTTGATTGGTGAGATTTTTGAATTGAGCATTATAAACCGGAAAGGAGGAGTAGTCAATAAACGAGAGAATTGCACAAGAAGCGGCCGATACCGGGACCAAGCAGCTCGAGCGTATTTGTGTTTTGAGGTGTGAGCACCGCAGAAGTTTTTTGATGTTTACCCCAGATATTAACTTTTCTCCTCTGAACAACAACGAAAACATTGCTGCAGGTATTAGCTGGTAATTTGTGGCCCGTATAGCCTAGGCCAGATATCCAGCCTAGATATTAATTTTTTTCAAGCTGAAAATGCCTAGCCCAGCTATACTTTTTTTAGGAATACCCATGCAAGGTCAAGTTGTTATTCTCCGCCCCGCTGGGCTGCAAATCTTTCCTAGGAGGGATGCATTAGGCTTAACAAGAATATGGGCTTTAAGAAAAAATAAATGGGATGTAATTATAAAAATTGGGTAGTAAGTATAAAAAAAATGCACCAAACAATGATTACTTTATAAAATATTATTTTTGGAATATTGAAAATTTTAATTTCATTAATTGATGCGCGCGGAATGTTTCCTTGGATTTTTACGCAATATAAATTTATATTGAAATTGTATTTAATCTGACTAAAATTTCGGGATAAAAATATTCGGATCCCATCAAAATGTGGGAAATTTTATTGAATTCTGTTTTGAACGGTTGGTTGGAATGGGCTGTACTTTTAACAAACTGTAAATGGGCTGATCCATTAGAATTAAAAAATGGGCTACACATTCTTACAAATCTCAAACGGGCTATAAGTTCTCTGCCACACACTTCTAGCCTTACTAAGTTGACGCGTCCCCTAAAAAAACAGAGTTGACGGGTATGCAAGGCTTTGTCAACTTATAGTCAACACATGGTTCTAGGAGCAGTGGCCGTTGGATGTCCATCCAACGGATGCCGTGCTTCTTCTTGAATCTCGGATATTCTAGCTTCACCCGCCCAAAAAATGTTTCATCCCCCAGACATCTGGGGCGCACCGTTTCGGAAGCTGGCCTGTGGGCCTACTAAGTTGACATACCAAGGGCTTTGTCAACTTAGTCAATATAAACGATTCTAGCTGCAGTGACTGTATGATGTCCATCCAACGGCCGTCGTGCTTATTCAACCTCTGGTCTTCTTGCTCCAGCCGCCCAAAGCAGCGCCGGTCGTGCCGCCGCTTCCCGCCTCCCGTGGCGGCCAGGTTGCCATGAGGCCTCACCGCCCTACTACTCCCAACGCTAGCCAGGCCATCCCTCCACTCACCCAATCGACCCACCCCATGTTATTCTGCGGGCGACGGCAGCCGAACCAGTTGAACCCTCGATACTCCTCTTCGCGTGTGCATCCATCGTCGCGTCTTCCCGGCTCCGCATCGTCCCCTTCCTAGGCCTTTGCCGTCCCACCGCCGTGGTGCTCTCGGTGCTTGGCGTGGTCAACGTGGTCAAGGAACGACTTCCATCGGACGTGGATCAGACGTGGAGAGGTCGATACCGGGTCCACGGCAGCCGAAAGGAAGTGCCTCCTTATTACGCGCAAAATAATTATTCCTCCACCTGACAGCGGGGACCCACCGGATGGGCCACCGTATTTCGCAAAAAAAATGATTCGCCCCCTGACTGTTGGGACCCACGAGCTACATCTTCGCACGCAAGGAAGTGCGTCCGGGAAAAAAACGATTCGCCCCCCTGACTGCTAGGACCCACCAGCTACATCTTCGCACGCAAGGAAGTGTGTCCGAAAAAAAACGATTCGCCCCCCGACTTCTGGGACCCACCGGCTACACCTTCGCATGCAAGGAAGTGCATCCGGGCAAAAAAAACGATTCGCTTCGATCATTGGGACCCAAAGCAGCTACACCTTCGCATGCAAGGAAGTGCGTCCGGCGCAAAAAACGATTCGCCCCGACCGCTGGGACCCAAAGAAGAACACCTTCGCACGCAAGGAAGTGCGTCCGCAAAAAACGATTCGCTTCGATCACCGGGACCCACCAGCTACATCTTCGCAGCAAGGAAGTGCTCGACAATCGGGACCCACCTGGTCGAAGCGTCACGTGGCGTTGTCATCCCGGTCGCGAATGTGTACGTACATATCTTGGTTGATGTAGAGGCGCGCACGCGTCGTAGTAGAGGCGCCGCGACGTGTCGTAGTAGAGGCACGCACGTAGCATGTACACGTACGTACAGCGGCCAGGGTGCAAGAAAGAAAATACGGTCACGTATGTGTACATATGGGCGGGGTCTCGAACGCCTAGCCGCGCATACCGCAAAATGGAGGAAACGGACCTCAAACGGTCGAAACGGGGGTCATGTTGATCGGGAGGGGTGTGGCGTACCGGAAAACGAAGGAAACAGACCTCCTACGGTCGAAACGGGGGTCCTGTTGATCGGGAGGGGTGTGGCGTACCGCAAAACGGACGAAACGGACCTCCTACGGTCGAAACGGGGGTCCTGTTGATCGGGAGGGGTGTGGCGTACCGCAAAAGCAGACGAAAGCGGACCTCCTACGGTCGAAACAGGGGTCCTGTTGATCGGGAGGGTGTGGTGTACCGCAAAAGCGGAAAAACAGACCTCCTACGGTGAAAACGAGGGTCCCGTTGATCGGGAGGGTGTGGCATCGCAAAAGCGGACGAAACGGACTTGTGTTGGAGCGCCACGGTCAAAGCAGGGGGAGGGTGTGGCGTACGCAAAATGGGACTCCACAGGATACTGTTCATCTCCACCGTCGACCTCCTCCAGCCTCCATGGGCTACCGTCGACCTCCTCCAGCCTCCACGGGCTCCTGTTCATCCAGCCTCCACCACGCGCTACTCCATCGGCTACTGTTCAACCACCCCACCACACGGGCACCCCTCCACCATCTACTGTTCATCCAGCCCTCCACACCACGGGGTCCTGTTCAACCACCCCTCCACCGCCACCACTCCACCGCTCATCGCTCATCCAGCCCTCCACACCACGGGTTCTGTTCATCTAGAGGCAACGCCACCGCCACTGCTCATCCAACCCCCCGCATACGCTCACTTGCAGCGATAGCGAAGAATCACTCCATCGGGTTCGATTAATAGCCATCGATCGATCGCTCGGGTTCGATGTAGCGTGCTTTGTAGTGCAATCGCCGGGTTGATTAGAGCCCAACGCCTCGCTCGGCTTCAATTAGAGCTAACGCCTCGCACACACGCAGCGTCGTCTGAGAGAAAGCAGCGCATTGCTCCGCCCCGACCTCCCACCGTGAACCGCAACTCCCCAAATTTTCCTCCCTCGCTTCTACCATGGTTTTTCCGTCATGGATGGCCCAAAGAATGTCATGCATTGCGTCTCCGGCCCGCCCAGGACGAAAAGCCCATTTTTTGTCATAGAAGTAGGAGCCCACCACATCTATGATGATACCGGGTTTTGTCACAATTATCGTCATAGAAGTGTCATATGTATGACAAAAAAAATTGTTCGGCCCAAAATGTCATGGATGTGTCTTTTTTTTGTAGTGTTAGGCATTTCGGTGGGACCGACATGATCAACTCGGTGGGACTGATGTGCTAGGGTTAGGTTAAAGCCTAATCTCGGTTGAACCGATTATACAAACTCGGTGGGACCGACTTGGGTAATAGGCACAACAGAGAGTTGGCCAAGCAAACTCGGTGGTACCGATTTCATATTTCGGTGAGACCGAAATTAATGCAATAGGCAACAGAGAGTTTTCAAGCCCATCTCGGTTAGACTGAAATCCCATCGGTGAGACTGAATTGATTAGGGTTTCTGGCAGTGGCTATGTCAAGAGAACTCAGTGGCGCCGGATGAAAAGTTTCGGTGGGGCCGAGTTTGACATTTGGTGTTTGGACATATGTGGATGTGAGAAAGTGGTTGAGGGCTTTGGAGCATATCACTAAGCACTTTGAGCAAGCAAGCCATTAAGCAACACTGTCGGTGTTGCAGGAGCAGGGGTCCCCGGACTTGCACACTGCGGCTGCGGGCGTGGCTCAAGTGGGGGCCCAGCGTGGCCCAGCTTCATCGACTCAAGCTCAAGACCCACACGAGGGGCCAAGCCTCATGAGGCGGATGACGGAACCTTCCTCAGAGCAGCCTCGTCAGGCAGGCTCACGAGGAGGCAGAGAGATCAAGGTGGTACCTCACGAGGGTGCCCGTGACGCAAGCCATGACGATCAAGACTGGTGAGGCGCCCGACCTCGCGATGTCCTCGTTTCCCCGTTGGTGCAAAGGAGGCAAGCACAGGCCAAGGCATTAGGCAAAGGTTACCGCTTCGTTGCAACAAGACCAAGACCAGCAGAGCGGCAGGAAGGAGGTCACCGTGGAGCCCAGGACGGCGTCATCGTCAAAGCCTTTGGTAGCCGAAGACCAACTTTAGTCAGGATAAGTGTACTAGATGTTCCCCTTCAAAATGGCCAATTGTTGGCGCCCTTCCCGCTCATTATTTGGGAAGAGGCCCAGGGCCTCCCTCTATAAATAGGACTAGCCACCAAACAAGTAGGGGAGGTCGAACACAGAGGAGAACAAGTCAAACAGAGAGAGAGAGAGAGAGAGAGAGAGAGAGAGAGAGGCGACTGGACTCACCCAAGCAGTCCATCGCACCAGCTCAAGAACAGCCCCTCGCGAGGCTGTTCTTCCTTTGTACTGTTCATCATCAGCCTCGAGGCAATCCACCACACCACAAACTAGAGTAGGGTATTACACCACAATGGTGGCCCGAACTAGTATAAACCTCGTGTCCCTTGTGTGTTCTTCCTCTTAGTTTAGATCCCTTGTTAACCATCGACGCGTGAGCTGGTAGGGGAAAGATCTCCGCGCGCACCCCAGTGTTCGAACCTCAGGGGTCTGCCGAAACCCGAAATCCGACATTTGGCGCGCCCGGTAAAGTGCGCGGAATCCTTCCTCCGCCGCCTCGCGTTTAAATCGCCTCGTCGTTCGATGTCAAGCAACCCGGCAGCTAACACCGACCGGCTGGGCGGCGTTCCGCCACGCCGTGCCACTAGCCCAGGCGACCTCAACCTTGCACCTCAGGCTCGCGCTCCGCAAAAAGCGGCGTAGAAGCGCGAAGCGTCTTGACCGACGCCGCCTGCCCTCACGCGCGGCGAGTGCGGTCGGCGTCGAGCCTCAAGCCCGCAGCTGCGGCCCGGCGCCCGCACACCCGGCGAAGCGAGGCAAACTCGGGGGCGCTCACGGTGGCCCGAGAGCTGTTACGGTGCGGCTTCTAGAGGGCGGCCGCGATGTGCTATTGGAGCGGGTGGCCGAGCTCCTGGACGCCGCCGCCTCGGGAGCACCTCCTTTCTGCATCCGGCTACCACCTCTGGCCCAAAGCGCGCCGTATGGCGGCCCCATGCTGGCCCATGCAACCTCAAGCGGGCTCCAGGGCCTACTCGACGCCAACCTAGCCAGCAGCACCAGGCAGCAAGCCGCGCGGACCCCATCTCCAGCCGGCGAAGGAGCGCACGCCGTGACCTTTGGCCTCGGCGGACCACCGCGCCACTATTCTCAAGACAACGCTCTGGGCCGGACCGCGTGGCATGAGGGGCACTACGGCGAGACCTACGGGGCAGCGTCCCCAGAAGCTTATGTGCCCCACATGATGGATCAAGAGAGCGCACGGGAAGAAGACCATGGCTCGTTCCTTGGGCCAAGGTGGGGCGAGGAGACACCACAAGCTGAGCTCTTTCAGGAACCCCAAGAGAGCCTCGACGATCGTGCCGGCAGCAGCAACTATCTGGTACCACTAATTCCTCAGGAGCAAGCTTATGCTAACCGTGTGCCACAGGAGGTACAGGTCGTCGCGATAGGTGGTTGCCCCAACACTGCAGCCTCTTACCCCTCAGGAGGAGGGCATCGGGGGCTGCAGGAGAGGGGCCGAGATCCGGGTTCGTCCCCGCGGCGCTTGGCGCAAGATGTTCTCAGGAGGTAGGCCCTCTGCCGGGGAGGTGCCTCAGGGCCTGCCCCCGGCAGAGGACCCGTGGTCGTCGGGGGAACCGTTGGCGACCACTCTACCCCATTGGCGTCGTCCTTGGTCTCCGGCCGCCGTTAGTGGCGGTAGAGTGTGGCGCAAGGCGGGGCCCACATCTGGCGATATGAAGCAAGGCCGGTACCTGTGAAGAAGGCCCAGTGCCTGTGAAGCTCGCCGCCCCGTGACACTCTCACGTAATAATGAGTGGGGCTGTACATGCCCCGGAGTCTCAGGAGCGCCGGCCTCAGGCCCTGGGGCTCCCTCCCACACCCAGTGGCAGCACTTAGCTCCGCGCTGGTTAGAAGACGTGGAAGACTAGACTAGGTGTCGGATGTGGCCTTTTGCTTTTTTGCCTTTTCCTCTGTTGACGAGTTTCTTCGATTTGAATTTAAGTTGGATTTGAGTTCGAGCCTTGCATGCGTTTGGGGAAGGAGTGTTTAGTCTCATTCGAGCAATCTCTCGTGTTCTGGTTTCGTCTTTGCGTCCAAAGCTAGCGTCAGCTGCCTCCCCTCGCAAGCCCCTCACGAGCCGGGCCGGGCTAATCAAGGCCCACAGCTCGGGCATTGTCGCCACTCCCTCTCCGGAGGTTCTTATCGCAGGATCAATGGGTTCACCCAGAAGACACACATGGCGCTTATGGCCCCCACAGCCCCGCCGGGCTCACCAGGTCAAAGGTAACGAGCCACCGACGGTCACCGGGCCGGCCGTTAAGCTCACACGCTGCGTTAAGATTACATGGCATTTACCGCAAACCTTTACATGAGGGGCTTCCCCTCCCAAAATGCTCTCACAGTCTTTAGGGCCAGGCCCGAACATCTTTTGTGCAGGGTAAACAGCAGCGACAAACAATCAGTCAGACATATCGCTCGCCGCGCCTTCTGGGTCACCTCTAGAGGCATTGCTGGCGTCGCTGACATCATCGCCGCCACCAACGCCTCCGCCAGCACCAGGACCGTCCACCATGCCGCCTTCATCGGCGGCCACGATCATGCCGTCGTCATCAAACGTGAAGGCCCTGACAAGGTCATCCGCATGATCCTCCACCCATTGCGCCAGGTCGCCTCGGACGGCTATGGGCACCGGTGCGATGGCGGCATCAAAGTCGAAGTGGGGATCCTTGTCTCGCAGATAACTGAAGACACAGGAGAAAGCGCGCTCGAGCAAGGCTTGGCTCCTCTCCTCGACGAGCGAACAAGACCTCTCGGCGCGGTTCTCCAGGAGCGTCACCACGTCAGCAAAATACTGGAGGTTGCCGGCATAGTTGGTCTCGTGCGGCTCCTCGGCGGCGGCCTCGCAAATATTGCCCAGGGAAGCGTTAGCATGTTCCCTGAGCGTCCGGAGCATGGGGGTGTGCTTGTGCTCCAGAACCCGCCGCCGACGAATCTCGTCCTCATTCTGCCGTGCAGTTGCCTCAGCGCCATCAATCCTCTGTCGAAGAAGAAGCAGCTCGGCGCGGGAGGAGGTCAGCTCCGCCTGCGCTGCGCGAAGGGCGGCTGCGGAGGAGTCAGCACCCCGCGTCACTTCGTCTAGCTTGGCCTTGAGGGCCGCGGTCCTGCCCTGACCAACTCCAACCTGAACTCATACTGCCGCTCGAGGCCCAAGCAAGCTTCCGCTACGCGGCGGTCAACCTCTTCTTGGGCTCGGGCCTCGCGCGCGGCGACATCCTCCTCCGCCTGAGCCACCAGGCGCTCCCTCGTCTCCAACCGCTCAAGGTCGAGGTTGCGCTCGGCGCCCTCCAGTGTCAGCGCTTCCTCACGCTCTGGGAGCTCCGCCTGGTCGATGGAAGCTCCCTTCAGCGACCACAAGTGCAACTTGGCGCAACTCCACTTGCTGCTCCAGAGAGTTGCTCCAGGCTTGGAGCTCCCAAGCACGCTCATCCGCGTCCCTGCACTACCGATCTGCTTCCATGGCCTCCTCGACGGCTCGAGAGCAAGCCTCTCGCGAGGCCGCCAGCGACGCCTCAGCCTTCGCATTGTCAAGGTCACGCTGGTGACGCGCGAGGGCAACGGCTATCTTCAGCTTGCGCCTCTCCTCAGCAAGGCGCAAACCTTCGGCCTCAAGACACGCATCTTCGCCGGCGAGCTCCGCCCCGAGCCGGTTCACCGCGTCCGTCGCCCCATGGAGAAATTCCTGACAACGGGCGCGGCATTCGAGAGCACGCCTGAGCACTTCTTCCGCGTCACCCTCTACTGCTGGTGTATGCGGAGGGCCCAGAGGCGGCGCGCCTCCTCCCGCAGGGCAGGGGGCTGGCGCCCCAACAATCGCCGGACGGGCCTCGTCAGGAGCGGGGCCTGGCGCCGGTCCGTCCCTAGAAGAAGAGCTCAAGATCGACCTCAACCAATCACCGTCCATGACCATGGAAGGAGTGCGGGGCAAGCTGGTTGTGCCCCAGGAGAACTTGTGAAGGGAAGACAGCAGGCGCACAGGCTCGGGACAATTAGCTGAACGGGCTACCTCTCCGACCGGCTGAGTGGTAAGGGCGCCGCTTGAACTCGACGCACCAAGGACCAGCAACAAGGACGGAGCTTGGGGAGATGGCACCTTGGCCGTCTCCGCGAATTCGGCAGGAAGGGCCCTGAAAGGTTACAGTCAGCTGCAAGAACCAAGAAGTAGAGGAGTAGAGGGCGAAGGGGACTTACTCATCTGTGGCGAAGTACCTCCTGCACTTCAGCAAGCGGCAAGGGAGATCGTCACTGCCCGAGGCCTCCTTCCTCTTGCGGAGGGCCACGAAGTCCACGCGGAACCGGCCCAAGCGCTCGGCGCAGGGGTCGGTTTGTGGCATGCAGGACGCGGTAAGGTGATCAGCGCCAATGGGACCAGCCTGGGGGACGCCACCATGTGCCGCCTCATGAGGGACGACCGGGGCCTCGGGAGCCTCAATCTCGGGAACCGGAGGCCGCGACTCCTCACCTGTCACCAATCCGGAACGAGCTCCGGGAGATGCCGCCCTCGGGGCTCCGCGCGGCGTCACCACCTCAACATAGTCCCCTTCTACTCTTGACGGTTCTCGTCTCCCTGCACCATCACCTGAGACGGGGCCACTTTGGGCGACCGGAAGGGCGACCACGGCAACTGGGTTCTCACGAGGCCCCCTGAGGCCAACCGGGCGCAGCCCCCACTCGTCAAAGCTGGGCATCTGCTTCACGAAATCGGCCTGCCTGAACAGAGATACAAGAGGGCACCATCATTTTGAAGGCTGCCTGGGGAAGGATCGCCAACCAGGACCCTGAGCACCGTCCTCAGCACTTCAGGCGCCAGGTCCCCCTCCTGAAGTCGCATGCGGTCTTGGCCCCCAGCAAAGTCCCACATCCGATGAGAGTGGCGCTGGAGAGGAGCAATGCGACACTAGAGGAACTCCTTCACCACCTTGGGCGCTGTCACGTTGAGCGCCCTCAAGCTCTCGAAGCGGCGCCAGACGAATGCAAGCCGGGGGTCCGCGAGCGCCTCGTGACCCCAGCCTGAGTTGGGAACAGCAGGCAAGGTAGGATGCGAGAGCAGGGGGCTGGGCACCCCGATGTTCACATACAACCACCGCTCTCTGAACTTGGCCTCAGGAGGAGGGAGTCCGAAATCGATCCCCGAAGCAGCCGTCTCTAGCACCGCAAGGAAGCTCACACACCCCGAGCATTGAGTAGGATCGCTCAGGCGCAAAGAGAAGAAGTGACGCAGCAGGGCAACGGAAGGAGGGATGCCCACCATTGCCTCACTGCAAAAGGCGAAGACAGCCAGGAGGGTAATGGACTCAGGCCCGAGATGCATCATGTGGATCTGATAGTGGGAGAGCACTGCATTGAAGAAAGCGGAGAAGGGGGGAACCAAACCCGCCCACAGGGCATCAGCGAAGAACCGGACCTCTGTGACAATCCAGTCGAAGGAGGCATGGGACGCAGGCCATGCCGTAGTCCTGCCGCACTCATTGAAGATGGTGGCAAGAGCATAGCGGACCTTGCCCAAGGCCTCGGGGTTGAGTATGATGGATCGATCGACGGCGGGGGCCACCACCGGAGGCGAGCGAGACGAAGGCGCGGGCTTCTTCGCCTTTTCCTTCTTCGTTGGCGCCATGGCGACAGGAAGGGTGAGAGTCCGAGTTGGATCAAGGGCGGAAGTTGGAGCCAGAGGAAGAAGGAAGAGCCGGGAGTGCGCGGACGGTGAAAGGGGAATGGCTGTGTGCAACCCCGGGTCCGCTTAGCCGGGCGTGTAATGAGGCATCGTGGGGAAGCGGAGACGCCCACGACCAATCAATCGCCATGCGGCTCCCAAGTCCGTAGGCTATTGGGGCCCGCGGCTCTTCGCACTTGCCCCTTCGCTTCTCTGCTAAGCCAAGCCCGGGCGCGCCTTGGGCCCGGGGGCTACTGTCGGCGTTCTGGGAACGGGGGTCCCCAGACTTGCCTTCCTGCGGCCTACGGCGTGGCTCAAGTGGGGGCCTAGCATGGCCTAGCTTCATCAGCTCAAGCTCAAGACCCTCGCGAGGGGCCAAGCCTCGCGGGGCGGACGACAGGAACCTTCCTCAGGAGCAGCCTCACAAAGTGCTCACGAGGAGGCGGAGAGATCAAGGCAGGGTCCCTCACGAGGGTGCCCCGTGACGCAAGCCATGACGATCAAGACCAAGGCGGCGCCAGCTCAAGAAGGTCCTCGTTGCCCCTTTGGTGCAAAGGAGGCAAGCATGTGCCAAGGCATCGAGCAAAGGTTACCGCTTGGTGCAACAAGACCTGCACTCAAGAGAGCGGCAGGAAGGAGGTCATCGTGGAGCCCAGGACGGCGTCATCGTCAAAGCCCTTGGCAGCCTAAGACCAACTTTAGTCAGGATAAGTGTACTAGATGTTCCCCTTCAAAATTGCCAATTGTTGGCGCCCTTCCCGCTCATTATTTGGGAAGAGGCCCAGGGCCTCCCTCTATAAATAGGACTAGCCACCAAACAAGTAGGGGAGGTCGAACACAGAGGAGAACAAGTCGAATAGAGAGAGAGAGAGAGAGAGAGAGAGAGAGAGAGAGAGAGGCGACTAGACTCACCCAAGCAGTCCATTGCACCAGCTCAAGAACAGCCCCTCCTGAGGCTGTTCTTCCTTTGTACTGTTCATCATCAGCCCCTGAGGCAATCCACCACACCACAAACTAGAGTAGGGTATTACACCACAATGGTGGCCCAAACTAGTATAAACCTCGTGTCTCTGGTGTGTTCTTCCTCTTAGTTTAGATCCCTTGTTAACCATCGATGCATGAGCTGGTAGGGGAAAGGTCTCCGTGCGCACCCCAGTGTTCGAACCTCAAGGGTCTGCCGGAACCCGAAATCCGACAAACACCTCATCCCCTCTTAATAGTATTGGCTTTCCTATGGAATCAATGTGATGTTGGATCACTAAAATGAAAAATGTAGAGTCCTGAGCTTTGAGCATGAGCCAATCCTTTGTCCTTATCATCTTGAAGGGGTTCCACATCCTCTTGTCCATGCCACTCTACTGTTGGACTTATCTGAAATATACTAGATGAAAGTATTAGTCCAACAAAAGATATGTTGACATTAATTAACAAAATCACCCAGGGAGCACTTGTGCTTTCAATCCCCCCTTTTTGGTAATTGATGACAACATACATCAAAGCTTTAGATAAAGATATAGAGAATAACAACTAAAGCTTTGGAAAGACATGTAACATGCATAGGATCCCCCTACATGTATGCAATCATGTGAAAATGGAACATAAGAGCATATGAGTGCATAATCATGACAGAGCAAGCAATGAGTTACATGTATCTTGGCTATATGCATCAGAGAAAATGCTGTGAATATAGGAAATGTACCTTCATGCTCATGAGTCCTTCTTACAAACAGTATGTACATCATAAAGATATCCTCATGCACATGAGTGTGATGCATATACTTACCTTGTGGTCTTGAGTTGGCTTAGAAAGGGATGAACCTGAGTAAACAAGGTTAGATAACACAGATATATCTACTAGCCAGAGCAAATAAAAGGAACCACAAGAGTACCAAGATTGGGATGACATGTAGAGTGTGAGCACTGGATACTCTATTAGATATAGACATGTCCCCAAAAGGTAAAGATATGCAATAAATTTGAAGATTTTCTTCCCTTAGATGCCTTGATCCCCCTGAATCTTATATGGGATACTGGGAGAAGATAAGGAAATGTAAAATCGAGCAAAGAAAATACACAAACAACATGAACATGTCTTTCCCTCTAAAGACATGTGACTTATCTCCTCTTGAACACCCAGCATCTGGGGTATGTTATTCTTCTCTCCCGCTTTTTGAAGTATTCTCTCCACTTTTTGAATTATTAAGCTTTGATGTGAACTCTCTCTCCCCCTTTGACATCAATTTCCAAGAAGGGATCCTCTGGAGTGTGAGTCAAAATAGGTTTGGTCCTTGAGTCACAGAGCAAAGCAGCGCATAAAATGTGATGCTGGTAGAGGACAAGAATTATTGAGTGGAGCTGGACCAAAAAGGAATGCAGGATCAAGTGGCAAGTTGTTTTGTCTACAGTCAAATCGGTGGCACCGAGGTGTGTGCTTCGGTTGCACCAAAAGGATTCAGTTGGACCGAAGGCAATAGATCGGTGTGACCGAGTTCATCACGGAGAAAGCACTTGTCACCTCAGCTCACTAGGCAAGTAAGATATCACAAGGATTTACAATGAATTAAATGAAGAATTTGCAGGGAATTAGATGCAGGAAATGCAGAACAAAACAGAGAAAATAAAATCTAGATGAAGTTTTTTTAAAGAGAGGGGAATAAATATGCAGAGAGCGATATGCAACAAAAAAAACTCAAAGAAACACTAGAGAACTTCATCTAGAATTGGTCGGTGACAAAGTCACCTTTGTTAGAGCATATTGACTAAGGAGTCAAGTGAGAACACTTGATCATAAGTCATACTCATCATTTAAGCTCAGAATGGGGTTACCATTTTTCGTTTAAGCATTTTATGTATTCACATCTTGTTGAGTTGCTTTCACCTATGACTTGAGGTAAATCTTCTCTAAGATGGAATGGCATACCTTGGGTGGTGGTGTTGATCTTAGTCATGTAGACTTGTGTGGGTTGCTCGAGGTTGATGTAGCTCATCAAGAGTTGGGAGCACCACTTGGAAGTGAGTTCATCTACATACATGGGTTAGTTTTGCAAGGAAGAGCACTTGTGTATCCAAGATGACAATCATAAAATTTGATACCAATTTTTTTTATATATATAGAATTTGTCAAAGGATATGTTGAAGGATTTCATGGTTCCTTGTCATCAACCACCATTTTTTAGAGACTTGGTGATGTAGAGATTGCTCAAGATGTGAGTGAGTTGCAATCTCATAGATTTAGATTCATCCAAGTACCTACAAGGGTTAGATAACATGCACTACAAAAAAAGACACATCCGTGACATTTTGGGCGAACGAAAATCTTTTCTCATTATACTTATGACACTTCTATGATGATAATTGTGACAAAACCGGTATCATCATAGATGTGGAGGGGTCCTACTTCTATGACAAAAATCATGATGGAAAAATGGGCTTTTCGTCCTGGGCGGCCGGAGACGCAGCTGCATGACATTCTTTGGGCCATCCATGACGGAAAAAACCGTGGTAGAAGCGAGGGCGCGGAAAATACCGGGGAGTCCCCGGTTACGGTGGGTGGTCGGGGGCCAAGCGATGCGCGTTTCTCTCGCACGTACGCGCGTGTTTGCGAGGCGTTGGGCTCTAACTGAACCCAAGCGAGGTGTTGGGCTGTAACTGAACCCGAGCGATTAATCGCAGTTACGCTACATCGAACCCGAGTGATCGATCGATGGCTGTTAACTGAACCTGATTGAGCGATTCCTTCATGACTGCTGCTAACTGAAGCCGATCGATGCTGCCTCTGGATGAATAGTGAGCACTGCGTGGGGGGGGGGTTCGATGAACAGTTCCCGGTGGGGGTGGATGAACAGGACCCTGTGGTGTTCCCTCTGGATGAATAGTACCCCGATCGATCGAGCCGGTTGGGGCTGGATGAACAGGACACCATGGAGGGCTGGATGAACAGGACCACCCCGTGGAGGGCAGGATGAACAGTAGCCCGTGGAGGCTGGAGGGGATCGACGGCGGAGATGAACAGTATCCCGTGGAGTCCCGTTTTGTGGTACGCCACACCCCTCCCGATGAACAGGACCCCCGTTTCGACCGTAGCGCTCCAACACAAGTCTGTTTCCTCTATTTTGCGGTACGCCACACCCCACCCGATCAACAGGACCCCCGTTTCGACCGTAGGAGGTCCGTTTCCTCTATTTTGCGGTACGCCAGACCCCTCCCGATGAATAGGATCCCGTCTTGAACGTGGCCGGTCGAACACAAGGCTGTTTCCTCCATTCTGCATACACCAGGCCTCGTTTCCATCGGTTGTTCCGTCCAAGCCCTCCCAATGAACACGATGACACATTTCATTCCGACCCAGCCGGTTGGCTCCCTATGAAAACGACGACGACGTTGTTTCTCGGTTCCGACCCAGCCATGTACATGAGCCCTGGCAGTACGTATGCGCGAGTAGGCGTTCGAGACGCTGCCCATATGTACGTACATGGCCGTATTTTCTTTCTTGCACATTGGCCGTTGTACGTACGTGTACATGCTACGTGCACGCCTCTACTACGACACGTGCGCACCTCTACATCGACCAGTATGTATGTACACGTTCGCGACCAGAATGACAACGCTACATACGCTTCGACCAGGCGAGTCCCGACTGTCAGGCACTTCCTTGCCTGCAAAGATGTAGCTGGTGGGTCCCAGCAGTCAGGGGGCGAATCGTCTTTTTCTGCCCGGACGCACTTCCTTGCGTGCGAAGATGTAGCTGGTGGGTCCCGGCAGTCAGGGGGAAACATTTTTTTGCGCGTAATAAGGAAGCACTTCCTTGCTGCGCCCGTGGACCCAGCTGTCAGCCTCTCCATGTACAGTCCACGTCCAATGGAAGCCGTTCCTTGACCATGTTGACCACGCCGTGCCGAGTGCACCAGGGCGGTGGACGACGACGAGGCCTAGGAAGGGGACGACGCAGAGCCGGGGAAGACGTGGCAGTGGATGCCAACGCGTAGAGGAGTACGAGGGTTCACTAGTTCGCTGCAGTGTGAGGCTGCCGTCGCCGCAGAATAACATAGGGTGTGGGTGAGTAGAGGGATGGCCTGGCCAGCGGTGGGAATACTAGGGGGCGGTGAAGCCTCATCGGCAGCACAGTCGGCCACGAGAGGTAGGAGCATGCGGCACGACAGGCGCTGCTTTGGGTGGCTGGAGCAACAAGACCAAAGGTTCAAGAAGCACTACGGCCGTTGAATGGACATCGTACGGTCACTGGAGCTAGAATCGTTCATATTGACTAAGTTGACAAAGCACTCCGTCCCCGTCAACTTAGTAGGCCCACAAGTCAGCCACCCACTGTCGGTGTCAAAACTGGCAGATCTCGGGTAGGGGCTCCCGAACTGTGCGTCTAGGCGGAAGGTAACAGGAGACAAGGGACACTATGTTTTTACCCAGGTTCGGGCCCTCTCGATGGAGGTAATACCCTACTCCTGCTTGATTAATATTGATGATATGGGTAGTACAAGAGTAGATCTACCACGAGATCAAGGAGGCTAAACCCTAGAAGCTAGCCTATGGTATGATTGTTGTTCGCCCCACGGACTAAAATCCTCCGGTTTATATAGACACCGGATAGGTTAGGGTTACACAGTAGTCGGTTACAATGGTAGGAGATCTACATATCCAGACGCCAAGCTTGCCTTCCACGCCAAGGAAAGTCCCATACGGACACGGGACAAAGTCTTCAATCTTGTATCTTCATAGTCTTGGAGTCCGGCCGTGACGATAGTCCGGCTTTCCGGACACCCCCTAGTCCGGGACTCCCTCAATAGCCCCTGAACCAGGCTTCAATGACGACGAGTCCGGCGGGCATATTGCCTTCGGCATTGCAAGGCGGGTTCCTCCTCCGAATACTTCATAGAAGGTTTTGAACACAAGGATAGTGTCCGACTCTGCAAAACAAGTTCCACATAACACCGTAGAGAGAATAATTTCTGCACAGATCTGCTGACGTATTCCGCGGCGTGACATCACACCATGGCCAGGCCTTTATATGAATCATTTTTTATTGTTCCACCTCAGCGTGTTCAGCGAGGCGGTTTCCTTGGCACGTCTTATCAAAGCATAGATCGTGCCCCCTTATTCCGGGATTCTCATCAATACGAACGTGGGTAACCCATCCGCGCCATTGATTACGGCGCTTGGGAAATAAACGAGTTTTACCAGGCTGGTGGGGACGATAGCTCGTCCGCTCTATATAAGGGATAAGGATCCACCTTTTCACCCACGCCTTCTTCCTCCTCTCGCTTATCCATTTCACAAGACTCGAGCTCCAAATACCAAGTTCAAGACATCCCATCTCAACCTTCTCCAACCATGTCGAGAGGGTGGCGGGTGGATGGCCTCCTCCGTCACGGAGGGGCACATCAAAGACTGCGGGAGGCGGATACTTGTCCGGCAACATTGCGACATGTGCTGCCCAAGCGGGGCAGCTTATTCCGACCCTCGGGCCCCATGAGAGGGTAGTGTTTCTCCCCACTTCCTCCGCGGACTAGGTTTTCCACTTCACCCATTTGTCCGGGGCTCATGTTCTACTACGGCCTGGACTTCCACGGCCTGGCCCCAATTTCATCCTCAACATCTCGGCGTTTATCGTCGTGGTGCGAGGCTTTCCTCGCATCCAGCCCCACTTCGCTTATGGCTGAAGATCTTCAACGTCCCCGAAGGTAGTGGGCGGCCGTCAGCTGGAGTGCGGAGGCGCCATGGTTGGCAAGATGGCCAAAGTCCCATGGCTTGAAGGCGCCTTCGTGGAGACAATAAAGGGGTGGCAATCGGGGTGGTTCTACATCACCGAGCCCCGCAACACGAAATGAGTGGCGGCCCCCGAGTTCAGATCTGGCTTCCCCACACGGCTCTCATCATGGAAAGAGACGGGCCTGACGTGGGGGAATTCGGACGAGACATCCGGACTTCAAACATGCGTCCAAAACCTGGTGGCCAAGAATCTTAGGCTTGTCGACGTAATCCAGGTGATGCTCATCCGCCGGATTCTCCCATGCCAACAAAGGGCCTTTAACTTGTGGGAGTTCGATCCAGCACATCACCAAATTCTGCGCCGCTCTTCGACACTACGCACGAAGACGCTCGGAAGGTGCTGTTCAAGGGCGCCGGTTTCAAAGATCCGCTACCAAAGATCGCGGATATTTCGCAGCGTCAAGCCGGCGAGGTAAGTTTATATTACCCTTTACGAGACTCTTTTTTCATAGATTGACTCTATGTGGGATCTAAAACTCCCTAATCTTTGACAGGACTGGTTGAAGACGTCCGGACAGATTAACTGTCCGGCTCCTTTGCCAGAAGACCTAGCGGACGCCTCGATTGACGGAGCTGGCTCCGGCACCCCATGTGGTGCCGGAGAAGAAGGCTAAGAAGGAGGCCACGGAACTTGAAGGAGCTCCTGACGCCAGTGCCGCCGATTCAAGCGGAATCTTCTCACGAAGATGAGGAGGAGGAAGAAGAAGATGAAGCTCCTCCAAATGGGGAGGAGAAGAAAGGAAGGCCGCCTGATCGGGAGGCAGGAGGGTCCAAGAAGGGAAGAACCCTTCCTCCGGACTTCTCCACCA
The DNA here is from genome assembly GCA_021605145.1 of Aegilops bicornis. Lineage (NCBI taxonomy): Eukaryota > Viridiplantae > Streptophyta > Magnoliopsida > Poales > Poaceae > Aegilops > Aegilops bicornis. Next base: position 437,399,512 of record CM038672.1, on the reverse strand, counting down.
ACGCCGACGACGACGAGGAGGATTGGCCTACGAGGCCAAGCCTGGCGAGATCGTAAGTGTCCGGATACCCATGGCTTTTTATTATTGCAGAGTGTTCTCTAACGTCGAACAACCATGCAGCCCGCCCAAGGGCGAGTTCGCCGATTCATCGAGCGGGTCCCTGGGATCGTCGGAAATGGAGAGTACCTCGCTTCCGACCGCCTCCTCGCCTCATGCTGCGGGCGACGCCGCGGCGGGGCCCCAAGAGGGGCTTGGTCAAAAGGAGGTAGCGCAGGAGGTGCCACAAGGCAACCTCCCGGACTCAGCGGGGGGGCAAGACCCCCAGGGGCTCTAGGCCCGACCCTTGTCCGGTCTCCATGCCGGAACCTTTAGAGGTTCCGGAGTCCGGCAAGCAGACCCTTCGGAAGAAGGGTAAGCCGCCGGTGTCCTCCGTCCAACCGGAGGCACCGGATAGCATCGGAGGCGCTCAACGGGCGCCTCCATCAGGAAGGAGGAGCACCGCATTATGAGTGCGGTGATCCGACAGTCGATCCGCCAAGAGCGGATCGATCAAGCCTGTACCAGCCTTCTAACAGGCTTTGAGGTAAGTTTGAAACATGTAAAAATATTACCGTGACAGACAGTAGCCCCGATGCTTAGTTCGGTGTTCGGAAATAAAAGCCGGACTAAGGATCTAAAAAGATATACGCAGGAGTCGATATAAGTATGTCAATATGGGAATGCAAAGGCGCTGCCGACCTCTGGCCAAGACCGATCATGGAGGTCAATGCATTGAAGCAGAACCTCGAGCGGTCCAAGAACGAGCTCGGACAAGCCAAGAAGGAGCTCGAGGACAAGGAAGGTAAGTAATACCTTATTAAAGAAATACCTTATAGAAAAGGTTTTGGTTGCGAAAAATAATAGGAATAACATGGGTACTGCAGGGGCCACGAACGAGGTGGCGACCACGAGGGAAGCGGTGTCCGTGGCGAAAACAAGGCGGCTAAGTGGAACGCACCGAAGCGAGAGAAAGGGAGGCGCAGCTGGCGGAGGTGCGGCAAGAGCTCCAGATTCTCGTGAAAAACATGAGGGTTTGGAGCGTGACTCGAACACCCGAGAGTCCGAGCTTGCCTCGGCTCTTGAGAGTGCCAAAGCTGCTAAGGCCGAGGCCCAAAAAGCCCTCCAAGAAATTGAAGCACTAAAGAAGATAGCGGCGGGTAAGGCATTCTTTATGCAAAGAAAGAATGTAAAAGTCAATTACCTGTTACTTACCCGGATACGGAGCTCTCCAGGAGCATTCGCAGATTTGCCCCGTAGTGCGTCGATCTTGTCGCATTCTACCGCGCCCGGAGGGGAGCTCCACGGAGAAGGTGTTACGGTCTCAAGATGTCGAGGCCGACCATCCGTGCCTCGAGCGACCAGTGAAGCAGTTGGTCGAGCTCCATAAGGTCGCCGAACAGGCCATGAAGGGCCTTATAGCGCCGGTGTGGCCACCGGAGGCCATGCCCGGAGCTACTTCGGCTTGGTGCAGCGGCTGGTGGATGCCTCGTCCATGCTTGAAGTCATCAAGCGCTCCGTCGTCATTGAAGGTGTCCGTCGGGCCCTTGCCCGTGCTAAAGTGCACTGGGGCAAGCTGGATGTGCAGCGTCTTGTGACGGACGGGCCACCAAAGGGCCATGAGCATCGCACACCCGAAATGTACTATGAGGGCCTCCTGAAGGGTGCCCGCCGTATAGCGGATGAGTGCTCCAAGGATGTAATTTTTGAATAAGCTCGCATTTGTTATCCTGTACGCTGAAAACTTGTTCATATGCGCTAAGCAACGCTTATTAATTTAAAATATTACCTTCTATGCGGCCGTTTATCAAATTTGAGAGATGGCAAGTCGTTATTTCAGCCCCCATGCCACAGTCTTTGGGGTGTTCGGGATAAACTTGAGCACTCTTGTTCCCATTCTTGGGTCCATCTAGGGAGGCGCCAACACAACGAACAAGGCAACCGGACTTATAATGCTTGAACACTCTCACTTAGCCATATAATTCTATAATTTTAAATTTCGGCGAAGCCCCTAGTATTCGGAAGACCGAGTTCGGGGCGCTATCCACGCCTTGGCCGGACAGTTTCGGTTCCTCGCTCTAAGTGGCATAAGTCTTTAGGGACCCAAAAAAACCTCTCGAACAGCGATCGCTCTCGCCCTATCATGACGGTTGTTTTAGCTTTCTCCATCGAGGTGCTCGACCCGGCATAATCGAGGCACAATCGCAGTGGTTCTCCCGGTGCTACCTTAGCCGATATAGCGGAACGTAAGGTACCAAAACACGGAGCCGGCAAACCAACTATTGACCCAAGACATGATTCGAAGCCGATTCATATAATGCTATAAGTTCGGGGTGCCGCACTTGTGAAAGTGTCCGGACTTATCACACCATAATTTTGGGATACTTAAGCCCCTGGTGTATTGGCCGTACCAAAGTGTACGGTTGCAACATGTCGTGAAATGAACATATGTATATATAAAGGAAGTAGAGCAATAATAAGCAAAAGCTATGTGTTGTTTATTCAAAAAGATACTGCAATGGAAGCAGAACGATACAAATGGTGTGATAAGCAAGGGATGGGACTATCTAACATGGACCCCTCCAGGGGTAAGCTGCTTGATGATATGTAAAACAGGTATAATGCTCGTAAGAGAGACCACCTGAACACTCGACGTGGCTTTCCACTTCCCTGGCTGTTGTATCGTGAGTTCGGCGATTCAAGTGCTGGACAGGACTTCTCAAAGACGGAGTCCTGAAAGTAAAAAAAAAAGGAAAAAAGGAAAAAGAAAAAAGAAATGACACAAACGGTAGCCCCTGGTGCGGTCGAGCCGCATTCCTGGTGTGCCGTTGTCTTGCCCATCCCCATATGCCCATGGTATCTCCAGGGCGTAATTATGTACGCGTAATACTAGCATCGCAATTTCGCGAGGGCTAGGGTTGGGGCCGGATTGCTACTCGTGCTTGAATCGTGCCAGGTGGTCTTGTTGCAGGTTACTTCGGGCGCGCTTGGCGGTGTCCGGACTCTTAGTGGCCGGACTCGAGAATTGCCGTGAGAGGCTGCTCTGCACCTCCGCCGCGAGGGCTGCCGTATGCTCCTCCGTTCGGAGAGAGCGTTCGGTGTTTCCATTGACCGTGATTACTCCTCGAGGGCCTGGCATCTTGAGCTTGAGGTATGCGTAGTGCGGCACCGCATTGAACTTTGCAAATGCAGTTCGTCCGAAAGCGGTTGCATGATAGCCGCTGCGGAATGGGACGATGTCGAAGATTAACTCTTCGCCGGAAGTTGTCCGGAGATCCGAAGACCACTTCGAGTGTGACTGAGCCTGTACAATTGGCCTCTACACCGGTATAACGCCTTTAAAGGTCGTCTTTGTAGGTTTAATCCTTGAGGGGTCTATGCCCATTTGCGCCAGTATCCCGATAAAGCAGGTTCAGTTGCTACCGCCGGCCCATCGAGACTACGGTGAGGTGAAATCCGTCGATAATTGGGTCAATAACCAATGCGGTGAAGCTGCCGTGACGGATGCTAGTGGAGTGGTCCCTTCGATCGAAGGTGATCGGGCAGCAAGACCATGGGTTGAACTTTGGGGCGACTGGCTCCATCGCATATACGCCCGTAGTGCACGCTTCCGCTCCCTTTGGGTATGTGGGTTGCGTATATCATGTTCACCGTCCGCACTTGTGTGGGAAAACCTTTCATCCTCTATTGTTCGGGCGTCGGGCTCTTCCTCGTCATCGCTATGCAGCCCCTCGTCATTGAGTTCGGCACTTAACTTGCCTGCTTGCTTGAACACCCAACAATCCCTGTTGGTGTAATTGGCTGGTTTTTCGGGGGTGCCATGTGTTTGGCACAAGCGATCGAGTATGCGGTCCAAGTTGGACGGGCCCTGGGTATTTCTTTTGAATGGCTTCTTCCGCTGACCGGGTTTAGAGCCTCTGAATCCGGCATTGACGGCTGTATCTTCAGTATTATCGTTGTTAATGCGGCGCTTGTTCTTGTTGTGATGCGACCTGCCATTGCTGTCCTTGGTATCCGGACTATCAGGATGTTTGGCCAAGTTGTTGCTTCGAGCTAGCTAGCTGTCCTCTCCTGCACAAAAGCGAGTCATGAGGGTTGTGAGGGCTGCCATAGATTTCGGCTTTTCCTGTCCTAGGTGCCGGGCAAGCCACTCGTCATGGATGTTATGTTTGAAGGCTGCAAGGGCCTCCGCATCCCGGACGATCAACGATTTGATTTTTTCTTTGTTAGGAACCGAGTCCGTAATTGTTCCGCCGATTCTTCCGGCTGCTGAATTATGTGGCTAAGGTCATCGGCGTCGGTGGTCGCATATATATGCCCCGGAAGTTATCAAGGAATGCGGCTTCCGTGTCCTCCCAACAACCAATTGATTCTGGCCGGCAAGCTATTGAGCCAATGTCGAGCTGGTCCTTTAAGCTTGAGTGGGAGGTATTTGATGGCATGTAGATCATCACCGCGGGCCATGTGGATATGGAGGAGATAATCCTCGATCCGCACCGCAGGATCTGTGGTACCATCATATGATTCGATGTTTACGGGCTTGAAGCCCTCGGGATTTGATGATCCATTACTTCATCTGTGAAGCATAGTGGGTGTGCGGCGCCTCTGTATTGGGCTATATCACGACGTAGCTCATATGAGCTTTGTCTACTGTGTTCGGCCCGGCCGGTTTTGCTGTATCCGGCGCGACGGTAATCATCCCGCATTGTTGGGCGCCCACGCGATCCGTAGATCGATCTTGTATGTTTTGCCTTATCCTCCAATATATCTCGCAAGTCCGGCGCGTTTTCCCGTGCCTTGGTACTTTTTGAGCGGGCCGGGTGTGGCTTGAACGGAGGGTCTAGAGGCCTCTCTATCATGGGATGGGGATGGCCGGTCCGCCATGTCGTCTTGTTGGTGACTTGGGTGCTTCCTCCCTAGTCGAGGCAACGGCCCGCGTTTGGGGTAGCTTTTGGAGGGGCATTCGAGTTCATACTCTTCTACCGCAAGGACTTGATCCATCCGTCAGCCTAGCAGGTCTTGATCAGCTCTAGGCTGTTGCTGCTTTTCTTGAGGCTGCTTGCCGTGGCTATAAGCCTGCGTTTGAAATGCTCCTGTTCGGGCGGATCCTCGTGCACGACAAACTCGTCGTCCGCCGAGGCTTGCCTCATCTTCGGAGGGAGGCGATAATTATCGCCCTCAACCTCTCTTTCTACCGCAGACCGTGCGGACTTGTTTCTACCTCCTCCCGCGCCGAGTCCCCGGAGGGTTCTCTTCAACCTTGTCCGGTGTTATTATCTCCGTGCGGAATCATCGCTTTTATTCGGCGGGATTTAGAGCGGCGCCACGACGTCGGGCGCTTGGCCGCTTTCTTGGAGGGTCATCCTCCGTTGTTCCATCGCAGCTTCCCATCTTTTGGGATGTCCACCATATATATGTCATATGACGAGGTGGCCTTCCACCCCCTGTAGGTGCTTGGTCTTGATGCGTCTCGGCATAAATCGTCCATACCGTTGATGTCTTCGGAGTCGTAGTCTAGCATGTCGGTTAAATCATCGACAGTGGCTACCAAGTGGGTGGTGGGTGGGCGTTGAATTTCTTCGTTGTCCGCATCCCAACCTTCCTGTCCGTAGTCCGGCCAAGGCTCTCCGGATAAAGAGAGAGACTTTAGCGAATTCAGGATGTCGCCAAAGGGCGAGTGCTGAAAGATGCCCGCGATGAACTCCATGACCGCGCCCAATCGGATTTGATTGGCAGGGGCGGAGGGTTCGGAGTCCGGAGAGGAGTTCGGCACCTGGAGTCGAGGTCTTCGCAAGGACGAGGATGGAGTTCGGCTCAATCGCCGTAGAGATTGTAGCCCCCGAGGCGGTGTCCAACCACTCGTCCTCGATCAGGGAATCCGGCTCCGGATTAAGGGTCGGGGCGGATCTTGGTGCGGGCCTGTGGCAATTTCGCCGCAGAGCGGATCATGCCCATCGAGACAAGGCGGGCGCGCTGGCTGCGGCTCGAATCCGTCGAAGATCAAGTCTCCGCGGATATCGTCCGTATAGTTCAAACTTCCAAATCTGACACGATGGCTGGGGCGTAGCTTCGATCTGCTCCGGATGGCCAAGCAAATTGGCCCGCAGCAAAAGCCGCCCGAACACGAAGATCTGTCCGGGGAGAAAAGTCTCACCCTGGACCGTGTCGTTGTTGATGATCTAAGGAGCCATCAGGCCTATCGGTGACGACACAGAGGAACTCTCAACGAAAGCACCAATGTCGGTGTCAACACCGGCGGATCTCGGGTAGGGGGTCCCGAACTGTGCGTCTAGGCGGATGGTAACAGGAGACAAGGGACACGATGTTTTTACCCAGGTTCGGGCCCTCTCGATGGAGGTAATACCCTACTCCTTCTTGATTAATATTGATGATATGGGTAGTACAAGAGTAGATCTACCACGAGATCAAGGAGGCTAAACCCTAGAAGCTAGCCTATGGTATGATTGTTGTTCATCCTACGGACTAAAACCCTCCGGTTTATATAGACACCGGATAGGTTAGGGTTACCTGAGTCGGTTACAATGGTAGGAGATCTACGTATCCGTGACGCCAAGCTTGCCTTCCACGCCAAGGAAAGTCCCATCCGGACACGGGACGAAGTCTTCAATCTTGTATCTTCATAGTCTTGGAGTCCGGCCGTGACGATAGTCCGGCTATTCGGACACCCCCTAGTCCGGGACTCCCTCACCCACCAAGGTGGGTCCCAACTGGCAGGGGGAGTATTCATTTTTTGTGCGTAATAAGGAGGCACACCCGGTGGGTCCGAGCTGACAGCGGGGAGAACGTTTTTTTCACAAAATACGGTGACCCGTCCGGTGGGTCCCAGCAGTCAGGGGGAAATGTTTTTTTCGCAAAATACGTTGGCCCGTCCGGTGGGTCCCTCATGTTAGGTGGAGGAATCATTATTTTCCGCGTAATAAGGAGGCACTTCTTTGCTTCGGCTGTGGACCCAGCTGTCAGCCTCTCCACATACAGTACACTTCCGATGGAAGTCGTTCCTTGACCACGTTGACCACGCCGCGTTCTGTTGCATGCATGCGTCCATGGGCGTGGTGCGTCCCCACTGTCAGCCTCTCACGTACAGTCATGTTCCGATGACTCTCGGTTGTTGACCACGTTGACCATACCGTGCCGAGCGCACCAAAGGCTGGTGGACAACGGCGAGGCCCCAGAATGGAACGACCCGAAGATGGGGAAGACGTGGCAGTGGAGTCAGAGATGGAGAGGAGTGGGAAACTTGACTGGTTCGGGTGCGCGGCAGCACATCCGCGGTGCCGCCCATGGGAGACAGGAGCAAGAACAGAGGTTGAAGAAGGAGCACGGCTGTTGGATTAACATCCAACGGTCCAGCTGCTAGAATCATTTGTTGATTAAGTTGACAAAGCCCCACGTACACGTCCGCTTAGTAGGCCCACAAGTCAGCCACCAACCGACGGGTCCCGGTACCACAACGGGAGGAATAATTTTTCGCATAAAAGGAGGCACTTCCTTCCGTATGCGAAGATACACCAGTGGGTCCCAATTTGCCGTGGAGGAGACATTTTTTCATCTTAATAAGGAGGAACTTTCCTTGCGTGCGACCATGGACCTCGTGGGTCCCAGCCGTCAGGCTATCCATGTACAGTCCTCTTCCGACGACTCTCGTTTGTTGACCACGCCGCACCGAGCGCAGTGAAGCGGTGGACGACGGCGAGGCCCCGGACGGGAACGACTCGGAGATGGGAAGAAGCGGTAGTGGAATCACAGATTGAGTGGAGGAGAAGGGTTATAACTGGTTTTGGTGCGGCGTGGGGCAGCAGTCGGTGGAGAATAACAGGAGGTGTGGAGGGGTGGAGGGATAGCCTGGCCGACAGTGGGGTAGCGCTTCGCAGCGATGCGTGCTAAGCAGAGCCGCTAGCCGCCGGAGGCCGGACCAGGCGGTCCCGGCGACGCTGGAGGAAGAAGACGAGAGATTGAAGGTGCATGCCGACCAAGTTAACAACGCCCTGCGTAGGCTTCGACCTATTGGCCCACATGCCAGCCTACAAAAACGTGGCATATATTTAACCCATGTTTTCTAGAATGTACAGTCCATTTACTGGGCTTGGTGAACAAATAATTTCGCGTCAATGTGGCCCATTTATATTATCTAAGAAATCCCAGCCCATTTGCACTTCCTTCAAATACACGAATTAGCTGGGCTCATTATATATATAATGCTATGTTAGAAGGAGCAATTAATATAAAAAATAAACCAGAGAGGCACATTTTTTATATACATAATTAACAAATTAGCGAGTTATTGCTCAAAATAAAAATGAGCACGTTATTATTACATTGGTCCTTAAAATCTTCGCAAGCTTTTGTAGGCAATCACAAGGATTTTCCTTGCCTATGAGTAAAAAACAACCAGGATTTTCCTTGCCAACTTTTGTTAAACATTTACTTTTATAAGTTAATAAAACATGAGATGTTTTCATAATGTATATATAAATCTCTAAAAAATATACGATAATAGTAATAATATAAATATATATAATGTGGTTAAAAAATACATTGGGTTGCCGATCTTTAAGAAAAAGCCCATCGGCCGGTATGGACCTCAAAAAATAAGTTGAAACCACTATCACCCGTATGTCGTGGGCTACGCATGTTAAAATACAAAACCAAGGCCTAGCTGATAATTGTTCGCCCTCTGAAAAAATGATACGGATCCCCGAGTTTAATCGGATTATAGAGGGGGCGGCACGATCAAGAAGCACATCAGAGAGATTTTTTCTTCAGTGGATGGCTCTCGATGGCATTTTTTACTTGCCTCTGCACCATACAACTTGTATTTTTAGCCTCCCAGTCCGTGGTGGACTAGCAACCCATTTGCTGGGCGGGCCAACCTACAGAAACCAGCACTCGATTTTTCATCAAGCCCCAAAAACAACGCGGTACTATGTTTGTTTTGAGGCCGAAAACATTACGGCAGGGGTTGAGCGGGGGAGGGGGGAAGACATAGCAAAAAGATTAAAAAGAGCTGATCTTGTTGCTACCCTAACAAAGCAGGTGCAATTCTTCTCGGGAAGAAGGTGTGCCGTTGACACCGACACGTCACATACCCCACAAGAGGCATACTAACAAGTTCACACACAAGCACAATGAAAAGGTAAACATTCAGTATCAAACTCAGGTTCACAGGACACGTTCATATTCATAGCCAACATTCACTATCAACAACTCAAAAGATTCATATATACACAAGTTCAAAGCATGTCTATGGATCCAAATGATTGATAGATCACACAACAATATTCATAGATAATTCACAAAAGATTCAGATATACACATGTTCAAGATGTTTATGCATCCAAATGATTGAGATCACATCCAATATGATCCATGGACCGAACTTTAATTACCCGGGGTACAGACCGGTAAATGGTGTTCAATGGAGGTACTTCTTGCTAAAATTAATGCTTGTACGAGTAAACTTTCGAGTACATAAGAGGCAGCATGACAATCTAAACTTTGCTTGTAGGTTTATCCTCAAATAGTGGCCTCGTGCGAGGGAGGTTTGAGCAACTTGGCCACTACTTTCATCCAACTAGTTCTTGGCTCATCTTGGTCCTGTAGCTCGCCAAAATTCTACATTGCAGACTGGTAAATGGTGTTCAGTCGGAGGTACTTCTTGCTAAAATTAATGCTTCTACGAGTAAACTTTCGAGTACATAAGAGGCAGCACAGACAATCTGAACTTTGCTTGTAGGTTTATCCTCAAATAGTTGCCTCGTGCCGAGGCAGGTTTGAGCAACTTGGCCACTACTTTCATCCAACTAGTTTACTGGCTCATCTTGGTCCTGTATCTCGCCAAAATTCTACATTGCAGACGAGAAAGGAGGCGGTTGAGAAAATGAACCACCCAAATTTTTTGTGCAGTTCAACTGAAATGGAGCATCCCTGGCGTGCAGACTGATTAAGTGCCAGATGAATATACGCTTCAACCAACTTGTCTGGAATCTTTAGACTCCATGCCATACAGTTCACTACCATATGTGCAGATAACCAAAAGGCACAAGTTGGGACCAAAGACTGGACTGCGTTTTTCTGGGCTATGCACCAAGCAATATTTTTGGCGTTCACTCTCCTAATACTTGGAGTTTGACAATTGGTTGACGCCGGTTGATACTCGAATGAATATCCGCACTTCTTCTTGTCAACATCGATACTTGTCTAAGTGAACTTTGGAGTACATAGCAGCAACATAAGTACCTGTCCATCTGATCTTTTTGTGCAGTCTACTAAAATCACCCGATGTAATGATTTGCCTGCGAGTTCAGGCTCCAAGTTACTCCTTTATGAAATCGGCAAACAGTAGCACAATACCAAATACCAATACATATGACAAGCACATTAATCAGGATAAAGACCTGTACCAACCTGTGTGAGGTAGCATATCAATTACTATTTCCTTTGACTGGAAGCCGAGATAAGCCAAGCGATCGACAAAGAAAGGAAGAATGCAAACCGAGATTAGCGACTAACAGGAAAGGAAGGAAGGCCGAGGCAAGGAAGCACCCAAAGTTTTGTGCCGTTCCACCAAAATCGAGCATCCTGTTGGCACATATATTGAGAGAGTGAGATTACTTTGTAATAGTGGGACTAGTTGATGAAACATACACTAACAAATAGAAGCACCCTCATTATCTTAATGGGTAAAGTTAGCATTCCCTCCTGCTCCACCACATGATTCACCTCATAGACAAACATACACACGTACATGATTCAAAGCATAGGGTGCTACTAAAGATTTGTTTAACTCGACAGAAAATTAGGCAACAATAAATTAGTGGTACTTAAGTACTCCTAATTAATTAAGTGAGACAGCCGAAGTGGAAGGGCTCCTCGGAGGATCGTCTCACATGTAAGGTAGTCATTGCGGAGCCCTTGAATGGCCTCGACCGAGGCCTCAGCTTCAACAAGATCACCTTGGCAACGCTTATTTACTCTTCTTCTTCTTCCTCTGCATGCTCTGTTTCTCGGTCTCCTCACCAGCTTGATGAAACCAAGTACATGATTGGCCTTCTATTTCAGAATTGGTTTTGTCAGTGAGGAGTACAAGTGTACTAGTAAAAAATAGCATTATTTTCTCATGGCAGTCGCAAAATAGAGATGAACACATGCATTAAATATCATTCTTACCTAAAGGAAGGTTATGGTGCCAATATGGATGATGAGGATTGGAACACAGATCTCTCTTTGTGCAGTTCCACCGAAATGAACCAACTGTCCCATTCTGACATTCCAGTTAAACAGCACAAAAGTCACTTCTTTTAAGAAGAGTTTTGTGCAAAGGCACCAAAAGGTCACAACAAAGAACTGTGTGAAATGGATATCCTGTTTGCACAAAAAGCTCTGAGAGGAAACGATCAGAGTCTCAAACAATTACAGGCAAAAACATTTGGCTAAACTTGTCATGGCTTATAACAGTGGCATGGCTTCATTTTTACCAGGGGCATTAGATTAAGAACAGCTAAATATTTGGTATAAGGGCATGGGACAATGGGTGCACCAGTAGTCCAGCACCATGTACCTAAACAGGGGCATAAAGTGGTGATTCATAGTTTTTTGCCCCGAGAAACAAACATCCAAGAAACATATCTGGGTTGGTCCCATTTTTGTTCACTCTAGCCACCTACTCCTATGTGTGGATAGCAAATTTGGTCCTGGTCATACCACTGTGTACAGCGTTACCCCTATATTTCCCTTTTCGACCAAGAGACCGGTTGGATGACCAATCTGTACTACTTTCACCCCCTTTCCTTCCTGTTTGTACCAAGTCCGATGTAATACATACTAAATTCCCCCACCCCCACTTTATTTCTTGTTTGAACCAAGTACAAGATTCGACTTCATGAAGTAGCTTTACCTCTAACAATAGAAGAAAAAAAATAGGTGAAGTTGGACCATCCGATCAAGAGGGGCTGAGAGGTAGAAAATGATGCACATGCAGCGACTTATCGAGCTGGGGAAGTAGAGCTAAGGCGGTTTCGAAGGAAGATATACCTGAAGGTCATCGGGATGTGGATAGGTGGGTGCCGGGAGGCCGGATCCGCCCACACTAGGGCAACGACGAAGGGATCGGAGGACCTCTCGCACCGGCGCTCGGCCAGTGATAACGGTGCGGCCGGCAGTGGGTCTCCTCCCTCGCTGTCGACGACGGCCTAAACGCTGCCCCTCCTCCCCTTCACCGGCGGAGGGGGATACGTCCGATCTGTAACCAGCGGTGAGGATAGAAAGATGTTTTTAAGGAGAAAGACGGTGTTACCACCCCTATCTTGTTTAGATCTGGAGAGGATGAGAGTGTGTGAATAGAGCAACCCTAGCAAGCAAGCGCGGAGGCTCCGGCCTATATATACGTAGTGGGGTAGTTTTCCTTTTTCACTCCATCAAAACAATCGTTTAAAATTGTGTACTAGTACGTGCCAGGTCGCCGTTTTTTTAGTTGTTGATTGTTTTTTGACATAGCTACCCGCTTGTTCCAGGTGGTGTTACGATGTGCCAGGTCGCACTTTTTTTTTAGCGTGTCAGGTTGCACTTTGTATCGTTCAAGTCTGGTACAAGTCCCTCCATTAAATGAACAACCACCCCCTCGTAAAAATTGTGAACAAGCCCACTGCTAAAATTATCGGAAACGTGGGTTGCCCCAACATGCATTATATCGAGTGGAGTGCTTTGATGTGTCGCGTCAACTCGTACAAGACCGAGAAGTTTGATTACTACAACGCCCCCTCCCTCGCGCATGAGTGCGGTGGCTGGCAGGACTAGTAGGAGCTTTCGCTACACGCTTCTTGACGGCGGCGAACTTGCGGATGGAGTTGACCATCATGTCGTCCATGCGAGAGGCGAAGCCGGCGTCGGCGAGGGCTACGACGCCGGCGGTCGCCAGCACCGTTTGGAAACGGTGCACGGTGCGGGGCCGCAGGCCGGCGCCTTGGATGATTTGGCACAGCCGACTGCCGCTCGCGACCATCGCCTCCATATGTGCTTCTGGCTTCTGGTCACTTGGTCTTGGATTGGAGTGAGCAGTGTTGCGCAGTGATTGAGAAAGAACATTTATTGTCAATCTAACCCCGCCATCCATAGACCTCTTTGGTTTAGAGTTAGTTCAGGGTTAGAATCTAACTCTAACCTCTAACTGAGTTAGTAGAGTTCTCCTCGTCTCGGTTCAACACCATCATACTTTCCCCATTTCTGTGTTTTCAGTATCCTCCGAATCAAAGAGGCCCTTAGACTGGTTTAGGTACGATAGTTTTTTGTAAACGTGTTATGTCCAAAATTTAATGAACGTGCTCCTGTTTCTATGAAAATAATCTGGTTTCATGTAGTAATTCATTTATTTATTTATTCTTCTGCAGGGGGTTTGCATGTAGTTCGTGAGGTCTGAAATGTAAAGTACCCTGGCATATGCTCCGAGTTGTGCATGCACTACGACCCAGATGCTCTATGTCCCACATGTCGGCAAAAGGGTGCACGTGGAAATAGCCTAGGAGTACATATAGGAGGATAAATGCGTGAAAAAATATGTACGGTGAAGCATAGTTGCGGTTTGAAAAGAAGACCTAAAGTGATGACAGGTATAGGTCGCACGCACCCAACTAGTGGTGGTGCTAGACATACGACTGCTTTTTCCTTAAAAAAAGAGGTATGAGTGCTCAGTACTCCTATTCTATCAACACGAGTCCCATCTGACAACAGCGTCTGTGCTACAGCTAGCTCTTCTCCCTCGTTTCTCTCTTATAGTAATTCTAAACTCAGCCGACGCCCGGTGGGCGGGCTGGGGATTTGCCGATGGTCGGTTTGCTTAACTGCGGCCCCACCTCTCCGTGAAAATGTTACTACAAGAATAGAAATGCCATATACTCATATACTAATAAAACATTAAGGCCACGAGGCAATGCAGTGCTGGTTATAGGAGGCAAGAAGAAGAGATGCATCGAACGGCGGCTAAGTAGCAGCGGCTTTCGTGGCCAGGTCGACGTGCTTCTGAACAATGGCGTCCAAAGATTCCAGCCGCTGGAAGAAGGCCAACGTCTTTCTGTCCTCGCTGGCCTTGTAGTGGCCTATGTAGACGATTTCCTCGTAGACGTGGATGTGCAGGTCGACGGTTTCTTGCATGGCGAGGCGCTGCACGACGAGCGCGGCCTCGAGGTGCACATTCTTCATCGCGACCTCTGGCAACTGCAGGGCCACTAGGGCTTGAAAGAGTTCGTCACCATGGAGGCCGATGAGGGTGGCAGGCAATGAGGAGCCTGGGCGCACAGGTTGGAGCAGTACGGCAAGGTCGTCCGCGCGCTTCTTGACGGCGGCGAACTTGCGGATGGAGTTGACCATCATGTCGTCCATGCGAGAGGCGAAGCCGGCATCGGCGAGGGCTACGACGCCGGCGGTCGCCAGCACCGTCTGGAAACGCTGCATGGTGCGGGGCCGCAGGCCGGCGCCTTGGATGATTTGGCACAGCCGACTGCCGCTCGCGTCCATCGCCTCCATAGGTGCTTCTGGCTTCTAGTCACTTGCTCTTGGATTGGAGTGAGCAGTGTTGTGCGGAGACTAAGGAGTAGATGGATTGGAGTGGTGGGGCGCCTTTATATGATAATCCAAACTTTGTTGCATTCACATCGTGGTGGCTCTATTCTTCTTCTCCAATTAATTCCCTCTGCATGTAGTGTAATTTGAGGATGCATCATTGACCGTTCAACATCTCGGGAACCGCTACCCTCTCCCTCCTTGGCATTCAAGCACCTATGGAGGCGACTGCCGCTCGCGTCAGGAGACGTTCCCGTCGTCGACGAGGTGCCTATGGTGACTTCATAAATTTCAAGATGATAGTACTAGTATACTCAATATTGTGCAGCGCGACCAAGGCCGAGAGGAAAACGAGAGAACTAGTACGTATTTATTTACGGTGTAGATTCACTCATTTTGCTCCATATGTACTCCGTCTCAGTGTAGTCTAGTCACTTGTTGAAATCTCTAGAAAGGCAAATACTCCTTTCTGGTTTCTGAGGCTATACTAGCAAGTACTTACTACAATAGTGGGCTCACATAGCAATTTTGTCTCATGCAAGAGCACGGCTATATCGTGCTCAAGGTTACAGAATCGCCACGTTCGGGTTGCACTTGGCTCTTCGCCTCTTCGAGAAGACGAACAATGATGTTACTACTACTGCTTCTACAGTATCGAATCCACTGTTGCATGTCCGTCCACCGTGAGCGGGAGGGATAGCTTGTTGTAGTACTAGTATAAGCAAAAGCCTGTCCTCATCTGCGAGCCACCACGCGCATGGGTGAGGGAGAAGGCGTGTAGTAGTAAAATCAAGCTTCTCCTTGTTGTACGAGTTGAAGCGACACATCATAGCACTGACCCCACATGGTTGCCTCTAAACTTGGCTAAAAGACCCGCAGTGTAAAATACTCCATTTGCTGCAACCTCTAACATTTACCCCACCACAAATTAAAATATATATTCCTATCTTGACCAGATGAGCGTGCAAACTAGAATCACCAGGATGACAGGTAGGGCCAGAAGATAATTTTAATCAAAAAAATATAGCATGGAGCCGACCCCAACGACTTTAAGCTTACGGGCACGGTACACGATATCCTAGACTACTCTACACATGAAACTACCACACGAGCATCCGGGCTGCGCTTAGTTCTTCGCCTCTTCGGGAAGTTGAACAAAATGATGGAGTACTACTGCAGTGGAGGAGTACTACAGTATGCTTCTGGCCATCTGACACCGATTGAACGGCTGAATGTCCACCGTGTACGGGAGGGAGAGCGTGTAGCGAACGAAAGCTTCTCCTAGTCCTGCCAGCCACCATGCTCATGGGCGAGGGAGGGACGCAGCTTCATTGACTTACTGCTCCTGCCTTTGCATCCATGACAGGTGGGCCCAATAGGTCGGTGGCCCACCTGTCATGGAGCCAAAGGCAGGTGCGGTTAAGGCGAGAGGGCGTTGTAGTAATCAAACTTCTCGGTACGAGTTGACGCGACACATCAAAGCACTGCACTCGATATATTTCAATAATTTGTGTTTACCGATGCATTAATTACAATGCATGCATGCATGTCGTGACTCTCCTTTTGATACTTGCATGTGTTGATTTAATGCACCTTGAAGTAGTATGAATATGTGATGGTAAAGCTTTGTAATGCTCCGGCCCTAATAAAGCGAGAGATGGTTGTGCACGAGGAGGGCGAGATCATGCAGACGGAACAGGACCCAACGATGGAGCTCTCTATGGTCTCGATGGACCTCACCTTGCTCCACTGCCCCTTGTGCCTCCGCCCCTTGAAGCCTCCAGTGTATGAGGTTCTAATACACCTCGTCCGTTCGGCTGATCGAGCAAGGTGCAGGTATCTTGATTGATGTGTTGTTCGATTGATTTGTGCAGTTCAAGGGAGGGCACCTGGCTTGCGCGGACTGCCGCGTCGAGCGCCCCGGGAACCAGCGGCAGTGCCAGAAGTGCGAGCGCGGATGTGGCTTCGACGTGCGGAACACGGCGGTGGACGCCGTCCTCTCCTCGGTGAGGTTGGAGTGCCCACATGAAGGCTGTGGGCTCTACGTCACTTACCACAAGCTCGCCGATCACCAGAGCGTGTGTCCGCTCGTGCCCTGCAAATGCCCCGTGCCCGCTTCACGGCCACGAAGGCCGCCGCCGTCGGGTTTCTCCCACCACATCAGACTGCGTCCCATGCCCGTGTACGGGATCCAAGACGGCAAGGCACTCCACCGCAAGTGCCACTTTGTCGAACCACGTCTCTTCTTTGTTCGCGGAGGAGGACGACCACGCATTTTTCTTGGTCGGCGGCGTGCTCGACATCGGCGCGCCTATCGCTGTGTCGGTCATCTGCATCAGAGCGAGGGCATCCCCACTGCCGCACTACATGGCCAAGCTGTGGGCGAACGGCCCGCCGGGGGAGCCCAAAGGCAGGACCGACGCCGTCAAGGTGGAAATGGAGGTGACAAGCAGCAGGGATCCCGACGACGTCACCGTGCAGGAGCTGATCTTTTTCACAGTTCCGCCCAAGCTGTTGGCCGGGGCTAAGCTGGTGTCCCTTCACATTCAGATTGACAAGCTCACGTCCTAAATGATTCTACATTGCCTTTTGTTTATCTTAGTAATATGCTAATATAGGGGTTAGCTCGGTCTACTTTAGCTTAAGAGATGGTGGGTTCTGGTGGCGATGCAGCAATTACCTCGACATCAGATCAGCAGGAAAAGTAATTTCGAACTGTCGAACGGATATTTTGTGTCTGTTGGATATAAAGATCATTTGGGTAAGAAGTAACAGCTTATATGCTTTTCTTGCGAAATGGAACAACGATACTAGTATAATTTTTGTTGACATGCACTAATATTTTCGAAACGGACGTCGGGCTGTAGCTAGAAGGGCGGTTGGGACGCGACATCAGCCCATACCGCGGTGACCCCCGATTGGGACGCACCGACTGTGGATTTTCTCCCTCGCTGATGTCGATCCGTCTCACGCAGAACATTGTTCCTTCCCAGTGCGGGATCGGGCGGATATGTGACCAGCGGCATGGCCACCGTCATTCGATGCTTGTGAAGAGAGCAACCCAAGCAAGCAGGCTTTTAGCTTAGGCTCCTGCTAGTGTATATATAGTGGTTTTCTTTTTCTCTCCATCTCAACCATTTTATATTGCGTACGCGTCATTGGAGTGAAATGATGGTTGCTTCTTCCGACTAACTAACTGTGTGATTTCATTGCTCCTTTAGTGGCCCCTACACGTACTCCCCCTATGTGTATGCAATCCTGCGTACACATGGGCCTTAAAAAACACGCGATGCCCTGATGCATGCATGTCCGAGCACACAAGGGAACACACACGGTCACGCTCAAGTGCTTAACCTACACGTGCATGCACACTCATACTCAGCCAGGGTGAGCTAGTGACCGTATAAACACTGGAAAATGTATATATTGAGCGCAATAAGCGTCTTATGAAGTCCACTGACCGTATTTTTACAAATATACAGTGACAGACAGTGTATATATCTCGTTTGAAATTAAGCCATCACTACTAGGAAAAAGGCTACTAGCAGCACGGATAAAATGGCTACCGCGCTACTAGTATCGCGCTACAGCTAATAGTTAGTAGTAGCGCGGGGTAAACCCGCACTACTACTAACATTTTACTAGTAGCGCGGATGCCACCCGCGCTACTACTAACGAAATAGTAGTAGCGCATCTATAGTACCACACGCTACTAGTATCCTGAATACTAGTAGCCCTCCATTTCACCCCCACGCTACTACTAATTAGGAATTAAAAAAATAAAATCCATCAATTCCATTTTATGCATACAATTCTAACAACTAAAACAAGCCCAGGTTTGTAATAAACCAGCAGCATTACACATCATTCCAAATCGAAGATTTATAGTAAACCAGGAGCATTAGAGCATATCCATACACTTATTGCCTAGTCACTTATTCCCAGCTAGTGCAAACACAGTTGAAAGCAAACAAAAATGCATAAAAACACCAAACAGTGGCATTCTATCCCGCCAAATGATTTGCTCCCTCTCCATCCTTGCAATCATCTTCTTCTCCCTTATGTGCTTCTCCCATTTATGAATCCAAGATTCTATAAAGAGCAAAGAACAAATTAAATTAAATTTCAGCAGACATATATTTCCTTGCATGTTGTGATGTACAGTAGCTACGGGAATAAATATACGAAAACAAAAAAGTGAGGGATTTCTATTAACAAAAGATCGCCTATGTAATAGCTACGAACAAATGAAATTAATGTCTAGATAATATATATTGCCAACCAAGCCTAGATGAACTATATATTGCCAGGTAATAGGATATATCTAATTTTCACATTAATTGCCTTTAGTTTTCTTCAAAACTAAATATACTTAAACTTAGATCATTTCATATAGATGTTCAAAGGATAATACGGCTAAAAGAATCCAATTTCTTTGTTTTTTTTGAAGTAGTTTAAAAGGAAAGCATTAACACATAATAGAAATGATTATCTGCCATAGGGTGATGCTGGACAACTAAAAAGCTCACAACCCATCAGATCAATTGCTCGATAGGACAGCACAAATCTTATAGGATGATTTTCAAAAACGAAAGCAGACCAACAAGGACAAACAATGGCCCATCAAACCACTTGCTTTGAACTATAACAACATTATTTCACCTCCTCATATGGTACTACTAAACTTGCAATGAACATTGACACTGAATTAAGTTGCGGTCCCCCCTCAACAAGTGTGAGTCAGTAATTAATCGATCGCAGAAAGATTGGTAGTCTCAACAAAATAAAACAAAGCAGACCGGTAGCAACACTATCAACGCCATCCCTTCAAGCAGAATAAGTAGGAAAACATCATGATCCCTTAAGGAGAACTTCCCATATCGTTCGTGTTCAACAACTAATTCTATGTGTTTCATTGGTAGTCCAACAACAATGGCTGCTCTCAAACCATACATCCAAACGACGCAAATAAATACTCTACGGAAAGCTTGGAACTTGCTTTACAAATTTCATATAGAGGCAACTCGAAATTCTGAGAATAACTAACTCGTTTTTCACCTAGAAGTCGGCTGTCCAGATTTGGCAAGGTAGTTTTTAATCGAACTGTGTTCTGACCAGAGATACCCAATGCTCTAGATTTTTGCTAGAAGGAAATCAAGACCTCACAACATCATGGATGGGCTATATCCCTAACTGATTTGGCTAAGCAAAGGAACTAACATAGAGAAGGTCCGACCAGGCACCAAAACCAAATAAGTATAAGCACTGAAATCACCAAGGAATTTGCAAATTGGTTCAGGAATCCATCTCCAATTATCAAATCTAATTCTAATCTATGAAATTTGTTGCCACAGATCCTAGTTCTTACCTAGCGACACCATAGAGAAGAGAGTCGACACGTTCACCGGTGCTCGCCTCGACGAGAAGAAGCTTGAAAAGGTGCAAGCGGCCGCCATGGATTCGACAACGAATCGCAAAAATATATCTAGTGAGCTGCAAAAGAATTGAAAGGAGCTGCAAATGAACACATGTTTTAACAGCAGGCATGTCATGAATGGGCAAACTAAAGTGCATGGCTTCAGGGATACAAGACTAATCGGGTGCATAGAGAGATGTTATAAACTTGTTTAGATTGACTAGGATAATTAAGGAATAACAACCAGTGGATCTCGCTTAAATGGATGCGAATGAGGGTTAGCTGTTGCATTAAAGAGATGCATCCATAAATCCAATCTAAGAATGTTACAACTTGCATCATCATCATCATGGACAAATGATAGAGAAGTGAGATGGATCCATACTCTTGGTCTTGGGAGTCCCACTGACCACCCATGTGTTTGCGGCGATGGACGCTTGCACTGCATTGACAGAAAATAGGACACAAACAAGTCAGTAATCCCCATCTGCCTTTTCTTATATTTTCCCATCATCACAGTTCACATACATGCGGTTGTACTACAGTATCCAAAATTCATCATTTTTCAGGGTATCGCCATGACCAGCGTCAACAGAATGACAGAGGCTGCCACCGATCAGTATTGACATTTCATACGACACACACACACACCCTCCCATGTTGCACCACACACACTCTCACAACGCTCTTGCTTCATTTTCTATCCTTTTATGAACCGAGTTTCTACTACCAATTTTCCTCGGCCTCTCTTATGCAGCAAAAGCAACGAAAAAAATAGCGCGCTACAAAATATAGCGAGGACCTTCTCCAAATGCTACACAAGTTATAGCGTGCTAATAGCGTGCTGTATTTCAAAATAGCGTTTGCAAAAAAATCTAATATATCTAGAAATAAAGTATTTATAAGCAACTAAAGCATGGTGCAAATAAAATTGTCTGATCCAAGCATTAACACAAGTTACTCTTGTTACTATAGTTCGATTCGATTACTATATGGGTTCAAGATTACCATGCCTACAATCAGACGCAAGCTTCAAAGGTCAAATCAAAGTATAATTACAAAGAGGAGCAAGAATCAAACTATTTATACTGTGGGCTCGTGGCACAAGCTTTAGTTCAAGAAAGAGCATAACACAAGCTACACTACAGAGTACAAAGTATAAACACAAGCTTGATGCAGTCACGAGAGGACAACACCAACTACACTTTACAAAGAGAAGAAAAATTGAAACTATATTGTACTCCCTACATGTTTTCCATCTCTATATAAGCTGCAAAGGACAACACCAATTACACTTTACAATCTGCAAAAGTCTTTTTATTTTGGTCAGTTCGTTCGCATAAATACTTCTCTTTCTCTATCAAAGGGGAGGCACAAGCACAGCCAGCTCCCAAATGCTCTTTTCTTTAATTTCCGCCCTAAAACTTTCTTTCTGTATCACAGGATTAATTTCTGGACCAGTCTACTAAACAATTTTTTTTCTAGATGACTACTGCAGTTTATGAAGAAACAATAACGGGTTCAGGGGAGGCACAACCGCACAAGCACAGCCTGCCCCCAAATGCTCTATTCTTTAATTCCCCCCCTAAAAATTCCCACCCATGGGTTATCATCAAGATATACCTTCTAATCCAGCCGGCCGCCTTTGGATTAGGATTTATCGCGGACTCCCCCGACTCCGCTGGAGCGCTCTCGGCACTGCACTGAAGTACTGAATTTACGAGGCCTCTGAAGTACTGAACCAACTCCAACTTACTTCATGCCGAGAAAAATTTACAGTACCTTATCCTATCTTGGCGAGCTGCGCGCTGTCGACGGTGAAGGGCAGGTTGCCGACGAAGACCTTGAGGTCCTCGGAGTACTCGGTCGCGGAGTCGCCTCCGCCCTCGCCCTCGCTCTGCTCTCCCTCGACGTCCTCCGTCTCAAACTCGGACGACATGGCCACGGCCACGGGCAGCAGGAGCCGCCTCCGCGGCGCCAGCAGCGCCGACACGGCGTGCAGCGGGCCGCAGGTGAAGGAGGCGGCGGCGGCGGGCCTGGCGGCGGAGGGGAGCAGGATGAAGTGGTGCGAGAGCGCGGTGGAGAAGAGGGTGGCCGTGTAGGAACTGCGGCCATGTCGGATCTGGACGGGGGGGAGGGGCGGAGCTTGGGGGGTGTTGCGCGCGGCCGGCGTGGGTGGCGGCGGCGGCGAGGAGATTGTGGGGAGGGGAGCCAGGGTGGGGTGGACCGAGGAACATGTGAGTTCGTGAGAGAGTTTTTTTAGGGATGAGAGAGAGAGAGTGGTGGGGTGGGAGTGGATCGGGCCGGGGTGGAAACGCTTAGTAATAGCGGGGGGTCTTACCAGCGCTATAGCTACTTAAGTAGTAGTAGCGCAGGTTTTATACCCCTCGCTACTACTATGGCCTGTCCCAGGGGCACCACTTAGTAGTAGCGCGGGTTTATACCTCTCGCTACTACTATCAACTTAGTAGTAGCGCGGGTTTTATACCCCTCGCTACTACTAATTAGCAGTAGCGCCCCCTTTTAGACCGCGCTACTGATAAACTTCTGTGTATAAGGTTTTCCCTAGTAGTGCATATTAACAAAGAGGAGGCAGTATGAACTAGCATTACTTTGATGTGTCCCGTCAACTTGCCGAACGAGGAGAAGCTTGCTGGACGGGAGAAGCTTGCGCGCGGTGGCTCGTAGGGCAAGGAGAAACTTTTGGCTAATGCAAGCTGTCCTTCGCTCAGGCGGTGGACGTGCAACAGTTAATTCGGTGTCAGATTGCCAGGAGCATACACTATACTAGTACTATTATTGTTGCACTTCCCGAAGAGGCGAACAACCAAGCGCAAAGTTTACTAGTACTAGGAATCAGATGGAGGAGCGTCTGCACTCTTATTATATTTTTAAAATGTGATAAAGCAATCTTCAACACATTTGGTTCTCTTCGAGGGTTCTCGCATGTGATAATGGAAGTTGATTGCATGGAACAATCGCCACAATTCTCGCTTAATTCTGGCTCATATCCTGTTACAAATAGGAGCGCTCGGTAATATTTCCTCTTTTTTTGTTATTCAACATGTAAACAGTCAATAAACCTTGCGGCGCATCTTTGTAAACCGTGCTTGCTGCACTTTGAATGTGGCCGAGCTGGCTTGATGAAACACCTCGCTTCCTACTTCTTTTTGCGGGTACCTCGCTTCCTAGTGACCGATGTCTTGCACGATCGCCCCGAGAATGCTTATATATGAATAAAGCTCTCTCATTTACCCGCAAAAAAGATTAAGCCATATTAACCGGAAAGGAGGGAGTATGGACTAGCACTACTTGTTGGTGTGTCCCGTCAACTTGCAAAACGAGGAGAAGCTTGCAGGACAAGGTGAAGCTCACTTACGCCTTTTGACTAATGCAACGTACCTCGCCCAGGCGGTGGACATGCATCAGTTCATTCGGTGTCAGATTGCCAGAGGCATACACTGTAGTACCGAACATGCGGAGTACCATCATTGTTCGACTTCACGAAGAGGAGAAGAGCCAAGCGCAAGGTTTAGTAGTACGAGTAGTACTACTACTAGAACCGCATGGTGGAGCCTCTGTACTCTTACTTTTCTTAATCTTTGATAAAGTACACACTTATTCCGGAGAAGGGCGGAAAACGGCAGCCCAACATGTAATGATGATATCGATCAACCATGCTCGAATATATCTTGGCCTCCGTGCGAGCCCGTATGTGTGTTCTCGCTCCTCGTCTCTCTCAAGGAACGGCGGGTTGGCCATTTTGCCGTCAATTCAGATCGGTTTGCTCACACTCCGGTCCCACATGTCAGTGATATGCCAAGACGAGGTGCGTTGACCGACCGCCATACGCTGGCGTACTTGGTTTTGCACCTTCATACTACTCCTCCCTCGGTCCACAGTTCTGGTAGCGCTTCATTATGATGCATTTCTCTCAATTCATTTCCACCACCAGAGAGACTTTAGACGCGTTTGGTTTAATGCTCAATTAATTAGGGCATGGTAACCGCAATTTTCTCTCGATGTAGTACTATGGAGTGGAGTACGTGCATGCATGTGTCTACCCGAGGTGGAAGCACTGCATGCATGTGTGTACGCATTATTTCCTCTAGTAATAGACGCCGTGCTATAACTACCAATGCTATTTTTCAGGCCGACCACTAGTCGCCTTGGTCCCAGAGATTTTCTCTTTTTCTGAAGCGCGCTCTATAAATAGTGATGGATGGAGTAGTATGAGCGGATTCAAAGAAGAGCATATTGATGGTTGCTTCTTTCGAGCAACTTACAGAGGAGAAGGTGGGGCTTATGATTTGACTGCTCATTAGTCACTATTAATGCGGCACAACGACCGGTCTGAGTCTCCCATGCGGCTGTGCACTACCCCCACGGTTCTTAAATATACTCCGGAGTATTTGTCTTTCTAGAGATTTCAACGAGTGACTACTCAAATATTTTTCTTTTTAGAGATTCAAATGGACTACTACATAAGGATGTATATAGACATATTTTAGAGTGTAGATTCACTCATTTTGCTCCGTATGTAGTCACTTGTTGAAATCTCTAGAAATACAAATATTTAGGAACGGAGGGAGTACACATACGAAGCAAAATGAGTGAATCTACACTCTAAAATATGCCCATTTGAAACTTGCAAAAAGACAAATATTGTTGATGGCTATATGACGACAAAAGAAGCATATTCCTTGTCCTAAGGGAAGATAACAACACGGTTGTGTTTGTCTAAAAGCAGTGTGAGGACGAGATTGCAATATGGAAAGTACGCCAGACGAGCTATGTTTTGTGCAAAGAACTATGGAAGATCCACATGCAGCGACGTGGGAAGACGGGCAGTGGAGCAAGGCCGGAGGGGATACCTGGAGGTCGTCGGGATGTAACTAGGTGAGCGGCGGCGGGCAGAATCTGCCCATACTGCGGCAGCGAGCAGGTGGCGTAGGCCCTACCGCGCCGGAGCTTGGTCAGAGAGAACGGCGTGTACCGCAGATCGGGACGTGCTGCCTCGGCGCCGTCGAACAGAGAAACAATGCACGTTCTCCCTTTCCACCGGTGGACGGGATGCGGCCGGATCAGTGACCAACAGTGAGAGAGAGAGAGGCCACCGCGGCCTTGTGTGAGATACTCTGAAGAGAGACAAACCAGGCAGGGAGGCTCCATTGTATATAGTGGAGCGGACTACCTTTTTCTCCATAAAAATCAGTTTATATTATGTGTACGTGCCATTGAGTGATATAACTTTATTTAAAAATTATGCGCCAACGCATCAAGTCGAACGTTGTTTCGTGCATGCGTGGTACACGACCTCCGTAGGTAAACAACCGCTACACGCGTTCAAATTAGCACGGGGGCTGCCATTTCGTACAGAAATGAGCTCCACCGTGTACCCGCGCGGGTGTCGCTGGGCACGAAGCGTGAGTACATGCATGGTGCACCTACTCTCTTCTTGTATACGTACACCACCTACGTGGGGTTGTGGGAGAGAGATACAAACATAGAGAGATATAGTGTGTGGGTTCGTGAAAGTTTTTTAGGGGGGGGTCAATCAAAAAATGTAACATATGCAATGTGTGTGAAATAGAGTCCTGGATATTTCATATATATAGAGGGGGCGATCCATGAGAAGAGAGTGGAGGTATCATCGACTTGAGGTGTACATAGAATCGAAGAGAGGGATGATGTGTGTGTGTGTGCGCGCGCGCGGTCGATAAAGAGTGTCATCGAATTTGTGTGTGCCCACGTCAAAGATATAGTGTGGCTGGCCTACTAGAACGAGAGAGGGGATATGTGCAGTTTGTCTCTGTGGCATGGATACCTACCTACAGTGCTCGACTATCGGTGTGTGGTGGGGGGAGGCATAACTAACTATATAGGTACAATGGCTGGTATATGTGTGGAGGAGGAGTGAGGCCTACCTCATGTATTAAGGGATATCGATCTACCTCATGTATTAAGGGAGATCTATCGCATCCATGCATATGTGCAGGAGAGGAATAAGGTTGGGAGAGAGACAGAGCTAGAGTGTTGGAGGGGGTGGTAGTGGAGTTGCTTCTAACAAATGGTGGGATAGGATTGCTAGACAACCGGAGGGCACGCCTGCAATATCGATAAGAGAGGGGATGGCTGACTGTCTGTGCACGTGCGTGTGAGAGACGGGTCAGGAGGCATGCACGAATGATGGGGGGGGGGCGATATAGATGTGGTAAGCAGACATAACTACATAGGAAGATCAATCGTCCTTTGTCAGAGAAAGGAGAGACATAACTTGTGAGGTACGTCGATCGATGGGGGGATAGTTAAAATCGACTTAGGTATATGTTGGGAGATCGATCAGTATACATGCATGTGTGTGTTAGAAGCAAATGAGGCACAGGGAGAAGGATAGAGAGAGAGGGATGCATCTAGGAGGTGGTGCGAGAGTCATACTATATCGAGGGGGGAGAAGTGTGCGAGTAGGAGATCGAAGAAAAGAGTGGTGGGAGTGAGGCATGGACGGTGATAAGAGAAGAGGGGAAGCTTGTGTTTTGTGTTAGGCACACCTGGTTAGAGAGGCATATCGATCGATGTGTGCCATAAAGAAGGAGCAGGGGGGCCTACACACACCATGGGTGAACGACCTAAAGTGAAAAGATGAATTTGCGCGATGGAGCTAGAGAATGCTGAGGGAGGGTTAAAGGGATGCGGGCGTCTGCATGCACGAGACAAAGTTAGCGCTAGCTAGCTACAAAGATAAGAGGATTGCATGGGTGTAAAAGACGAATAGAAATCATACTTCATTATAAAAAGCGAATTCGGATATTTGAAGAATTTATCATAGTGTTTTAAACCGACGCATGTGTGCATATATATAACGGTGATACACATGGTGTGGTTATGAACATGTTATACTACATATAATATATTTTATCTCTACTCTTATAAAAAGCGGAGTTGTTGATGATGGTGCCATCCTGCAATATAGGTCGTCCGATTTATATCTGACGGATAGGAAGGAAACTATGGAAATTTTGAAAAAGATACCCACACCCCTCTCCATATTTGTAAATTAGGCCTCCCCTTGATCATGTTGATGTTCTGTGGAACGCATGGGCATCTTGCTAGTACTACGATAACATATAGAACATTGATCATAATTTGGGCTAATGTGTGGCTTTGCAGACTCAGGTCTAAATACTTGTCATAATGTAGGGGGCGGGGCACTATACTATGTGTGGTAAACACGGTGTACACATATGGAACATGGTTTAGATTATAATATATAGTTAGTACATCAAATGTACTATTATTTGGAATCAACATTAAGTGTATTCAAAAAATAGAATTCGAGTTCATGTAGTACATATAGTTCATATCTATCTCTATATTATCATGTGGTGTGTTATTAAGGTAATACACGAATGATGGTTGAAGTTGGCAACAATCATGATTGTAGATTTGTTATTGAAATCGAGAAACGAATTCAAATTCAGTTCAAATTGCAGCGGTAGTATAGACATTTGGAATGCACTAAAATGTTGGTATGAGTAGGTTACATGCATTTATACAGCAAGTGAAAAAATTTAATTGGACATAACATGGATTCATACTACTGAATAGCATTTAATTGCACTAAATTGTTGGTATGAGTAGCTTTAAATAGCATTTTTATAGTAAAACGGGGCAAGACTCTCTCTTTGTGTGGTGTGAATAGTTTTATTTTTTCGTTTTCTTTTTGGTTGAGGGAAGTGCGAATTGATTTGGTACGTACAAGTTCAATATTACACGTTAGGCTTGTCCGTAAAATTCAACCCGCGCCTTGTTATATCCCAAAAATTCAGATATCGTGCTCCCAAAATCGGCGCCTTTCACAGCGCCTTGCTATCCCGAAATTACAACGCGTGAATACTCCCTCCATTTGCCAAATCCCGACACGAAATCCCCTTCTAACCCTGAGCCGAAAGGGCCGTTAGTTCAAATCGGTGCGGGTACTTCAGAACACACCCTACATTTTGGACAAGCGCGTCCCTAAGTCATGGTTCACCCCCTCCCATCGCCTCCTTTTTGCCATTCGAAATCCCAAGCCGCCATAACCTCTCCGCTCCAGCCGGGAAACCCCACCCTCCTCCGTCACCACCTCACCGCTGCCCAGCCGGAGCCTCTTCCCCGACGACGTCGTCCACCGCAACAGCTCGACGTCCCTCGTCCACCTCCCTGGATGAGGATCCTTCGTCCATCTCATCGTCCCGCCAGTTCAGCCGCCCCGTCCTCCACCTCCAAGGAGCTGCTCCGACGATCGCCTCGTCTATCATGGCTGCTCCATCCCCACAGCGTCGCCTTAACCTGCTCCACCGGAACCGCAGCATCCTCACCGACTCCTCAGACGAAGCCGAGGCCTACTCGGCGCCACCAAAGAGGTTGTACACTCATCGCATCACACCTTCTCCTTAGCTTGACCTCCCGGCGCCGATGGTGCTCCATCCCGCACCCCCATGGAGCGGCAACCTTGAAGCCGGCGCCGCGGGCGACATCTCCACGGCGGCTCTCCCCAAGTGCGAGGCCCCTTCGGCGGCAGCGTCCATACCAGCCAGATCTGCCATCGCTGCTCGGCTCTCGCCGATCGCCGCTCACCCAGTGCCGCTGCTCGGCTCTCGCCACGCCTGTTGCTGCTCTCCCCTCGCTTCGTCTTGCTGCTGCTCGAGTTAGCTACACTTGATCGTGAATCGACTTTTGGGTCGATCGATTTTTCGAGGGGTGGGGGGCTCGGCAGAGTTAAGGAAGAACCACCCGCAGCAGGGACGGGGGCTCGCCAGAGAGGTGCCCCACTATCTATCTTAGGGTTCAGGGTGGGGGCGGGGGGGCTATAGGGCTTGTCGGGGCGGTGGCGGACCGGCGGTGGGGAGTTGTTTCAGGGCGGCGAGGCGGCGCTGGGGCCGGCGACGAGGCCGGTGGTGGCTGGAGTCTCAAGGGGGTGCAGGTTGAAGATGAACTGCAGGCCCTCCCTAAACTACATGTCAAGTGCCTCTCTACTACCATTGCGTTCAGTTTACAAGAATATTCAGATTCCACAGTAAATTTCAGTTTCGGCAGTTAAGTTCCGAGTCAACAGTTTTTACCACATCTGTTGTAGTCAGGTGGTTTTTGGTGATGTAAATTTTACATCTATTTTACATCATCAATTGGAGATTCTATTAGAATCCCACTTGAGATTGACGATGTCTGTCTTGTGCTGCTTCAGCCTTAACGTCTTACGGCTCACCGGGGTTGCTCCAACGACAGAATGATCCATCACAATAGAGCAAAGGCTCGAAGCCGTCTCTGATTCCTCAGATCTTCCTCCACACCTCCGACATCCACCTCTTGCCTCAATCGCTTCAAAGGACCAACCCAATGATGCTTTGAGGTCGACACTGCTACGGCAAAGAGGTTGTACACTTGTTGCATCACTTATTACTATACATTCATGTCGATCCATTAGGGCTATTTTGGTTCGACGAAAAAACATAGAAATAGGGAATTTTCCAATGGCACTCTATTATTCAATTATTCATGCATTTTGTTGAAAGGAATGAAGCAAAACATCCACCTGGACCTACTTTTCAAAATCCTATGCATGAAAACAAGACCAAGTGCATTAGTGGCAGAATAACATTCTAACTGTACACGCTTTCATATGGTTTCACTTTATTTTGGCCATGTTTCTTTGCATTCCTCTGCTCTTCCAATTCCTGTAAACCAAACACCCAAGTTGATGAAATCCTATGTTTACAAATGCTCATTTACCATGTGCATTCCTATCCTATTCGGTGTTTTTCCTATCCTGCGTTTTAGAATCATGCAAGCCAAATGAGCCCTTACTGAATTACTTGATTCTGGTGTAGGTGTCGAAGGGAACTTTGTGTGGTTTGTCCTGCTCCTGCGGCGACGTCGTCCACCTCACCTGAGTTGCTCCATCGACAGAAACATCCACCAAACCAGACATCACGACTCCTGACTGTCTTTCGCCACCTCAGGCTCCTTCCCTGCCGCCGGCACCCACCGCAACGGCATCAGAATCATCGACTCAGCAGATGAACCTGAGAAGTACACGGGTCCACAAGAGAGGTCGCACTCTTTTGATTCTACTTATGTTATGCATTGCTTAAAATTACCTGCTACTTTATCGTCTTGTTCACCTCTTGGACTCCAAGTCAGGTCCAAATTAATGTTCAAACTTGAGTTCTAAATTAGTTATGGGGCACATATCGAGGAAGCAATGAATAGTATCTCTGTCTAATATCTGGTTCACCTAGGGTATGCCTATGTTGTTCATCTTGGGTGGGAAACAAATAGTAAAGCAATCATCATCTGTCTTTTCATTAAATTAAAGCAATCATGAGTCTGCTATCATTATTTTTGGATCCATCCACCGGGTTGTTACCATCACTCTAAATTTCTGCATGCTCTCCTTACATAATCTCACCATATTTTTTCGTATGCATGTCGGATATTGTACGATCATCTGAACATGTTGAGAAAAAGAGAAGAGTTTTGCGCGGCAATACAATGTCATGCAGACATCGCTCCGTGGTGGGTTCAATGGCAAACCCTCCCCACCCCTCTCCAGATTGTAATCCAGAGGAAGCTATCCGTTCTGAGGCGGATTCAGACGTCGCTGACCACTCCTATTTACCCCCCAAGGTGTTTGCTCTACCTTGGTATGATGATGTTAGTCATATCATACATATGCTGCCTTGCAGTGCCTACTTTTGAAATCATATATGTCATCTGCTTAGTTTAGACATGTTCTGTAATGCCACCTGTTTAGTTTCTATATCATATATGGGAATTGTGCAGTCTCATGTCTTTTAGCCAACCATAATATACGTGAAATGTGCAATGCCATCCTGTTTAACCAGGCATCATATAATTAATTGATATCTTGCCCATCCTTTTCTTCATTACATTTCCATTTGTCGACAATGTTTGTACATTAAACTACTCTTCCTGTGAATCAGCCATTTGGGTGGGAGATTGAAAAATATGGAGTGAAAACAAGGCCTTACCGAGCAGTGCTACACAGCCGTCAAGCAGATCTCTTGTTGGGTCCCGATAGCTCCTCGAGATGGATTCGAGAGAGCAGATGACCGATCCTATTCCCCCGCCGAGGTGTATGCTCTAACTTGACACGGTTATACTGCTCATATCATGCATATGGTGTCTTGTATTGCATAGATTGGACATCATATACACAATATTCAACACCATGTTCTTAGTTCAGACATCATATCTAATGACCTCTGTTTAGCATATAAATCACATATGTGAATTAAATGATGCGATCCTGATTACTTAGATAACATGTAGGTGAATTATGTCACGCGATCCTGTTTAGTTATTCATCATATCTTTGAATTATGTTATGCTATGCTAACCATTTTAGATAGACATCATATATGTGAAATTATGTCATGCTATCCGTTTTAGTTAAACAATAAACATGTCAACTATTTCATGCCCTCTTTTTTCCACACTATCTATTGCATCTGTCTCTCATGCAATGTCTGTACATTCAACTATGTTTCCTATTTATCAGCCATTTGAATTCGAGCGGGTGATGCCAGCATCTAGCGGACTAAAAACACGGTCTTCAAATAAAACAGTGCTACTTCTTGGTGGAGATAGCACCCTGGTTGTACATGTACGAGAACCAGCCCTATCACACATAACCCAAACTCTCGCAGATTGTACCTCATCATACCGGATGAGAACCAGCTTCACCCAATCTAACCCCAACCCCAGCAGATAGTAACCCAGTTCCTATTGACACAGCACCATCTCCACCACAGAGCTCCCAAACAAGAGCAGTTAGTAAGGCAGCTCCAGTGCCCAAAGGGCCAGTACTACCACGGCGAACCCCAACTCCACCAGTTAGTACGCCTATTCCTATGGAGGAAGCACAACCAGCTAGTCGTAGTTTAGCATCTATCGCATTTGATGTTGTTAAATCGTATGTGTGTATCTTCCCATCTTGGAAATATTATATCGAAGATGAAGGAAAATGCCAGTTGCAGGTGTTTGTCCAGGAGTTATGTGTAAGTAATGTTATTCATGGCAATTACTTTGCTTTGTCCCATACATCCTACCTCCATGATGGTAATAATACAACAAATTTTCCCATTTTTCTCTATAGAGAAGGACCGATTTGGAAACTCCGGATGAGGTAACCTATGATAATACCTCTGCTATCTTCAAGAATGCTTGGTGGCAGTATTGGAATTACCTGAAGAAAACGTACTTCACCGGCAAAGAAACTCATCAAATTCCCTTACGTTCTCCTGAGACACATTTACTGGACGATGACTGGGAACGCCTTGTTCTGTACTAGTCCCGAACCAAGAATGTGGTAAGGTCTATAAGCTCATTTTCTATTTTTAAGTACTATATTCTTGCATCTTACTGTACTCTGTTCATGTAGAACAATTGCCTAAACCTAAAGAACAACTGTTCTAATTTAAGATTCCATTGCTATCATAGTTTAAAAAAGCGTCAGGCGTTAATTGTGCGTTTTGCCACCGCCTTGCGCTTTACTGACCAAAGCGCATGCTTATGCACAGATTAAGCATAGTTATGCGCAATGTGTTTCGCCAACACCTAGAGCCTAGGCGCGCTTAAGCGCTCGTTTAGGCGCACCTTTTTTAACTATGATTGCTATCGTGCATACGGCTTTGCTCTTGTATCACTGTATTTACTCATACAAACTTATTTTAAATTGAAGGATCCAATCGAAACTCCAAAGGCACAGCAGGTATGTTCACGCATGTTTCTTTAACAAGCTTGCTCTTATCAATAGCTCTATTGATTTCATTTTCAATTGTGTATACAATTGACTTCTCATATCATGCACATTACTAGCATCACAAGAGAGCCAATAGTGTTGTTGTACATGTAGACCCGTGGTACCCATATGAAATCTTGTTGTCCCGTATAGTTTCCCATGCTTTGTATTCTTCCACTGCTGCTTTGTCTTGAACTGATATGATTTGTACCATGTCTCTATTTTGATTTGGCAAGACAATGCAGTGACCATAGGACATAGATATATGTTTGTTTGATGCTTTTATTATATACTAGTACTTGGAAATATAAGACTTGGTAGTTTAATCCCGTCCACCTTACTAATGAACTGGTTCACCTAAATGAGTTTCATATACTAGTACATGCTAAATTGTTATGTGTCTGCTTGTTTCTTCTTTTGGAATGCTGACAGAATATTGGGGAAGAGTGCCTTATTAAGAAATGGTAAAGGAAGTAATGCAGATAAGGTTCAGGATAGTGACACATCCTTGTTCGTCTTTAACAAAGCTGATAAAACAGCTAAGGAAGACTATCTCGAAGACAGTGAGACAACCCCAAAGTCCTGTCTTGGTTTAGTGTTGGAGTTACTGGCCACTACCGCTTGCACAAGCTATTCAAACTCACTGTCTGAATAAGTTTGGTTTCTTGAGTCTCAACTACAAGCTGAAAGACATCGATCAGCTGTGCTGCGACAAGAAGCGGAAGGACTGCAGAAGTCCCTGGAGCATTCAGATGCATACTTTCTCGATGCAATGACGCTGCGTTGGAGGATTTTAGCGCCAAACAGGACAAAGCTAATAAGCTTGCTAAGCTTAT
Organism: Aegilops bicornis; assembly: GCA_021605145.1. Taxonomy (NCBI): domain Eukaryota; kingdom Viridiplantae; phylum Streptophyta; class Magnoliopsida; order Poales; family Poaceae; genus Aegilops; species Aegilops bicornis. The sequence continues at coordinate 437,365,848 of CM038672.1, read as the reverse complement.
TGCCGCATGGTGGATACCACGTTTCTTGAGCTCTTATGAAGTTGTTTCGATTATGCTCTTGTTTCTTTGCCGCGTTTATTTGCACCGGTGGCCAATTTTGACGGCCAGTGTATGTAATATGCTGCTTTTTCCCCTATATTTGCACTGGTGGCGAACTTTGATGCCCAGTGGATGTAATATGTGTAATAGCGGTAATAGGCTTGCGTTAATTGCTTGCTTATTTGTTTCCTTATTGTCTTGTTTAGTTGTTTGTGTGTAGTCATTGTAGTTCTTTTTCTGTGTTTTTCTAATAATCATGGCAACACACGGACTGTTGTAACCATGGGCCTCCTGCGGGCCGTATGATCCATGGGCCTTCTACGGGCCGTAGGATCCATTGGCCTTCTATATGGGCCGTAGGATCCATGGGCCTTCTACGGGCCGTACGATCCATGGGCCTTTTACGGGCCGTAGGATCCATGGGCCTTCTACGGGGCGTATCATCATTTCGCCAATCATGGGCCGTACTATTCATGGACAATAACGGGCCGTTTATTGGCCGTATTTTATAACTCTATGAAAACAGCCCAACGTATTAACGGCCCGCAAACGGGCCGACTGTAACCATAGGCTGAATTTGGCCCACAAGCAAAAAATGACAGTAACGGGCCGTAAGTTACCGAATGCTGGAAATGAGCCCAAGATTAAATGGGCCTGAGAAGGCCGAAAGATATCATGGGCTGGAAACGGCCCAACGGAATAATGGGCCGTTAATGGGTATAAAGTGATACACTGTTCATTACGGGCCATTTTTACCACGGGCCGTTAAGGGAACGAGGGTTACTAAGGGCATCATATGGGCCGAAAGACGTCATGGGCCATACATGGGCCGGAAGTTAAAACAGGCTGGAATTATATTGGACGGCCCAAATGACGCTACTGGGCCTAATTCGGATAGGCCGTAAATGAGCCCCGGGATAGCGGGCTGTAAATGGGCTATATGCGAACAGGCCGTTAACAGGCTTGCCGTGGGCCGGCCCGCCACCTTTTGACCAAGTCAAACGGGCAGGCCTTTTCACATGAATGGGCCTCTGTTGGGTTGTGCCACTTGTCGACGTATCATAGGCGCTTTATGTCAAATGAGTGGATGACATCTGTCCCAACGGTGAGCCGACACGTGTTTCCTCCATCCAATGATGACTTTACACGTGGAAAATCCCCATTGGTTGGGGCTGTTAACGGGTTATCGGATCCAAAACCGGAATCGATAGCTTAACGGCGTTCCGTTACAGTGGATGTCGCGTGTCGGTCACCCTTGACGAAAGCACTTCTGTGACGCGCGATTTATCATCATGGAAGTGGACACTTCCATGATGATAATTTTGGTAATGTCATGGAACACTTCTACGATAGATCAGGTATGACTATCTTGATTCTGTCATAAATTTGTCATGGATGTACATGCATGACAAAAAACGCGACCTATTGTGACAAAAAGTTATCATCACGGAAGTGTATTTTTTTGTAGTGATGCAAGGGTGTAAATATATCCAAGACATATGAAGATCATCATAAGAGAAAAAGTCAAGGATTAGTCATAGATTCATGCCTTGCATGTATCCAAATGGAGTTCCTACTCCATGTTTGAAGCATCAATGATGTTCAATTCTCCTCTCAACCGGCAAAAGACTTTCTCATCAAGCGGTTTGGTAAATATATCCGCCAATTGCTTATCGGTACGAACATGCTTAAGATCAATGTCCCCTTTAGCAACATGATCTCGAATGAAATGATGACGAACTTCAATATGCTTAGTACGAGAATGTTGCACGGGGTTGTGAGCAATCTTAAAAGCACTTTCATTGTCACAAAGCAATGGAACATGTTTCACATTGATCCCATAATCTTTAAGAGTTTGGGTCATCCAAAGTAATTGAGCACAACATGAACCGGCAGCAATGTATTCCACTTCGGCGGTGGATAAGGATACCGAGTTTTGTTCCTTGGAAGACCAAGACACAAGAGATCTACCAAGAAATTGACAAGTACCCGAAGTGGACTTTCTATCAACCTTGTATCCGGCATAGTCCGTGTCAGAATAGCCAACAAGATCAAAAGAGGACCTCTTAGGATACCAAATGCCAAAATTTGGTATATGTATTAAGTATCTCACTATCCTTTTCACATCCTTAAGATGACATTACTTGGGGGCTGCTTGATATCGTGCACACATGCACACGCTTAGCATAATATCGGGACGAGAGGCACATAGATATAACAATGATCCAATCATAGAGCGATAAACCTTTTGATCAACCAATTTACCATCCTTAGTCAAGTCAAGATGTACACTAGTAGGCATGGGAGTTTTCATACCTTTGCTTTCTTGCATGTTGAACTTCTTGAATAAGTCCTTGGTGTACTTCGTTTGAGAAACAATGGTGCCTTCCTTAGTTTTCTTGATTTGCAAATCAAGAAAGAACTTGAGTTCACTCATCATAGACATCTCAAACTTCTTTGACATTAGCTTTCCAAACTTTTCACTAAAATGAGGGTTAGTTAAACCAAATATGATATCATCAACATAAATTTGTCATACAAATAATTCACCGTTAACCCTTCTAGTGAAAAGAGTAGAATCTATCTTTCCAATCTCAAAGCCTTTTTCAATAAGGAACTTGGTCAAGCATTTATACCACGCTCTAGGAGCTTGCTTAAGACCATAAAGAGCTTTGTGAAGTTTCTAAACATGATCGGGTTTCTTAGGATTGACAAAGCGGGAAAGTTGTTTAACATAAACTTCCTCCTCAATTTCACCATTTAGAAAAGCACTTTTAATGTCCATTTGGTATAAAGTGATATCATGGTGATTAGCATAGGCAAGTAAGATGCGGATGGACTCAAGTCTAGCAACAGGGGCATATGTCTCACCGTAGTTCATACCTTCGACTTGAGTGTAGCCTTGGGCGACTAGACGAGCTTTGTTGCGGATGACTTGACCATCTTTATCTTTCTTGTTGCAAAACACCCATTTGGTGCCGATGATGTTGTGGTTGTTGTCGGGCTTCTCGACCAATGTCCACACTTGATTTCTTTCAAAGTTGTGTAGCTCTTCATGCATGGCATTTATCCAATCCGGATCTTCCAATGCTTCTTCAACCTTCATAGGTTCAATACTAGAGATGAATGAGTAATGTTCACAAAAGTTGGCCAAATGAGTTTTAGAGCGAGTGATTCTCCCGGTTTGGATATTGTTGTAGATTTGCTCGACGAGATGGTCTTTGGCGACTCTTGTTCTAACTCGTGGGAGCTTTTTCTTGGGTCGGAGTGGAACATCTACTTCATCATCTCCTTCTTCTTATTGGCCTTCTTCATTGTTGGCGTTGTCGTTCTCTTGTCGTGGTGGAGAAGGAGGTTGTTGATGTTCATCTTGGTGCACTTCCTCGTTTTCTTTTTCTTGGTGTGTCCCACTTGTGGATGCTTCCGTATCAACTCTTGGTTCACCTTATCGTGAGGTAGAAGCTTCCACTTGGATGGACGAGATACTCTCCTTCACCTCTGTTGGATGAATCTTGCCGATAGACAAGTCTTTGATTGCTTCTAAAGGGTCTTTGTCTCCTACATCAATTGGAAATTGCTCTACTTGTGAGCCGTTAGATTCATCAAACTTCACATCTACCGTCTCTTCAACCTTTCGCGTGAAACTGTTGTAGACACGGTAAGTGTGAGAGTTTGAGCCATAACCAAGTAGGAAACCCTCATGAGATTTAGGAGCAAATTTAGAACGACGATGCTTATCAAGAATGTAACACTTTGAGCCAAATACTCGAAAGTATCCAACTTGGGGTTTGTTACCGGTGAGGAGCTCATATGCCGTCTTGCCTAGTAGCTTGTGAAGATACAACTGATTTGTTGCATGACAAGCTGTCTCAACCGCTTCCGCCCAAAAGTGTTTTGGAGTCTTATACTCATCAAGCATCGTTCTTGCCATCTCAATAAGAGTTTGGTTCTTCTTCTCAACAACTCCATTTTGTTGAGGCGCGTACATAGCCGAGAACTCGTGTGAAATCCCCTCTTCGTCAAGAAAGGTGTCCACATTTGCGTTCTTGAACTTTGTTCCATTGTCGCTGCGAACCTTCTTGATCTTCACTTCAAATTGATTTTGGGCCTTCCTAGCAAAGCTCTTGAAGATCTTTTGGACCTGCAATTTATCATCAAGAAAGAACACCCACGTAAATCTTGAAAAATCATCAACTATGACTAGACCAAATGAGTTACCACCGAGACTCTTGTAGGCATTGGGACCAAAGAGATCCATATGAAGTAGCTCGAGCGGTCTTCTTGTTGTCATAATGTTCTTGAAGGGGTGACTTCCTCCAACCTGTTTTCCTGCTTGACAAGCACTAAAAAGTCTATCCTTGTCAAATATAACATATTTCACTCCAAGGATATGATCACCTTTAATAAGCTTATCAAGATTTCGCATGCCCACATGACCTAACCTTCTATGCCACAACCAGCCTTTTGAGGATTTAGCAATTAAGCAAGTTCTAGGTTGAGCCTTTTTAGTGAAACCAACAATGTAAAGATCACCTCTACGGATACCGGTAAAGACCATTTTATGATTATCTCTATGAAACACTTGGCCATCTACTTCAGTAAATAGGACGTTGAAACCAAAGTTAGCAAGTCTAGATGCGGAAAGTAAATTGTAGCCAAGCGATTCAACGAGCATAACATTTTGTATGGAGATATCATGTGAGATGGCCACCTTACCAAGGCCAACCACCTTACCCTTTGAGTTATCACCGAAAGTGACATACTTTCGAGGGCCATCGTTTTCAGCAAGCTCACGAAACATATCTTTTTCTCCGGTCATATGATCAGTACATCCACTATCAAGGACCCATTCCTTTCCTCCAGCCATGTAGCCGCGAATATTAGCCATAAGCCCAAAGTGTCTCATCACATCATCAAGATCATAGTCACTATCATCATCCTCATCATAGTATCCATGTTCTATATCGTCTTGTGATTGATCAACTCCTAGAGAGGGTAATTCATTAGAAGTATGACCGTAACAATGTTCATCTCTATGAATTCTAATGACTTCGGAAATGATATTGCTAATAATTCCAACATCTCCTTTGGCACGCATGAGATCACGAAGCTCAAATAGATAATCATCAAACTTAGGATCACTAGTACTCATCTTACTCAAGGCAATATACCTATGAAGAATTTCGTCTAGATTTTTCTAGGAATAATTTGGGAATCGTTCCTCAAGAAATCACCATATAGTGTAGGCACAATCAAGAGTAGGTAAGCTAGCAATCAAATTTTTGGGCAATCCTCTAATGATAAGATTGATAGTTCTAATATTGCGAATCATGTCAAGATCCTCATCGGGAGAGGGATGCAAGGGATCACTAGGGGAAATGCAAGGACTAGTAATGTACTTGTTCAACTGATATTCATTGAAAATCTCAAGCATCTCATTTTTCCACTCATGAAAGAACTCTCCATCAAGTATAGGCACTGTATGTCTAAGATTCCCTAATGTAGACACATCCATCTTCCTCCAAAGGTGTTTAAACCAAAGCAATGGATACCAATGCTCTGATAACAATTGAAAGGATCGAGAAGAGGTGTCTAGAGGGGGGGGGGGGGGGTGAATAGACTCTTAGCAAAAAAAAGTTGCAGTTTTTAAATTATTTAAGTTGAAGTGGAGTTTTAGCACAAGTTCAAACATTCACAATACATATCAAGCAAGCATAACAAGAGTATATGTGCAGTGGAAAGTAAACCATGCAAGTTGAAAGAATGTAAAGGGATGAGATTGAAGTGTGCAAACGCAATTGGAGACACGGAGATTTTTTATCCGTGGTTCCGATAGGTGGTCCTAGCGTACATCCACGTTGATGGAGACTTCAACCCACGAAGGGTAACAGTTGCGCGAGTCCACGTAGGGCTCCACCCATGAAGGGTCCACAAAGAAGCAACCTTGTCTATCCCACCATGGCCATCGCCCACAAAGGACTTGCCTCAGTAGGCGATCTCCTTGCCTGTACAAACTCCTTGGTTCAACTCCACAATCTTGACGGAGGCTCCCAAGTAACACCTAGCCAATCTAGGAGACACCAGTCTCCAAGAGGTAATAGATGGTGTGTTGATGATGAACTCCTTGCTCTTGTGCTTGAAATGATAGACTCCCCAACACTCAGCTCTCTCTCATATGATTGGATTTGGTAGAAAGATGATTTGAGTGGAAAGCAACTTGGGGAAGGCTACAACTCAAGATTTATGTGGTTGGAATGGAATACCTTGGTCTCAACACAAGTGTAGGTGGTTCTCTCTCAGAAAATGTATGTTGGAAGTGCAGGCATGTTCTGATGTCTCTCTCCACAAATGAAGAGTGGGTAGAGGGGTATATATAGCCTCCACACAAAATCTATCCATTACATACAAATCACCAAACTCGGTGGGACCGAATCAGAAAACTCGGTCGGACCGATTTGGTTCATAGTGTGACCGTTAGGCATTTCGGTGGGACCGACATGATCAACTCGGTGGGACTGATGTGCTAGGGTTAGGGTAAAGCCTTATCTCGGTTGAACCGATTACACAAACTCGGTGGGACCGACTTCGGTAATAGGCACAACAGAGAGTTCACCAAGCAAACTCGGTGGTACCGATTTCATATTTTGGTGAGACCGAAATTAATACAATAGGCAACAGAGAGTTTGCAATCCCATCTCGGTTAGAACGAGATCCCATCGGTGAGAACGAATTGATTAGAGTTTCTGGCAGTGGCTATGTCAAGAGAACTCGGTGGCGCCGGATGAAAAGTTTTGGTGGGGCCGAGTTTGACTTTTGGTTTTGGGACATATGTGGATGTGAGAAAGTGGTTGAGGGCTTTGGAGCATATCACTAAGCACTTTGAGCAAGCAAGCCACTAAGCAACACCTCATCCCCTCTTAATAGTATTGGCTTTCCTATGGACTCAATGTGATGTTGGATCACTAAAATGAAAAATGTAGAGTCCTGAGCTTTGAGCTTGAGCCAATACTTTGTCCTTATTATCTTGAAGGGGTTCCACATCCTCTTGTCCATGCCACTCCACTGTTGGACTTATCTGAAATATACTAGATGAAAGTATTAGTCCAACAAGAGATATGTTGACATTAATTACCAAAATCACCCAGGGAGCACTTGTGCTTTCAATCTCCCCCTTTTTGGTAATTGATGACAACATACATCGAAGCTTTAGATAAAGATATAGAGAATAACAAGTAAAGCTTTGGAAAGATATGTAACATGCATCGGCTCCCCCTACATGTATGCAATCATGTGAATATGGAACATAAGAGCATATGAGTGCATAATCATGACAGAGCAAGCAATGTGTTACATGTATCTTGGCTATATGCATCAGAGCAAATTGTGTGAATATAGGAAATGTATCTTCATGCTCATGAGTCCTTGCAAACGGTATGTACATCAACAAGATATCCTCATGCACATGAGTGTGATTCATATACTTACCTTGTGGTCTTGAGTTGGCTTAGAAAGGGATGAACCTGAGTAAACAAGGTTAGATAACACAGATATATCTACTAGCCAGAGCAAACAAAAGGAACCACAAGAGTACCAAGATTGGGATGACATGTAGAGTGTGAGCACTGGATACTATATTAGATATAGACATGTCCCCAAAAGGTAAAGATATGCAATAAATTCAAAGATTTTCTTCCATTAGATGTCTTGCTCCCCTTGAATCTTATATGGGATACTGGGAGAAGATAAGGAACAGAAAATCAGAGCAAAGAAAATACACAAACAACATGAACATGTATTTCCCCTCTAAAGACATGTGACTTCTCTCCTCTTGAACACCAGATAATTTGGTGAGTGTAGTAGTTGTTCATGGGAACCATGCGTGGACGAATCAAAGTTTGATCATGATGTGGTGGCGTGTTTTCTTATAAATTAAGTTATTCTATTCGATGGCACGTACGCAATGTTATTTTCTCAATGGAACATGAATCGTGCATGCACTGAATGACGGAGCATGGGATGGTAGCCATGGACATGGTCAGCCCTTTTTTGGAGACCAATACACTACTTTTGATGTGTCTCGTCAACTCGCAAACGAGGACAAGCTTTGCTTACTACTAGTACGACCTCTCCCTCGCTCACGCGTGTGCGTGATGGCTCGCAGGACAAGGAGAAGCTTTTGCTTTATGATATTGCGCTTAATACTGGCGGTGGACGTGGAGCAGTTCATTAGGTGTCAAATTGCTAGAAGTATCTATACTGTAGTACCATCATCATTGTTAGACTTCCAGAAGAGGCGAAGAGCCAAGCGCACGGTCACCTACTCATAGTATAACCAGTCGTGATTGCACGAATTTTTTAACGTAGTACAATCTGAGTGGATTGCTCCAGTGGTCATCACATGTGAGCCAATCTATTTGCACCCTTCCGCGCTCCATTTTGTCTTGTGTTCTTCCTCCGTCCAGCATGCTGACAAGTGGGCCCCATGCACATGTATGCCAACGTAGTAGTCAATTATTTTGCCAAAGTCAGCTAGCACACCCTTTCGATGCCACGTCAATGTACCCACTAGAAACAAGTTATACTTGTTCGGTTCAATCACCTCCCTAGGTGTTTTGTGAGGAATTGGCGGGCGTGAGGTGGTTCTATAGGTGGGCAGGCGGCAAAAAAAGGGGAAACGCGTGAACCAGCTAGACGAGGGGGGGGGGGGGAAGCTTCTACATTGGCGGGGGACACGACATTGGCCATTGGGCGGCAACAGGCGGTCATCCGGGTACTCCATAATGGATACGAAGAGGCATCCTATATCAGCAAGGACCAGCTTCCCTACCGATAGCTCATCTAACATAACTCCCAAGTTAACTATGCTGAGGCTGGAGTATTCATTAGATGGGTGACCGGATGGGAAGTGGACTCATCCATCTAGTTAATATCAAGGTCTTTGTTTTGTAATTTTTGACATTTTTTGTTTTCTGAACACATGTTAATCTGTCAACTTATAAGTCATGTCTGTCAAATTAACCTCAAGGTACTTGTTCTCAAATTTATCTCTGGGCCTTGCCGGAGTGCTGCAATGTGTCGGCGTCAATTGCAAGATGAGCCACCAAGCTAGCAGTGGAGTTACCGACATGCTCAAAGTGCACGCAACATTGAGCAGAAAGAAGCATGCCTAGGAAATTAATGCGTGCTTAGGGAGGCCCTTTGCTCAAAGAGCAAGTACTCTTTCAGTTATACTATGAGACTAGACAAAGTGGGAGTAACTTCAGCAGTAACATCGAGTCCAACTCAGCAAATTTGCTTATGTGTCAATGAGTTAATGAGGAGAGAGGTAGTTTGAGTATCTTAGCTAGTTATTGTAACATCACATGTCCCAATGCAATATGAGTCTATAACCTAATAAATGAAGATTTGCATGTGTTACTACGCACTATGCGAAGAGGCTTCCTATATCGGCAAGGACCATCTTCCCTACCGATTGCTCATCCAATAGAACTCCCAAGTTAACTGTGTTGAGGCTGGAGTAGTCATCAGATGGGTGACCGAATGGGAAGTGGAATCGATGTTAAACTAATGGGATAGGTTACGATAAACGTTTAATTGTCTTAAATGTATATAGTGCTCCGTCCTATTAGTTGAACCTCGAGGTCTTTGTTTTGTAATTTTTGACATTTTTTGTTTTTTGAGCACATGTTAATTGAAGGTCTATCACGTTACTTTTTGATAATTTTTTTGAACACATGTTAATTGGCTTGAAAGAAGGTCTATCGTGTTACTTCACGACATCTTTCCAAAAAAAGTGATATGACTTTTGTCAACCTATAAGGCATGTCTGTCAAATTAATCTCGAGGTACTTGTTCTCAAATTAACCTCTGGGTCTTGCAGGAGTACTTGTTTTTTGAACACATGTTAATCGAAGGTCAATGGCGTTACTTTTTGATAAATAAAAAATTGAACACATGTTAATTGCTTGAAAGACGGTCTATCGTGTTACTTCATGGCATCTTTCCAAAAAAAGTGATATGACTGCTTAATAATATGAAATATTATGAGTACAGACGCTCCACCACAAGGTTCCTTGCTCCTTCTTGGTTGTCGGAAATCTATGTTCTTCAACTCTCTCTTTTTGACGTGAGCTTTGTTCATCCTTTTGCCAACACGCAGGACATCTAGCATCAAGGTGCACGTGTCATGCAAGAAAATGGAGATAATCAGATAAGCAGCTCGTAAGTGAGTCATGTACTTCGATGGCATCTACTACGCAGTATTTTTCTCCTCAATGACACATGAATAGTGCACGTACTCAATGACGGAACACGAGATGGTAGCCATGGACATGGTTGGCCCTTTTTGGAGAGAGTACTAAATAACTTTGATGTGTCCCATCAACTCGCAGAATGACGAGAAGCTTGCTTACTACACCTTCTCCCTCGCCAACATGTGCGTGGTGGCTCGCAACACGAGGAGAAACTTTTTCTTACAAGCGGTGGACATGCAACAGGTCATTTGGTGTCATTTTGCCAGAAGTACTACTGCAGTACCATCATTATTGTTTGACATCCGAAACAGGCGAAGAGCCAAGCGCAAGGTCACCTACTAACCTAGTACAGTATACTATAGCCAAAGCTGGTCTACCTTTTTAGAGCATGGTTAATTAATATAGGCGGCTCTTGCAGCAGCACATCATTTAGAGCAAGTACTCTCTTTGTAGAAACTTAAAACGCAGGAATAAGAGAAATAAAGGATTGGATTGGCATGTCCACTTGAATCCCATAGCATTAACACAGTGTTCCTCTAAAAAAACAGAGTGTTTGACATAGGAAAACCCAAGGATAATGTTGTCCTCAAAGACGAACGTACACGGTCAAGGTCCACGGTCAAGGGGGTCAAGGGCAGACGCGACCTCTCACTATGTCCGCCATTTGAAGAGGCGCACCGGTCGAGGGTGCCGCCCACTGCACTCCCAGCTGTACCCGGCTCCTCGCCGCATTCAAAAACCAACATTTAAACCCCCGCAGAATGCGAGAAACCCACTCTGGCCACACACGTCCGTTCAGGAGAAGGACGCCATCCAAGCTCCTCCTTCCACCATTTTCTCCACTCATTTGGCGGCATCCGACGAGCAGGAAGAGCAGTTCTCCGGCATAAAAGCCGTATGGGTGGCCCGTCTAGCCCAGTAGTTACGAGCGAGGCAGCTCGCTGCTCCACCTACCTCGCCTAGCCCATGGGAGGCAGTTGCTGCACTAAGCCAGCACATGGTTCTGCAGCTGGCCGTTTCAATATAGCTCGAGGAAGAGTGCCGACTTACTCCACGCCGGCTTGTCGGGGAGCACGGCGGCACGAGCATCGTCGCTGCCCTCGATGCTGCCGCGTCATACAGCGCCTCCAGTGCCTGCGAATGCGGCATCCGCCGTCGACGCGCGTGTAGTCGTGCCATGCAGGCAGAGAAAGAAGCCTCCATGGATGTCGATGAGCACTACAAAAAAAATACACTTCCATGATGATACGTGTTTGTCACGGTAGGTCACGTTTTTTGTCACGCATGTACATCTATGACGATTTTAAGACAGAATCAAGATAGTCATACATGTGCTGTCGTAGAAGTGTTCCATGACAATACCAAAATTATCATCACGGAAGTGTCCACTTCCATGATGATAAATGGCACGTCATGGAAGTGCTTTCATCAAGGGCGACCGACACGTGGCATCCACCATAACGGGTCGCCGTTAAGCTATCGGGTTCCGCTTTGGATCCCATAACCCATTAACAACCCTGCCAATGGGGATTTTCCACGTGTAAAATCATCATTGGCTGGAGGAAACATGTGTCGGCTCACCGTTGGGACAGATGTCATCCACTCATTGGACCGAGGGCGCCTATGATACGCCGGCACGTGGCACGGACCAACAGAGGCCCATTCCCGTGAAAAGGCCGACCCATTTGACTTGGTCAAAAGGTAGCAGGCCGGCCCACAGAAAGCCTATTAACGGCCTGTTCGCATATAGCCCATTTACAGCCCGCTAACTCAGGGCCCGTTATGGCCTATCCGAATTAGGCCCAGTAGCGTCATCTAGGCCGTCCCATATGATTACAGCCCGTTGTAACTTTTGGCCCATGTATGGCCCATGACGTCTTTCGGCCTATATGAGGCCCTTTGTTACTCTTGGCCCATTAATGGCCCGTGGTGAAACCAGCCGTAATGAATAGTGTATCGCTTTATACCCATTAATGGCCCATTATTCCATTGGGCCGTTTCCAGCCTGTGTTATCTTTCGGCCTTCTCAGGGCCCATTTATTCTTGGGCTCATTCCAGCATTCAGTTACTTACGGCCCATTACTGGCCTTTTCTGTTTGTGGGCCAAATTCAGCCCGTGGTTCCATTCGGCCCGTTTGTGGCTCGTTAATCCGTTGGGACGTTTTCATAGCGTCATAATTACGGCATATTAATGACGACCCGTTATGGTCTGCCCATGAACGTACGATTCCAACTCTAGCCCGTTTATGACCCATAATGCTCATTATTGGCCCATGTTTAGCCAATCAATTATACGGCCTGTAGAAGGCCCATTGTTTCTACGGCCCGTATAAAGCCCATTGTTTCTACGGCCCGTATAAAGCCCATTGTTTCTATGGCCCGTAGGAGGCCCAAGCTCACTACAGTAAATATGTAGCCCATGGTTATTGTAGCCTAGTTTTAAAAAATAGGTTATTGCGGCCACTAGCAAACGCCGGAAAAAGAAATGCACTGACTACAAGCAAACAAATAAACAAGAAAACAAGAAAATAAATAAGCAAGCAACTTACGCTAGGCTATAATGACTATTACACATATTACATCCACTGGGCATCAAAGTTCACCACTAGTGCAAATATAGGGAACAAAGCAGCATATCACATACACTGGTTGTCAAAGTTGGCGACCAGTGCAAATAAACGCCGCAGCAAAACAAGTCCAGAACTAAAACCACTTCAGAAGAGCTCAACAAACAATATCCTGGGTACCCATAATGCTGGCAAGATGCTTAGCAAGCTTCTTAACTTTCTCTTGTTTGGCGCTTAAATCCTGCAACGCTTGCTATTGCACCAGAAAGTATGGATCTGAATTCTGCAGGGACTTCCTTAGTCCTTCGGCTTCTTGCCGCAGCACAGCTGACGGATGCATTTTAGCTTGTAGCTGAGACTGAAGAAGCCCAAGTGATTCAGCGTGAGTTCAAGAGCTTGTGCCAACTGATCGCCAAGAACTTTCGAACACTACATCAACGCAGGATTATGGGGTTGTCTCACTGTCTATAAGATCGTTTTTATCACCTTTCTTGGAGACCAACAAGGTTGTCTCACTATCTTGAACCTTATCTGCATTACTTTCTCTACCATTGCATAGTGGGGTGCTCTTCTCCAATATTCTGTTCGCATTCTACAAGAGAAACAAGCGGACACATCACATGTTTAGCATGTAGAATACGAAACGCATTTAGCTAAACTGGTTCAGTAGTAAGGTGGACAGGATAACAACATGAAACAAACATATATCTATGTACTATGGTCACTGTATTGTCCATATCATTATAGTTTATGTTGCCAAATCAAGATAGAGACACAGCTCAAATCATATATTTTTAAGACACAACAGCATAGACAGAATATAAGTGTGAGAAACTACACAACATTGGCAACACTTGTAATGTGCATCACACGAGAAAATAACTGTTTATACAACTGAAAGTGAAATCAACATAGAGTAAGAAGTTAGAACAACAATCCAGTTAAAGAAATAGGTTTAAAACATATCTGCTGCGCCATTGGAGTTTCAATTGGATCCTTCAAATACGGAAGTAGTTAGTGTGAGTAAATACAGTGATGCAACAACAAAGGAGTATGGACCATAGCTACGGAATATGACATGAGAATAGTTGCTCTTCTGCTTTAAATGTGGAGTTTGGGTTCGCTATGGTGGTCTTCGTGCTTTGGGCACTGCAGTTGCTTTACAAATTGCTTGTGTGGGGGTACTCTGTGGTGGACATGGTGTTGTGTCAACTAGAAGTGGGTTACTATCCGCTGGGGTTGGGGTTAGATGGGTTGTTGCTGGTTCTCTGTCCAACGGTGTAAGTTTGCAATCTGGAAGAGTCTCAATTATGTGTGGTGGGGCTAGTTCGTGGGCCAGTACAACCATGGTTCTATCTGCCTCAACGGGTAGCACCATCTTTTGTGAAGAACGGGTTTTTGCTCCCTTAGATACTGCCATCACCCCCTCCAATTCAAAAGGCTAATAAACAAGAAAAGAAATTGAACGTACAGACATTGTATGATAGACAGGCGTGGTAATTCACATATATGTTGTCTAACCAAACAGGACAGCATGACACAATTTCACATATATGATGGCTAACTAAACATGATAGCATGACACAGTTTCAGATATATGATGGATAACTTAACAGGATATAATGGCTTAATTCAACATATGATGAGTATCTAAACATGACGACATGACAAAACCATATGATGTCTTTCTAAAATAGGTTGGGATGAAATAATTCACACACATGCTATCTAAGTATACAGGATGGCATAATATAATTGACATAATTGATTCATATACTAAGCAGCTGGCACTCGCATGTATGATCTCTAAACTAAGTAGATGGAATTCAATATTGTGCATATGATATCAAAACTAAGCAATGCAAGACACCATATGCATGATATGAGAAATACAAACATTGCAACTTAGAGCATACACCTCAGGTGGGATATAGGACTGGTCATCTGTCTCTGAATCCTCCTCTGAGGAGCTACCTATAACCATCGAGATATATGCTTCAACAGGTACCATTGCCTGCTTTGAAGACCTTGTTTTCACTCCTGATTTTTCCATAACCGGCTCAAATGGCTGATACACATGAAGAGTAGTTCAATATACACAGATTGTCGACAAATGGAATACGTAATGAAAAAAAAGATGGCATGAGATAATTCACATATATGATGCCTGGCTACATGGTGGTGCATAATTCACATATATGATAACTGGCTAAAAAACATGGCATTGCATAATTCACATATCTGATATGGAAAGCAAACATGAGGCATTCACACAAAGCATGTCTAATATAAGCAGATGGAATGGCAATGCAAGACACCATATGCATGATATGAGCAATATAACCCTGCCAAGTTAGAGCATGCACCTCGGGGGGGGGGGGGATATGACTGGTCATCTGTCTCTGAATCCTCCTCTGAGGAGCTATCTGTAACCAGCAAGAAATCTGCATCGACAGGTAGCACTGACTGCTCAGAAGACCTTGTTTTCACTCTAGTTTTCCCATGACCGACTCAAATGGATGATGCACAGGAAGAGTAGATGAATGTATAAACATTGTTGACAAATGGAATACATTGGCACGATACAGTTCACATATACGATGACTGGCTAAACAGGATGGCATTGCATGATTCACGTATATGATGTGTGGCTAAATAAGATGGCATTGCATAATTCCTATATACTCTCTCCATTCCTAAATATTTGTCTTTTTAGAGATTTCAAATGGACTACCACATACAGATGTATATAGACATATTTTAGAGTGTAGATTCACTCATTTTGCCCCGTATGTAGTCACTTGTTGATATCTCTAAAAAGACAAATATTTAGGAACGGTGGGAGTATGATATAGAAACAAAACAAGTGGCATTCACACAAAGAAAATCTAAACTAAGCTGATGACATATAAGATGTATAATGTAAGCAATGCGAGGCGCCATATGCATGGTATGACCAACATCAGCATGCCAGGTTAGAGAAAACACCTCAGGGGGTAAATAGGAGTGGTCGGCTCCCTCTGAATCCCCCTATGAACAGTTATCTTCCTCTGGAATACAATCTAGAATGGCGGGAGGGGGGCACTTCGCCCACCATGGAGCGGCGTTTCCATGACATTATATTCCCAAGCAACGGTCTTCTCTTTTTCTCTACATGTTCAGTACGATTGTGTACAATAACTGACATGCATAATAAAAAAACATAGTTAGATTATGTAAGGCCTAAGGGGTGCATGCAGAAATCAAGACTGATGGTAGCAAACGAGTGGATAGATCCAAAACTAATGATAGCATGTAGATTATAGCTTCAGTTTAAAAAGATAGAAATGGGTCATCTACTGTTTGTTGCCCACCCAAGATGAACCACATATAAAACCCCAGATGAACCAGATAGTAGACAGATACAATTCGTTGCTGCCTCGATATGTGCCCTACAGGCATTTTAAAACTCAAGTTTGAACGATAAAGTAGCAGGTAATAATAACCGATGTATAACGTAAGCATACACGAAAGAGTGCGACCTCTCTTCCGGAACTGTGTAGTCCTCAGGTTCATCTGCTCAGTCTATGATGGTAATACAGTTGGCATGGCTGCCGACAACGGGGAAGATGATCTGAGGCGGCGAAAGGAAGTCTGCGGGGGGAATCTCTGTTGCATTGAACGCTTCCGTCGATGGTGCACCTCAGGTGGGGTGGATGACGGCACGGCAGGAGCAGGACATAACACATAGAGTTTTCTTTGACGCCTATCTGAAAATGAAGTAAATATGTAAGGGCTCCTTAGAATTGGAGGATTCTATAAACGCAGGGACAGGAAAAACACAGGAATAGGATAGGAATGCACGTCTAAAGCAGAGCATTTGCAAACAAAGGATTTCTGTCAACCTGGGTGTTCGGTTCACATGAATTGGAAGAACACATGAATGGAGAAACATGGTCAAATTAAAGTCAAACCACGCGAAAATGAAAAAAATATGAATCTTATTATGCCAGTAATGCAATTAGTCATATTCTTCATGCATATTAATTTCAAAAGGATGTCCAAGTGGATATTAAAATTCCTACATTTTTTTCTTTGAAGGAGACACTAGTGGCGCCGTCGATGGAGACCCGCCATGGGTGCTCGGTAATGAGCACTGTCAACCCCGTGAGATCGAATAAAAGATAAAATGTAGCGGTGAGTGCAGAACCTCCTTGGTGGCACCGAGTAGGCCTCGGCTTCATTGGAGGAATTGTTGAGGGTGATGCGGTTCCGGTGGGGCAGGTCAAGACGGTAGTGTGGGGATGGAGGTGGTGTGATAGACGAGGTGAACGTCAGGGCAACTCCTTGGAGGTGGAGGACAGGGCGGCTGATCCGGCGAGATCGATGATGGATCCTCATCCGGTGAAGTGGATGAAGGATGGCGAGCTGTTGCGGTGGACGATGTCATCGGGGAAGAGTCTCCGGCTGGGCAGCGGTTGGGAGGCCGACGAAGGAGCATGGGGTTTCGCGTGTTTTGGCGACCTCGGTGTAAGAATGGGGTCGAACGGGAAGGTAGGGGAGCCATGTCTTAGGGACACGCTTATCCGAAATGTAGGGTAAGTTGCGAACACACCCCCACCGGTTTTGACCACATGACGTCGAGGCGGGATTTTCGGCTGAGGGGTAGAAGGGGGATTTCGCGTGTCTGGGCTACGGGACTGATTTCGTATGAGGAAGGAGTTTTCGCGTGCGTCGAAATTTCGGGATAACAAGGCGCGGCGTGGGTTGAAGAGGCGGGAGTTTCACAGCAGAAGAGACAAAAGATACTCGAGCTTGAAAATTCCGGGATAACAAGGTGCGGATTCCATGTTCGGCAGAACAAACTTAACGTGTACAAAAAACAATTCATACAAGACACAAGAGTGTCATTCCCCTTTTACTATATTGCTATAAATTCCATTGAAAAAACTACAAGAAAATGTAAAAAAAATTGGGAGAACAAGATTACCCTGTACAGTACCAAATCAATTTGCACTTCCCTCAACAACAACAAAAAAGCAAATCAATTCCCACCACAAGAAAGATTCATGTCCCTTTTTATATGATTAAAAATGCCAGGACCTTGAATTTCAATTTTTGAATCCATGTTATGTTGAATTCGAATATATCGTTAGGTGACCTTGCAGTTTATAATGGATGTAGTCCTACATTTTGATCTTCCATCTTATATGAACATTTTACTCCACCCTATGAACATATATATTTTCGTCTACCATATGGACCAAATTTGAATCAATTATCCTTAGTTGAATACTATTGTTGTCAAGTTATACCATCATTTAAATATTATCTTGATAACAGAAAACATGCATATAGCAGTAATCATATTTCACTATGAACTACATGTACCATACGATCTCCAATTGAAATATTTGTATCCATTTAATGTCGAATTCAAATCATAGTACATTGGTCTAGTTAGCGAGATGTTCGGGATAATCTAAACCCTGTTTTCATATGTATAATTTTTGGCCGAATTGGTACACGTTTTGGTATAAGCTTCTTGCAAACCGGAGATTCTCTCAACAAGTCTCGTGGTTCCGAGAGAGAACGTGTCACATTTGTGTGTGAAACGATATACGCTGCCTCCCCCATGATTTTCTTTACAGAGGCAACATAGAACTATATGAGTACCCTGTTAAATTTTGGAATTATTCCAGGTTCGTTTGGCCTTTTTTATACACTAGCAAAACATGCGCATGCGTTGCAACAGGAGGAAAAGAAAGCATCTTTCATACACACATCCGACAACATCAGCAAACAATATTCTTAAAAAAATATTTATTGACACAATTTCAAACAATATGAAAGTCAACTTTAAGCCACTGGTTTACATAAAACTCGTATCAACAGTTTAATGTGCATCATCGTATAGGGTTGGTAGTGCACTGTCAAAACAGCGAAGATGGTTATGTACCTGTTTTAACCTTTAGGATATTGTAGTTGATAGGAACCAACATCCCCTATAGTGTCAATAATAGATTATGTGAGAGCATCAAACTGTCATATCTACTAAATTTGAATAGGGTAGAAAACATATAATAGACCTTTATTAAATGTCCCACATTGAGAAGATATTAATTAAGTTTACATTTTCCTAAAATTTGGAATTATTCCGAGTTCGTTTGGCCTTTTTTTATACATGAATTGAGTTTCTGGACATTTAATTTGCACAATTCAAACTTGAACTGCAAGCACATGCTCCGGTGCACCAAAGTTGGTTGAAAAATCACATGTGTGCCCTTGGGTGAATTCATAGGTCCCATGCAAGAAATGGGAATGAAATTCTAACATCTGGGCGTCGTGACTCGGCTGAGAACATTGAGAAACTTGGTTTTAAAATTCCTGTAAATCCAAAACTCGCCTGGAAATCATGAAACTTGGCATGGTGTCATGTCAGGGCACTAACATGCTGTGGTAAAAAAACTTGTCCGAGTTGGAACAAGTTTTGGTATAAGCTTCTTGCAAACCGAAGCTTCTCTCAAGAAGGCTTGTGGTTCTGAGAGGGAATGTGTCACCTTTGTGTGCAAAACGATATATGCTGCCCCCTTGATTTTCTTTATAGAGGAAACATAGAACTATATGAGTGTCGTCTTAAATTTTGGAATTAGTCCGGGTTCGTTTGGCCTTTTTATACATTAAATGAGTTTCTAGTCATTTAATGTCCATAATTCAATTTTGAACTACAAGCACATGCTCCAGTGCACCAAAGTTGGTTGAAAAATAACATGTGTGTCCTCGGGTGAATTTCTAGGTCCCATGCAAGAAATGGGAATGAAATTCAAACATCTGGGCATCGTGACTCAGCCGAGAACATTGATAAACTTGGTTTTTAAATTCCTGTAAATCCAAAACTCGCCTAGAAATCATGAAACTTGGCATGGTGTCATGTCATGGCACTAACATGCTGTTGTAAAAAACTTGGCCAAATTGGAACAAGTTTTGGTATAAGCTTCTTGCAAACCGGAGCTTCTCTCAAGAAGGCTCGTGGTTCCAAGAGGGAACGTGTCACCATTGTGTGTGAAACGATATACGCTGCCCCCCTTGATTTTCTTTACAGAAGCAACATAGAACTATATGAGTGTCGTGTTAAATTTTGGAATTATTCCAGGTTCGTTTGGCCTTTTTTATACATTAATTGAGTTTCTGGTCATTTAATGTACATAATTCAAATTTGAACTACAAGCACATGCTCCAGTGCAGCAAAGTTGGTTGAAAAATTACATGTGTGTCCTCAAGTAAATTTCTAGGTCCCATCCAAGAAATGGGAATGAAATTCAAACATCTGGGCGTCGTGGCTCGGCCGAAACATTGAGAAACTTTGTTTTTTAATTCCTGTAAATCCAAAACACACATGAAAATCATGAAACTTGGCTTGGTGTCATGACATGGCACCAACATGTTGTGGTAATTTTGCTGTCCGATTTGCCAAGGTGCACACATTAACAATCAACAAAGTCATTTTGGAACAAGTGTTGTCACGTTACAATCGGAAACACAAGTAGTGTTATTGAAACCGTGGGCGTTCTACTTACAATTTACGTGCCGCCACGTGTCCCCTTTTCTATTATCTAGAAGGCGCCGTGCAGGGTAGCTATTTGAGTACGGGAGGCGTGCGATCAGACCCCTGCGTGTGCTTATCGGGAGGAGAGCCCTTTGACCTCCATCTGCCACCCACCTCTCTCCCAAGTTCTCCATTAATGGCGCCCGAGTCCCTGTTTAATGGTGTGGCTATGTCTCACTCAACTGAGATTTAAGAGAGAAAAAAGAAAATCTGAAAAGAAATTTTTGCACGGATCTTGATGTAAGATCCGACGGACCTATATAGCATCTACTGCGACTTATAGCAAGATTAGTGAATATATAAGGACAGCGATAATGTATAATAATTGTGTTACATATTTAGGAAGATAATTAGAAAAGCCACATGCGGCTACGCCCGAAACGCAAAGGTAAAAGAAGAAGGAAGACGCATACAATGATCTAGTTCGCTGATCTCTACTTTCTTGATGCGCTGCAGGTCGCGGAGACTAGTTCTCGCTGCGAGCAGCGATGATCTCTTTCATCGGTTTCATGTCCTTAATACGCTGCTTGGTAGCATCCATGGATTCCTCCACCGGCCTTTTGTGCTCGATGCGGAGCATGTCATTCTCGTCCATAAGTTTCTCGACGATGACGCCCGTCCTCTTCATCAAGGCAGCGGTCTCCTCCGTTTCGGCGATATTTGCCCTCAACAGGTCGCGCTCAGCACGGAGCTTCGCATTTCCCTCCCCTAGTTACCACTATACGAAAAGAATATCAAACGGAGTCCAAACGGAATGAAACCTTCGGGAACGTGATTTTTGGAACAAACAAATCCAGGAGACTTGGACCCTACGTCAAGCAACCAACAGGGAAGCCACGAGATAGGGGGGCGCGCCTACCCCCCCCCCCCCCCCCAGGCACGCCCTCCACCCTCATGGGCCCCCTGTTGCTCCACCGACGTACTTCTTCCTCCTATATATACCTACGTACCTCCAAACGATCAGGGAAGGAGCCAAAACCCTAATTCCACCGCCGCAACCTTCTGTACCCACGAGATCCCATCTTGGGGCCTGTTCCAGAGCTCCGCCGGAAGGGGCATCGATCATGGAGGGCTTCTACATCAACACCATAGCCCCTCCGATGAAGTGTGAGTAGTTTACCTCAGACCTTCGGGTCCATAGTTATTAGCTAGATGGCTTTATCTCTCTTTTTGGATCTCAAAACAATGTTCTCCCCCTCTCTCGTGGAGATCTATTCGATGTAATCTTCTTTTGCGGTGTGTTTGTTGAGACCGATGAATTGTGGGTTTATGATCAAGTTTATCTATGAACAATATTTGAATCTTCTCTGAATTCTTTTATGTATGATTGGTTATCTTTGCAAGTCTCTTGAATTATCAGTTTGGTTTGGCCTACTAGATTGATCTTTCTTGCAATGGGAGAAGTGCTTAGCTTTGGGTTCAATTTTGCGGTGTCCTTTCCCGGTGTGATGAGGGGCAGCAAGGCATGTATTGTATTGTTGCCATCGAGGATAACAAGATGGGGTTTTGTCATATTGCATGAATTTATCCCTGTACATCATGTCATCTTGCTTACATGCGTTACTCTGTTCTTCTGAACTTAATACTCTAGATGCATGCTTTGGATAGCGGTCGATGTGTGGAGTAATAGTAGTAGATGTAGGTGAGTCGGTCTACTTGTCTTGGACGTGATGCCTATATACATGATCATACCTAGATATTCTCATAACTATGCTCAATTACATCAATTGCTCAACAGTAATTTGTTCACCCACCGTAAAATACTTACGCTCTTGAGAGAAGCCACTAGTGAAATCTATGGCCCCCGGGTCTATCTTCATCATATTAATCTTCCAACACTTAGTTATTTCCGTTGCTTTTTTTACTTTGCTTTTATTTTATTTTGCATCTTTATCATAAAAATACCAAAAATATTATCCTATCATATCTATCAGATGTAACATCCCAAATTTTCAATTTGGAATGTTATACATTAGGTCATCAATGCATATCATATTTTATTTGCTTTGGGTTTTGATCCTAGAAATTCTACGCAACTCAAGGACCCACGGAGAGAGTTGGGGATTTCGTTATTTTCATATTTGAGATTTTCTCAAATTTTGAGAATAGGATCATTTGATTTTAATTATTTTATCATCAATTATTTCTATTACAAAAATACGAGAGAGGGAATAAAATGGCTTTCCCAAAATAAATAAATATTGATGATTTAATAATAAAATCAAATAAGATTTTATTTTGGAGTTTTTCGCCATTTTATTTGAATTTAGGAAAAATGTGACTTTTTCAAAATTGCATTTAGGCCCCAAATAAATGTTCTTCTTGTTCGGCTTGATTTTAGATGCCGGAGAAAATTTATTTCGGGATTTTTGGAGTCCGTTTAGTATTTCTTCTGTTTGTTTTCTGTGCGGAATTATTTTAAAAAAACGTGAACCGACCTACGGGCCGTGTCCGACCGGACTCGGCCCGTCTAGGCTATAAGCCGGGGTGAGCCACCCGCCACCACGCCTCGAAACCCTAGGCGCCGCTTGCCGCCGCCGCGCCCGCCGCCTGTCAAGTCGCCGCCGCCGCCCGGCCGACGACCGGTGCCGAGGTGCCTCGTAATCCGCGCCGCAGGTTTTCTCGAAAACCGTTCGGTTTTTCCGTCGGTTTTTCACCGGTTTATTTAAGTTTTTTTTTATTTAGATCGGTTTTTTCCCGGTTCGGTTAAATAGCGAGTGTTCGCTCGTTCGTTCGTTTTAATGAACGTGTTCGTCGTTTAGATCCAGTTAACGAACGTTCGTTCGTTAAGCTGTTCGTCGTTTTTCTTTTTCTCAGATTTTCCGCGATTATTTCTGATCGCGATTTCTGATCCGATTTGCGTTTTAGTATAACTTTTCGCTCGTTCATCGGAATCAGGCGATTCAAGCGCCTGGAGTTTCGTCTCGAAGCCCTCTTTCCGAATAACTAACTTCAACAAGCTTTTGCTTCTGTAAAATTTGACTTAGATCCAGATTAGTAAAACGAAGCTGTTTTCTTTCGCCGTTTGACTTTCGTTGCTTCGTTTGATTTGATTCTTTTTGCAAACCGGAGTTCTTAAGTTGAACTTTCTGGTTAGATATTTTATTTGAGATTTACCTGTGCATTAGATGAGTACTTATTGTATGCTTGTTTGTTTGTCTGCGATAGAATACCCGGAGTGCGCCGCTTGTTACTTCGAGTCCCTAGGTTTCGCGGATCATCAGCAAGGCAAGTAACACTTTGATCATATACTTTTCGTACCCAGTTTTTATGCATAATATCAATTGCATGATTAGGATCTAATTAAACTGTGGGTTTTGGGAAGTAGTTTGAGGTAGTACCTATTACCTGATTTATTATCAAACCCTTGGGAGTTACTTCTACGTTTGCTTGTTATGCCATGCTATGCTCGTAGACGTGGATTGGGTTTGAGTGAATATCCACGACAGATGTGAGATTGTTAATTATTGGTTTATTTAAGGTGGCAACATTAATACACATCTGGGTGGATTGAGGTACCTGATTATTCCAGGATTTGCCTATCTAGGCACCTGGGTAGACCAGGATTGCCTTTTTTTATGGACCGCCACCCAGTCTCAAAGGGATCATAAGATTATTCATGCTAGAAACTTCCGTGTGCAACCACATGCTACTATGGGCTATAGCATAGTTGATTAAGTCGTGCGGACTCTTACAGTGGTAGACTAGCTGATGTAGGGGTTGTAGGTTGGTACGGTCTACCCATTCGTAAGGTGCTAGCGTTTCTGAAAGACTATGTCTCGGTCATCCGTTTCTCAAACACCTTGTAGTGTGAGAAATCAAACGGAGGAGATCGAGTCTTGTGGGAAAAGTGCACAAACCTCTGCAGAGTGTATAAACTAATCATGATTAGCCGTGTCCCCGGTTATGGACATCTTGAGTATCTAGTACTTGGATTATCAAGTGAATCTCATCATGTTACTTTAATTAATCTTGTTGGGTTTTAATGATGATTACTTTAATTGGGATTGAGGATGTCACAACCATTCTCAATGTTTAACAACCACCATGATAGTTAGATAAATTTATTCCTTTGCAGTAGGGAAAAATTGGCTTTTCCCAAAACTGTAACCATAGAGCTTTCCACCAGCCACATATGCATGAAGTATAGGCTTACTCTTTCATTACTCTCTATGTGTTACATTGCCAGCATATTCCATGTGCTGACCCGTTTTCGAGCTGCAACTTTTCATGTTGTAGACTTTTCAGACGACGAGTAAGGTGCTTTTAGGTCGTGGTTCTATTCCTAGTGATGTTGTTGGAGTTGATGGACTCGCTTATCTTCCCAGCCTTCGGCTGTTATCGTTATTAGATGGCCTTAAGCCATATTTATTTTGCTAAGTTCTCTTTTGAGACATTCGATGTAATAAGTGTGTGATTGTTACTCTGTTATAAATCCTTCAAGTACTGTGTGGTGTCAGCATTACTGATCCAGGGATGACACCTGAGCACAGAGATCAGACTGTTTGAGGTCTGGTCGCTACAAAGATGGTATCAGAGCACACGCTGATTGTAGGACACGGCCACTAAGCTAAAGCCCTAGATCACTACTCTTTCTTCTCATTTCTGACTCCTCATCTTTTCTATTCTGACTCCTCATCTTTTCTATTCTTTTAGGATGACGGAAGCAAGGAACAAGTTCACACAACCGGATGAAGCTACACCCTTTGGATGCCACTTGAAGGAAGTCACTAGATACCTGAACATAGGAGTACCAAGCTTCACCGGGACCTTCAACGCCACTTTACCCGAAGAGGAGCGCTGGATGATTCAAGTTCACATTCCAGGAAGGACATTTGAACCAGTCATGGAGCCCATAGAGTTTTGCTTTGATGCACCAACTTGGAGCCTAGGAAAGAGCATGGCAGCCCACATCACCATGGGACGAATTGGAGAAGTTTACCACAATGATCTCAAGAATACTATCTACCAGATTTGTGGGCGCTGAGATGAGCAATGGGAGATGATCAACACTAGGAGGGATAGATCAATCGCAGCTTATATCCAGGAATTAAACCAGCACATCCGACGCCAGGAGAACCAGATGTGCGCAGGTATGGAGGATCTAGAAAAGGCTATGACCAAGATCAAGGAGCTAGAAGAAGAACTCAAGGCTACATGTGAAGATTATATGGAGGAGATCGTCGCTCTAGTGAGACAGAACGACAACCTTAAGGAGAAGATTGAAGTATTCATGGGAGGTTCAGCACCGAAAGGAGAAGATGACGAATCCACTTGCCCAGATAACTATATCATCATCGACGACACCGACTCGGATCCTGACGATAGTGATGATGACTATGTTGATAAAGCTGGAGCAGATATCACGGAGTCTTCATCGGAGCAGTTTTTCTAGTTGACCACCATAACCGTAGTGGTGTTCTACCATGTACATAGCAGTCCACACACTTTTGAGATAGTTCTAGACCGTTTGTATGCTTTTGCATGATTGAATGAAGTGATTTTGTGTGCATTTGTCTCATGTGCATATGGGTAATGTTTTCCCCTAGACCTCATTCTATTCTATTTTCTCTTCTTTTCTAAACCCTCAGATGCCTCCTAGACGCGACCCCGGATTTGTTTTTCCACCGGAGATCACTCAGTTGATTTAGCAGCAAAATGCCTTGATTCAAACATTGGTACAGAACCAAGGCAACAACAACAACAACCCACCACCACCACCTGTTGACCATTTGACTCATTTCTTGAGACTAAATCCGCCGGTGTTTTCCAGTAGCACCGAGCCGATTGTTGCAGATGATTGGCTCCGTAAGATAGGGAGGGAGTTGACCACTGCAGGATGTACAGATGGGGAAAGGGTGAAATTTGCCGCACGTCAGCTTGAAGGACCCGCAGCAGCATGGTGGGAGAATTTTACAGCCACTTATCATGTAGACACTGTCATATGGGATCGGGCCAAAGACAAGCTTTCCATATCGCCCATGTTTCAGCAGGAGCTATCGCCATGAAGAAGCGTGAGTTTCGCAACTTGCACCAAGGAGGACAGACAGTTGGCCAGTATGTGGATGATTTTAGTAAGTTAGCACGTTATGCCCCAGATGACGTTGCTACAGATGCAGCTAAGCAGGAGAAGTTTCTAGAAGGACTGAATGATGAGCTGAGCATGCAGTTGATGGTAGCCACTTTCAACAACTACCGTGAGTTGGTAGATCGTATGCGCTTATGATTGAAGGAAGCAGCAGCAGATTGACAACCGCAAGAGGAAGTATGGACAAGGAAAGAACAATTACGGAGCTCGGTGAAGCTACGCTTTACCCCGAAGCCGGGAGGACAATCCAGCATACCCACGGAGGTGGTAGCTCGCACAATCATAATGGAAACGGGAATGGAGGAAGCAATGGACAAAACCGCACCAACCCGTCAACCCCAGCCAAGAGAGACCTGAGCCAAATCACTTGCTTTAAGTGCCATAAGACTGGGCATTATGCAAATGAATGTCCTGAAGCCCAAAACAGAAATGGCAATGGAAGCTCGGGAAGGAAACCGAACCCTTTCAACAGGGGACAGGTGAACCACGTTACCGTGGAGGAGGTTGAAGCTTCGGCCGGATGCAGTAATAGGTAAGTTTTTGGTTAAGACATTTACTGCAGTTGTTCTTTTTTATACTGGTGCATCGCATTCATACATATCAAGGGTATTTGTGGATAAGTATACATTGCCAACCCAAGCCCTTAGGTCACCCATGTTAGTAACCTCACCCGGAGCAGAATATATGGCAAGTAAATGGTGTGATCGACTGCCATTAAGGATTGGAAACTACGTATTTCCCTCAGACCTAATAGTTTTGGAATCACAAGGATTGGATGTAATATTAGGCATGGATTGGTTATCAAAGTACGGAGGGAACATTGATTGTGCCAGTAAGACGATTTTGCTTACTAGCCTAGAAGGAAGGAGGATTAGGTATGTATCACGGCATGAGCCGAGGAAGGCACATGTAAATTCCTTATCAGGAGTTGTGCAGGAGGAAGTACCAGTGGTGAAGGATTACCCGGACGTGTTTCCAGAAGAGTTGCTGGGCATGCCACCGGACGAGACATTGAGTTTACGATTGAGCTATTGCCGAACCTTTGGGCGATATCTAAGAGACCGTATAGGATGCCCGCGCAAGATTTGGAAGAAATTAAGAAGCAGATTAAGGAGTTCTTGGATAAAGGTTTTATTCGCCCAAGTTCTTCGCCTTGGGGATCGTTGATACTTCTAGTGGAGAAGAAGGATGGATCATTAAGAATGGTTGTTGATTACCGTGGATTAAATGAAGTGACCATTAAGAACAAGTACCCGTTGCCGATGATCAATGACTTGTTTGACCAATTGCAAGGAGCTAAGGTATTTTCCAAGATCGATTTGCGATCGGGATACCATCAGTTGAAGATTCGAGAGCAGGATATACCTAAGACGGCTTTTACCACTGTGCGGGCTGTATGAGTATACCGTTATGTCATTTGGTCCGACTAACACACCTGCCTATTTTATGAACATGATGAACAAGGTTTTTATGGAGTTTTTGGATAAGTTAAATGCGTGGTGTTCATTGATGATATTCTGGTTTACTCGAAGAGTGAAGAGGAACATAAGGAACATTTGCGTTTAGTACTCGAGAAGCTCAGAGAACATCAGTTATATGCCAAGTTCAGCAAATGTGAGTTTTGGTTGGAGGAAGTAGGGTTCCTCAGAAACGTTATATCCGGAGAAGGAATAGCGGTTGACCCCACCAAGGTTATCACTTTGACCAATTGGGAAGCACCAACAACAGTTGGAGAGATCCGGAGTTTCCTTGGACTGGCAGGATACTACCGAAGATTTATTGAGAATTTCTCCAAGATAGCAAAACCTATGACGAAGTTGTTATAGAAGGATACCAAGTTTATATGGACTGAAGAGTGTGAGGCTAGTTTCCAGGAGTTGAAGAAACGTTTGGTTACCTCACCAGTGTTGATTTTGCCATACCAGACTAAAGATTATGAGGTGTATTGCGACGCTTCACGTCGAGGACTTGGAGCGGTGCTCATGCAGGAGGGAAGAGTTGTTTCGTATGCTTCACGACAACTGAAACCTCACGAATTGAATTATGCCACGCATGATTTGGAGTTAGCAGCCGTAGTGCATGCTTTGAAAATATGGAGACATTTCACGATTGGAAATCATTGTGAGGTGTACACGGATCACAAGAGTTTGAAGTACATTTTCACGCAGAAGGAGTTAAACCTCAGACAAAGGAGATGGTTGGAGCTCATCAAGGATTATGATATGATATTGCATTACCATCCCGAAAAGGCTAATTTAGTAGCTGACGCATTGAGCTGTAAGAGCCATGTCAATACACTAATGACGGGAGAAATATCAAAGGAGTTAGCCGAGGATCTTCGTAAGCTATGTTTGGAAATAGTTCCGAGAGGCTATGTAGCAACATTGGAGATTCAGTCAACCTTGATGGATAGAATCAGAGAAGCTCAGAAGACTAACAAAGAGATTGCCTCTATAAAGGAGAAAA
Organism: Aegilops bicornis; assembly: GCA_021605145.1. Lineage (NCBI taxonomy): Eukaryota > Viridiplantae > Streptophyta > Magnoliopsida > Poales > Poaceae > Aegilops > Aegilops bicornis. Next base: position 437,336,850 of record CM038672.1, on the reverse strand, counting down.
TGAGCAAAGGAAAAGCTAAAGGATTTCGTGAGGATGAGCACGATACCTTATGCTTTGAAGACCGGATTTATGTGCCCAATGACCCGGAGATCAGGAAGTTGATTTTGCAAGAAGCACATGATTCGCCGTATTCAATCCACCCAGGAAATACCAAGATGTATTTGGATTTGAAGGATACTTTCTGGTGGACCGGAATGAAGAAGGATATTGCGGAATATGTAGCAGTTTGTGATGTATGCCAGAGAGTGAAGGCAGAACATCAGAAGCAGGATTATTACAGCCTTTGCCAATACCGAATGGAAGTGGAAAAAATTAGGCATGGATTTCATCACGGGATTGCCGGGACTTGTTCAGCTATGACTCGATTTGGGTTGTAGTCGATCGTTTGTGAAGGTAGCTCATTTCATTCCAGTGAAGACTACCTACAGCAGTGCCAAATTGGCTAAGATATACATGACCAGAATAGTATGTTTACATGGAGTTCCGAGGAGTATCGTATCTGATAGAGGAACCCAATTCACCTCAATGTTTTGGAACCAGTTGCACGAAACTTTGGGAACCAGACTAGAGTTTAGTACAGCTTTCCATCCATGAGCAGATGGACAGACCGAAAGAGTCAACCAGATTTTGGAGGATATGTTGAGAGCATGTGCATTGGATTATGGATCAAGTTGGGATGATAACTTGCCATACGCGGAGTTTTCTTATAACAACAGTTACCAAACTAGTTTGAAGATGGCCCCTTTCGAAGCATTGTATGCGGAAGGAGGTGCAGGACCCGTTGTTGTGGGATGAAGTTGGAGACCGCCAGTTGTTCGGACCGGATTTGATTAAGGAGTCTGAACGGAAAGTGAAGTTGATTCGCGATAGGCTCAAGGTAGCCCAGTCCAGGCAGAAGAGCTATGCGGATTCAAAACGCAAGGAGACAGTTTATGAAGTCAGAGATAGAGTTTATCTTTGAGTATCTCCACTACGAGGAATTAAGCGTTTTGGAGTTAAGGGAAAGTTAGCGCCACGTTTTGCGGGACCGTACAAAGTTTTGGAGCGCATGGGAGAAGTTGCGTATAAGTTGGAACTGCCCGAGGGATTGTCAGGTGTTCACAATGTGTTCCACGTTTCTCAGCTGAAGAAGTGTCAGGCAGAGATGGCAGATATACCACTGAGAGATACTGTGCCACTTGAAGCGATTCAGTTGAGTAATGATTTGACCTATGAGGAGAAGCCAGTCAAAATTCTAGAATATGCCAGCCGAGTCACCCGCATGACAAGGTTATCAAGTTTTGCAAAGTTCAATTGGAGCCACCATCGAGGATGAAGCCACACAGGAGGCGAGAGGAAGATGCGCTAAAGGACCACCTCACCTATTTTCTAGCCAACCCGAATCTCGAGGTGAGATTCATCTTAAAGGGGTAGGTTTGTAACATCCCAAATTTTCAATTTGGAATGTTATACATTAGATCATCAATCCATACCATATTTAATTTGCATTGGGTTATGATCCTAGAAATGCTACGCAACTCAAGGACCAACAGAGAGAGTTGGGGATTTCGTTATTTTCATATTTGAGATTTTCTCAATTTTTGAGAATAGGATCATTTGATTTTAATTATTTTATCATCAATTATTTCTATTACAAAAATATGAGAGAGGGAATAAAATGACTTTCCCAAAATAAAGAAATGTTGAGGATTTAATAATAAAATCAAATAAGATTTTATTTTGGAGTTTTTCGCCATTTTATTTGAATTTAGGAAAAATGTGCGTTTTTCAAAATTGCATTTAGGCCCCAAATAAATGTTCATTTTGTCCGGCTTGATTTTAGAAGCCGGGGAAAATTTATTTCGGGATTTTTGGAGTCCGTTTAGTATTTCTTCTGTTTGTTTTTCTGCGCGGAATTATTTAAAAAAAACGCGAACCGAACTACGGGCCGTGTCCGACCGGGACTCCGGCCCGTCTAGGCTTTATAAGCCGGGGGTGAGCCAGCCCAGCCCGCCAGCCAGCGCCCCGAAACCCTAACCGCCACCACCAGCGCGCCGCCGCCGCCCGCTGGAGCCGCCGCCCGAGGTGCCTCGTAATCCGTGCCGCCGGTTTTCTCGAAAACCGTTCGGTTTTTCCGTCGGTTTTTCGCCGGTTTTTTTTAAGTTCCCTTTTTTAATTTAGATCGGTTTTTCCCCGATTCGGTTAAATATCGAGCGTTCGCTCGTTCGTTCGTTTTAATGAACGTGTTCGTCGTCTAGATCCAGTTAACGAACGTTCGTTCGTTAAGCTGTTCGTCGTTTTTCTTTTTCTTGGATTTTCCGCGATTGTTTCTGATCGCGCTTTCATCCGATTTTCGTTTTAGTATAACTTTTCGCTCATTCATCGGAATCAGGCGATTCGAGCGCCTGGAGTTTCATCTCGAAACCCTCTTTCCGAATAACCAACTTAAAAAAGTTTTTGCTTTTGTAAAATTTGACTTAGATCCAGATTAGTAAAATGAAGCTGTTTTCTTTCACCGTTTGACTTTCGTTGCTTCGTTTGATTTGATTCTTTTTGCAAACCGGAGTACTTAAGTTGAACTTTCTGGTTAGATCTTTTATTTGAGATTTACCTGTGCATTATATGAGGACTTATTGTATGCTTGTTTGTTTGTCTGTGATAGAATACCCGGAGTGCGCCGCCTGTTACTTCGAGTCCCTAGGTTTCGCGGATCATCAGCAAGGCAAGTAACACTTTGATCATATACTTTTCATACCCAGTTTTTATGCATAAGATCAATCCTCAAACATTGCATGATTAGGATCTAATTAAATTGTGGGTTTTGGGAAGTAGTTTGAGGTAGTACCTATTACCTGATTTATTATCAAACCCTTGGGAGTTACTTCTACGTTTGCTTGTTATGCCATGCTATCCTCGTAGACGTGGATTGGGTTTGAGTGAATATCCATGAAATATGTGAGATTGTTAATTAATGGTTTATTTAAGGTGGCAATATTAATACACATCTGGGTGGATTGAGGTACCTGGTTATTCCAGGATTTGCCTATCTAGGCACTGGGTGAACCGAGATTACTGTTTTTATGGACCGCCACCCAGGCTCAAAGGGATCATAAGATTATTCATGTGTGACGCCCAGATAATTAGGCTACAGTAATCCCGCGTTAACGATGCCACGTAACCTCGGTTACTGTTGCTAACCTCGTGTTAGTTCAAAACCGATTCAAATTCAAATTCAAAATCAATCAAACAACAAAGGTTTTCAAAAGTTAAAACTAAAATGTTCGAGAGGTGACATATAACGCATAGGTAATTATGGTGATGAAACCACATTTTTATAAAATGTTTAAATGCTCAAAGGTAAATAAAACAAAGAAAGAAAAAGAAATTAATTAAATGCCTTTTGTATTTTGTAAAATATTAAACTATTTTATTTAGTGTCCAAATTAATGTGGCAAAGTGGTATCTTTAACATACCATATTTAGGTGTTCTTCTCACATTCTACAAAATTGAAGTAAATTAATAATTTAATAAAACCGAAAAGAATAAATAAAAGAAAAGGAAAAGAAAACAAAAGGAAGAAGAATAAAAGAGAGAGACCTCCATTGGCCACGGCCCAAGAGCCATCTAAGCCGCCAGCCGCCCACCAAGACCCCACCCCTCCTCCATATCCCCACCGGGAAACCCTAGCCGCCACCCGCACACCCTCCTCGTCCCCCCACGTTCTCTCCCTCCCACTCCCGATCCAATCGGGACCGGATCGATCCCGCCGGCAAGACTACCCATCACCGCCGCCCGAATCCACCTCGCGGCACCCATCCCCGGCGCCGCCCCGCCCTGTCACCGCCTCCTCCTCACCTCACCCCCGAGTCGCCCCCGACGCCTCCCTCGCTCCTCCAATGCGGATCGGGGCAGGCGACCCGTCGCCCGCCATCGCGCTTCCACCTCGTCGGCGCTCGTGCGAGGAACCGCCGCCTCGCCAGGGCAGCCGTCCTCGACCTCCTCCTCGCCGACCCTCCCTCTCCCTGGCCCCCCTCTGCCCGATTTGGATCGGGAGGGGGCTGCCCCGATGTCGCCGGACCTCCCCGCGCCTCGCCGCCCGTCTTCGTCCTCCTCCACGAACGGAGGTCCTCCGCCTCGTCGCGCCTCGTCGGACTGCTTCCTCTTCCCCATCGGTTGCCTCCTGCCGCGGCCGTCCCGTCTTCCTCCTCGCGCCCGCCACTACCCTACGCGCCAACGTGAGGAACCCCGTCTCCTCCTTTCCCTGTCCTTGCTGGCACCGGCCGGCCGTGCCCGTCCCCGCGCCCTCTACCGCTTCGGGCCGTGGCCTCCTCCCACGCCATGGCCTTCTTCCCGGCTCATTGGCGCCGCCGTGGCCTCGCCTGCCGGCGTGTTGCGTCCCCTCGTGGCGCTTGCGCCTCCTCCCCTTTCCCTCCCCAGATACATGGCGCCTCACGGGCGACTGGATCCCTTCGCCATGTTGGTCTCACCCGAGGCCGGTTAACCCCTGGGCGCCTCCAAAACCATTAGCGCACGTGTACCCGTTAGACCCCATGGCCCTATGACACATGGGCCCCGCCCAGAGAACGTTTTAATAAAAAAAAATTAAATTAAAATTAATTAGAAAATAATAATAATAAAGGAAAATAAATAAATAATGAAATTAATTAATTAACTTAATTAATTCTGATTAAATTAACCAATTAAGATTAATTAACCTAATGATTAATTAACTTAATTAACTACTGTTAATGAGCTAATTAATTAGTATGACAGTGGGGCCCACCCCCTTAATTAATTATGATTAGTTTAATTAACCTGTTAATTAAAATGTGTCACTGACCAGTGGGACCCACTGGTTAGGTTGACCAGTCAACTCTGTTGACTGCTGATGACAGCATGACATCATGCTGATGTCATTAATTCATTTTCGAATTAATTAAATAATTAATTAAATTCCAGAAATTAATAAAATCTTTAGAAAATCATATCTTTTAATCCGTAACTCGGATTAAAAACTTTTCTACATGAAAGTTGCTCAGAACGACGAGACGAACCCGGATATGCAGCCCGTTCGTCCTCCACGCACCCCTAACATATCAAACTCGCAACTTTCCCTCCGGCTCTTCGCTCGAAAACACGAAACACCGGGGATACTTTCCCGGATGTTTCCCCCTTTTCGCCGGTAACACCTACTGCCGCGTTAGGGCACACCTAGCACCGCGTATTGCCATGTTACGCTTTGTGATGCTTTGATTGCTCTGTTATTTATTGTGTTCCCCCTCCGTTACTTCTTTCCGGTAGACCCCGTGATCTTGATGCCGATGCCCTCGTGGTCGATTCACGCCCCGGCGACCCCTCCTTGTCTCGAGCAACTGTGCAAGCCCCCTTGATCACGGATATCGCCTACTCTTCTCTATACCGCTTGCATTAGAGTAGTGTAGCATGTTACCGCTTTCGAGATACTCCTATCTTCTGCATAGCTTTGTCCTTGTTACTCTTGTTGTTACCTTACGCAATCCTATATGCTTAGTATAGGATGCTAGTACTTTCATCTGTGGCCCTACATTCTTGTCCGTCTGCGCCGTGCTATACTATTGGGCCGTGATCACTCGGAGGTGATCACGGGTAAATACTATATACTTTATACATGATACATGTGGAGACTAAAGTCGGGTAATTTGGTGGAGCACTGCGAGTGGATCTTTGAGGCAGAGCGACAGGCAGGTTGAGACCGCCTAGGAGAGAGGTGGGCCTGCCTGCTCGGCGTTCATGGATACTTAACACGCTTAACGAGATCTTGGTATTTGATCTGAGTTGGCTACGAGCTTATACGCACTAACCATCTACGCGGGGAGTAGTTATGGGTATCCCGGCGTCGTGGTATCACCAAGCACTTCAGACGTCACGACGACGGCGGCCAGCCGGATTGGACTGAACGCCTAGGCTAGGTCTGCTTCCGGCCGCCCACGCAACATGCAGGTGTGCTCAGGGCGATGGGCCTAGACCCCTGCGGGCTTAGGTTTAGACCGGCGTGATGGCCTCTCTGTTGTGCCTAGGTGGGGCTGCGACGTGTTGATCTTCCGCGGCCGGGCATGACCCAGGAAAGTGTGTCCGGCCAAATGGGATCAAGCGTCTTTGGGTAAGATGGTGCACCCTCACAGGGAAGTTAATCTATTCGAATAGCCGTGATCTTGGTAACAGGACGACTTGGAGTTGTACCTTGAGCTTATGACAACTAGAACCGGATACTTGATAAAACACACCCTTCCAAGTGCGGATACAACCGTGGTCGCTCTCTCGTGGATATGAGGAGGGGATCGCGGGTAGGATTATTGCTATGTGATGTTACTTGGAGGACTTCATACCGCCTCTTCTACTGTTGCAAGATAGGTGACCGAGCGTAGTCTTCGCTAAGACTAGCTATCCCCCTCTTATTACGGCATTCGCGATTCACCCACCGATATGGCCCTTTACACATATATCCATGCATATGTAGTGTAGTTCCTTGCTTGCAGTACTTTGGATGAGTACTCACGGTTGCCTTGTTCCCCTTTTCCCCTACCTCTACTCGATTGCTGCAAACTGCACGATGGAGCCTGTGAGCAGACGCCACCGTCGATGGCGACTACTACATCGGAGGTGCCTACTACTACGTGCAGCCCGGCGGCGGCGACCGGGAGTAGTTTAGGAGGATCCTGGCAGGGAGGCCTGCGCCTCTTCGATCTCAGATCCCGCTTTGTGCTAGCCATCTTATGGCAACTTGTTTAACTTATGTACGTACTCAGATATTGTTGCTTCCGCTGACTTCGTCTATGATCGAGCACTTGTATTCGAGCCCTCGAGGCCCCCGGCTTGTATTATGATGCTTGTATGACTTATTTATGTTTTAGAGTTGTGTTGTGATATCTTCCCGTGAGTCCTCGATCTTGATCGCATACATTTGCGTGCATGATTAGTGTACGATTAAATCGGGGCGTCCACAAGTTGGTATCGAGCCATTTGCTGTAGAGGAATCCCCTTCCAACTCCTTGGCGAAGTCGAGTCTAGACTTTACAAAACTTTACTAACATGGTCATGCGGCCCATGGGCCCACGCCGCCATTGGGTGGTATTAGGATCTTTTACTCCTCGACCTTTACTCGGGACTCGAGCTCTCTTCTGCTCGGGTTAAATGATTTTGCTAAAAACAAAACTAACTATAGGTTCTCGCAAGTACTTTCTCCGGAGAGCCACTTGTTACCGATTACACTTTCTTTGCACCAGAAGATTCCAAAGATACTCTACGATGTGCTCTCGAGACTATGTGCCATCGCTTTTGCAATTCACTTCCATCGATAAATCCCTCCGGATAACTACTTACACCTATCGTTCATATTGTCATCCCAGTTGCTCTTGTTATTACAAGATGTCACGAAATACTCTTCGATATTCCGAGAATTCTTTACGCTTACTGCCCTGCAGTTCCTTGCTGCATGAATACCCCTACGGATAATTACTCGCGCTTGCCGAGTATCCTCTCATCCCCAGTTGTTCATGTGTTTCACAAAAGTCTTCAAAATAATAAACGATCTTCCGAAAATCCTCTGGAGCCTTTGGCTCTTGAAATTCTTGCTTGCTTGCATTAGGTTAATCCCATAAGTCTCGTAGTCTTATTGACATTCCTTGACATTATCATTTTGAGTCTGTTGACTCAGTATGTTTGCGAATACACGCAATCATCATTGATCCTTATAAATTACCTCCCCACTGAGCTGCCATTCTTTTAACTGGAATTGGTTCTCGACCAATCCAATTGTCGTTGATTGTATCCCTAATTCTATTCAGCTTATCCATTCTTGATCAGAGCATTTGCTCCTGATCCCTTTATTTGAAAATCATAATTACTTTTCTAATTAAGCGTTGAACTATTTAGCTGTTCTATAAACCGATGCATTTGCAATCTTTCTTCCTCTGATTGGGTATCGATACTCATATCAGCCCCATCGTGGATCGCCATATCCATTGTTGGATTATTATCTGACAGTGTCCTTCATAATTAATCACTTTGTGAGTTCCTTCTCAGGTACATAATTCCTTTGGTAAATTGTATCCTTTCCTTTTGCCAACCATGCTCTGCTTTCGAGCTGGTGGTATTTACTATTGAAGCTTGTGGTATATGTTTCCATGATACCCTGCCGGGTTGAACCTATGCCCTCCTTTATATGTGTGAACTCGAAAGTTTTCACGAGTCATACTCTTCTGGTATTTTGCCAGATAAAATTTCAACGCTATAACTTCATCGAAAGCGAGAAGTGAATGAAAGGGTATGCATTGGAGAAGTGGGAGTCGACCTTGAACCTTGCGTTCATGCCCATGGACACGATGTAGATCTTATCATTAAAGCTTCTCTTAAATAATTATTCCTTTGGTATAAGTTCGTCTTATATCAGGGATCTGGCCTTTTGAAATCGTGGTTCCGACCATGTTCTCTTTTAAATACCATTTCTCGTGCAAGTTTTAGCACTTGTCTTACGTGAGAGCAATACCCGGTCCAACCTCTACTTTGATCTCACATCGAGTATTACCCCACGGTATCTCGAGATTATCATGGAACTGCATAACTTCTTATGAATTCTTTAGCAAGTGCTACATTCCCAATCGATTCCAATTTTTCACGGGCTCGAAGTTATTAAACACTCAAAGACACCAATAATCGAACCGAGTCCAAGCACTTTCACGGTTCAACAACTCTTCAAGAAGCTTCTATAACTACGAAGTTTGTACCCGATCACGCCATTCCTAGCCTGTTTGGCTATATCATAGTCGTGACGATTCTAACTGTGCTACGGTCCTTATTCTCGAGCACCAATTTGCGACGATAGCTAAGCTTACGCCGATTTTCCTCGTCATACCCTTTTCACCTTAAACAACAAGCTTGAGTTCGAGTTTGTGTCGTAACTGTGGTTCCAATAACCTCTTGCTTCATCATTCCTCTGACTTGATGTCGTTGCTGATTGATTACATCTGCATGAAATCTCTCGACAAATGTGTCGTGATCATCATCAACCTTATGGGCTCTTCCAGGAATTTAATTGAAGTCATGATGGGTAATACCATCCTTGCCCCTCGATGATTCCTGTTCTCATCGACCACTTTATTGCCTTCCGTTCAACACAACTTGTTCGTGTTTTGAGTTATACCTTGAGATCCCTACTATCCAGCATTTGTTCTTTCTTACCTTGGAGTATTACCATCTTTTAGTATCAAGGATGTTGTGAGGACTGCTCCACCTCTTAAGGAGTTCTTGGTATAGTGATACTACTCACCATCACCACTCTTTCATGGTCCTCGTGTTGATTCCAACCGGGTACCAACAAGTGAGCAGTCTTTGTTTGGATCCTCGCACTTCTAGCAACCCTATTGCTTTGAAGTTAATAGTCGACTGCTCATTCTTAGTCTATTGATTATTGAATCACCATTCAGACATTTGTCGTGCAGCCCAACCCGTATTTCGGGCGCACAGTTCAACCAATGTTTAATTATGTATGTTTTACTCGAGCATATCCCATTATATCATTTAATCTGACAGATGTTATCCCCTTATCCACATAATTGTGGAGATCCATCTTTTGGATACCTCGTTGAATTATCGCTGAGTCCATCACCACCTCATCATCCTCTCCTTGGGTTAATGATGAACTCTTGTTAACGGAAATCACTTCTTAGTTCATTTCCGAGGATCTTATGATGTCATTCCGTCAATTTGTGTTGCACCTTTCTTCTCGTGCATCCCGAGCACGAGAGGTATCTGACACCCATCATATCTGAATCTCCATCGATATGATGGTTGGAACATATTTTCAAGAGTTATAACATTGGTCCTTTGATGACCGGTAACATGATGTCATGTTTTAGCACCCCCTTGGGTGGAGGACCTATTATTGTAGTATCCTTTTTAGCAAGTTTAGCCATTCTTCCTGGAGGAAATTGTAAGACTTATCCTACAAGTTGTTCCTAATGGATCCTTCCTATATCCAAAGTCCGACCTTTGCTTGAAGACCATGTCAATGCTATCTCGAAGCATGTCTCTGGTACTCTGGTTTTCAACAAGACCTTTTGAAGCCCAATGCTAAATGTTTCCTGCTCAATTATCCAAACACCGATGTGTGGGTAATGTCATGAAAATTCTCTCCCCTACCTAAAGAGTTTTCTACATTATATCCACATCATGGATATCATGCTACGCTTATCCTTGGGAAGGATATACCCACGAAAGATGTGTTTAAACACATTTTCCTTTCCATTGTTCGCTTAAACGTAATAATCACTTTTCCTTTCCATTGGTTTGTTTAAACCTTCTTGTGATCTATATAATATAAGCAGTAATATCCTCGCTATGTAAACACCTCGGTGTACCATCTTGTCCGGTGTAACCTCACATTATTGTTGATGACATTCCGGTAGCCACCGATGGACGAGAACTTTGCCTATTGGTCCGCCTCGCTCAACGAAAGGTGAATTGGTTATCTTCGTCCCTCGCCCTTGGTACCGATGTTGTTGCCGACATAACTGACGGGCTATCCTCTGACATGCCTTACTTACATGATCGTGCAAGACGTCATCACCCTTCTTACTTTTAAACCACATGGTGGGCCCATAACCCACAGTTCTACAGGATCGAAACCTGACTCTCCTGCACCCCCTCTTCCCAAGGTTGTTCCTCGCGTGTGGCCTCGTATGTAATTCACGGGCCACCATCCCAAGTGATCTATTTTGGTAGCGTATTTAATACTCAATCTCATTGCTCGACCCCTTTTGCATGTTGTTTCGGACATCGAACAATGGCCTATCCGCTTGAAACTTCTCATGGTACCTTCTTACTTTACTCTCGATATTTTCTTAAGTTCAATTCGAGAGTTACTTCCTACCCCATTCGAGTTATGTACGGATAGTCAACCTGGTAAGGCCCTCCCTTCCCGAGTCTTCCCCCATATCCTTTTCGTAAGTACGATGAAGATCCCGAAGAAAGGATGACGACTTCATCATTTTAACCTGAAGCAGAAGTATGGAGGCATCAATATATTGGATTGACCTCTTCGAGAAGAGCAAGCCAGGATGAGAAGACCCGCTATATTCGTTACCAAACCTTTCCCCCTTACTCCCCTCTTAAATCTCGGGACGAGATTTCTTGTAGTTGAGGAGAATTGTGACGCCCGGATAATTAGGCTACAGTAATCCCGCGTTAACGATGCCACGTCACCTCGGTTACTGTTGCTAACCTTGTGTTAGTTCAAAACCGATTCTAATTCAAATTCAAAATCAATCAAACAACAAAGGTTTTCAAAAGTTAAAACTAAAATGTTCGAGAGGTGACATATAACGCATAGGCAATTATGGTGATGAAACCACATTTTTATAAAATGTTTAAATGCTCAAAGGTAAATAAAACAGCAGCAAAAGAAATTAATTAAATGCCTTTTGTATTTTGTAAAATATTAAACTATTTTATTTAGCTGTCCAAATTAATGTGGCGATGGTATCTTTAACATACCATATTTAGGTGTTCTTCTCACATTCTACAAAATTGAAATAAATTAATAATTTAATAAAACCGAAAAGAATAAATAAAAGAAAAGGAAAAAGAAAACAAAAGGAAGAAGAATAAAAGAGAGACCCCCCCCCCCCGCTGGGCCACGGCCCAGCAGGCCATCGGGCCGCCAGGCCGGCCCAGCCGCACCCCACCCCCTCCTCCATATCCCCACCAGGGGAAACCCTAGCCGCTACCCGCACACCCCCTCCCCTCGTTCCCCCCACGTTCTCTCTCTCCCACTCCCGATCCAATCGGGACCGGGATCGATCCCGCCCGGCGCTACCCATCACCGCCGCCCGAAGCCACCTCGCGGCACCCATCCCCGGCGCCGCCCCGCCCTGTCACCGCCTCCTCCTCACCTCACCCCCGAGTCGCCCCCGACGCCTCCCTCGCTCCCTCCAATCTGGATCGGGGGCAGGCGACCCCGTCGCCCGCCGTCGCCGCGCTTCCACCTCGTCGGCGCGCCCGTGCCCGAGGAACCGCCGCCTCCCCGCCGGGCAGGCCGTCCTCGACCTCCTCCTCGCCGACCCTCCCTCTCCCTGGCCCCCATCTGCCCGATTTGGATCGGGAGGGGGCTGCCCCGATGTCGTCGGACCTCCCCGCGCCTCGCCGCCCGTCTTCGTCCTCCTCCACGAACGGAGCTCCTCCGCCTCGTCGCGCCTCGTCGGACTGCTTCCTCTTCCCCATCGGACTGCCTCCCCGTCGCCGGCCGTCCCCGTCTTCCTCCCCGCGCCCCGCTGCCACTCCCCTACGCGCCAACGTGAGGAACCCCCCCGTCTCCTCCTTTCCCCTGTCCTCGACGCGTGGCACCGGCCGGCCGTGCCCGTCGTCCCGCGCCCTCTACCGCCCCGGGGCCGTGGCCTCCTCCCCACGCCATGGCCTTCTTCCTGGCTCATTGGCGCCGCCGTGGCCTCGCCTTGCCCGGCGTGCCGTCGCGCGTCCCTGTGGCGCTGCGCCTCCCCTCCCCTTTCCTCCCGCGCTCGCCATGGCGCCGCTCTCATGGCGTTCTTTGTAGCTTCACGGCGATCGGATCTGGCCGCGTCATTGGTCTCACCCGAGGCCGGCCGGGTCAACCTCGCCGGAACCATTAGCGCCCGTGTACCCGTTAGACCCCATGGCCCTATGACACATGGGCCCCGCCCAGAGAACGTTTTAATAAAAAAAATTAATTAAATTAAAATTAATTAGAAAATAATAATAATAAAGGAAAAAAATAAATAATGAAATTAATTAATTAACTTAATTAATTCTGATTAAATTAACCAATTAAGATTAATTAACCTAATGATTAATTAACTTAATTAACTACTGTTAATTAGCTAATTAATTTGTATGACAAAGGGGGCCCACCCCTTAATTAATTATGATTAGTTTAATTAACTTTGTTAATTAAAATGTGTCACCGACGATGGGACCCATTTGGTTAGGTTGACGATCAACTCTGTTGACTAGCTGATGACGACATGACATCATGCTGATGTCATTAATTCATTTTCGAATTAATTAATTAATTAATTAAATTCCAGAAATTAATAAAATCTTTAGAAAATCATATCTTTTAATCCGTAACTCGGATTAAAAACTTTTCTACATGAAAGTTGCTCAGAACGACGAGACGAACCCGGATATGCAGCCCGTTCATCCGCCACGCACCCCTAACATATCAAACTCGCAACTTTCCCCCTCCGGCTCCTCTGCCCGAAAACACGAAACACCGGGGATACTTTCCCGGATGTTTTCCCCTTTTCACCGGTAACACCTACTGCCGCGTTAGGGCACACCTAGCACCGCGTATTGCCATGTTACGCTTTGTCATGCTTTGATTGCTCTGTTATTTATTGTGTTCCCCCTCCGTTACTTACGTCCGGTAGACCCGTGGCGATCTTTGATGCCCTGTGATCGACTACGTCACCGACGACTATCCTTGTCTGAGCAACCAGGCAAGCCCCCCCCCCCCTTGATCACCAGATATCGCCTACTCTTCTCTATACTGCTTGCATTAGAGTAGTGTAGCATGTTATTGCTTTCAGATACTCCTATCTTTTGCTGCATAGCTTTGTCCTTGTTACTCTTGTTGTTACCTTACCAGCAATCCTATATGCTTAGTATAGGATGCTAGTACTTTCATCTGTGGCCCTACATTCTTGTCCGTCTGCCGTGCTATACTATTGGGCCGTGATCACTCGGGAGGTGATCACGGGTAAATACTATATACTTTATACATGATACATGTGGAGACTAAAGTCGGGTCGGCTGGTGGAGCACCCGCGAGTGGATCTTTGAGGCGGAGCGACAGGTGTTGAGACCGCCTAGGAGAGAGGTGGGCTTCGGCCTGCATTCGCTCGTGGATACTTAACACGCTTAACGAGATCTTGGTATTTGATCTGAGTTGGCTACGAGCTTATACGCACTAACCATCTACGCTGGAGTAGTTATGGGTATCCGGCCGTCGTGGTATCACCAAGCACTTCAGACGTCGTGACGGAGCGACGCGCCCGGATTGGGCTGAACGCCTGCTAGGCTAGGGTCTGCTTCGGCCGCCCACGCAACATGCAGGTGTGCTCAGGCGATGGGCCTGCACTGCGGCGCTTAGGTTTAGACCGGCGTCTTGGCCTCTGTTGTGCCTAGGTGGGGCTGCGACGTGTTGATCTTCCGCGGCCGGGCATGACCCAAGAAAGTGTGTCCGGCCAAATGGGATCAAGCGTGCTGGATAAGATGGTGCACCCCTGCAGGGAAGTTAATCTATTCGAATAGCCGTGATCTTCGGTAACAGGACGACTTGGAGTTGTACCTTGAGCTTATGACAACTAGAACCGGATACTTGATAAAACACACCCATCGAAGTGTCAGAAACAACCGGTGGTCGCTCTCTCGTAGGGATATGAGGAGGGGATCGCCGGGTAGGATTATTGCTATGTGATGTTACTTGGAGGACTTCATACCGCCCTCTTCTACATTTGCAAAGACGGTGACCCGAAGCGTAGTCTTCGCTAAGACTAGTTATCCCCTCTTATTACGGCATTCTGCAGTTCACCCAATCGATATGGCCCTTTACACATATATCCATGCATATGTAGTGTAGTTCCTTGCTTACAGTACTTTGGATGAGTACTCACGGTTGCCTTGTTCCCCTTTTTCCCTACCCCTACTCGATTGTCGCAACTGCAGACGATGGAGCCCAGGAGCGACGCCACCGTCGATGGCGACTACTACACCGGAGGTGCCTACTACTACGTGCAGCCCACCGACGATTTACGGGAGTAGTTTAGGAGGATCCTCAGGAGGCCCGCGCTTCTTTCGATCTCAGATCCCGCTTTGTGCTAGCCATCTTATGGCAACTTGTTTAACTTATGTTTGTACTCAGATATTGTTGCTTCCGCTGACTCGTCTATGATCGAGCACTTGTATTCGAGCCCTCGAGGCCCTGGCTTGTATTATGATGCTTGTATGACTTATTTATGTTTTAGAGTTGTGTTGTGATATCTTCCCGTGAGTCCCTGATCTTGATCGTACACATTTGCGTGCATGATTTGTGTACGATTAAATCGGGGGCGTCACATCATGCTAGAAACTTCCGTGTGCAGCCACATGCTACTATGGGCTCTAGCATAGTTGATTAAGTCGTGCGAACTCTTACAGTGGTAGACTAGCTGATGTAGGGGTTGTAGGTTGGTACGGTCTACCCATACGTAAGGTGCTAAGCGCTTACGAAAGACTATGTCTCGGTCATCCGTTTCTCAAACACCTTGTAGTGCGAGAAATCAAACGGAGGAGATCGAGTCTTGTGGGAAAAGTGCACAAACCTCTGCAGAGTGTATAAACTAATCATGATTAGCCGTGTCCCCGGTTATGGACATATTGAGTATCTAGTACTTGGATTATCAAGTGAATCTCATCATGTTACTTTAATTAATACCGTTGGGTTTTAATGATGATTACTTTAATTGGGATTGAGGATGATGTCAACCATTCTCAATGTTTAACAACCACCATGATAGTTAAATAAATTTATTCCTTTGCAGTAGGGAAAAATTGGCTTTTCGCAAAACTATAACCATAGAGCTTTCCACCAGCCACATATGCATGTAGTATAGGCTTACTCTTTCATTACTCTCTATGTGTTACATTGCCAAAGATATTCCATGTGCAGACCCGTTTGGCTGCAACTTTCCATGTTGCAGACTTTTAGACGCATTTGACAGTAAGGTGCTTTTAGGTCGTGGTTCTATACTCAGTGATGCCGTTGGAGTTGATGGACTCGCTTATCTTGCAATCCTTCGGCTGTTATCGTTATTAGATGGCCTTAAGCCATATTTATTTTGCTAAGTTCTCTTTTGAGACATTCAATGTAATAAGTGTGTGATTGTTACTCTGTTATAAATCCTTCAAGTACTGTGTGGTGTCAAGACATCGATCCAGGGGATGACACTGAGCACGAAGATCGATCGCTTGAGGTCTGGTCGCTACATCAGATCTCACTCTCGTAAGTGACCGTGTAGGGATTGACAACCCCTTATCGTGTTGGTTGCGAGGATTTATTTGTTTTGTGTAGGTGCGAGGGACTCACACGTAGCCTCCTACTGGATTGATACCTTGGTTCTCAAAAACTGAGGGAAATACTTACGCTATGTTGCTGCATCACCCTTTCCTCTTCAAGGGAAAACCAACGCATTGCTCAAGAGGTAGCAAGAAGGATTTCTGGCGCCGTTGCCGGGGAGGTCTACACAAAAGTCAACATACCAAGTACCCATCACAAACCCTTATCTCCCGCATTACATTATTTGCCATTTGCCTCTCGTTTCCCTCTCCCCCACTTCGCCCTTGCCGTTTTATTCGCCCTCTCTTTTTCGTTCTCCTCTTTTCCGTTTGCTTGTCGTTATGGCTAGTCCTTTATCTACTCCGTTGTCCCCTGAGTTTGAAGTCTTTCACTTCAAACAAAGACAAGGAGAAAACTTAAAAGATGTCTGGTTGAGAATAATGGAGTCTTACCGTAATTGTACCTTTGAAGTGAACCTGAGAATTTTGCTTCGCAATTTTTATGTTGGACTAAATTTGTCTCATAGACAACTCTTGGATTGCGTTGCCAAAGGCAATTTTGTTGAAATTGATCCCCATATTGCCCATGAAGTTATAGAAGGTATAGTGGGAACACTACCTCACAAAAGGGGCCTCATCCTACCCAGGAAGAGACACAAGTTTTTGAGAAAATTTGCAAAGTAACTAAGATTTTACAAAAGTCTCTTGAACCTCTTAAGAACGTTAGCGGAAATATTCACCGCATGTATATGTTGATTACACTTTGAAATAAGTGGTTGGATTCTTTAGATCTAAAAATTTCAGATTATGAAGGGAAACGTAAAGAACCTCCCGGATTCGAGCTTGATTCCGCTAAAAAGTTGAAAAACAAATATGGCAATACCTAGATCTATCCTTGCTTTTATGCCTAGCTAGGGGCGTTAAACGATAGCTTGTTGGGAGGCAACCCAATTTTATTTTTAGTTTTTTTGCTTTTTGCTTCTGTTAAGGAATAAATATTTGTTCTAGCCTCTGGTTAGATGTGTTTGTTTGTGCCAAGTTAAACCTATAGGATCTTCTTGGATGATAGTTATTTGATCTTGCAGAAATTTCCAGAAACTTTATGTTCACGAAAATAATTATTAAAAATCACCAGAACGTGATAAAATATTGATTCCAATTGCTGCTGATCAATAAACAAATTTTCTAGGTCTTCCTATTTTGGCTGATTTTTTGGAGTTACAGAAGTTCGCGTTAGTTACAGATTACTACAGACTGTTCTGTTTTTCGTGTGTTGTTTGCTTATTTTAATGAATATATGGCTACTAAAATAGTTTATAAACCATAGAGAAGTTGGAATACGGTAGGTTTAACACCAATATAAATAAAGAATGAGTTCATTACAGTACCTTGAAGTGGTCTTTTGTTTTCTTTCGCCAACGGAGCTCACGAGATTTTCTGTTAAGTTTTCTGTTGTGAAGTTTTCAAGTTTTGGGTGAAAGATTTGATGGATTATGGAACAAGGCGTGGCAAGACCCTAAGCTTGGGGATGCGCATGGCACCCCCAAGATAATCTAAGGACAGCAAAAAGCCAAAGCTTGGGGATGCCCCGGAAGGCACCCCCTCTTTCATCTACTCCCGTCGGTAACTTTACTTGGAGCTATATTTTTATTCACCACATGATATGTGTTTTGCTTGGAGCGTCTTGTATGATTTGAGTCTTTGCTTTTTAGTTTACCACAATCATTATTTCTGTACACACCTTTTGAGAGAGACACAAATGATTCGGAAATTATTTGAATACTCTTTGTGCTTCACTTATATCTTTTGAGTTATATAGTTTTTCTCTAGTACTTCACTTATATCTTTTAGAGCACGGTGGTGGATTTGTTTTATAGAAACTATTGATCTCTCATGCTTCACTTAGATTATTTTGAGAGTCTAAAATAGCATGATAATTTTTTTAAATAATCCTAATATGCTAGGTATTCAGAATAATAAAAACTTTCTTATGAGTGTGTTGAATACTAAGAGAAGTTTGATGCTTGATGATTGTTTTGAGACATGGAGGTAATAATATCAAAGACGTGCTACTTGAGTAGTTATGAATTTGAGAAATTCTAGCATGCACGTATGGTAAACGTTATGTAACAAATTTGAAACATGAGGTGTTCTTTGATTGTCCTCCTTATGACTGGCGGTCGGGGACGAGCGATGGTCTTTTCCTACCAATCTATCCCCCTAGGAGTATGCGCGTAGTGCCTGGTTTTTGATGACTTGTCGATTTTTGCAATAAGTATGTGAGTTATTTATGATTAATGTTGAGTCCATGGATTATACGCACACTCACCCTTCCAACATTGCTAGGCTCTTCAGTACCGTGCATTGCCCTTTCTCACATTGAGAGTTGGTGAAAACTTCACCGGTGCATCCAAACTCCGTGATATGATACGCTCTTTCACACATAAACTTCCTTATATCTTCCTCAAAACAGCCACCATACCTACCTATTATGGCATTTCCATAGCCATTCCGAGATATATTGCCATGCAACTTTCTACCATTCTGTTTATCATGACACGTTCATCATTGTCATATTGCTTAGCATAATCATGTAGTTGACATAGTATTTGTGGCAAGGCCACCGTTCGTAATTCTTTCATACATGTCACTCTTGGTTCATTGCATATCCCGGTACACCGCCGGAGGCATTCATATAGAGTCATATTTTATTCTAGTATCGAGTTGTAATCATTGAGTTGTAAATAAATAGAAGTGTGATGATCATCATTTTCTAGAGCATTGTCCCAAGTGAGGAATATAATAAAAAGAGAGAGAAAGGCCATAAAAAAAGAGAAGGCCCCAAAAAAATGAGAGAAAAAGAGAGAAGGGACAATGTTACTATCCTTTGCCACACTTGTGCTTCAAAGTAGCACCATAATCTTCATGATAGAGAGTCTCTTGTTTTGTCACTTTCATATACTAGTGGGAATTTTTCATTATAGAACTTGGCTTGTATATTCCAACAATGGGCCTCCTCAAGTGCCCTAGGTCTTTGTGAGCAAGCAAGTTGGGTGCACACCTGATGACCCACAAGTGTAGGGGATCTATCGTAGACCTTTCGATAAGTAAGAGTGTCGAACCCAACGAGGAGCAGAAGGAAATGATAAGCGGTTTTCAGCAAGGTATTCTCTGCAAGTACTGAAATAAGTGGTAACAAATAGTTTTGTGATAAGATAAATTGTAACGAGCAACAAGTAACAAAAGTAAATAAAGTGCAGAAAGTTGGCCCAATCCTTTTTGTAGCAAAGCACAAGCCTGGACAAACTCTTATATAAGGAAAAGCGCTCCCGAGGACACATGGGAATATCGTCAAGCTAGTTTTCATCACGTTCATATGATTCGCTTTCGGTACTTTGATAACTTGATATGTGGGTGGACCGGTGCTTGGGTGATGTTCTTACTTGAACAAACATCCCACTTATGATTAACCTCTATTGCAAGCATCCGCAACTACAACAAAAGTATTAAGGTAAACCTAACCATAGCATGAAACATATGGATCCAAATCAGCCCCTTACGAAGGAACGCATAAACTAGGGATTAAGCTTCATCACTCTAGCAACCCATCATCTACTTATTACTTCCCAATGCCTTCCTCTAGGCCCAAATAATGGTGAAGTGTTATGTAGTCGACATTCACATAACACCACTAGAGTCTAGACAACATACATCTCATCAAAATATCGAACGAATACCAAATTCACATGACTACTAATAGCAAGACTTCTCCCATGTCCTCAGGAACAAACATAACTACTCACAAAGCATATTCATGTTCATAATAGAGGGGTATTAATATGCATATAGGATCTGAACATATGATCTTCCACCGAATAAACCAACTAGCATCAACTACAAGGAGTAATCAACACTACTAGCAACCTACTAGTACCAATCCCGGACTTGGAGACAAGAATTGGATACAAGAGATGAACTAGGGTTTTGAGAGGAGATGGTGCTGGTGAAGATGTTGATGGAGATTTCCCTCTCCCGATGAGAGGAGCATTGGTCATGACGATGGCGATTATTTCCCCCCGAGGGAAGTTTCCCAATGAGCAGCTCTGCCGGAGCCCTAGATTGGTTCCGCCAAGGTTCCGCCTCGTGGCGGCGGAGTCTCGTCCCGAAAGGTTGCTTATGATTTTTTTCCTTGATGAAAGACCTCATATAGCAGAAGACGGCCATTGGAGAGCCAACAGGGGGCCCACGAGGCAGGGGGGTGCACCCTGGGGGTAGGGCGCGCCCCCACCCTCGTGGCCTGGTGGGTCCCCCTCTGCTGTACTTCTTCCGCTCAATATTTTTTATTATTTCCAAAAATGACTTTCGTGGAGTTTCATGACTTTTGGAGTTGTGCAGAATAGGTCTCTAATATTTGCTCCTTTTCCATTGAATTCCAATTTGCCGGCATTCTCCTCCTTATGTAAACCTTGTAAAATAAGAGAGAATAGGCATAAGTATTGTGACATAACGTGTAATAACATCCCATAATGCAATAAATATCGATATAAAAGCATGATGCAAAATGGACGTATCAACTCCCCCAAGCTTAGACCTCGCTTGTCCTCAAGCGGAAGCCGATAACGATAAATATGTCCCCATGTTTAGAGGTAGAGGTGTCGATAAAAATAAAATACAGACATGAAGGCATCATGATTTTTCTCATAACAGCAACATATATAGATATTATCATATGATTACTTATGCTCAAGTAATAATCCATTCACAATGCAAAAGTATGAATCAGAAACTTTATTGAGAACTAACAAACTATAATCTCAGTCATTGAAGCAATTGCAATTTATCATAACATCAGAAAGATCCTATGTCAGAGCTTTATAGCAAGTCCACATACTCAACTATCATTTAGTCTTTCATAATTGCTAACACTCACGCGATACTTGTGGTTACGGAGTTGTAATCAGACACAGAGAAAGATAGGGGCTTATAGTTTCGCCTCCCAAACTTTTACCTCAAGGGTAATGTCAACAATAATAACTCATGCTCCCCTACATCCAATTAGATATATCTATCAGGATCTTTCCAACACACTGTGCTTGCCAAAGGATAAAATGTAAAAAGGAAAGGTGAAGATCACCGTGACTCTTGCATAAGGTAGAGGATAATAGTAGAAGATAGGCCCTTCGTAGAGGGAAGCAGAGGTTGCCATGCGCTTTTATGGTTGGATGCACAAAATCTTAATGCGAAAGAATGTCACTTTATATTGCCCCTTGTGATATGAACCTTTATTATGCAGTCCGTCGCTTTTATTTCTTCCACATCACAAGATCGTATAAAGCTTATTTTCTCCCACACTAATAAGTCATACATATTTAGAGAGCAATTTTTTTGCTTGCACCGATGATAACTTACTTGAAGGATCTTACTCAATCCATAGATAGGTATGGTGGACTCCCATGGCAAAACTGGTTTAAGGAGTTTTGGAAGCACAAGTAGTATCTCTACTTGGTGCTTTGAGAATTTGGCTAACATGAGGGGAAAGGCAAGCTCAACATGTTGGATGATCCATGACAATATACTTTATCTCAGATATAAGAAAATATAACCCATTACGTTGTCTTCCTTGTCCAACATCAACTCTTTAGCATGTCATATCTTAATGAGTGCTCCCAATCATAAAAGATGTCCATGATAATATATTTATACGTGAAACCTCTCTTTCCTTATTACTTCCTATTAATTGCAACGATGACCAAAGCTATGTTTGTCAACTCTCAACAATTTTTAATCATCATACTCTTTCTATGTGAAGTCATTACTCTCGATAAGATCAATATGAACTCTTTATTTCTTTTATTCTTTTCTCTTTTCTTTTACTCAAGATCATGGCAAAACAATCAAGCCCTTGACTCAATACTAATCTTTATTATATATAGCTCACGGACTCGATTACATAGAGAGATCATAAAGCAAAAACTCAAAACTAGATCATACCATAGACTTTATTCTACTAGATCAAGGTACTACTAATAGGATCGAACTAAGAAAAACTGTAAAGATAGGAGTGTGATGGTGATACGATACCAGGGCACCTCCCCCAAGCTTGGCAGTTACCAAGGGGAGTGCCCATACCCATGTGATCATATCTCCTTTGTTGGTGAAGGTGGAGGTGTTGTTGATGATGCGAGCTTGTCGTCCATCTTCCAAGGCATAGGTTCACCGTCATAGAAGGATGATCGAGTCTCTGGGATCCTCAAATCTGCAGCCAAACTCATCCTTTTGAATCTATATTCATACTCACAGTTTTGGTTTTGCAGGTCATAGATTTGGGCTTGAAGGTGCTCGATCTTCTCGTGAAGCTTGAAGATGGCCTCCCCGATGTTGTCGGCATCCAGCTTGTGTTTGTTGGTAAACTCCGCGATCATCATGTGGTTGGAGTCGAGTCCACGTTCCACCATCGCCTGGCACTTGGAAACTTGTTGCTCCATTTATTCGAGCCTCGTCTCCATGCTTCCGGTCCCCGTTGGTCCCTCAACATCGCGGATGTGCAGCAACCCATCACGCATCTCAATGGTTTGAGGGTGTCGCAGCACCTCCGCGAGGTAAGGTTTGATGACCTTCTCGAAGAACTTGTCCTTGGAGGCACTTGGGGACGTCATCATAATCTAGATCTGTCAGAAAAACAGCTCGAAACAAGAACCAAGGATAATTGCGTGATACAGGGGTCAAAACCTTCGGGAGAATATATAATGAATTTTTACCGACCAAAATACGTATCGTGCAAGAAAACGGAGTCCGGAAGGCACACGAGGTGCCCACGAGTTAGAGGGGCGCGCCCAGGGGGGTAGGGCACGCCCTCCACCCTCGTGGGGCCCTCGTGTCCTTTCCGGACTGCTGCTTATTTTTCTATTTTTCTAAATATTCCAAAACGGAGAAATATTGCCTTAAAAACTGTTTTGGAGTCGGTTTACTTACCATACCACATACCTATTCCTTTTCGGAGTCTGAAACGTTTCGAAAAGTGTCCCTTATGTATTCCTCCGGGGTTACGATTTCAATAACATTGTTTTAAACATTTTTTGGATTACCTGAGATTTAATGTTTGATTCTTTGACCGTTTACCACCTTCGATTTGTGCCTTGAAGTTGTTGATTTTATGGCACCGGAACGATAGACCTCCTCAATAACGTAGGGGCCTTCCCATTTAGAGAGAAGTTTTCGTGCAAAAAATCTTAAACGCGAGTTGTATAGCAATACATAATCACCTACATTAAACTCACGCTTTTGTATCCTTTTGTCATGCCATCTTTTAACTTTTTCTTTAAACAACTTGGCATTTTCATAAGCTTGGGTTCTCCATTCATCAAATGAGCTAATATCAAATAACCTCTTCTCGCCGGCAAGTTTGAAATCATAATTGAGCTCTTTAACAGCCCAATAAGCCTTATGTTCTAGTTCGAGAGGTAAGTGACATGCTTTTCCGTAAACCATTTTATACGGAGACATACCCATAGGATTTTTATATGCAGTTCTATAGGCCCATAATGCATCATCAAGTTTCTTGGACCAATTCTTTCTAGATCTATTGACAGTCTTTTGCAAAATTAATTTGAGCTATCTATTGCTCAATTCTACTTGACCACTAGATTGCGGGTGATAAGGAGATGCAATTCTATGGTTAACATCGTATTTAGCAAGCATTTTACAGAAAGCACCATGAATAAAGTGTGAACCACCGTCAGTCATTAAATATCTAGGGACTCCAAACCTCGGAAAAATAACTTCTTTAAGCATTTTAATAGAAGTGTTATGATCAGCACTACTAGTTGGAATAGCTTCTAACACTTAGTAACGTAATCAACCGCAACTAAAATATGTGTATAACCATTAGAGGCAGGAAAAGGTCCCATATAATCAAATCCCCAAACATCAAATGGTTCAATAACAAGTGAATAGTTCATAGGCATTTCTTGATGTCTACTAATATTACCAATTCTTTGACATTCATCACAAGATAAGACAAACTTACGGGCATCCTTGAAGAGAGTAGGCCAATAAAACCAGATTGCAATACCTTATGTGCGCTTCTATCTCCAGCGTGGTGTCCTCCATAAGCTTCGGAGTGACACTTGCGTAGGATCTGTTCCTGTTCATGCTCAGGTACACCACGTCTAATAACACCATCTACTCCTTCTTTATAAAGATGTGGGTCATCCCAAAAGTAATGTCTCAAATCATAGAAACACTTTTTCTTTTGCTGGTATGTGAAACTAGGTGGTATAAATTTAGCAACGATGTAACTAGCATAATTAGCATACCATGGAGTACTACGAGAAGTACTTATAGCATTTAATTGTTCATCAGGAAAGCTATCATCAATAGGTAGTGGGTCATCAAGAACATTTTCTAACCTAGACAAGTTGTGCCAAGAACGGGTTCTCAGCTCCTTTTCTATCAACAATATGCAAATCAAATTCTTGTAGCAAGAGAACCCATCTAATATGTCTAGGTTTAGCATCTTTCTTCTCCATAAGATATTTAATAGCAGCATGATCCGTGTGAATAGTTACTTTAGAATCAACAATATAAGGTCTGAACTTATCACAAGCAAATACAACTGCTAAGAATTCCTTTTCAGTAGTAGCATAATTTCTTTGAGCATTGTCTAGAGTCTTACTTCCATAGTGGATAACACTTAATTTCTTATCAACTCTTTGCCCTAGAACAGCACCTACAGCATAATCACTAGCATCACACATAATTTCAAAGGGTAAATTCTGATCAGGTGGCTGAACAATAGGTGCAGAGATCAATGCTTTCTTAAGTATTTCAAATGCTTCTACACAATCATCATCAAAGACAAATAGTATATGTTTTTGTAATAAATTAGTTAGAGGCCGAGAAATTTTGGAGAAGTCCTTAATGAACCTCCTATAAAACCGGCGTGACCAAGGAAACTTCTTATACCTTTGATGTCCTTGGGACATGGCATCTTTTCAATAGCATCAACCTTGGCTTTATCAACTTCGATACCTCTTTCAGAAACTTTATGCCCCAAGAGAATACCTTCATTAACCATAAAGTGGCACTTTTCCCAATTCAAGACAAGATTAGTTTCTTCACATCTCTGCAGAACTCGATCAAGGTTGCTCAAGCAATCATCAAAAGAAGATCCATAGACGGAAAAGTCGTCCATGAAGACCTCACAAATCTTTTCACAAAAGTCAGAGAATATAGCCATCATGCATCTTTGAAAGGTAGCAGGTGCATTACATAAACCAAAAGGCATACGCCTATAAGCAAAAGTACCAAAAGGGCAAGTAAAAGTAGTCTTTGATTGATCATTAGCTGACACGGTATTTGAGAGAAACCGAATAACCATCTAGAAAGCAACATCGTATGTTTGCATAATCTTTCAAGCATTTGATCGATAAAAGGTAAGGGGTAATGATCTTTCTTAGTAGCTTTATTTAATTTGCGGAAATCAATTACCATCCTATAACCTGTAAAAATTCTTTGAGGAATCAATTCATCTTTATCATTACGAACAACAGTAATACCTCCCTTCTTAGGGACACAAAGGACATGACTTACCCACTGACTATAAGCAACGGGATAAATTATACCTGTGACGCCCGGATAATTAAGCTACAATAAACCTCTATTAATGATGCCACGTCACCATGGTTACTATTCCTAATCTCGCGATGATTCAAATCTCGTTCCGATTCAATTTCAAAGTCGAGTCAAATGATAAAAGTTTTCAAATATTAAAACTAAAATGTTCTGGATGTGACAAATAATTCATAAGTAATATAGGTGAAGAAACCCTACTTTTATAAAACGTTTAAATGCAATAAGATGAATAAAACAGTAGCGAATTTTTTTATTTAAATACTATTAAATAACAAATAATTACAAAACTATTTTTGGTTTAGGTAACTAGTTAATGTGGCAGTGGCATATTTGGTAACATCAAATTAGGTGCCATTTTGGTATTTTACTAAATCAAAAATAAAAGGGAATTAAGCAATAAAATGAAAAAGATAAGAAAAGATAAGAAAACAAAACAAAGGAACCCCCCCCCCATGGGCCAACCGACCCAACAGACCGGCCTACCCCTGTCCACCTAACCCACTACTAACCCCCCACTCTCCGTAACCCTAACCCACGACCGCACAACCCCCCCCCCCCCACACCCCCCAATCCCCACGCCCCTCCTCTGCCCGATCCCTTCTGGATCTAGGGCCTCGCCCTCAACGCCGATCGGCGCCTTCGGCGCCACCGCGGCGCTCCGTCGCCCCTTGCCGTCACCGGCGTCACCCGATGCCCTGACCCCCGTCCCTCGACCTCCCCGCCACCGCCGCACACCGTTGCCGCCCCGTCCACACCACCGTCGCCGGAGCACCACCACCACCCGGACCTCGTCGCCTCCTACCTCCCGCCGGCGTCGCCTCACCTCCCAGCCGACGCGGTCGCCGGATCGTCGTCGCCCCGTCCTCATCCCTCCCGATCCAGAATCGGTTGGCTGGACTCGACTGCCACGAACGCGACGCCCGCCGCTCGGCCTCGTCGCCCCCGGACCTCTCCCTCGCCGGATCTCCTCCCCTACGTCGCCGCGTCCCCATCCTCCTCCTCAATGGCCTCCCTCGAGCCTCGCCGCCCCCTGGTCTCTACTCGTTCGTGAGGACCCCAACTCCTCTCCTCCTCTCCGCTGTCTCCGTGCGCACGTACATGCACGCGCTCACCGTCGTCCCCATCGCCCGCAACAGCCACGGCCATCCGCCGCTGCTCTCGCTGAGCCGTCGCGCCTCCGCGCTCTGCTGCCCGCCTCTGCCTGGCGCTGCGGCCTCGACGCGCCCCGTCATGTGCTGCTTCTGCTGCCCACGGGTTGTGCCGCCGCCGCCCGGCTTCGGCCACTCATCGCGGCGCCGCTCGGAGGCCCCGCGTCCTTTGCCCCGAGCCCAGCACCGTTCCCCGCCTCCTTCCCATCACCGCGACCACCCGCGACCCATGATTGCGCCCGCCAGGCTGTCGCCCGGGTTCGCAGCTTCGCCCGGCGCCCGCAACAGACGACGCCGCTTAAGCCCCTTGTGCCTATGGCAAACGGGGCCCATGCCCAGAATGAAAATAAAAAAAGAATTAATTAAAAAAATAATAAATTAATAAATAGTAATTAAAACTAATTAAAATATTAATTAATTAATTTAATTAATCCTGGTTAGATTAACCTAATCACTTAGTTTAGTTAATTAATCTGTTAGGTTAGTCAACAGTCAATGACAGCTCGGACCCACATGTCAGTTTGACACGCCAATGTTCGTTGACTGGCCGACGTCATGATGACGCCAGATACACTGTTCTGGATAATGTTAGAATTAAATAATTAAATAAATCCTAAAAATGAATTAAATCTTTTAAAATTAATATAAAATAAACCGTAGCTCAGATGGGAAAACTTTGTACATGAAAGTTACTCAGAACGACGAGACGCTTCGGATCACGCTGACCCGTTAAATCGCCACACATCCCTAACATATCGAACACGCATAACTTTCCCTCCGGATCACCGTCTGAAACGCGAAACACCGGGATACTTTCCGGATGTTCCCCCTTTCGCCGGTATCACCTACTACCGCGTCAGGGCACACCTAACCCCGCTCATTGTCATGTCATGCGTCGTCATGCTTATGTTTGCATTTGTATTTACTGTTTCTTCCCCCTCTTCTCTTAGGTAGACTACAAAACCGACGCTGCTGCTGCCCAGTTCGACTACGGAGTTGACGACCCCTCTCTTGCCAGAGCAACCAGGCAAGCCCCCCCTTGATCACCAGATATCGCCTATTCTACTCTATACTGCTTGCATTAGAGTAGTGTAGCATGTTACTGCTTTCCGTTATACCTATCCTGATGCATAGCCTGTCCTTGCTACTACTGTTGTTACCTTTACCTGCAATCATACATGCTTATTATAGGGTGCTAGTATTCCATCAGTGGCCCTACATTCTTGTCCGTCTGCCATGCTATACTATCGGGCCGTGATCACTAGGGAGGTGATCACGGGTATATACTATATACTTTATACATGACACATGTGGTGACTAAAGTTGGGTCAGCTCGTTGAGTACCCGCAAGTGATTCTGATGAGGGGGCTGAAAGGACATGTGGCTCCATCTCGGTAGAGGTGGGCCTGGGTTCCCGACGACCCCCGACTGTTACTTTGTGGCGGAGCGACAGGGCAGGTTGAGATCACCTAGGAGAGAGGTGGGCCTGGCCCTGGTCGGTGTTCACGGATACATAACACGCTTAACGAGATCTTGGTATTTGATCTGAGTCTGGCCATTTGGTCTATACGCGCTAACCAGCTACGCTGAACAGCGATTATGGGCACTCGACGTCGTGGTATCACCGAAGCACTTCGTGGCGTCGGCGGCGCTACCGGATTGGAACGTAAGCCCGCTCTTGTATTAAGGGGCTAGTTCGCTTCCGGCCACAGACGCAACGTGGAGGTGTGCTATGGGCGATGGGCCCGCACTCAGGCGCTTAGGTTTAGACCGGTGTCTTGACCTCTCTGTTGTGCCTAGGTGGGGCTGCGACGTGTTGATCTTCCGCTGCGGGCATGACCCAGGAAAGTGTGTCCGGCCAAATGGGATCAAGCGTGTTGGGTTATGTGGTGCACCCCGGTTGGGAAGTTAATCTACTCGAATAGCCGTGATCTTCGGTAACAGGACAACTTGGAGTTGTACCTTGACCTTATGACAACTAGAACCGGATACTTAATAAAACACACCCTTCCAAGTGCCAGATACAACCCGGTGATCGCTCTCTAACAGGGCGACGAGGAGGGGATCGCCGGGTAGGATTATGCTATGCGATGCTACTTGGAGGACTTCAGTCTACTCTCTTCTACATGTCAGAATACGGAGGCTGCTGAGCGTAGTCTTGACTGTGATTAGCTACCCCTCTTATTACGGCATTCGCATTCAGTCCACCGATATGGCCTTTTACACATATACCCGTGCATATGTAGTGTAGCTCCTTGCTTGTAGTACTTTGGATGAGTACCCACGGTTGCCTTGTTCCCCTTTTCCCTCTTTCTTTACCCGATTGTCGCAACTGCAGACGATAGAGCCCAGGAGCTGTGACGCCATCGTCGATGGCGACTACTACCCCGGAGGTGTTTACTACGTGCAGCAGCCCGACGATGACCAAGAGTAGTTAGGAGGATCCTGGTAGGAGGCCTGCGCCTCTTCGATATGTATCCCAGCTTTGTGCTAGCCTTCTTAAGGCAAACTTGTTTAACTTATGTACTCAGATCAGATATTGTTGCTTCCATGACTCGCCTATGATCGAGCACTTGTATTCGAGCCCTCGAGGCCCCTGGCTTGTATTATGATGCTTGTATGACTTATTTTATTTTAGAGTTGTGTTGTGATATCTTCCCGCTGAGTCCTCGATCTTGATCGTACACGCGTTATGCAGTATGATTAGTGTACGATTGAATCGGGGGCGTCACAAGTTGGTATCAGAGCCGACTGCCTGTAGGAATCCCCCTTCCAACTCCTTGGCCGAAGTCGAGTCTAGACTTCACAAAACTTTTACTAACATGGCTGTGCGGCCCATGGGCCCACGTCGCCATTGGGTGGTACTAGGATCTTTTACTCCTCGACCTTTACTCTGGACTCGAACTCTCTTCTACTCGGGTTAAATGATTTTTACTAACTCGACTCTAGGTTCTCGATAATACTTTCTCGGAGAGCCTCTTCGTCCGGATGATTACTTGGTGCACGAAGGATTCTGAAGATACCTTCCGATATTCTCTTGAGACCTTGTGCCAATCGCGTTTGCAATTCCCTTCCACCATCAACCCTTATGGATAACTACTTGCGCTTGTTATTCTTACATTCATCCCCGCTTGGTCTTGTTATTACAAGATACCCCGAAATACTAAATCGTTGTTTCGATAATCCTTTGAGCTTCTTGCCTTGCTGTTCTTTGTCACCTGAATACCCCTACGAATAATTCTCGCACTTATCGAGTATCCGCTCATCCCCCAGTTGTTCATGTGTTTCACAATGGTCTTCGAAATACTATTCGATCCTCCAAAAATCCTTAGCAGCTTTATTGCTCTGCAAATACTTGTCTACTTGCATTATGTATGCTTCCCATATATCCGCAATATTCACTAGTATCTTTTGACACCGTCATTTTGATCCTATTGATTCCACATGTGCGAATGCACACAATCATCTATCAACCCTTCTAAATCATCTTTCCGGCTCGGACATCATTTTTGAACATGAGCTGGTTCTCGACTCAAACTATTTGTCGTCAATTGTGCCTCCGGTATATCCAACTTATCCATCCTTGATCAGAGCGACTGCTTCTGATCCTTTGTTTTGGAAATCGAAATTCCTTTGTTATCTAAGCATCGAATTATTCCGATGTTCTATAATATGATGCCCGTGCATTCTTATTCCTCTGGTTGAGTACCGATGCTCACATCAGATCCCTTGTGGACAATCGGTTCCTTTGTTGGATTTTATCCGACAGTGTCATTCATATTGAATAACCTTGAGAGCCTTTCCATGGGTATATAATGCCTTTGGTAAATTGTATCATCTGCTTTTGAACAATGCTCTACTTTCGAGCTTGTATTATTTACCCCGAAGTTTGTGGTATATGTTCGTAAGATGCCCTGACGGGTTGAACCTATGCCTTCCTTAATATGTGTGGACTCGGAAGTTTTCACGGGTCATACTCATCTGGTATTTCACCAGGTAAAATTTTCAACACTAATGCCATTATCGAAGCGAGAAGTGAATGTAAGGTTATGCTTTGGAGAAGTGGGAGTCGACCTTGAACTTTGTGTTCATGCCCATGGACCCGAGGTGGAACTTATCATGGAAGCTTCTCGTAGTAATAATAATCCCTTTGTTATGACTTCTTCTCTTATCTATGCTTGGTCTTTTGTGGCCGTGGTTTCGACCATATTGTTCTTCTTTGATCCCATTTCTTGGACAAGTTTAAGTGCTTGCCTTCTGCAAATGATTTCACTTGTCCAACCTCTATCCCTCTCTACCCTTGAGTATAAACTCTGGTATCTCAAGAATATCATGGAATTGCATAACTTATTATGAGTTCTTCATCAACTATTATTTCTCACTGATTCCAATTTTCTCGGGTTCTGGGTTGTCGTCAACCGAAAACACTGATAAGTGAATCAATTCCGCACTTTGATTCGATAACTCTAAGTATTCTTCATTGCTTATGAGTTCATTAATCCTTCAAGTCATTGCTAGCCTGATCGGCTATATCACTATCTTGCAACTTGTTAACTGTGCTACCCGGCCCCTCTTTCCGGAGCACAGATTTAGATGGTAAGCTAATCTTCCGTGATCTTCCTCGTCATGTCATTTCTCCTTGAACAGGCTTGATTTTGAGTTTGTGTCGTACCCATGGTTCCAATAACCTTTCGCTTCATCATTCCTTTGACTCGATGTCGTCGCTGATTGATTACATCTTCATGAAATCTCTCGACAAATGTGTCGTGATCATCATCAACCTTATGAGATCTTCCAGGATATCAATCGAATTCATGAAGAGAAATACCATCCTTGCCCTCGATGAGTCGTGTTATCATCGGCCACCTTATTGCCTTCCCTCCGACACAAACTTCTTCGTGTTTTGTGTTATACCTTGAGTCCGTTGCTACCCAGCATTGTTCTTCTTTACATTGGAGTATTACCATCTTTTATGTCAAAAATGTTGTGAGGATTTCACCACCTCTTAAGAAATTCTTGTTACCATGATGCTTCTCGCCACCACCATTCTTTTCTTGGCCCCCATGTTGAGTGAACTCTGTTGTGGGAATTTGATATCTCTAGCAACCCTATTATTTTGAAGTGAACGGCCGATAGTTTCGTTATCGAATCACCATTCTAACTTTGAACGTCCTACTTGGTCCATATTTCCAGGTGCATTTTCGTTCAATATTTAATTGTGGAAATCCATCCTTTGGAAATCTTGATGAATTGTCGTTGAGTCCATCAGCCTCATCCTCTTCCTCTCCTTGGTTTAATGATGAACTCTTGTTTTGGAACTCGCTCACACAGTTCAATTCCCGAGAATCTTACAATGTCATCTCGACAATTGGTGTTGCACCTTTCTTCTCGGGCATCGTGAATCTGAGTTATCCTGCCACCTATCTGAACTGAATCTCGGTCAGATATGATGGTTGGAACATACTTTCAAGAGTTATAACATTGGTCCTCTTATGACTCGGTAAGGTGATGTTATGCCTAGCACACCTGGCCGGAGGACCTAGTGTTATAGTTTCCTTTTTAACAAGGTTAATCATTCTTCCATGAGGAAACTGTAAGACTTATTTTTTAAGTTGCTTCTGACGGATCCTTTGTGTATCCAAAGTCTGACCTTTGCTTGAAGACCATGTCAATGCTATCTCGAAGCATGACTGTGGTAATCCAATTTTCGATAAGAGCATTTGAAGCACAATGCTAAATTTTCTTTAGCATTTATCCTAACATCGTTGTATGGGCAATCTCATGAGATTCCTCCCCCCTTACCTAAATGGTTTTGGTACTTTCTATCCTGTCATGGATAGCATGCTCCGCTTATCCTTGGGAAGGATATACCCCCGAAATATGTGTGTATACACATTTTCCCTTCCATTGTTCTGTTTAAACCTGATAATCACTTTTACTTTCCATTGGTTTGTTTAAACCTTCTTGTGATTTATATAATATAAGCAGTAATATTCCCTGCTTATGTAAACACCTCGTTGTACCACTCTATCAGTAAGACCCTGTTACTATTGTTGCTGACATTCCGGTAGCCACCGATGGACGAGAACCTTCCTATTGGCCCGCCTCGTTCAACAAGCAGGAAAATGGTTCTCTTCGTCCCTCACCCTTGGTATCGATGTTGTTGCCGACATAATTGACAGGCTACCCTCTGACAGGCCTTGCTATCATGGCCATGCAAGATGTCGGCCCCCTTCCTACTTTCAACCACATGGTGGGCCCATAACCCACAGTTCCACAGGATCGGAACCTGACTCTCCTGTACACCCCCTGTTCCCAAAGTTATTCCTCCCGCGTGGACTCGTACATAATTCATGAGCCACCTTCCGATGAGATCATCAATTCTGGCATCGAACACAATAATTATTCCATCGCTTGAAACGCCTTTCACCTTATGACTAGGCATTGAACGGTTGCCTATCCACTTGAAACTCCTTATATCACCTTCTTAATTTACTCTCGATGACTTTCTTGAATTTCAACTCGAGAGGTGACTCTATAGCTCGTTCTCTGAGATAACCCCTAGGTACTTAACATGTATTGAGCTTCGTACTTCATGAGTTTTCCCCCTTATCTTTTTCATAAGTACGATGGAGACCCCGAAGGAAGAATGACGACTTCATCATGATGCCCGTATGCATTTAATGGAAGACATCAACGCTATGGATCGACCTCTTCGAGAAGAGCATCCAACACCGAGAAGACTCGTTAGAATTTCGTAACCAAATCCCTTCCCCCTTACTCCCCCTCTTAAATCTCGGGACGAGATTTCTTGTAGTGGAGGAGAATTGTGACGCCCGGATAATTAAGCTACAATAAACCTATGTTAATGATGCCACGCCACCATGGTTACTTTTCCTAATCTCGCGATGATTCAAATCTCGTTCCTATTCAATTTCAAAGTCGAGTCAAATGATAAAAGTTTTCAAATATTAAAACTAAAATGTTCTGGATGTGACAAATAATTCATAAGTAGTATAGGTGAAGAAACCCTACTTTTATAAAACGTTTAAATTCAATAAGATGAATAAAATAAGAGCGAATTTTTTTATTTAAATAATATTAAATAACAAATAATTACAAAACTATTTTTGGTTTAGGTAACTAGTTAATGTGGCAGTGGCATATTTGGTAACATCAAATTAGGTGCCATTTTGGTATTTTACTAAAACAAAAATAAAAGGGAATTAAGCAATAAAAAGAAAAAGAAAAGAAAAAGATAAGAAAACAAAAGAAAGGAACCCCCCCCATGGGCCAACCGACCCAACAGACCGGCCTACCCCTGTCCACCTAACCCACTACTAACCCCCCACTCTCCGTAACCCTAACCCACGACCGCACAACCCCCCCGATCCCCACGCCCCTCCTCTGCCCGATCCCTTCTGGATCCAGGGCCTCGCCCTCGACGCCGATCGGTGCCTTCGGCGCCACCGCGGCGCTCCGTCGCCCCTTGTCGTCGCCGGCGTCACCCGATGCCCTGACGCCCCGTCCCTCGACCTCCCCGACTGGATCTGGGCCGCACCCGGCGCCCGCCACCGCCAGACACTGCCGTTGCCCGTCCACACCACCGTCGCCGGAGCACCACCACCACCCGACCTCGTCGCCTCCTACCTCCTGCCGGCGTCGCCTCACCTCCCAGCCGACGCGGTCGCCGGATTGTCGTCGCCCCGTCCTCATCCCCTCCCGATCTGTAATCGGTTCGGCTGGACTCGACAACAGACGAACCATGACGCCCGCCGGCCTCGTCGCCCCGGACCTCTCCCTCGCGGATCTCCTCCCCACGCCGCGCGTCCCCGTCCTCCTCCTCAACGGCCTCCCTCGAGCCTCGCCGCCCCCTGGTCTCTACTCGTCCGTGAGGACCCCAACTCCTCTCCTCCTCTCCCCTGTCTCCGTGCGCACGTACATGCACGCGCTCACCGTCGTCCCCATCGCCCGCAACAGCCACGGCCATCCGCCGCTGCTCTCGCTGAGCCGTCGCGCCTCCGCGCTCTGCTGCCCGCCCGCTGGCTGCGGCTTCGACGCCCGTCATGTCGCTGCGCTGCCCACGGTTGTGCCGCCGCCCGGCCGGTCACTCAACGCAGCGCCGCTCGGAGGCCCTGCGTCCTTGCCTCGAGCCCAACACCGTTCCCGCCTCCTTCCCATCACGCGACCACCGCGACCCATCGGTTGATTCGCCGCCAGCCGCCATCGCCCGGTTCGCTATTCGCCGGCGCCAAGAACTCGCCAAGACGACGACCGCTAAGCCCCTTGTGCCTATGGCAAACGGGGCCCATGCCGAGAATGAAAATAAAAAAGAATTAAATAATAAATAATAAATTAATAAATAGTAATTAAAACTAATTAAAATATTAATATATCTAATTTAATTAATCCTGGTTAGATTAACCTAATCACTTAGTTTAGTTAATTAATCTGTTAGGTTAGTCAACAGTCAATGACAGCTGGGACCCACATGTCAGTTTGACACAGTCAATGCCCTGTTGACTGCTGACGTCATGATGACGTCAGCATACACTGTTCTGGATAATGTTAGAATTAAATAATTAAATAAATCCTAAAAATGAATTAAATCTTTTAAAATTAATATAAAATAAACCGTAGCTCAGATGGGAAAACTTTGTACATGAAAGTTACTCCGAACGACGAGACGCTTCCGGATACGCAGCCCGTTCGTCCGCCACACATCCCTAAC
This sequence comes from Aegilops bicornis, assembly GCA_021605145.1. Classification (NCBI taxonomy): domain Eukaryota; kingdom Viridiplantae; phylum Streptophyta; class Magnoliopsida; order Poales; family Poaceae; genus Aegilops; species Aegilops bicornis. Next base: position 437,301,254 of record CM038672.1, on the reverse strand, counting down.
ATATCGAACACGCAACTTTCCCCTCCGGATCACCTGTCCGAAAACGCGAAACACAGGGGATACTTTCCCGGATGTTCCCCCTTTCGTCGGTATCACCTACTACCGCGTTAGGGCACACCTAACCCCGCTCATTGTCATGTCATGCGTCGTCATGCTTATGTTTGCATTTGTATTTACTGTTTCTTCCCGCTCTTCTCTCCGGTAGACTATTTAAACCGACGCTGCTGCTGCCCGATTCGACTACGGAGTTGACGACCCTCTCTTGCAGAGCAACTAGGCAAGCCCCCCTTGATCACGAGATATCGCCTATTCTACTCTATACTGCTTGCATTAGAGTAGTGTAGCATGTTACTGCTTTCCGTTATACCTATCCTGATGCATAGCCTGTCCTTGCTACTACGGTTGTTACCTTTACCTGCAATCCTACATGCTTAGTATAGGGTGCTAGTATTCCATCAGTGGCCCTACATTCTTGTCCGTCTGCCATGCTATACTATCGGGCCGTGATCACTAGGGAGATGATCACGGGTATATACTATATATTTTATACATGATACATGTGGTGACTAAAGTCGGGTCAACTCGTTGAGTACCCAGAATCGATTGATGAGGGGCTGAAAGGACGGTGGCTCCATCCGGTAGAGGTGGGCCTGGGTTCCCGACGGCCCCGATCGTTACTTTAGGCGGAGCGGCAGGGCAGGTTGAGACCACCTAGGAGAGAGGTGGGCTGCCTGGTCGGCGTCATGAGATACGTAACACGCTTAACGAGATCTTGGTATTTGATCCGAGTCCGGCCATTTGGTCTATCTGCGCTAACCAGCTCTGGGAATGCTTATGGGCGCCGACGTCGTGGTATCAGCCGAAGCACTTCGTGACGTCACGATCGAGCGACGCTACCGGATTGGAACGTAAGCCCGCTCTTGTATTAAGGGGCTAGTTACGCCCGTCACAGACGCAACGTGGAGGTGTGCTATGGGCGATGGGCCTGCACTTGTGGCGCTTAGTTTTAGACCGGCGTCTTGACCTCTCTGTTGTGCCTAGGTGGGGCTGCGACGTGTTGATCTTCTGCGGCGGGCATGACCCGTAAAAGTGTGTCCGCCAAATGGGATCAAGCGTGTTGGGTTATGTGGTGCACCCTGCAGGAAGTTAATCTATTCGACTAGTCGTGATCTTGATAATGTGGCGACTTGGAGTTGTACCTTGACCTTATGACAACTAGAACCGGATACTTAATAAAACACACCCTTCCAAGTGCCAGATACAATCCGGTGACCGCTCTCTAAACAGGGCGACGAGGAGGGGATCGCCGGGTAGGATTATGCTATGCGATGCTACTTGGAGGACTTCAGTCTACTCTCTTCTACATCTTTGCAAGGCGGAGGCTACCGAGCGTAGTCTTTGACAGGATTAGCTACCCCTCTTATTACGGCATTCTGCGATTCGGTCCACCGATATGGCCTTTTACACATATACCCGTGCATATGTAGTGTAGCTCCTTGCTTGCAGTACTTTGGATGAGTACTCACGGTTGCCTTGTTCCCCTTTTCCCTCTTTCTTTACCCGATTGCTGCAACAGACGATGGAGCCCAGAGCGACGCCACCGTCGATGGCGACTACTACCGGAGGTGCCTACTACTACATGAAGCCGCTTGACGGCGACCAGTGAGTAGTTAGTAGGATCCCAGTGCAGGAGGCTGCGTCTCTTCGACCAGATCCCGGTTTGTGCTAGCCTTCTTAAGGCAAACTTGTTTAACTTATGTACGTATTTCAGATATTGTTGCTTCACGACTTCGTCTATGATCGAGCACTTGTATTCGAGCCCTCGAGGCCCTGGCTTGTATTATGATGCTTGTATGACTTATTTTATTTTAAAGTTGTGTTGTGATATCTTCCCGTGAGTCCCTGATCTTGATTGTACACGTTTGCGTGTATGATTAGTGTACGATTGAATCGGGGGCGTCACAATACCTGCCTCTAGAAGCTTTAGTATTTCTTTTCTTACCACCTCTTTCATTTTAGGATTCAGCCGTCGTTGATGATCAATAACTGGTTTGGCATCTTTCTCCAAATTTATTTTATGTTGACATAGAGTGGGACTAATGCCCTTAAGATCATCAAGAGTATATCCAATAGCAGCACGGTGTTTCTTCAGAGTTTTCAATAATCTCTCTTGTTCATGCTCTCAAAGGTTAGCACTAATAATAACAGGATATATCTTCTTTTCATCAAGATAAGCATATTTAAGATTATCAGGCAACTGTTTAAGCTCACACGGGATCACCCTTGCACTACCAGGGAAAACCCTAGCAGTGGCGCTGGTTTTGTGCTCACTAGTAGCGCGGGTAGGCGCTCTACTAATAAGGCGCTACAACTACTGCTTAGCGAACGCTGCGTTCAAGACGCGCCATCGCTAGGACGAATAGCTGCACCGTTTGTTCACTCCCACGCTACTGCTAATGTAACTACTGGCAGCGTGTTTTCTCTCCATCGCTACTAGTATTCTTTTATTATTATTTCATTTTTAGTTTATTTATTCGCCATCGTACAAATATTGATACAATACCAGTTATGAGGTTTACATCATTATGTCCATAACAGTTTCAAATGAAGGTGGATTAGGTTCAAGTGGAGGCAATATGTGGTGCATGTCAAAAGTATACTACTAATCCAAACTTGATCTAGTTTGGACTAGTAGTACTTTTGATGTGCACCACATGTTGCCTCCACTTGAATCTAGCCAAAGACAAGATATTTAATCATCATCATGGTCATTACCACCAACAGTATTTATTTAATCACCACTAACACTAGCTAATAATAATCATCATAGTAATTGCCACCAACACTAGCTATTTTATCATCATAGTAATAGTGTAGCACATCATCATCCCGAAACTCATTTCTAGCTAGCTAATCACTCCTGCTGCTCTCTCTTAGGTAAAACAACATAAAACATGTGTAGCTCTCCTCCTTGATCAAGTTGGAGCATGCAGATGAACCTGTCTCCTAATCGTGGGTAGCGCCTGCTTTGCTGCCCCTAGTACTTCTCTGCGCTCCCCCATCACATATTTGGTCCAGTCTTGCACTATTAAGCATCCGTCGCTAATCTTGAATGCACTAAAGTAATCAGAGGATATCTTGGCCAGAAGTGATAATACTCATGGTACCTTTAGTCTCGATCCAATAAGGCACAACATTCATCGGGAGTCCCTGTTGAAGAACATCAGATGGTAACATACTTAGCAATGAAGTTTAGCTTCAAAAATAATGTATGGAAAAAGATGCACTGAGGACAAATAGTAAAAATCTTACCATCCTTCCTAAATAGATGTGACCGTAGTTCATTATGAACACTATTGGTCGCACGTTTTCAGTACTAACATTTCTAAATCCAGGAAGAAAATTTGTCTTGACAATATCAAGATCCTCAAGCCATGAAACATAATGACTTAGCTCCTCGCAGTTTAGTTCAGCCTCGGGATAGTAGTAGGTCTTGTCTACCAAGCGCTGGACATGTTTGCTTGCACCGAAATAAGCTGACAATACAAATTAGTTGTCAACTATTTTTGAATAAACAATATCAAAGACATAAATATGGTTGAGAAACTTACATAATGGTATAATCGAGGCGTACGCACATCGACCCGGATGTCGGTATTACCTTCAATATCATCTTCCTGGACGAATACCAAAGGTGATAACCATATCAGGCTCAAATGCATAAGTCTTGCATAGTGCTCGCCATGTTTTGCATCCAAAATAGGTGTAGTCATCTGAATTGTATAATTTTGCATGGAAAATATAACCATGCTCGGTCTTCAAATAAACTTTGTTTACCTCCGTAGTATGACTGAAACCTATCTTATCCAATACAAAACTCTTGCATGGCGGGGATACGCTAGTAGAATAGTAAAAAATATAAGTTGAAGCAAATGAAGCAGATGTCATGCTTAATTACGAAAAAAGACTTGTCGTTATGACTTCATCAGATCCACTTCAAAGTTCTCGTCTAGCTTGATGTCAAGCGCCTATCATCATCTAGGAAGATTCCGTCACGACAGTCAGCGCTGCCTTCGCAGATTTGCAAATACCGAAATCCTTTTCGTCAGCCGACATTTCCTATGTTCATAGTTAAAACATTAATTGAAAATTGATCAAGACAACTACCAGGATACTCAACACACAAATCCGGGGCACTCGATATTTCCTACATATTCGGCACAAGTCATGCCAAAATTCACGGAAAAATCCGGCATGATCTTTGCTAAAATAGGACATATCGAAAGCGCTTGAAATTTGCCGAACGGAAATGAATCAACACTCCGCAAAACATAGGCCACTCGGAGGTGTAACCTGCAAACATGACCGACCACTTGGATATTGAGCAACACAAGATATACATTTCAAAATATCTTATAGGACTCAAATTAGCATGCATTCAATAAGCAAAAGTAAATCATCTCATGCGTCCGTACATCGTCGAATATTATCACTAATACATCACGAATATTGTCATACATATAACATCACTAATACAACTAAAACCCTAGCACACGACGGGTACCGGCGCGGGCGGTGGACACCCACAGAGAAGGAACCATCACGGGATCCTAGCTCCAGTGAGATCCCTGGAGAACCCGCCAGTATTGGAGAACTCGTGCTCCAACGCAAACAAGTAGCGACGGACGCGCGTCCTCCTCATCGACACGGTGACGCACCACCTCCGCGGTGTCTCGAGCCTCTGGACCGCCATCGCCCACGCGACCGCCACCAAAGAAGGTTCGGGTCAACGACATGTCGGCTCCTCACCAACCTCGCGCTTCGGTAGGTAGCGCCCCAAGTACCACTCGACGAGCCCAGTCCCGGACATGGCCCATCTGGTCAAGGTGTGTCGCCCTCCGCCGACTTCGACGACGAGGATGCGGGATAGGCATCGTCCACGTCGATGCGGGAAAAATTGCTTTAACTAAAAATTAGCAACAAGTTCTTACTAACTAGTTATATTAATTCAACTAGTTCTTACTAAAAATAAACTTACTTTAAATAAAAATATTCTAATACCTAATTAGTACCTAGTTCTTACTAACTAATTAGTACCTAGGAACTACTGCCCTAATTACCATCTAATTTGATGAACCTATAGGGGTGGAAAGTGGTAGCGGATATTCCAATTATCCAACTATAAACTGAAATAAGTGGTCAAATTTTACTCGTTTTATGATTCATCTTAGAAATTTGATTCATTTCCACCCTTACATGAACCCTAACTCATTTGTCGCATCCGCATCCGATTTGTCTCCACTCTTACATGAACCCTAACTGATTTGATGCAACTAAAATATAAAAAAAACCTAGGCAGAGGTAGGGAGAGGGAGGAGGCGTGCTCACCTCGGGTGCCTGCGACAATGGAGGGCAGGCGGCGTTGAGGTCGGGTCGGGGCTCGGGCGTGGGCGGATGGCAGCGTCGAGGTCGGGTCAGGCGGGCGTCTGGGCGGCGTTGAGGCCGGGGCGGCGGCGTTGAATCTGGGGTCAAGGCGAGAGGGTGTAAGGAGAGGCTGCTGGCGACAGGCGGCGAGAGTGTGGACAGTTGGATTTGGGGAAGTGACCGTGGGGAAGGACGAACCCGTGGTTAAGTCGAGAGGTAGCAAGAGCGCTGCGTTCCAGAAGAGCGCTACTACTACGTTAGCTACGGCTCCGGGATACACGCCATCGCTACTCCTTTCTCTTTTCCCTTTTTCATTTAGTTTTCTTCACATTTTATTTTTTCCTTTCACCTTATTCTATTTCTTTCATTTTCGATTACCTTTCTGCTTGCTTTCCATTTAATTTTATATCCTTTAGCAAAGAGCGAGTTTAATATAAAATGTTGCTACAAATAATGTAGCGGTAGCGCCGTTCATTATAGGTCGCTACTACTATGTGAAGCCTATCGGCTAAGCCGTGGGAATTTTAGTAGTAACGTGTTTAGGGCAGCACGCTGCCATCGCTAGAACTTTATCTGCAGCGCGGTTTGCCCATGCGCGCTACTGCTAGTTAGCACCAGCGTGCTTTTTTGACCCTCGCTGCTGCTAAAGTTCTGTGTATAAGGTTTTCCCTAGTAGTGTTGGGTGGAGGAGGATCCCCTAGGATTTCAACAGGCAAATTGTGTTTCAGAATAGGTTCATGTTTAAAGAATACTTCATCTATTTCCCTTCTTTCATTCATACACATATCATTCTCATGGTCTAGCAAATATTGTTCTAAAGGATCACTAGGAGGTACAACAATAGAAGCAAGACCAATAATTTCATCCTTACTAGGCAATTCTTCTTCACGGTGTTGTCTACTAAATTTAGAGAAATTTAACTCATGAGACATATCACCCAAACCAATAGTAACAACATTCTTTTCGCAATCTATCTTAGCATTAACAGTGTTCAAGAATGGTCTACCAAATATAATGGGACAAAAGCTATCTTGTGGGCAAGAACAAGAAAATCAGCAGGATATTTAGTTTTCCCACACAAGACTTCAGCACCTGTAACAATTCCCATTGCTGATATAGTATCTCTATTGGCAAGTTTAATTGTAACATCAATACCTTCTAACTCAGCAGGTGCAATTTCGTGCTTAATTTCTTCATATAAAGTATGAGGTATAACACTAGCACTAGCACCCATATCACATAAGCCATGATAACAATGATCCTCTATCTTAACAGAAATAACAGGCACGCCTACCACAGGTCTATGTTTATCTTTAGCACAAGGTTTGGCAATTCTAGCAGTTTCGCCGTAGAAATGAATAACATGCCCAACAATATTATCAGCTAAGAGATCGTTAACAATAGCAATATTAGGTTCTACTTTAACTTGCTCAGGAGGTGTATAAGTTCTAATATTGCTCTTACGAACCACAGTTGAAGCTTTAGCATGATCCTTTATTCTAACAGGGAAAGGTGGTTTCTCAACATAAGAAGTAGGAACAACAGGATCATTATAAGTGACAGTCTTTTCTTCAACTTTATTAGGTGCATCTACTTTTACTTCTATGGAAGGATGATATTTAAACCACTTCTCCTTGGGGAGATCAACATAAGTAGCAAAAGATTCACAGAAAGAAGCTACTATCTCAGAGTCAAGTCCATATTTAGTGCTAAACTTACGGAAAATATCGGTATCCATAAAAGATTTAACACAATCAAACTTAGGTGTCATACCTGACTCCTTACCTTCGTCGAGATCCCAATCTTCAGAGTTGCGTTTAATTCTATCCAATAAATTCCATCTGAATTCAATAGTCTTCATCATAAAAGAGCCAACACAAGAAGTATCGAGCATGGTGCGATTGTTTTCAGAAAGCCGAGCATAAATTTTTCGAAGGATTATTTCTTTTGAGAGCTCGTGATTGGGGCATGAATATAACATTGATTTAAGCCTTCCCCAAGCTTGAGCGATGCTTTCTCCTTCGCGAGGCCAAAAATTATATATATAATTGCGATCATGATGAACAAGATGCATAGGATAATACTTCTGATGAAATTCCAATTTCATTCGTTTATAGTTCCATGATCCCGTGTCATCACATAGCCTATACCATGTCGATGCATCTCCCTTCAAAGATAAAGGGAAAACCTTCTTCTTAACAACATCATCGGGTATACCTGCAAGCTTAAATAATCCACAAACTTTATCCACATATATTAGGTGCTCATCAGGATGCTTTATTCCATCTCCTAAAAAAGGATTATCTAGCAGTTTTTCTAACATACCGAAGGAACTTCAAAGGAACATTTTCATTTGTAATAGGTTCAAGAGGTTGAGGAGCAATTCTTTGCTCTCTTGGTTGGGGTGAAGATACCTTAACAAGCCCTCAGAGGATTACTTTCCATAGTAACAAGTGATGAAATTTCAGAACACTATATAAATTTTTTCCTTACCAAATTCCACCTACCAAAGGCGCTTCACTCCCCGGCAACGGCGCCAGAAAAGAGTCTTGATGACCCACAAGTGTAGGGGATCTATCGTAGTCCTCTCGATAAGTAAGAGTGTCGAACCCAACGAGGAGCAGAAGGAAATGATAAGCGGTTTTCAGTAAGGTATTCTCTGCAAGTACTGAAATAAGTCGTAACAGATAGTTTTGTGATAAGATAAATTGTAACGAGCAACAAGTAACAAAAGTAAATAAAGTGCAGCAAGGTGGCCCAATCCTTTTTGTAGCGAAGGACAAGCCTGGAAAAACTATTATATAAGGAAAAGCGCTCCCAAGGACACATGGGAATATCGTCAAGCTAGTTTTCATCACGTTCATACGATTCGCGTTCGGTAATTTGATAATTTGATATGTTGGTGGACCGGTGCTTGGGTGCTGTTCTTACTTGAACAAACATCCCACTTATGATTAACCTCTATTGCAAGCATCCGCAACTACAATAAAAGTATTAAGGTAAACCTAACCATAGCATGAAACATATGGATCCAAATCAGCCCTCATTTAAGCAACGCATAAACTAGGGTTTAAGCTTCTGTCCCTCTAGCAACCCATCATCTACTTATTACTTAACAATGCCTTACTCTAGGCCCAAATTATGGTGAAGTGTTATGTTGTCGACGTTCACATATCACCACTAGAGGTTAGAAAACATACATCTCATCAAAATTTCGAACTAATACGAAATTCACATGACTACTAATAGAAAGACTTCTCCCATGTCCTCGTGGAACAAACGTAACTACTCACAAAGCATATTCATGTTCATAATCGAGGGGCATTAATATGCATATAGGATCTGAACATATGATCTTCCACCAAATAAACCAACTAGCATCAACTACAAGGAGTAATCAACACTACTAGCAACCTACTAGTACCAATCCCGGACTTGGAGACAAGAATTGGATACAAGAGATGAACTAGGGTTTTGAGAGGAGATGGTGCTGGTGAAGAAGTTGATGGAGATTGCCCTCTCCCAATGAGAGGAGCATTGGTGATGACGATGGCGATGATTTCCCCCTCTCGAAGGGAAGTTTCCCCGGCAGAACAGCTCTGCCGGAGCCCTAGATTGGTTCCGCCAAGGTTCCGCCTCGTGGCGGCGGAGTCTCGTCCTGAAAGGTTGCTTATGATTTTTTCCTTGACGAAAGACCTCATATAGCAGAAGATGGCCATCGGAGAGCCAACAGGGGGCCCATGAGACAGGGGGGTGCGCTCTGGGGGGTAGGGCGCGCCCCCACCCTCATGGCCAGGTGGGTCCCCCTCTGGTGTACTTCTTCCGCTCAATATTTTTTATTATTTCCAAAAATGACTTTCGTGGAGTTTCAGGACTTTTGGAGTTGTGCAGAATAGGTCTCTAATATTTGCTCCTTTTCCAAATGTAATTCCAGCTGCCGGCATTCTCCCTCCTTATGTAAACCTTGTAAAATAAGAGAGAATAGGCATAAGTATTGTGACATAACATGTAAATAATAGCTCATAATGCAACAAAGATCGATATAAAAGCATGATGCAAAATGGAGGTATCAACACCCACTTAGTTTCTTTTGTTGACCTTTCATACATTTATAGCTCTAGTGCATCTGTTGCATGTTAATCCCTACTCCTTGCATTAATATCAATCGATGAGCATCTCCATAGCTCATTGATTAGCCTCGTTGATGTGAGACTTTCTCCTTTTTTGTCTTCTCCACATAACCCCCATCATTATACTCTATTCCACCCATAGTGCTATGTCCATGGCTCACGCTCATGTATTGCGTGTAAGTTTATAGGTTTGAGATTACTAAAGTATGAAACAATTGCTTGGCTTGTCATCGTGGTTGTGCATGATGAGAGCATTCTTGTGTGACGAAAATGGAGCATGACTAAACTATATGATTTTGTAGGGATGAACTTTCTTTGGCCATGTTATTTTGAGAGGACATAATTGCTTAGTTAGTATGCTTGAAGTATTATTTTTTTATGTCAATATGAACTTTTATCTTGAATCTTTCGGATCTGAATATTCATACCACAATTAAGAAGAATTACATTGAAATTATGCCTAGTAGCACTCCGCATCAAAAAAATTTGTTTTTATCATTTACCTACTCGAGGACGAGCAGGAATTAAGCTTGGGGATGCTTGATACGTCTCCAATGTATCTATAATTTTTGATTGCTCCATGCTATATTATCTTCTGTTTTGAACATTATTGGGCTTTATTATTCACTTTTATATTATTGTTGGGACTAACCTATTAACCGGAGCCCAGCCCAGAATTGCTATTTTTTTGCCTATTTCAGAGTTTCGCAGAAAAAGAATATCAAACGGAGTCCAAACGGAATGAAACCTTCGGGAACGTGAATTTTTGGAACGAACAAGATCCAGGAGACTTGGACCCTACGTCAAGCAACCAACAGAGAAGCCACGAGGTAGGGGGCGCGCCTACCCCCGCCCCCCATGCGCGCCCTCCACCCTCGTGGGCCCCCTGTTGCTCCACCGACGTATTTCTTCCTCCTATATATACCTACGTACCCCCAAACGATCAGGAAGGAGCCAAAACCCTAATTCCACCGCCAAGCAACCTTCTGCACTCCACGAGATCCCATCTTGGGGCCTGTTAGAGTTCACCGGAAGGGGCATCGATCACGGAGGGCTTCTACATCAACACCATAGCCCCTCCGATGAAGTGTGAGTGGTTTACCTCAGACCTTCGGGTCCATAGTTATTAGCTAGATGGCTTTCTCTCTCTTTTTGGATCTCAATACAATGTTCTCCCCCTCTCTCGTGGAGATCTATTCGATGTAATCTTCTTTTGCGGTGTGTTTGTTGAGACCCATGAATTGTGAGTTTATGATCAAGTTTATCTATGAACAATATTTGAATATTCTCTGAATTCTTTTATGTATGATTGGTTATCTTTGCAAGTCTCTTCGAATTATCAGTTTGGTTTGGCCTACTAGATTGATCTTTCTTGCAATGGGAGAAGTGCTTAGCTTTGGGTCAGGGGCAGCAAGGCACGTATTGTATTGTTGCCATCGAGGATAACAAGATGGGGGTTTTTATCATATTGCATGAATTTATCCCTCTACATCATGTCATCTTGCTTAAAGCGTTACTCTGTTCTTATCACTACAAAAGAATACACTTCCGTGATGATACGTGTTTGTCACAGTAGGTCGCGTTTTTTGTCATGCATGTACATCCATGACAAATTTATGACAGAATCAAGATAGTCATACATGTGTCGTCAGAAGTGTTCCATGAAATTACCAAAATTATCATCACGGAAGTGTCCACTTCCATGACGATAAATCGCTGGCGTCCACGAAGTGCTTTCGTCAAGGGTGACCGACACGTGGCATCCACCGCTATTTAACGTCGTTAAGCTATCGGGTCGGGTTTTGGATCCGATAACCCGTTAACGGCCCGACCAGTGGGGGATTTTCCACGTGTAAAATCATCATTGGCTAGAGGAAACACGTGTCGGCTCACCGTTGGGACAGATGTCATCCACTCATTGGATGTATACGCCTATGATACGCCGACCGTGGCACGCCCAACAGAGGCCCATTCTCGTGAAAAGGCTGGCCCGCTTGACTTGGTCAAAAGGTGGCGGGCGGCCCATGTAAAGCTCGTTAACGGCCTCGTTCGTATATAGCCCATTTACAGCCCGCTAACCCAAGGCCTGTTACGCCCTATCCGAATTAGGCCCGATGGCGTCATCCGGCCACCCAATATGATTCCAAATTGCTTCACTTCGCCCATGTATGGCCCATGACGTCTTTCGCCCATATGAGGCCCTATGTAACTCTTGGCCTATTAACGGCGGTGGTGAACTGGCCCGTAACGAACAAAGGTATTACTTTACACCCATTAACGGCCGTGGTGAAATCGCCCGTAATGAACAAAGGTATCACTTTATACCCATTAAGGGCTCATTATTCCGTTGGGCCGTTTCCACCATGTTATCTTTCGCTTCTCGATCCCTTTTATTCTTGGGCTCTTTTCCAAAGATTCGTTTACTTACGGCCACATCGCTATTTTTCGCTTATGGGCCAAATTCAGCTCGTGGTTACAATCGGCCTGCTTGTGGTCCGTTAACACGTTGGGTCGCTTTTCATAGCATCATGAAATACGACCTATTAACGATGGCTGTTATGGTCGGCCCATGAACGGACGATTCCAACTCTAGCCCGCTTACGGCCATAATGCGCCTCGTTATTGGCCCATGTTTGGCCAATCGATCATACCGCGTATAAGGCCCATTGATGATACGACCCGTAGAAGGCCCATTGTTTCTACGGCCCGTAGAAGGCCCATTGTTTCTACGGCCCGTAGAAGGCCCATTGTTTCTACGGCCCATAGAAGGCCCACTGTTTTGACGGCCCGTAGGAGGCCGAGTGTCACTACAGTAAATATTAGCCCATGGTTATTGTGGCCTAGTTTTAAAAAAATAGGTTATTGCAGCCACTAGCAAACCACGGAAAAAGAACTGCAATGACTACAAGCAAACAAATAAACAAGACAACAAGGAAATAAATAAGGAAGCAACTTATGCTAGGCTATCACGACTATCACACATATTACATCCACTAGGCATCAAAGTTCGCCATCAGTGCAAATAAACGCGCCGACAAAAGAATATACAAAACTGAGAGCACTTCAGAAGGCACTAGGCCTGGCCAGGTCGGGCCCCCCAAACAGTGAAGAAGTCGAGTAGACCTCGGTTGTGTCAACGATAGATGCATCAACACTAGATTAAAGGCATGATAGTGCGACGGCAGTCCTCGACATCTTCATTGCATCTTTGACTTCAAGTCGGAGCTGAGTGAAGCAAGCCTTTTCGCTTTAAGTTGAGATCAAGAAGTCGAATCGATTGAGGCAACATCGCACAGAGGTTGTCTCACACCTGCTGGTGAGTAGCTTCAACTCACTGTCTTCATCAAGACAGGACCTTGGGGTCATCTCGCTGTCCTCAAGATGGTTTGGCTCACTATCTTCACTAAAGTTCTGCCTGGCATAAGAGACACGACTCTGAAGAGAAACAAGGAGACACGTAACAGGTTTCACAATTATATAAGCAAATAAATGGATATGTTCTGCATAAGGAACATGTTTTTACAACTACAATTTGAAACTGGTAGTTGTTCCAAACATCCTATCAGATGTAAACAGCAAAGCAAACAACAGTGGAGGCAATGATGCCTATCAAAATCTATACTAGAACAAAGTTTGAAGGCTTGAGAAGGATGAACTTACATTACATGTTAACACGGGCTGGACAAAGCCCTTCTCCATGTTGATGGAAGGATAATTCAATAAATTCCCCAAAGAAAATTCTTTATAAGAGTTGCCATTATTCTACATTTTGCAAAGAGTAAATATAGATCAAATAATATTGGAAGAAACAGAGGATAAGGAAGCTCAGGTGCAGACTGATGATACATAATCAAATAGCAATTAATTAAGTACAAAGTTACAAGGCAAAAGGGAGAGAGGTACTGACAAGAGCAATGCAGAGCCCATTATTGTTTTGAGATCGTATGATCCTTTGAGCAAGGAGATTCATCTAAAATTAGTTTTCATACAAGAGAGAAGGTAAGGCACAAGCAGAAATTTAGGAGTTCAAATTTTGAATTGATATCATAGACGATTACTGACTGGGCTCCCAACAGTTCTAATAGGGGTTTGGCCTTTGGAGTAGGGGTAAAGTGTGGTACAATTGGGCCTGTGTTTTTACGTGGCTGCTGATCTATCTGATTTAACAGGTACCACTACCTTTTCCAAATACCTAGTTTGTACTCCTTGAGGATCTGCACTCACCCTCTTCCTTTTGGACATCTATCACGAAAGAACAACATTTGACTGGAAAAACATAGTGTGACGACACATGGAATAGGTACATAAAATGGATAGTTATGGCATATACTCATATATGATGCGTAAACTAAGCAGATGGTGTAACAAGTAGAAGAAATGCAAGAGGTCAGATGCAAAATATGTGTGACCAATACAACTTTGCAAAGTTAGAGCAAGCACCTTGATGGGTGAATAAGATAGGCCATCCTCCACCATGCCAAGTTTGTTAGCGGTGGATCATTCATAATATTCCTCTCGTGCACCCATTCTCATATTCATTATGATAATGTTCAATATCTTACATGCATGAAAACATAAAAACAAGTAAGATTTTCTATGTAATGCAGAAGTGATTCTAATCCAAAACTGCCACCCTGAAAACCCCTTTGTGCTATCTCTGAAATTCTTTTAAAAGATGCCATGCATGCTATAATTTGTTGTGTGCATTAATATAATGTGGCCTACTACTCAAAATATGAGAGCTCCAGAAGTGATGACACTTCGCAGATGATAGCTTCAACATATAGTAAAGAAGAACTAGTCGACTGACTGACATATTCAAAATATACTAAGGAGAACAACTCGACTGACGATCGACCGCAAGAGAAGAGTATCATCTTAAAGAAGAAGCGGAAGAGCAAGCAGATTGAAGATATTACAAGTGTTTCAATACAATGTCGGTTTGCCACCCATGATGAACAAGAGCGCACAGAGAAATACTATTCTTTCCGGTCTCTCCATATGTGGCTCACATGCATTTCGAAACTAAAGTAGGAACATTTAGCTAACCAATTAAACATCTCTCAGTTTTACTAATATCAGCAATAATATCGGATATGAATTTGTACAACTAAGCTTGTTTAGCTCGATGGGTGGAGCAGTGCTATTACGACACGAACCACGTAGGTTGATTGTGGTCATCATAAAATGGGGAAAACATAAGCATGATCAGTACTGTGTTGACAGCTGCAAACCACGCAAAGGGTAGTTAGCAACCGATGTTTGCTTTGAAATAACAACTAAGATTTGGTATGGACAAGAAAGTACGGTCAACAAGTGACAAAGAAATGCAATTATGTTGTCTCTCTATATGTCGCGACATGCATTTGGAAACACAAGTGGGACCTTTAGCTAACCAATTAAATGTGTCGGTTAACTAATATCAAGATCATATCACAATCATATTTGAACAACTAAGCTTTCAATTACGAGTGTTGTGTTGTTTAGCTTGAAGGGTGGAGTAATGCTAGTACGACGTAAAGCACCGACGGAGATCATAGTAGAGTAGATAAAGGGAAAACCCTAAGCATCAAGAGAAAAATCAGGAAAGTGGAACTAGCTGGACCAGTGGGTGGCGCACATGCTTTTCGAAACGAATATAGGAACATTAGGTGACCAATTAAACGTTCTCTATTTTAGTGATATGAGCATCATATCAGATTCGTATTTGAACACGTAAGCTTCGGGTTGAGGTCTTGAGGAGCAGTGCTAGCACGACACGAAGCACCTACGATGATGGTAGTGAATATAAAGGGGAAACCATAAGCTTTTACGAGTATAGTGCCCGTGCCATGGCGGATCTGAAGGTGCAAACCGGACAAAGCTACTGCGCAACCAATGTTTGCTTTCAACTAGCCACTACGATTTGGTACGGACAAGAAAAGTACAGTAAACAAATTACGATCTATTTTCCGGGTGAGATCAATAACTTAAGCACATATGGAAGAGTACCACCTCTCTTGCGACGCCATGTAGGCCTATGCTGATACGTTGAGGGTGCTGCGGGTGCGATGGGTGTCGGCGGCGGGGAAGAAGACTTTAGACGGCAGACGGCCGGGTCGGGGAATATATCCTGTTGCCGTGGATGAGGCGGTCGTAGGAGCGGCAACGGCAAGGTGGACGACAGCGCCGATGAAGCGAGAGGAGGCGATGAAAGGATCCTGGTCCAGCGCCGTGGGTGAGAGACGTTGATACGTGTCCAACATATCTATAATTTTTGATTGCTCCATGCTACTTTATCTACTGTTTTGGACTATATTGGGCTTTATTTTCCACTTTTATATTATTTTTGGGACTAACCTATTAACCGGAGGCCCAGCCCAGAATTGCTGTTTTTTTTGCCTATTTCAGTGTTTCGAAGAAACGGAATATCAAACGGAGTCCAAACGGAATGAAACCTTCGGAAACGTGATTTTCTCACCGAACATGATCCAGGAGACTTGGAGCCTACTCCAAGAAGTAACAGAGGCGGTGACGAGGGTGGGGGGCGCTCCCCCTAGGGCGCGCCCCTGCCTCCTAGGTCCCCTGTAGCTCCACCGACGTACTCCTTCCTCCTATATATACGTATGTACCCCCAAATGATCAGAACAGGAGCCAAAAACCTAATTCCACCGCCGCAACTTCCTGTATCCACGAGATCCCATCTTGGGGCCTGTTCCGGAGCTCCGCTGGAGGGGGCATCCACCATGGAGGGCTTCTACATCATCACCATAGCCCATCCGATGAAGTGTGAGTAGTTTACTTCAAACCTTCGGGTCCATAGCTAGAAGCTAGATGGCTTCTTCTCTCTTTTTGGATCTCAATACAATGTTCTCCCCCTCTCTCGTGGAGATCTATTCGATGTAATCTTCTTTTTGCGGTGTGTTTGTTGAGACCGATGAATTGTGGGTTTATGATCCAGCTTATCTATGAATAATATTTGAATCTTCTCTAAATTCTTTTATGTATGATTGGTTATCTTTGCAATTCTATTCGAATTATCCGTTTGGTTTGGCCAACAAGATTGGTAGTTCTTGCAATGGGAGAAGTGTTTAGCTTTGGGTTCAATCTTGCAGTGTCCTTACCCAGTGACAGAAAGGGTTGCAAGGCACGTATTGTATTGTTGCCATTGAGGATAAAAAGATGGGGTATTTATCATATTGCATGAATTTATTCCTCTACATTATGTCATCTTGCTTAAGGCATTACTCTGTTTTTAACTTAATACTCTAGATGCATGCTGGATAGCGGTCGATGAGTGGAGTAATAGTAGTAGATGCAGAATCGTTTGGTCTACTTGTCTCGGACGTGATGCCTATATACATGATCATACCAAGATATACTCATAACTATGCTCAATTACATCAATTGCTCAACAGTAATTTGTTCACCCACCGTAGAATACTTATGCTCTTGAGAGAAGCCACTAGTGAAACCTATGGCCCCCGGGTCTATTCTCATCATATTAATCTCCATCACTTTTATACTTTCTTTGTTTTTTACTTTGCCTTTTACTTTTTACTTTGCATCTATATACCAAAAATACCAAAAATATTATTTATCATCTCTATCACATCTCACTCTCGTAAGTGACCATGAAGGGATTGACAACCCCTAATCGTGTTGGTTGTGAGGAGCTATCGATTTGTGCAGGTATGAGGAACTTGTGCGTGGCCTCCTACTGGATTGATACCTTGGTTCTCAAAAACAGAGGGAAATACTTACGCTACTTTGCTGCATCATCCTCTCCTCTTCGGGGAAATCCAACGTAGTGCTCAAGAGGTAGCAAGAAGAATTTACGGCGCCGTTGTCGGGAGGCTCACGCAAGAGCAAGTCAAGCACCATACCAAGTACCCATCACAATCCCTATCTCTCGCATTACATTATTTTCCATTTGCCTCTCGTTTTCCTCTCCCCCACTTCACCCTTGCCGTTTTATTCGCCCTCTCTTTTCCGCTTGCTTCTTGTTTGCTTGTGTTACCATGTGCCTTATATTTGCTTGCATCTTTGCTTGCTAAAAGTCTATTGTTATGGATCCACTTAAAGTGTTCTACTTGGATCATCTTCGATCCTTATGCTTTCGTCTTTGAAACCCCAACTAGCCTAGTTGATGGGAAATCTTTAGATGAGCATGCTCATTTTGTGCGTCACGGTTTGTCTGAAAAGGGGAGACTCTTACGGTATCATATATACAGTCTGCTATGCTATGCTTTGAATCTTTGTGAAATGTGTGATTTTACTTGTTGCTCTAAGAGCCCTAAAAAACACCTTCCCTACCTATGTGAGTTCAATGATAATGAAATCTTATCTTCTTATGCAAAGGGTGTTTATAGTTACTATGATACCGAACAAATTGAAGAATTTGTCGTTTTTAAGGGTGCTCATGAAGTTGCTTCTTTGATTGAAAAGTATGATTTTACTCTCAACAAATCTGAAAATTCCATCATACTTAAATATTGCAATGAAAACCTTCCTCATAATGTCTATGTCCAATAATTTATTGAAAGAATGACCGTTGCTTTGGAAGAAAATAATGATATGCATGAATTTATAGATAATGATGATTCCGATGATTTGGTTGAAATATCCCTTGATGAACATGATGCTCGCTATTCTTGTGGCCATGATGCCAATATTTATGAAGACGAATTTGTTATAGTTCCTTATGTTAAAAATGAGATTGTTGCTATTGCCCCCATGTTTGATAGCTCCCTCGATGAAAAGCATGATTTCAATGATTTTATTATAAATTCTCTTGATGTCAATTGTGCTAATAATATGCAAAACCCTAAGCTTGGGGATGCTAGTTTTGATATGTCTACTACTTGTTGCAATGATCATGATTGGGGTGATTCTTCTTATGATCTTGAAAATTTATCTAATCCCCATGATGAATATGAGATTGCTAATATTGTTTGCAATAATATTGAAAGTGGGTTTGGAAGAGTGTCAACTTTAGATCCCACATATTTGGAGAATATTCAATCTTATGAAATTTTTGATAAAAGTGGGTTTGGAAAGGTCATGACTTTAGTTAATGTTAATCCCACTATTTCGGAAGAGTGTCAACTTTGCATGCATGTGGATCGTGTTGAAAATATTTTATGTGATAGATATTTTATTGAATTTGCTTATGATCCCACATGTAATTATTATGAGAGAGGAAAATATGTTCGTAAAATTTTTCATGATAATAAATTACCTCTCGTTATGTTGAGATTGTTATTGTTTCTTTCCGCTTCCTTGCATATGCTAGTTTTTTCTTGCTATGATAATTTGTTTGCCTATAAGATGCCTATGCATAGGAATTATGTTAGACTTAGATGTGTTTGTCACGTGTTTCATGATGCTCTCTTTGTGCTTCAATTCTTGTCATTCTTGCGAGCATCATTAAAATTATCAATGCCTAGCTAGGGGCGTTAAACGATAGCGCTTGTTGGGAGGCAACCCAATTTTATTTTTAGTTTTTTGCTTTTTCTTCTGTTTAGGAATAAATAATCCATCTAGCCTCTGTTTAGATGTGGTTTTGTGTTTTAATTAGTGTTTGTGCCAAGTTAGACCTATTGGATCTTCTTGGATGATAGTTATTTGATCTTGCTGTAATTTCCAGAAACTTTGCACTCAGTGCCCGAATTATTAGAAATCACCAGAATGTGATAAAATACTGATTCCAATTGCTTCTGATCAAAATTTTCTAGGTCTTCTAATTTTGGTAGATTTTTTAGAGTTCCAGAAGTTTGCGTTAGTTACAGATTACTACAGACTGTTCTGTTTTTGACAGATTCTGTCTTGCGTGTGTTGTTTGCTTATTTTGATGAATCTATGGCTAGTAAAATAATTTATAATCCATAGAGAAGTTGGAATACAGTAGGTTTAACACCAATATAAATAAATAATGAGGTCATTACAGTACCTTAAAGTAGTCTTTTGTTTTCTTTCTCTAACGGAGCTCACGAGATTTCTATTGAGTTTTGTGTTGTGAAGTTTTCAAGTTTTGGGTGAATTCTTTTGATGGATTATGGAACAAGGAATGGCAAGAGCCTAAGCTTGGGGATGCCCATGGCACCCCCAAGATAATCCAAGGACACCAAAAGTCAAAGCTTGGGGATGCCGGAAGGCATCCCTCTTTAAATCTACTTCCATCGGTAATTTACTTGGAGCTATATTTTTATTCACCATATGATATGTGTTTTGCTTGGAGCGTCTTGTATTATTTGCGTCTTTTCTTGTTAGTCTACCACAATCATCCTTGCTGTACACACCTTTTGAGAAAGCCATACATGAATTGGAACTTGATAGAATACTCTATGTGCCTCACTTATATCTTTTGAGCTTGATAGTTTTGCTCATAGTGCTTCACTTATATCTTTTGAGCGTGATAATTTTTGCTCTAGTGCTTCACTTAGATCTTTTAGAGCATGGTGGTGGATTTTTTTAAAAGAAACTATTGATCTCTCATGCTTCACTTAGATTATTTTGAGAGTCATTAATAGCATGGTAATTTGCTTAATGTTAATATACTTGGTATTCAAGATATGTGAAACTTTCTTTTGAGTGCGTTGAATACTAAGAAAAGTTTGATGCTTGATAATTGTTTTGAGATATGAAGATGGTGATATTAGAGTCATGCTAGTCGAGTAGTTGTGAATTTAAAGAATACTTGTGTTGAAGTTTGTGATTCCCGTAGCTTGCACGTATGGTGAACCGTTATGTGATGAACTCGGAGCTTGATTTATTTATTGATTGTCTTCCTTATGAGTGGCGGTCGGGGACGAGCGATGGTCTTTTCCTACCAATCTATCCCCCTAGGAGCATGCACGTAATACTTTGCTTTGATAACTTCTAGATTTTTGCAATGAGTATATGAGTTCTTTATGACTAATGTTGAGTCCATGGATTATACGCACTTTTTCCCATCCTTCCACCATTGCTAGCCTCTCTAATACCGCGCACTTTTCGCCGGTATCATACATCCACCATATATCTTCCTCAAAACATCCACCATACCTACCTATTATGGCATTTCCATAGCCATTCCGAGATATATTTCCATGCAACTTTCCACCGTTCGGTTTATTATGACACGCTCCATCATTGTCATATTGCTAGCATGATCATGTAGTTGACATCGTATTTGTGGCAAAGCCACCGTTTATAATTCTTTCATACATGTCACTCTTGTTTCATTGCATATCCCGGTATACCGCCGGAGGCATTCATATAGAGTCATACTTTGTTCTAAGAATCGGGTTGTAATTGTTGAGTTGTAAGAAAAATAAAAGTGTGATGATCATCATTATTAGAGCATTGTCCCAAGTGAGGAAAGGATGATGGAGACTATGATTCCCCCACAAGTCGGGATGAGACTACGGACGAAAAAAAAGAGAAAAATGAAAGAAAAAAAGAGGCCATAAAAAAGAGAAAATGCCCAAAAAAATGAGAGAAAAAGAGAGAAGGGACAATGCTACTATCCTTTTACCACACTTGTGCTTCAAAGTAGCACCAAGATCTTCAAGATAGAGAGTCTCTCATTTTGTCACTTTCATATACTAGTGGGAATTTTTCATTATAGAACTTGGCTTGTATATTCCAATGATGGGCTTCCTCAAATCGCCCTAGGTCTTCGTGAGCAAGCGAGTTGGATGCACACCCACTTAGTTTCTTTTGTTGAGCTTTCATATACTTATAGCTCTAGTGCATCCGTTGCATGGAAATCCCTACTCACTCACATTGATATCTATTGATGGGCATCTCCATAGCCCGCTGATACGCCTAGTTGATGTGAGACTATCTTCCCTCTTTTTGTCTTCTCCACAAGCACCATTCTATTCCACACATAGTGCTATATCCATGGCTCACGCTCATGTATTGCGTGAAGATTTAAAAAGTTTTGAAAATGTTAAAGTATGAAACAATTGCTTGGCTTGTCATCGGGGTTGTGCATGATTTAAATATTTTGTGTGGGAAGATGGAGCATAGCTAGACTATATGATTTTGTAGGGATAACTTTCTTTGGCCATGTTATTTTGAGAAGACATAATTGCTTAGTTAGTATGCTTGAAGTATTATTATTTTTATGCCAATATGAACTTTTGTCTTGAATCTTCGGATCTGAATATTCATATCACAATTAAGAAGATTTACATTGAAATTATGCCAAAGTATCACTCCGCATAAAAAATTCTCTTTTTATCATTTACCTACTCGAGGACGAGCAAGAATTAAGCTTGGGGATGCCTTATATGTCTCCAACGTATCTATAATTTTTGATTGCTCCATGCTACTTTATCTACTGTTTTGGACTATATTGGGCTTTATTTTCCACTTTTATATTATTTTTGGGACTAACTTATTAACCGGAGGCCCAGCCTAATTGCTATTTTTTGCCTATTTCGGTGTTTCAAGAAACGGAATATCAAACGGAGTCCAAACGGAATGAAACCTTCGGAACGTGATTTTCTCCTTGAACGTGATCCAGAGACTTGGATCCTACTCCAAGAAGTAACACAGGCGGTCACGAGGTGGGGGCGCCCCTAGGGCGCTTCGCCTCGTCGGCCCCCTGTTGCTCCACCGACATACTCCTTCCTCCTATATATACCTACATACCCCCAAACGATCAGAACAGGAGCCAAAAACCTAATTCCACCGCCGCAACTTCCTGTATCCACGAGATCCCATCTTGGAGCCTGTTCCGGAGTCTACCGAGGGGGCATCCACCATGGAGGGCTTCTACATCATCACCATAGCCCTCCGATGAAGTGTGAGTAGTTTACTTCAGACCTTCGGGTCCATAGCTAGTAGCTAGATCGCTTCTTCTCTCTTTTGGATCTCAATACAATGTTCTCCCTCTCTCGTGGAGATCTATTCGATGTAATCTTCTTTTTGTGGTGTGTTTGTTGAGATCGATGAATTGTGGGTTTATGATCCAACTTATCTATGGATAATATTTGAATCTTCTCTGAATTCTTGTATGTATGATTGGTTATCTTTGCAAGTCTCTTCGAATTATCCGTTTGGTTTGGCCAACTAGATTGGTAGTTCTTGCAATGGGAGAAGTGTTTAGCTTTGGTTCAATCTTGCTGTTTCCTTACCCAAAGGATGTAAAGGGTTGCAAGGCACGTATTGTATTGTTGCCATCGAGGATAACAAGATGGGGTATTTATCATATTGCATGAATTTATTCCTCTATATCATGTCATCGTGCTTAAGGCATGCTACTGCTTTTTAACTTAATACTCTAGATGCATGCTGGATAGCGGTCGATGAGTGGAGTAATAGTAGTAGATGCAGAATCGTTTCGGTCTACTTGTCTCGGATGTGATGCCTATATAATTGATCATACCTAGATATACTCATAACTATGCTCAATTCTGTCAATTGCTCAACAGTAATTTGTTCACCCACCGTAGAATACTTATGCTCTTGAGAGAAGCCACTAGTGAAACCTATGGCCCCCGGGTCTATTCTCATCATATTAATCTCCATCTCTTTTATACTTGCTTTGTTTTTACTTTGCCTTTTACTTTTTACTTTGCATCTATATACCAAAAATACCAAAAATATTATTTATCATCTCTATCAGATCTCACTCTCGTAAGTGACCGTGAAGGGATTGACAACCCCTAATCGCGTTGGTTGTGAGGAGCTATCAATTTGTGCAGGTACAAGGGACTTGTGAGTGGCCTCCTACTGGATTGATACCTTGGTTCTCAAAAACTGAGGGAAATACTTACGCTACTTTGCTGCATCATCCTCTCCTCTTCGGGGAAATCTAACGCAGTTCTCAAGGGTAGCGGCTCCGGCAAGGTGGAGGATGGGGTGGCAGACGGAGGAGGCTGGCCGCAGTGCGGAGGTTGTCGTGCCGCCGATGGTGTATGAATGGGGAAATGGAGGTTAGGGGGGCGATCTCAAACTTTGGGACGCGCTTCTCTGAAATGGGGGAAAGTTACGAACTTATCCCCCGTTTAAAATTTCAGACACCGCGTCGGTTGGGGATAGGATGGTAATCTTGCATGTCCCAAATATTTGTCGGTAACTATTTCGGGCGAGGAGAGAGTGTTTTGCCACCCACAGTTGGCGCCCACGGTGTATGAATGGGGCTGACATGTAGGGCGGTTGTGTCACGTCTGATGGAAGTTACACATCTGCCCCTATTTAAAATATTAGCCTACATCGATTTTGGATGAGGAGAGTTTGTTTTGCCGCCCACCATGTATGAATGGGGAAATGGAGGAAGAGACACATGTCTTTCAGACGAGCTTGAATCAAATGTGTTTTGCCGCCCACATTTGGCGCCCACCGTGTCTGAATGGGCTCAGAGGCCGTCATGTCACGTCTGATTGAAGTTACTAGTCTACCCCTATCGACAGCAGTGTAAATCCGGTCGATAAGGATGTCAAGTGTCAGGGGTAGACAATAATTTCCATCTCGCAAACACTTGCTTGTGCAGCCCACAAATTATAGTGGGTGTTTAGCCGCTTCGTTCAAAACTTGGGAGAATTAGCATTCACGTTTGCCCTGGGACCTGGCAAACTAAATTCAAATCCAGTTTGTATTTGATTACGAATATCTACAGATAATTATACGTTTTGTTATTTATTTCTTCAAGACCACAACAAAGATTTATTCCACCTTTATATATGATTATGATTTAGAAATGCTGTGATCTTCGAATTCAGTAGGTTGGATACACTCTGATTCAAACAGTTATTTCATCCAATACAATATGCTCACACGAAAAACAGTTCACCTTATGTCAATCATACAAGTACTGAGGATTACCTTGCCTAAAAAATTCGGATCATTACAACACATGGAAAAAATGGAATTCCGGACAACATAGGGGGTCTTGCAACATAATCCATTCAGAGACATGACACAACATGCAAGTACAATAATCTAATGACAATTTCAACTGGTATCTAAAGAAGAACCGGGATTACCTTGGGCTTCAGATAGCAGAAACAGCAGGACCTCCTCCGTCTTCAAATGCAACATTCTTACTTCCTCCAATTCTTGGGTTGCTTGCATAATGCGTGCCGCTAATTCCGTAATTTCCAGCCTCAAGATAAATATTACCTCATTCATGGAAGCCACACCATCTCTTTTCGCCTCTAGTAGAGCCTCAAGCACTATAATATATGTGCTCGATCGCTCTCTGGCGGTGTTGCCTCTGAACTGCTAGCATCTGGTAACATGGATGGCGCACTGCTTCCACAAATAGATTCTAGGGTTGTACATTGTGTCCTAGTGTGAACGGTATCCTGAAAGGTTTCCGCTGGACATAAGTAAGAGAAAGTTATCGTATGATCCAGACAGTAAGCTTACATGGTAAACGACGGACGAATCATTGCCAAGCATGACAAACTATATTTAAATGGTTCGAAGCAGCATCAGCCGAAAAGAAATTAAAATGGTAAGTTGAAAGTTGAAAGGGAGTGTACAACCGCTATATTTAAGTTGCCAAGGCATCTAAGCAGTTGAAATAATCGAGAAAGCACTTAGGTGTGGCCTCATATAAACTACGAAGACAGTCTTGTGATGAAGTTGAGAGGAAAAGTTAAGGACTCAAATGAAATAGGCATGCATTTCTTTACGATAGTATAGCAGGCACTGCTGACATATTGGCCAACTCAGGTATAACGTAACAACAAACAAGCATTCGAATCAAGCAATATAGCAAAGGCATAACCGAACTATTTGTAATTCGGTAGGATTACACGTTGAGTGCACAAGCCAAGAAAGCAGCCCACTCGCATTACATTTAACATGTACTAAGACACACTGGCTTACCATATGTTGATGTGAAGCCTAGCTGCTGTTGCAATGTTCTTTGAAGATATCACAAGATCCCGTGGTTGCAAATCTAGTTGTTGTAGTTTATTACGGACCATCAATTTAGGTAAAATTAATTTTAATCGCATGCACCTTTGGTCCGAATTGATCATCAATGGTTCATCTAAACTAATTAAAGAAGGGTGTGTGCATACATGACAATATATCTGCTTCCCTCTATTTTTATGCTTGTTCGAGGTGCCAGCACCAAAAGAACAAATATTTTGCTTGATGGGGTTGGCAGCTCCATAATTAATAGAAGCATCAAATTAGTCATGCAACTTGGGAGATCAAGAACACACAAACAAGTAATGAACAGAGGCTCGGAGCAGTGATGTAGTAGCTAGCATCAGAAAATGTAGGGTAAAACGAACAAAAAACAACGGAACCGCATGCTAGTTTGCTGATGTGTAATTAAGCATAGAGAACATTAAGCAGTCTGATGGAACCAACAGGTGGCATCACAACAAAACTAAAGCATATTAACTGTATGTGCACTGGTATGTAATTTGACACATGTAACATGTTCATCGCTGTAAGTATGGCCCTACAGGTGCAAGCAGAATAACGTGTCTCATGAAAAACTGAATGATGCCCTGAAGAAATTCAAAGGTGCGGTGCTTATGCTAGGAAAGTGAACGTAGGCGCCGGCTGTTGGATAATAGTACTTGATTCTCGGCGGCGTATGGGTATTGTTGTCATATTTGATAGCTAAGGATCGTCGATGGTGCTCGTGTTGCGGTTGAGTTTGGGTCGGCTTTCGCCGTCGCTGAAGCAGCTCCGATGCTACGGTTGCGGCGCCTGTCGACATACAAGAAAGCTCATCTGTGGTAAGTGAATAGTTGCACGATAGAGAGAAAACCCGAAGGAATACAAATCGAAATAACCTGATGAGGCTGCGGCGTCGGTAAAGCAGGGCCGGTGGAGTTGAATATGGCGTCCGTGGAGCGGGTCCGGTGCAGTGGACGAAGGCTTCAGCGGGCGCGTTGTATAGTGCTTTCGGTGAGGCGGATCTGTTGCGTCGGACGAGGGCTTGTATGAAGGGCCAGCGAAGGGGCGGACGAGGGAGTCAGTGAAGGGCCTACGCTATGGTGGAGGGCGCCGGTTAAGCAGATCTGGTGCGGTGGACCATGATGGCGGTCAAGGAGATCTGGAGCGGTGGACAAGCCAGTCGCTGAAGCGGCTCCGGTGAAGTGGTGAGTTGGCAGTTGGGGGTTCCAAGGTGCGGAAGGTAGATCCGACGGGGTGTGAGGTCCACCGCTGCAGCGGAGGACTAGATTCAGCGGCTTGCCATGGTTGGGGGGGTCGGGGAGGGGAAGGGGAGGGGCTCTAGGGAAGAATGTTGGGGGCAAAGAGGGGAAAACAATGGAGTTACCAAAGCAGCTCTTTTCCGTTCATGTGGCAGGGGTAAAACAGGAATATTGCAGGGCTAAACTTTCGGGCGCGTGATATTTTGATGTGAGCGGGAAGTTTGAAAGCTTTTGGCGCCTAAAATTATAGGTATTCTGCTCTCGTACGACCGACTATGATATCATGGCCGACAATTTGTTTGTTTTGCACGCAAAAAAATGTGCAAGTTTTGAAAATCAATGTCTCCAACTCGAAACTTAGATTGTCCATTCAATTCTAATATGGATCATTGAGCTACTACAAGCAAATACCATCATACGGTCCAATTCAAATGAAATTCCAGATGTGTTTATCCTAAATATGGTGACAAAAGCAAAAATGTGTATGTGTATGAATAAAGTGGATGATTATAAAGTTTGAACATGCCCGTGTGTGTATATCTCTAGGTTTGATATATGAATTTGAAATCACGAAATATCGGCTTAAAAATGTACCTCCGTTTAAATGAATTACAAAAGCTAATGATGGAGTCGAATTCCAAAATTCCAATCTTAGGTTTGTAATTCTGGTAAATCAAGGCATATCACGCATGTTCAAAAGTATCGTTATCTCATAGTACAAACTGTGAAACAAATGGATCAACCATGAGTGCACAATATCTCAATTACGCTAAAGTCCCTCAAATATAGACACCTCACTCTTTATCTGAAGTCAACCCCCCCCCCCCACCACCACACACACACACACACACACATAGAGAAGTCGTTCTCTCCCCCAAACACCAACACACGAGCATATTAACACCCCTCTCTCTTGTAAAGTCCGGACCCCAACATAGGTCTCTAACACTTTGTCTCTCGGGCATGCACACATCTCTTCCCTCACTCTCTAGATTTCCCGCTATCTCTCTTACCCAAGCACACGCACTATGTAGAGTGTATATTTCCCATACACACAAAACATTGCCCCCAAACGTATATCTCCCTAGTTATGTGGTTCTCGCGCACTCACCTCACACACCACCCCCACTGCAAACAAGCACACTTTGTATCCTTGTGCACCACTCTCCTCTTTCTATCTCTCCCACATGCGGACCCGCCCCAGCTCCTTCCCTGCATACATATATGTCGTGACTCTTTGCATAACTCCCTAATGTATAATCGTTCTCGATTTCACACATTGTTCTCTACACCATCTATTCTAGATCTCTCATGAAGTTCCTATCACACACACGATGACTCGCTTCCCTTGCGCCTCCGTTCATAGGCCAATTTTGGACAACATCAACATTGTCTCCCTATCTATACGCCATTTATGGACACAAACGACCCCTCTCGCCCCCTCTCTTCCTCTCTCCCTCTCCCTCGCTAGCTCTCTCTTTCTCTCGCTCTCACACCCCTCTCCCACACACACACACTCGATGTCTCTTCCAAATAGTCTGCTCCCCCAGCCCGCACCCGTGCTATCCCGCTACTACACATGTCACACCATTCCCCCTTCACTTATACTAGGTTTACATCATTAGTGGTCTCTCTACTCCACGTACACTCTCTCCCTCTGACACACAAACGCGTGCACAAACACAACAAACACGCACAAACACGCACAAACACCCATTTATCTGGATCCTCATCTCTCCCCATGTTTGCATGTGTATCTCACACACTCACTCTCTAATTATGTATATGTGTCTCCACGTTACACAACGCAAAGCCCCATGTACATGTCTCTCTCTATCCTCCACACACATAGACACAAAGAATCAGTTATCATTGCCTCAGTCTCTAACATATCACACACGCACACTGTCTCTCTCTCTCTCTCGCAAACACGCTCATCAAGGGTTTCCCCGTGAATAACTTACCGTCTATTCATCAACAGTCGTGGCAGTACGGCGAACACGAGACGTGAAAAAGAATAAATATACACGTGCTTAGACCACCTAGTATGACTACTAGGACTAGAGCAAGCCAAAAAGCGCGCCGCCGTCACCCCCTCCTTGTCGGCGACGGGAAAATCTTTGTTTTACAAAGTTGAGAAGTCATTGTGCTAAGGCCCCACATGCCGAGGCGTTGAATAGAATGTAGATGCTAGTTTACGGAAGCAAGTATCGATAATACGTTTGTATCTTCATACTTATATTTCTTCTCTTATAAAAATGAGGTGGTGATGGTGGTACGTGTGCCATCTTACAATATAGACCATCCGATCTATATCTGACGGATGGAAATTAAACTAAAAGATACCCGCACCCCTCTCCACATTTGCAGACAAGGCCTTCCCTCGTTCATCCCTATCTCCAACAAACCTCATTGTTGAGCAATTAAGAAAGGAAGCCTCTGGAACAAACTGGCCTCATGGCCGCTGCCGGCGTCGTCAATCCCCATGCCTCCACTCAGTCCGACCACCAACCACCACTACACCCCACTCCTCTTCACCTTATCTCATATTTCTCGAGATATCATTAGTTTTTACACATGGGATTACTCCAGGGTCAATCACAACAAGTGTTTTATAAAAGAATGCATCTTGATGTTCCATGCAATGCACGGATCTTGCTAGTACTCCTACACAAGACTAAGTTGGTGATCTTTGGTGTATCGCCATCCGCCTGCTTTTTGACCATTAGATCTACATCTAATGATTGTGAGGTAAGTTGTTGCCTTTTCTCACAAACATCCCACTTGTCTACCAATTTGCAGAAAAACCCATAATTAGTATCTTAAAACCAACCACATCCCTCCCTGACCTCACCAAAGCAGCCCAAGGAATATATTCTAATTGAAACATATGTATATCAAAATTAGAGTGTTTTGTACCAAGTTTGTGAATAAGTATTATTCTAATTATGATTCGTTACAACGGACATGAACATTGCTAGTATTTCCAACCATGCATTTTTCCTAGTATTCCATAGTTTCGAGTTTTCCATCAAGATATTAGTCACTCATGGTTGATATTTACTTTCAATCATGTACACATATGCACTATGTAACTAGCCTTGCTTATTGGCTTCCAAAGCTTAACTCTCACTCCTACCTACTATGTAGAGTATTTAACAAAAAACTACCACTTTCAACCAGCCCTAGGTAGAATCTATTGTACAAAAAATAGCAAAAACATACCCAAAATTTCTTAATCCATGCCAAAAACTACTACCTAGTACTCCTACCAATTAGGTTTGTTTAAACCCATTTATTACAGGGTTGGCCCACACGTCCGTGCTGACGAGGCAGCTTAAACCAACACATTTTGTTTGACCATTGACACGAGGGACCCACATCTGACCTTCTATCCCCCCTCAAATCATTATTTTTCCTGAACATTACTTCAAACAGTACTGATGCGTGTTCGTCGGTGGCGCCGGTGATGAGCGAGTTGGCCGCCGCTCCGCCGGATGGGCCGGACGCCGCGCTGGCCTCCGCACGGGTTGGCAGGCTGGCCCGAGCGTGACTCACGAGCGAGCAAGCCGCCGCGCTGGCCTTCGCTCGAGCCAGATGGCTGGCCTTAGCGTGGCTGGCGCGAAAGCAAGCCGCACGCTGCCGTGCCAATCTAGCTAGCAAACCTTGCGAGAAAAGCACCGACGGAGCTATCTTGGCTAGCTAGCGGCCGTGAGCGCCGGACGGAGCCGGCATCCGGCTGCCGCAACATGGGCTCCACCGGCGGTTTTGACCTCGCCTTCTGCCGGCGGCGGTAGCTGCGTCCCATGGCCGAGGATGACTAAGTGGACGGGCCGGAGGTAGGAGGTCACTCGAGGATTTTTGTTGGTAAGAGCATGTACAATGGTTGATAAGGTACTCTTATCTTAAGTCTGCCACGTATGCAAGTGGTAGTAGTTTCTTGGCATTTTAGTGGTTTCTTGCATTATTAGGGGTTTCTTGTAAGGAACAATGTACGTACTACTCGCAACAAAAGGCGATTCTAGGTTGCGTTGTACTCCAACGAACTACTAGTGGTCGCGGGAGTGTATACCTCGTTTTGTGTGTTCGATCCCGGCCGAACGCACGGCAGCCTTTAAAAAAAATAGTACTACTACACTTTGCTGCGAGCCATATTTTACACGGGTAGTTTGAGTTTTGAAGTCGAACGGACGTGCGGCCCCACAATCCTGTGGCTCGCGTGGTCGCCCTAGCTGCACCTTGCTTGCAGCTTCCTCATCAGCTAGTAGCATATTTAAACTAGCGCCTCCCAATTAAGCCCGAGGAGCCGGAAAAGCCTGGTGGGGCATTGGGAACTGTGCAATATGGCTCCGTACGTAAAGTGCTCTACTACTACACAGTAGCTTGTGGCGTTGCACGCATGGACTTCACTCCATTATCGGCTCTATTATAAAAGAATGACGTGTTTTTTTTTAAATGGAGGCAAAATCTTTGCTTCATCTCATTCATAAAGAAGGAACTACTAACAAAGCTCGACGAGATCCATTACACCTCCACAAATGGAAGCGAAAAGCCTAGTATCGCTATATCAAATAAGAGCAAGTACAATAGAGCTGAGTCAGCGGGCTATAAGGAATAAACTAGTATATTTCTGCTTAGTTGGAAGAAAGAGAAGAGGAGAGAGAAGGTAAACGGGCTCTTCGTGAAGAGGCAGCTCTAACACGTGCTCCTAGGCACTTTGTGAGAATGAAATATGGGCCACATAATAAAGAAATAGTACACTCTTTTGATCTAGTATTATACATGTTGACTATAAGACGGGCTGTAGTTGACATGACACTGGCTTATAGCCAGCAGCTGGCTATACTATTAACCATGCTCTAACTCAAATGTTCTTCCCCCGCAGTAACCGTCGCTGACAAACAGGCTGCTAGTGTGTGCGTGAGAGGAGCGGCTGAGTAGGCCAGCTACTCCTACGTGAGAGGAGCGGCTGAATATAGCACCGAGAGTACCCACTAGGCCACTACGCAGGTGTACTTCCCCTGCATTGATAGTACAACTTTGGTTCTAGAGAACAGTAGTACCCTCCACTTCCAACTGTAGCTCCTTGGCCCTGAGATTCAAGAGTTCAAAACTGGTGCACTATACTAGACTAGATTACAAGTACAGTACATCGCACTACTAGTTGAGAAAAGTAGTACTGGTACTGCTACAGTACGAGTACGTAATCCTCCGTCACATAATGTAAGACGTTTTTTGACACTAGTTGGTGTGTACTAAAAATGGCAAAAACATACCCAAAATTTCTTAATCCACGCCAAAAACTACTACCTAGTGCCAACAATTTCTTACTAGTGCTATTATTTACAGTATAATGCAATCCCATAACGTTCCATAATGCTATATAGCCTCACCCCTTCACTGAGGAACGATCTACAGTTGGAAGGGACGAGGCCCTGCGGTTACTACGCTCTTATCTCCTCCTCGCCAGTTCCCCTCCCCCCGAAGAGAAGGCAGTTCGTCGCTGCTCCCATGGATTCGCCAGGCGGTTCTACTCCTCGTCGGGGCTGGGAGACCTTGGACGACGATCCTCTGGGAGAAATCGCACGCTGCTCCGACGTCCTCACCGCCGCAAGACTTGGTGCTTCCGGCACCAACTTTTTCAAGACGCTGCTTAAACATGCTTGGGAAAAGGCCATGCTTGTTGGTCTTCCATGCGTCCTCGAGGAGAAGGTTCTTCTATGGGACAATCATTCGACCAGTCCACCGCTCCCCGGCCATGGTTGCACGTTGACTCCGCTAGAGTTGCCGACGTTGAGAGGTAGTCGGATTTTGTCCGATGAGCGTGTCAAGAATGGAGTTTGATCATGTAGTACTTAGTTATTCCATTTCCATCCCGTAATTTCTCCGCTGCCCACCGTCTTATATATAGGTGCGGGTCGGTGCCAACGAAGATTGGCTTGCATACCTCGGCCGGATACCACCATCATTTTGCACAACATCCACAGCAGTGTGGCCGTTCAGTAGACCCCTTCTCCACCATTGGGATCGGCCTTTCGGATCGGTGAGCTTGAATACGTATGATGATGCCTACATGAGATTGAAGAAGATAGCAATTGCGGACCCGCCGACAAAGCGACGCTTACGATGATTACTATCTCATCGCGGTGTTCGACATAAGGATTTCCATCAATGCAAGAGGCAGTAACGGCAGAGGCTGGCGCATGTTGGCGATGGCAGATTTATACCCCTACACGTTCGAAGATGCCGTGCGCCATCTAGGCCGCATCTTCGCGGTGACAAGCCAGGGGACTTGTTTCATCTAGTTGCCATCCTACGGTAGGGGAGATTACAAACGGAATGCACAAACCATCATTTGCATCCCTAACGGTACTCCATTTTTTTGCAGGGACCAGTCATCCCTCGGTCAAAATAAGATCGCCGATCCTGGATGTGCATTTGCATCCGTGATTCGGTCTAACACGGAACCACAGAGCTGACTTTGGCATATTGGGATCAACTATCTTAGCGATCGTTACCCATGGTACCACCGATGTGCAACATGGTCACACAATCTACCACGATCGGACCGTCATCATCTACCTGTGTATTCCATTTTTTAACCCTCTCGCCTTCTCTTTCATTGTTGTACTAGTAGTATACTTAGTAGTACTAGTAGGAGTACTTTTTACCTTGGAGGATGCGTATAGCTAGCTAGGCCCTTGAAGACTTGAACCCACTAGCTGCCACCATTTTTGTTTTTCCATGTCTTACTATCTCATCCATGTAGCCAAGAGTGGCTATATATAATAAGCGGTTATTTTACTTCCTCTATACCGGAGTAGTACTATTTGCTGCACAAGACATCGACCGCCATATTTGAGCACAACATTATTATGCATGGACCTTGACTATGTACGTCACCATGTGTCCAGATCTGGGATGCCGCGTGTACCGGATGAATGGCGCCGAAGTTCGACCCCGTGATGCTACGTGGGTGCCGAGGAACACTCTTGGAGAGTACTTGCTTTTCATCGTGGACAGCTACCCCATTGTGAAGCGGATGCCACCTTCCGTGCACGACACGGAAGGCCTGCCGTCATGAAGCATGGTTGTGTCTTCATTGCGCATCACGGATGAACGACATGCCGGGACACGCTTATCCACGATTTATGCCTCTTCAGCTTGGATGAGTCTCCATCGTGTGGAATCGGACTAGAAAGCTGCGACAATGATTCCCGTTGCCCACCGCTATGGAACATGCCATCCATGAAGAACACCTGGGACTGGAACCTAGAGGACATGCATGTAGTCCATCTATAACGTGTAAGTGGAGTACGGTAATTGTGAACGGTAGCGCTATGAATATATGTAGACTAGTCGTGCACAAATTTATCACATGAATTGGAGATGAACTTGTGTGGCATACTGGCATTTGTCCTTTAGAATTAAATACTAGTAAATGTGTTATGTGTACGTGCAACTTCTGTGCTTGTTGCACGGGCTCCAACACACTCTTTGAGAAAAAAATTGGCACAACTTTGGATATACGTGACGTGGCGGCATCATACAGTAGCATCATTCGCTATAGTTGTAGTACACTCCTACTAGGATGACAACTCCTATAAAACCTTGCACTTGGCTCTTTGCCTCTTCAGGAGGTTCAACAGTTCGTACTCGTGTGAACCTTGCACTTGGCTCTTCGCCTCTTCGGAAGGTCCAACAATGATAATACTATAGTACAATATGCTTCTGGAAATCTGACACCGATTGAATTGCTGCACGTCCACCGCGAGGGCGAGGGCGAGGGCGAGGGCGAGGGAGAGGGAGAGGGAGGGAGAGGGAGAGGGTGCTGTAGTCAAAACCCTCTCCTCGTCCTGCGAACCACCGCGCGCGTGGGCGAGGGAGAGGCGTAGTAAGCAAGCTTCTCCTCGTTCGGCGAATTGATGGGACACATCAAAGGAGTACTAGTACTAGTAGTAGTCCACATTGCGTCCTTTCCGATTAATATGGCTTAATTTGAAACGAGAAAAATACACTGGCGGTCAACGTATGTAACAATACGCTCTTTACGGTCTCTATATATAGTTTTTGCGGCGATTATACGATCACTAGCTCATCGTAGAGCACCGTATTGCACCCTCTTGACCGCCACATAGTCGACGTGGCACTTTGTTGACTGGTTAAATTGTCACCTGGTTTCGGGTCCCACCTCGGTTGGCGAGCAAAGAAATCAGTTAAAAAAAACTTTACGCAGCGCGACACGAGTCCAACCCTTGCGCGCGAACCGCCTGGCTGTGTATGTGAGTGCATGCACGTGTCCTCCTCGGTCTTCCAACAAAGAGTGTACATCGGCTACAAAACAAAGAGTGTGGTACATAATGTACATCTACACTTCCAATGCATTTAGCCTTTAATCTAAATCGATATTGATTGACTAATGCACCAACTTGTGCTATAGGTATAGGCTACATGTCTATCCTTAATTACAGCATGCAACGGCCTTCATTTAATCTTCTTATCTCAATGGTCGCATGCACACATAAGTCTGCTACTTTTGGGCGTTAATTATGCCCTTGTCAATGTGTCAATCTCTAAATGTACAGTCTTTCACGGACGTAGGGACTAGGTTGAGCACTTGAGCGTGAGCTGTGTGTGTTGCGTCGTGTGCTGTGTGTCGCATGGGTGCATGAGTGTTGCGTGCGTCCATGTGTACGTGTGAGTGTTGCATGTTGCATGCATGCATGCATGCATGGGGCTTACTCCTTGCCATTGACATGTTCATATTTCAAGCTTCCTCTGTTCCCTCCATATGGTGATACTCCCTCTGTTACCAAATAGTACGGAGTAAAAGCCTCCCTCTGTTCCCAAATACGGAGTATTTGTCTTTCTACAGATTTCAACAAGTGACTAGGGACGGAGCAAAATGAGTTAAGTGAGCGTAGAGGCATAGGGATACTGTAGAAAGGAAGTCCTCGCGATCCATTATTCCCCATCTCGGTCAGAGAGAACTATTCAACTAGTCTTCGCAGTGAAGTGACAATACACGCAGCAGCAGATGGGACACGTAATTAATAAGCTAAACCAACATGTTGTTGTTACTAAATCAACATTACCCAGTACAGCCATCATGTTTGCCAGTAGAGCACGCTTCCGCAAATACGCCTACGCACCTCTGTCCTCCATTAACTGACATATGGGCCCTCTTGTGGTAGACCCACATGTCATCGGTGTAACTATTTACACTCCGAAGGACGGTATATCCTAGTAGTAGTACTAGTATAATTGAGATTTAATGCACTTTGTTCCCCGTCTTCCACTCTTCTTCCTCCTCTCTTCTTCTTCCTCCTCTCTTCCCCATCGTCGGCCGCACACCATTTACCCCGCTCCTTTGCTCGCCCGCCGCGCCATCTTCCTTGGTAGCTTTCAGCGTACCATATCCCCCGCCACTGCTTTCGGCCACACGAGGAGAAGCTTCTTCGCCGCTCGCCGAATCCGGTTCCCGGCTCGCAGGCACCGAAAACCCCAATGGTAGAACCGACTGACACGCAGAGCCGCGATTGGAATTCCCTCCCCGATGTTCTATTGGAGCAGATCTGTAGTCGTATGGACCTACTCAGCACCGTCCATCTGGCCGCATGCTCGGTGTCTTTGTACCGTCTACTCGTCTGCAACCGGCCGACTCTTTTCAAGACACCCTGCTTGCTGATGCCCGATCCTCGCAGGTGGCCCAGACATCGACTTGACGATCCTACGGAGGTTGCCGTGGTGCCCCTCGACATGCTACCACTACCCGTCCACCTATCCTTCATGCGCGGCCACTACTGGGCGGGCATGAAGGCCAACTGGATCGTCCTCATCCACCACACCGGTAGTCCGTGGCATCTCATGGATATCTACACCCAGCGAGAGATCACCCTTCCATCGTTGGATACCACCGACATCAAGCCTCGCGGCCCGCCGGACACTCCTGCCTACTACGTACGAGACGCGTCAAGCTTTTGGCTCGACCTCTGTTTGCAGAAAGTTGTAATCTGCGAAGTGCCCACTCCATCAGAAGACTACATGGATTACAAGCTCATTTCCTTGTTCAATATGGGATTAGTCTATCTGGAATTCGGTCGCCATACATGGTTATGGCTCATCATCAATCCTATTGAGGCAACATTTAAATACGATCTTTGTAGTGCACGATGGCATCGTTCTGTGATCGGCATTACATATTGGCTGCCTATACTGGTGGAATCTATTGTCGTGTAATTGTTCTATCTCATCTCAGCTTTACCTTATGAATATGACTGCCTGTTCATTTGTTACAAATGTAGAATGCATAGCATGTCTATAACCACATCATTGTTATGTGTTCCTCTCATTTCCTAGATTTTTATGACCACGCATGTTATTGTTAGAGTTGATATGAGAACAATTGACATCTAATGATTGTTAAAATACATATTATGAGCATAACATCATGATTGCTATATGTTACTCTCGTTTACAAGATTTTTATAACAACGCATGTTATTGCTTAGAGTTGATATGAGAACAGTAGTAGTAAGTGCTATGGTAGAATATGAGTAGGCGCTGTCATAGCTGTTTCCCTCTCATTGTTACATGATGTTTGAACCATGACATGTTGCTAGAATATGAAAGCCATTGGCTTATTTTTTAACTTGGGGTATGAGTATGACCACGGCATTGCAATTCTCTGTCTATGATATGTGTCACTGTTATAATAATCTGAATTCCACACATACTCTGAACATGATTGTTTATTTTTGTCCTTTTGGTCTCAAATTTGAATTGTTGCAGCAGACGCAAATGCACTAGCCTTCATGATTCCAGGACCTGGAATCATACTAGCCGATGGGTGGTGGTTTATCGCTCGTTCAGCTGATGGCGGTCATTTGATGCTCATTCGCACGTACCAAATTGACCAAACCATTACATCAAACCACATGCAATACAATGCGTGGGTTGATGGCTATGGCTGCTTCGTGTTCGAGAAAGATCCCAGCTCCGTTGGGCCAGGCGTATTCAACTGGAGGCGGGTTTATAGCCTCGGCAACCACTCCTTGTTCCTCGGGCTCAATTATCCGATCATCCAACCAATCATCGATCATATCACCGGTGATGATTATTGTGCTATGCAACTTCCTTTCGCGAGGGGGGGCTGTGTTTACACATCATACCATGGGTTTCATGAATCACCATATCCAGAGATTCGTCGACACAGCTTGTTGCCAGGTAATCTTCAGTGTGTGAAAGGCATCAAGCTTCCATGCGATGGATGGCTTTTGCAAACCCCACATGCGGCGATGTGGTTCATGCCAACAGCAAATATGCACAACTTGATTCGTGCCGATATATAGACTGAGCCATGTATTCTGCTGTCATGTACGACCCTCTTTTGTTGGATATTATGTCGTTGTTAGTTTGAAGCACTCCTCTGGTTTGAAGGATAGATACCTTCACGGGATCAAGTGCATCCTAACTCACTGCGTGGGATGTCTTGATAATGATGATGGAGATCTTGTAGAAGCCATATATATATATATATATATATATATATATATATATATATATATATATATATATCAGTTAGGCTTCAAGTGCGTACTTGTTAGTTAAACCTATGTATAAATTGTGACACTAAATACGACTAGTAAGTACTCCCTCCGTTCCTAAATATAGGGTGTATAGTTTTTGGCACGAAAATTAAAGAACGCAAGTGGAAGGAAAATTTCACAAGTTTTGGGCGATATTACTCCTGACTATTTGACATGAGAAAATAGAGGAGATTACCTAATATAAGGAAATGTAATCAAATGCCTTAAAAAATTATCCAAACGAGTGGTGCAATGCATTACACCTTATATTTTGGACTTTTTCTCAAAATCTATACACCTTATATCAAGGAATGGAGGGAGTAGTACAGTAGCAGTACTAGTATACGTCGGTCAAATTATTCATCATGTCCACACATTGAATTGACGTGACAACACGCTGCGCATGAGGTGACACAAGAATCCCGGCGGCGTGTTCGGGTATTCCGGACTTCAGATTTGGAGTACCACTTATCTGTCGAAATCATTCATCATTCACTTAAAACAGTCGATTGATCATACATTGAGTACCATATAACTAGAATTACCAATGCAAGTCGAAGAAGGATTGGCCGGTGCTGCCGGGTTGGCGTCAAGTTCGATCCCACGGATCAGAGCTGATCGAGCACCTTGAGGCCAAAGTGAGTGCCGACAACAGTGAGATTTCAGTCTATCATCGAATTGTTCATACCAACCATAGACAGTGAGCACAACATATGCTACACCCAACCTGATAAACTTCCATGTAAGACACCGATCGGCCATCTACTTGCACAAACATATTCCTTTGTTTATAGCTCTATTTTTCTTTTAGACTTGCAGACCTGGTGAAGCAATTACAATTTGATGCTTAATAAAAAGTGAAACAAGTGACTGCAACATGCCAAAGATGTTATGAAAATGCCAACTACGTACACTAAAACCTGTATTCCACAATACTGCAGGTATCACACCGAGTGGCCTAAGGAAGCAATTCTTCCAGCGCAATTCCAGGGCGTTCAAAAGGGGCACGTGGACGCGTCGCAAGATACAGTCGGAGTGCGGATGCACGCGATGTGGCACAAGACCGGCAATACCTTGCCGGTGATGGTTAATGGCCGGCAGACGAGCAGCAAAAAAGGTTCTAGCGCTGCACACCAACAAGAACTTCGACCAGCAGAGGACCAACTGGGTGATGCACCAGTACCATCTCGGGGACCTGAAGCAAGAGAAGGAGCAGGAACTGGTCCTCTGCAAGATTTTCTACATTTGAACACTAGGGCCGTGAGTAAAAAGATTATAAGTTAGTTAGGTATTGGTAGTTGTACTACCTTGTCGTCCGCAAGTTGGTATTGTTGTTAACGATCTTTTGGTATAAACTTGCATTTGCTTCCAACCATCATGCCGAGGGTCGGCGTGAATATAAAGCTGAATCATTTGTTTCAAAACGAATTTTCAGGCACCTGATTTTTTTTGATGGGTAGCATAAGCACCCGCCGTTCGAATTCCCAGTTCTCCAATTTTTTAGAAACAAGTTCATGCACTTATTATCACGATAAAAAAACAATATCCGTGCTGTATCCCAGTTATCAGTCTGTACTTGCAGAATTCTCTCGTTTATTGAGCACGTATATTGTTTTTTCAGGTCGAGCAAGTTTCAACTAGGCTGCAGACTGCCCAGGGTTGGTTTTGTTTTTAACAGGCCCAACCCGTGATGATAACGGGACACAAAGATCCAGCAGGTATCTACTGGCCTCTGGCCCGCCAGCGTTAGTTATATTTTGTCTTACAACATCCGCAGGCAGTTTTTTTACTGAATCAAACACACATCCTAGTTCTATTTTCCTCTTGAAACGCATGTCCTACATCCGTTTTCCAATCTCTACCTATGGTTTTATTAGTTCATATACACGTATCATTATATTGAAAACACATGAAATTCCCTTTTCATATTTACATCCTTATTTTTGTTGTTTTTTCCCAACCAGCGCTGATTTTTTTACCACTGGTTTTCCCTTAAACCAACTCAATTGTCCCACGTCTTAATTGCTCACAAAAACAAAAGCGATTTTTTGGCAAATCAATAAGTTCTTAAAAAAATGTTTATCATTTCGGGATTACAACAGTTCGGACTCCACCCAAAAATGCAAAATAAGGTTGAACTTTTTGACCGTGGTCCTGGGCAGAAAATGGGCTGTAATAAATTACTTAAGAATTAGCAAATGGGCTGCAAATTATAAAAAATAGCAAATGGGATTTATGTTGTCTGCCACAGATTTGGAGGCTGACTTGTGGGCCTACCATGTTCTTGCGTACAAACGGTTTCCCAAAAATAAACTTAGTCACAAATCGACTCTACCAGCGTCAGACCGTTAGATGTCAATCTAACGACAATCATGCTTCTTCAGTCTCTGATCTTCCTGCCCCAGCCGCCCAAACCAGCGCCATCGAAACCGCCTGCTCCCGCCTCCTGTGGCAGGCAGTGCTGCCGGGCAGGCCTCATGGCCCCATCATACTCGCATCCCTGGCATGTCTATCCCTCTACTCACCCACACCTCCTGTTATTTTCCGGTGACGGCAGCCAAACCAGTCAACCCTCGTACTCTCCATCACAGGCAGCCACTGCCGTGTCTTCCCCGGCTCCATGTCGTTCCCTTCGTAGGCCTCGCTGTCGTCCACCGCCCTGGTGCTCTCGGCGCGGCGTGGTCAACGATGTCCATCCAGCCGCCCAAAGCAGCGCCGGTCGTGCCGCATGCTCCTGGCTCCCGTGGCCGGCTGTGCTGCCGCGGAGGCCTCACCGTCCCCATACTACTCCCACCGCTGGCTAGGCCATCCCTCCACTCACCCACTCCCCCTGTTATTCTGCAGCGATGGCAGCCTCACACCGCAGCCGAACCAGTGAACCCTCGTGCTCCTCTCCGTGTGGGCATCCACTGCCGCGTCTTCCCCGGCTCCGCGTCGTCCCCTTCCTAGGCCTCGCCGTCGTCCACCGCCGTGGTGCTCTCGGCGCGGCGTGGTCAATGTGGTCAACGACCGACTTCCATCGGAAGAGTACTGTACGTGGAGAGGCTGACAGCTGGGTCCACGGCAGCCGCAAGGAAGTGCCTCCTTATTACGTGCAAAATAATTATTCCTCCACCTGACAGCAGGGACCCACCGGACGGGCCACCAGTATTTCGCGGAAAAAACATTTCCCCCCTGACTGCTGGGACCCACCGGACGGGCCACCGTATTTCGTGAAAAAACGTTTGCCCCTGACTGCTGGGACCCACCGGACGGACCACCGTATTTCGCGAAAAAACATTCCCCCCGCTGTCAGCTCGGACCCACCGGAAGTGCCTCCTTATTACGCACAGAAAAATGAATACTCCCCCTGCTAGCTGGGACCCACCGTGGTGGGAGGCTGACTTATGGGCATACTAAGTTGACGGGGACGGAGGGCTTTGTCAACTTAGTCAATATGAACGATTCTAGCTCCATTGACCGTACGATGTCCATCCAATGGCCGTCGTGCTTCTTCAATCTCTGCTCTTCCTGCTCCAGCCGCTGAAACAAGCGCCGGTGGGACTACCTGATCCCTCCTCCCCGCGGCCGGTTGTGCTGCCGTGCAGCCCACACCGCCCCACCGTACTCCCATCGCTGGCCTAGACATCCCTCTACTCACACATACCAGCTGTTATTCTCCGGCGACGGCAGACGAACCAGTAAACCCTAGTACAGTCGTACTCCCCTCCGCGTGGGAAACAACTGCCGAGTCTTCCCTGCCTCCGCGTCGTCCCCTTCCTAGGCCTCACCATCGTCCACCGCCCTGGTGCTCTCGGCGCGGCCTGGTCAACGTGGTCAACAACTGACATGCATCTGAAGTGGATCAGACGTGGAGAGGTGACGATTTGGGTCCACGGCCGCACGCAAGGAAATGCCTCCTTATTACGCGCAAAATAATGATTCCTCCACCTGACATCGGGGACCCACCGAAAGGGCCTCTGTATTTCACGAAAAAAACGTTACCGCCGCTGACAGCTCGGACCCACCAGCTATATCTTCGCAGGCAAGGAAGTGCCTCCTTATTACGCACAAAAAAATGAATACTCCCCCTGTTAGCTGGGACCCAGTATAGTGGCAGGCTGACTTGTCGGCC
The DNA here is from genome assembly GCA_021605145.1 of Aegilops bicornis. Lineage (NCBI taxonomy): Eukaryota > Viridiplantae > Streptophyta > Magnoliopsida > Poales > Poaceae > Aegilops > Aegilops bicornis. The sequence goes on along the minus strand of CM038672.1, from coordinate 437,258,896 downwards.
TACTAAGTTGACGGGGACAGAGGGCTTTGTCAACTTAGTCAATATGCATGATTTTAGCTCCAGTGACCGCACGATGTCCATCCAACGGCCATAGTGCTTCTTCAACCTCTGGTCTTCTTGCTCTAGCCGCCCAAACCAGCGCCGGTCGTGCCTCGTGCTCCTGCCTCCCGTGGACGTATGTGATGCGGCGGAGGCGTCATCGCCCCCTACTACTCCCACCGCTGGCCAGGCCATCCCTCTACTCACCCACACCCCCTGTTATTCTGCGGCGACGACAGCCTCACACCGCAGCGAACCAGTAAACCCTCGTACTCCTCTATGCGTGGGCATCCACTGCCGCGTCTTACCCGGCTCTGTGTCGTCCCCTTCCTAGGCCTCGCCATTGTCCACTGCCCTGGTGCTCTCGGCACGGCGTGGTCAACATGGTCAAGGAACGGCTTCCATCGGACGTGGATCAGACGTGGAGAGGGTCGATTTTGGGTCCACGGCCGCAGCAAGGAAGTGCCTCCTTATTATGTGCAAAATAATTATTCCTCCACCTAACAGCGTGGACCCACCGGACGGGCCACCGTATTTCGCGAAAAAAACGTTTCCCCTGATTGCTGGGACCCACCAGCTACATCTTCGCACGCAAGGAAGTGCGTCCGGGCAAAAAAAAGCGATTAAGCCCGACTGCTGGGACCCACGGCTACATCTTCGCACGCAAGGAAGTGCGTCCGTGCAAAAAAACAAAACAATTAGCCCCTCCGATTGCTGGGACCCACCAGCTACATCTTCGCAGCAAGGAAGTGCACGGCGGTCCGGGACCCACGGTCGAAGCGCACGTGGCGTTGTCATTACGGTCGGCGGTATGCGTACATACTGGTCGATGTAGAGGCGCGCACGTGTCGTAGTAGAGGCGTGCACGTGTCGTAGTAGAGGCGTGCACGTAGCATGTACACGTATGTACAACGGCGAGGGTGCAAGAAAGAAAATACGGCCACATATGTACATACAGGCAGGGTCTCGAATGCCTACTCGCGCATATGTACATGGCTGGGTCGAAACGGAGAAACATCGTCGTCGTCGTGTTCATGGGGAGCCAACTGGCTGGGTCGGAACAGAATGCGTGGTCGTGTTCATCGGGAGGGCTTGGACGGAACAAGCGATGGAAACGAGGCCTGGCGTACCACACAACGGAGGAAACGGACCTCCTACGTTCGGAACAGGGTCCTGTTGATCGGGAGGGGTGTGGCGTACCGCAAAACAGAGGAAATGGACCTCCTACCGTCGAAACGGGGGTCCTGTTGATCGGGAGGGGTGTGGCGTACCGCAAAACGGACGAAACGGACCTCCTACGGTCGAAACGGGGTCTGTTGACCGGGAGGGTGTGGCGTACCGCCAAAAGCAGATTTAAACGGACCTCCTACGGTCAAACGGGGTCCCGTGATCGGGAGGGTGTGGTGTCTTGCAAAATGCAAAAAGCAGACTTGTGTTGGAGCGCCACGGTCAAACGGGGAGTCTGTTCATCGGGAGGGGTGTGGCGTACTGCAAAACGGGACTCCACGGGATACTGTTCATCTCCACCGTCGACCTCCTCCAGCCTCCACGGGCTCCTGTTCATCCAGCTACCTGTCGGTGTACTAGAGTAGGGGTACCCTAGTATCCCGAACTTGTGCACGGGCAGTTGCAGCCCTCCGCGGCAAGGCTTACCGGGTGACCGCCAAGATCCTCCGTGGTTCCTTTGGAGCCGTTCAAGAACAAAGTATTCAAGCCAAGGAGACAAGGCCCCGGCAAGAGGAGCTTGCCGGGAAGGCCGCCCAAGGTACATACAAGACAAGGCCCCGACAAGAGGAGCTTGCCGGGAAGGCCCGGCGAGCGACAAGCTTCCGGGCGCGACAAGACAACAACCGCGGCAAGGCGCTTGCCGCGGCAGACCACCTCTCTGTACCTACGCTCCAGCACATCCACTAACGTGTCGCATACAGGACCTTTCCAGGTAGCGTGGCGAGAGGCTGTGCAGCCACCGGTGCGAGGTGGCAAGCGGCACTGGCAAGTTTGCCATCGTGGCGAACGGTGGCGCCCCTGACGGTCCCTGTTTGCACTGTTAGGGCGACTAGACGGGCATTTAATGCCATTGTCCCCTGCCGTCGGGGTAAGGTATGGTACATCGTACAATCGCATACAAGTAGGTGTACCAACCACTACTTTTCCATTTGTACCGCCGTCTACGTTGCCACCTGTCGGAGCCCCTTGAGCATATAAAAGGAGGCCCATGCGCAACATAGAAAGGAGGTTGGTCGATCAGTTCCCTCCACGCTCAGCCTCGTTAGCAGCTGTGTCTTTGTAGCACTTTTCGGCGCTCTGAGCAAGAACACAATACACCTAGACATGCAGCAGTAGGGAGTATTATCTCTCCGGAGAGCTCGAAGCTGGGTAAAACCTCTTGTTATTAGCCGCCTCGATCTGCTCTTCAGGCGACCTCCGCTCCCGCCGAACCGAAGGGGCTCGGTCCGCCGGCCCCATAGGTGTTCGTGGGCGATCAACCTGCCCCGACATCTTTGGCGCGCCCGGTAGAAGCGTCGAGGTTGTGTGCACCTGATCCGGCGTCCACGCGAAGCTAGATCTTCATCATCTTCATCGACATGCCACCGAAGAAGAAGGCTTCGGCGGCGAAGCCCGTCGCGTCAAACCCACCGCCACCGGAGCAAGCGGTGGTGGGGTAGACGCCGCGGAAGAATGGACGGCGACGGGAGCTCACGGTGCTGCCAAGTCCAAGGACAAGGCTGCGCAGACCTCGGCGTCCATACATGCACCGCGCTCGTCTCAGGAGGCGCGGGACCGACAGCGTCATGGTATTCACAATGCCATACGCTCGTTGGACCGAGATCGAGCTGGAGGATCTCGGGATGCTCAAGACCAGCATGCGCGCCAACATCTTTGGCGTAGCGAGGCACGGTCGCCGGACGGGATACTGCTCCTTCTAACATAGTTAGAAGTCCGAGCATATCCCGCTCCTCGCGCCGTTCGCCACTGCCACCCGCTACTCCAGCAGAAGCTTTGGCGAGAGCACAGCTGCTCCTGGATTACCCTCCAACGGCCGACAAGGTCGATGAGTGGAGGGCCACCATTTAGAGTCTCATCGGCTTCGCCAACGGCGACGCTCCGCGGCAACCGAGTGCATCGCTGCCGCGGCAAGACTGCCAAACACGAGCCGGTGGCGACGAGACCGCTGGGGGTGCAACCACCATGCACTCTCCGCCCCGAAGGCCAAGATCGCCGACTCGCCGGATCCACCTCGACAGCGACTCCACCGCGTCATCGGATCCACGAGCTCGTCACGATCAGCGCCAAGTTCTACACGATCGACAGCAAGAAGACGCTCGAACTCGCATCGAGCGCCGACGAGAAGCGCGACGTCAATCCGACAAGCGCCGCTGGGCCCTCCGTCGACATGCACGCACCGAGGAACCAGGCGACTTGTCAGACGCGGTAGGTTGCCCTGCGTTCACTCGTGAGCTGCGGCAAGTCGATGGCCCAAAGAAGAAAAACTTCAAGCCGACGCATCAGAGAAGTACGACGGCAAGACGCATCCGTCGGAGTTCCTCAGCATCTACACCATCGCGGTGCAGGCTGCCGGGGGGCGAGACGACAAGATCCTTGCCAACTATTCCCGCTGGTGCTCAAGCCCAATGTCAGATCCTGGCTCATGCACTTGCCGGACAACTCCATATCTTCTTGGGAAGATCTATGCCATCAGTTTGTCGGCGCCTTTACAGTGACCACAAGCCCCATGGCCAAGAAAGCGACCTTCATCCGCTGCGCCCAGAAGGAAGGAGAGCCCCTGCGCAAGTATATTCAAAGATTCAGCCGTGTACAGCACAACATCCCAGATGTCCACCCTGCCGCGGTGATCAGCGCGTTCCATCAGAATGTGCGAAACCGCAGGATGCGGGAGGAGATGGCGATGTGCAAGATCAGAGACGTCAGTGAGCTATATGCCCTGGCCGACAAGTGTGCACGTGCTGAGGAGGGGAGGAGACTCCCCGGAGAGAATACTGAAGCAGGAGGATCTGATAGTGAGGAGACCGCCCCGGCAAAGAAGAGCCGGCGGCGGGGCAACAGGAAAAAGAAAGGCAGAGATGTGCTAGTTGTTGAGCAGTCCGGCAACGGAGGTGGCGACAAGAAAGCCAAGGCTGGTAGCTCCGGCAAGGAGGTTGCCGCTGGCACCAACTGCCAGTCTGTGGCGGCCGCCGACAAGCAGGACGGCTCCGGCAAGCAGTACTGCAAGATCCACCGCACCAAGGGCCATGACCTCCAGAGCTGCAAGAAGGTCGAGCAGCTTGTCGAGCAGCAGAAGGCTGAATACGAAAGACGCGACAAGGAGAAAGCCCAGGAATGTGCTGGAGGAGCTAGCAAGAAACGTCCCGGCCGGGGAGGACGCCGTGGCAAGGCCAAGCAGCGGCAAGGGGACATACCTCCCCGCGGCCGCGACAAGGATGAAGACGACGAAGACGATGAAGACATGGATGATGACGAGACCTATGAGCAGGTGTTCCAGAAAGCCACAGAGGTCCTGTGCGTTGACGGTGGTGCTTCTCTGCATACTTCACACCGCCAACTCAAGCAGTGGATGCGGGAAGTCGATGCAGCAGAGCCATCCATCGAGTCACGCAAGCCTCTGAAATGGTCCAAAGACGCCTATCATCTTTGATATTGAGGACCACCACGATCGGCAGTAGCTGCGGTCGGGTGCTTGCCGATGTTGGTCTCACCAACTATCCGCAACCTCAAGGTCACCAAGATGTTAGTTGACGGTGGGGCGGCTTGAACCTGATCTCCTCCACGGTGCTCGAAACTCCGGATCACGATGGCTAGCTCGCAGAGACCGGCACTTTCCAAGGAAGCAATCCGGGAAGGAGCAAGCTGAAGGGAAAGATCACGTTACCGGTGACATTTGGCAGCGAAGTTGAACTTCAGGGATCGAGAGGGTCACCTTTGGCGTTCTTGACTTTCCATTGCCTTACAATGGGATACTTGGCCGTCCGGCACTCGCCAAATTCATGGCGGCCTCTCACTATGCCTACAACATCTTTGAAGATGCCAGGCCCGATAAGTGTCATCTCTGCCTGGCGACAAGAAGGATGCTCTTATCTGTGCCGACAAGATCTACCGGGAAGCAGCAGCTGCAACAGATTGCAAGCCACTTGCCGCTGAAGGTCCCGGGGGGAAGAAGAAGACCAAGTCCGGCAAGAGCTCTGATGCCCACTCCGGCAAGCGCACCTCTTCGGAGTGCTGCGCTACCATCGAGGACGCACCATCGAGCTCCATCGGCAAGTGTAAAAAGACGATGGCAGCTCCACCAGAGACCAGGAAGGTGTCCGCCAAGGAGGACGGCACTGGTGGTACCTTCACCATCAGTGCCTCTCTCGACCCTAAATAGGAAGGCGCGCTCGTTGCTTTCCTGCGGGCGAACGTCGACGTGTTTGCATGGCAGCCGTCTGACATCCCGGTGTTCCTGTGAAAGTAATTGAGCACCATCTTGCCGTTTGTCCTCATGCGCCGCCCGTCAAGCAGAAAGTCGAAGCAAGCGGTGGGCGCCAAGAGTTCATCGCAGAAGAAATCAAGAAGCTGGAAGCAGCGAGACCTTGTCGGAGGGTGCTCCATCCCACGTGGTTGGCCAATCCTGTAGTTATCGCCAAGGCTAATGGGAAATGGAGGCTTTGTATCGACTTTACCGATGTCAATAAAGCTTGTCCCAAAGACCCATTTCCCTTGCCGCAAGATCGACCAGATTGTTGACTCCACGGCGGATGTGATTTGCTTTCATTTCGGATGCATACTCAGGATATCATCAAATCTTCATGGCGTAAGAGGATGAGGAGAAGACCGCATTCATCACCCCATGTGGCACATACTGTTTTGTACGGATGCCCTTCGGGTTAAAGAATGCTGGTTCAACATTTGCAAGAGTAGTTCATGACGCTTTTGAGCCGCAAATGCACGTAAATGTGGAAGCCTACATGGATGACATAGTGGTCAAAAGCAAGGACAAGGCGACCCTAATTCAAGATTTAGATGAAACCTTTGCAAATCTGCATAAGATCAACCTCAAGCTCAACCACGAGAAGTGTGTGTTTGGAGTCCCTTCCGCAAGCTTCTCGGGTTCTTCGTGTCTCGTGGGGAATTGAGGCCAATCCCGACAAGATCAAGGCCATTGAGCAGATTGAAGCGCCAAAGCGCGTCAAGGATGTACGAAGGCTTGCCGGTTGCGTAGCTGCTCTCAGCAGGTTTATCTCTAGATCTGCTGAGCGTGCCCTGCCATTCTTCAAAATATTGAAGAAGGCTGGTCCGATGCAATGGACTCCGGAAGCGGAGGCTGTGCTGCAGAACTTGAAGAGATACCTGTCCTCCACTCCAACACTTGTCGCACCTAAGCCACAAGAGAAGTTGCTGCTATATATAGCGGCAACCAATTAAGTGGTTAGTGCTGCGTTAGTAGCGGAGAGGGAGGCGGATGATGAGCTAGCAACCATGGCAGGTGCATCCAAATGACAAGCTGGGGCTTCACCGGCAAGCTCTGGTCCCGACAAGGATGGATCTGCTTGTGAGCGCATGAGAAGATGCGAGAAAAGGATGGTGCAGCGCCCAGTTTACTTTGTCGGTTCCCTTCTGCAGGGGGCTAGGTCAAGGTACTCTGGTGTGCAGAAATTGCTTTTTGGCCTCCTCATGGCCTCGAGAAAGCTGCGACATTACTTTCAGGCACATGAGATCACAGTCGTCACTCGCTTTCCGCTGAAGGGGATACTGCAAAATCCAGAAGCAACAGGCAGGATTGTTGAGTGGGCACTGGAACTATCAAGCTTTGGCCTCAAGTTTGAAAGCACTTCAACTATCCAAAGCAGAGCATTGGCGGAGTTCATAGCAGAATGGACACCAACGCCAGATGAGGAAATTCCAGAAACGAGCATTCCCGTCAAGGAGGCAAGCAAAGAGTGGCTGATGTACTTTGATGGTGCCTTCTCGCTGCAAGGCGCCCGGTGCGGCGTGCTACTTGTCGCACCCACCGGAGAGCACCTCAAGTACGTGAGTCGGATGCACTTTCCCAAGGAGCAAGCAACAAACAATACTGCAGAGTATGAAGGTTTGCTTGCGGTCTCGAGATCGCAGAGACCTTGGGATCAAGAAGCTCATTTTCGGGGTGACTCACAGCCTTGTTATCCACCAAGTGAACAAAAATTATCGAGTCCGTTGATGGAAGCTTATGTTGATGAAGTGAGAAAGCTAGCGAGCACTTTGACGGCCTCTGAGATGGAATATATTCCAAGAGCTCGAGCGACATTGCCGATGGCTTTGTCAAAGTCGCCGCACTTAAGTTACCTGTGGAACCAGGGATTTTTGTGCTCAAGCTGACTCAACCGTCTGTAACACCATCAATCGGGCCGAGCAAGAAGAGGAAGTTGATCTCTGGTGACTATTTTCCGCAGAGCTTCCGAAGCCGCCGCCAAGAAGGTCCCCAAGATCGACACCAGCGATCTTTGAGGCGGTCTGCTCCGACAAGCCCCAGGGTTTGTTTCGTTGAAGCAGACGCTCCCGACAAGTTTTGCTCTGGCAAGCTTGCCGGGGAACGTCAAGCTCCGGCTGAGCCGCAGGTTCTCGCCGTGGAAGCTGATGTTCCCGCAGCAGCAGATGTGCCTTTAGTCCTTGTTGTCGAGCCGCAAGCTCCAGCATGGGCACAACAGATTGTCCATTTCCTTCAGACGGAGAACTTCCGAAGAGCAATAAGAAGCGGAAAGAGTAGCCCGGCAATCAAGTATGTACCAGTTTGTCGACAAAGACACTGCATGTAAGAAGACTCAACGGTGTGAAATTGAAGTGTATTCATCGGGAAGGCGGACAAAAGCTGTTGGCGAGATACATGGAGGCATATGTGGTCACCACATTGGCGCCAGAGTACTTGCCGGCAAAGCGTTCGGCAAGGTTTCTTTTGGCCGACAGCCCTCCAGGATGCAAGCGCACAAGTAACCAAGTGTGAAGCGTGCGGTTCCATTCCAAGCAGATACACCAGCCAGCTCAAGCTCTCCAGACGATCCCTTTATCCCGGCCATTTTTGATGCGGGGCTCGACATCCTCGGCCCCTTCCCCCGGTTGCCGGGGCTTTGAGTACTTGTACGTGGCAATCGACAAGTTCACAAAGTGGCCGGAAGTGGAAGCAGTGAGGAAGGTGACAACATAGTTAGCAGTCAAGTTCTTCAGGTCGATTGTTTGCCGTTTCGGAATCCCTAACAGGATAATCACCGATAACAGCACGCAATTCACAAGCCGCACCTTCATGCAGTACGTCCAAGATCTTGGCGCCAAGGTCTGCTTCGCCACATTGCTCATCCGAGAAGCAACGATCAAGCAGAGAGGGAAAATGCTGAAGTGCTGCGCGGCTCAAGACCAGAACTTTCGACAGGCTGCACAAGTGCGGAAGAAACTGGATTGAGGAGCTGCGGTGGTTCTTTGGTCGATCAGACGACGCCAAATCGAGCCACCGCCGCAGACACCTTTCGCTCTAGTCTATGGAGCAGGCAGTTCTCCCCACGGAACTCAGATAACGGATCGCCTCGAGTGCTCGCTTATGATGAGCTTGAGCAAGAGCAGCTGCGACAAGATGACGCGCTGCTCCTTGAGGAGGATCGTCTTGAGCTTTGTCAGACGAGCTGCTCGGTACTAGCAAGCTTTGCGCCGCTACCATAGCCGCAGTTAATGCGAAGTCTCGAGGAAGGTGACCTTGTTCTTGGCGAGTTCAGTCCGCCAAGAATTCCAACAAGTTGACGCCTTGAAGTGGGAAGGCCCTTATCGGGTGAAACGAGTCACTAGGCCTGGCGCTGTCCGCCTTGAGACCGAAGATGGCATTCCGGTGAGCAACTCCTGGAACATTGAGCATCTTCGTAAGTTTTACCCGTAGGGCGCGGTTGCCGGAACCTGTTCCGTCAACCACCTTTTGTACAAGTCTTGCCGCTGTTGCATGTAATCCTTTGTACAAGGCCGGGCGCAGACCCCGTGCATAAGTAAAGCTAGCGTGCATCGCACACCTTGTCGATTTCGTGCTTTTTACTTCTATTTGCATGCGTTATCTGACACTTTGTGCAGCACCTACCCCTGGTAAGTGATAACGAGCCACAAGGCTCCATATCTTTATTTTCTCTTCTTTCTCTTTCTCAAAGAAAGGAAGGTTCCCTCGCACACAAGTTTGCCGGGGGGAAGGGAGAAGATAATGGTGTGGACCAAGCGTCGCTCAAGGAAGTCTAGCCTTACCGGGAAGCTAACAACAGAAAAGCTAAGTTGCCAAAGTTTGAGCAATCAGTTTAAATTTTTTTTAAGTTATCTTCCTTGAACGACCGCACTTTGTATGGAAAACCTGTGCGCAGAGGAACCAACTCATAGCTAGTTGCACCCTTACTTTGTTTCGAGTCCGCTCAAAAACTTAAGTGAGCTGCGACTAGTTGCGACAAGGTTGCTTGTCGGAAGCGGCACCGCCAGCAGGCTGCTGATGTCCCGCACTCAGCGCTCGCGGCTCAGGTAGCCCACGCCGACAAGTTCCCTAAAAGCGTAGGGCAAAAACATACAAAGGAAGGAATCAAGTAAAGGAAATAACATAGCAATTGATACTCAAAATAGAGTTATATTACAAGATAGCTTGCCGCAGCTCTAATGGATTGTTCCTATGACATGACCAGCAACGGCAAGAGAAAGAGAAAACGGGCGGCCTAATCTACGCGATCGCCCTCAACCCTCTTGATTCCGCTCACCCTATCCACAATGGGTGCGACAAGGGTCTTGAGCGCCTCCACATCAGCATCCGGCGGCAGGGACTTGAGGACGTTGGTGAGGTTGAGGCCTGGGTTGCGGAAGGCCACCTTCATCAGCACCTTCTGGAGAGCTCCCGCGCATATCTGGCGCGACTCCTTGGCCAGCTACTTTGGGACTTCTTCCCGGAGTCGCTGGAGGGCCTTCACCACGCCCTTGAAGAACAAGCTAAGCTTGGCGCTGGGTTGGAGGTGCTCGTCGGAGGAATATCCAAGATCCACCATCCCCAGCTCCATCAGCTCCTCGTGGATGGCTGCAGCAAGATCCACGAGACCCTCGGTCCGGTGCTCCACGTTCTCCCTCAAGGCACTGCAGGCGGCAACAGCACTCGCCCGGAGCCCCTCGTCGGCCTTGATCTTCTCCTTCAAGGCCACCTCCTGCTCCCTGGCGCCGTCAAATACCGAGTCAAAGTAGTTAGCTTCAACTCAAGATCTACATTGGAGTCCCTGGCGGCGTTGAGCTCCTTGCTCCTCTCAGCGAGACGACCCTGCAGCTCGCCAAGAGTGTAGGCGTCCTTCTCGCGCTCGTGCTTGAGTGCAGCAAGCTCCTCGCCGCTCTTCTTGAGGCTAGCCTCCAACTGCACCACCTTCGTCTCCAGCTCCTTCTTGGCGGCCTCGACAGCTGCGGCAGCATCCTTTGCTTCCTTGAGAGCCCCGCCAAATGTTTCCTCGCGCATGGCAAGATCCTCCTCGTGGCTGTCAAGGTTAACCTTCCGCTGCGCCAGCTCACCTTCCTGTGAGACAGCTTCTCGGCTGACAAGTCAGCTGTTCCTCCTCGGCTTCAGCCTTCTCGAGGATGAAGGCTTTGCGCTCTCGGCGAGGTGCTCCCGCTCCTCCGCCAAGGACCGGAGAGCTTCCTGGTTGCGGCCCCGGAGCTCCTCCGCGCGCTTCTCAATATCTGCTCCCGCCTTCGCGACAAGCGCTTCCCGGGGTTCCAGCTTAGCTTGTCGGGCGCGGTAGAGCGACAGCAGCTTCCGCAGCAGTTGCTCCTCCTCAGGCTCGCCGCTCCTGCTGCTTGGCGCGTCCACCAGCGTCAGCCCAGCGGAGGCGAGCAGCTCTTCATCGAAGGTTTCTCCTTCGGCCAGCGCCCTGGAGCTCGACTCCCATGGGAGCTTGATGAAGACGCCATCACCGGCCTTCAAATAGGCGCCGGGCTGGGGCTCTTCGGAGCCCGACGCTGCAGCAGCGGCAGAGGGACCGGCGGTCGGTGTAGCGCCTGGCACTCCTACGGCCTCAGGGTCGTCAGTGCAATCGCCGGACCCCTCGCCGGCAGCTTCGGTGGCCTCTTCGCCGGCAGGCTCGTCAGCGCCGGCTTATTCTTCCATGGCGGCGGCTTCATCAGTGTTGCCGCGCACGCCCTCCCCGCCGGCGACCTCGGTCTCCATTGGCTCTGTGGCAGACGGATGAAGAAAGTCAAGCAAATATTTAAAGACAAAATCAGAAGAAGAAAAACACAAGGGAAGTACTCAGGCAAGAAGGTTACCTGCGCCGGGGGCTGCGGTCATGGTCTCCGCCGCCAAGGGATCGCTGGTGCCGTCCCTTGCCGGAGAGCTGCCCCTTGCCAGAGAAGTCTCCCTTGCCGGAGAATGCTCCCTTGCCGGGGAATCCACCCTTGGCGGCGTAGTCAAAGCAGAAGGAGGCTGCTCTGCTCCTACACAAGTCAACTGTCAGATATCAGCAAGGAAAAAGCACCCATGCACGCCGAACAACAAGAAGTAGACCATATACTTACGCTGGGGGCTGCGCTGGGGGCTGCTTTGAAGGAGAGTTGCCTCATCCGGCAAGGTGGTCTCGGACGCGCCTCCTGCTGTCGCAGTGGGTTCGTCCTCGATGACAACCACCGGGGTCTTGGCTCTCTTTGACATTTTTTGGGCCAGCGTCCTGAAAAGGAATGGGTTCAGAGTAAAGCAGATCAGATACAAGACAAGGCAACAAATCGAAGAATTACAAGTACAGCAGGGAATCTTACTCTTCTTCTTCCTCGTCGGAGCTGAGCGCGGAGAGGTCAAATTCTGGCCCGCCCCCGGTACGACGAGGTGGAGGAGTGGGCTCCCTTGGACGCTTGGCGGGAGCGAGACCGGTGGCCTGCGGGGGCCCCGCTCCAGGTGCCGTAGCGGCGTGAGGTGCTCCCGCAGCAACAGTGCTTGCAGAGAGCGCGTCATGGCGCTTCTGCTGGGCCCGTCTGTCGCCCAGCTGCGTCTCCAGCCTTGCGAAGACGCCTTCTTGGTGGAGCTGGTGGCTCCGCTCGCGGCAAGCTGCTTGGAGGCGGGGAGGATGCGCCCTCGGCGGGTTCGCTCGACTCGGCTTCAGGCTCGGCAAGCTCCTCCTCACCGGCAAACTCCTTTCGCTCGACAAGACTTGCCGCCTCGGCTGCCTCCGCCTCCTCCACGGTGAAGCCAACCGCCCACGGCAGCGGTGCTGCCGCCTCTTCTAACTGGTGGCGATCGCTGCATCTCATCGTCGGTAGTGTCGCGGGTGAGGCCCCTCTGCTCGTTGGGGCGGACCGGCATTTCCACCAGATTGTCAAAGAACTGCCGCACGACGTCATCTGCCGGCTCTTGCCAAGTTGGGACAATTCCATGTGAGTCGCACGACGGCATCATTGCGCGGATGCGGTCAAGCGCGGAGTTGTTGCACAGCGGAACGACGCCCCTTGGCAACCTAAACATCTCTGGATGATCAGGATCGGGCTTGAACAGCTCTAAGATCATCGCGTCAAGCTCCAAGACGGTGAAGCTAAAGTTAATGCCTGGGCGCAGCCTCATGATATCTGCTGCGTTCTGAAATTCCCAGGCAGGTCTCCTTCTCTCCTGCAAGGGGGCGATGCGGCGGCGAAGAAAGTCCACGCCAACAGTGCCTACGGTGAGTCCGGCAAGTCTGAGGCGAAGGATTCGGGTGACTGCGATCTTCAGCCTAGCGTCCTCCGGGGCCAGATTACTCCAATCATTGCCGCGCACTACTGGGGTTTGGCGCTGGGCGGTAAATGGCTGCGGGTTCTCCTCAACAATCCAGCACCAATCTGCCCTCCACTCCTCCCATTTGCTACGGAGCTCTCCCTCCAGATAAGCTTCCTTCTTGCCGACCCTGGAGATCCAAGCAATTCCTCCGGCAAGGGGCTCTCCTCTCTCAACACGGTGTAAAAAGAAGTGACGGAAAAGAGCTACATTTGGGTGGACTCCGACAAAGTTTTCGCAGAGATGTGCGAAAACTGCCATGGTCAGAACGGTGTTGGGGGTGAAATCAAGGAGGCGGAACCCGTAGGTGTTCATGATGTCGCAAAAGAACTCAGAGAAAGGCGGGCAGAGCCCACAGTAGAAGGAGAGCACGAAGAAGGGATACCCCATCGGGGCCAGTTCCGCAGCAGCGGCGGGGAGTACCTTCATGCGCGGATGCGCCCGCGACCAGAAGAGGTAGTAGTTCTCCCTCAGCTCCCTCGCGGTGAGCTGAGGGGGGAAGATGGCCCGCTCCTTTCGCAGTGCCGCAAGCCGCTGCGCCTCGGCCGACTTCACGGCCTTCCCCTTGTCGGCTTTCGGGCCCATGGCGGAGGCGGTGGAGGAGGTCGACGGCGTTGATGATCTGGTGGCGATGAAGCGAGCGCTGCTCTCTTTTCAGCCTTGAAAGAAAGGGGGGGAGCAGCGGTGGTTTTTCGATGGGATAGCAACTGGCAAGGTAGGCGACGTGCCCCTGTTTCCCCTGCTTATAAAGAGGGAGGGGGCGGACATTCCGATTTTCCGAATAAAGAAACCCCCACGATCACGCCCACGAACTCTCACACGACGCCACGTTCGATGCGAGCCGTTCGTGGGGGGCGTGGTGGGTCCGAGGTGAGTTATGGTGTGACCCGGGCCACGTGTGCCCGTGCCTGTTTTGGGCACAGCCCAACAGGCGCTTCGGCACCGTGTGTGGCCCAGTCTGGGAGCTCTGTCGGTGTACTAGAGTAGGGGTACCCTAGTATCCCGAACTTGTGCACGGGCAGTTGCAGCCCTCCGCGGCAAGGCTTACCGGGTGACCGCCAAGATCCTCTGTAGTTCCTTTGGAGCCATTCAAGAACAAAGTATTCAAGCCAAGGAGACAAGGCCCCAGCAAGAGGAGTTTGCCGGGAAGGCCGCCCAAGGTACATACAAGACAAGGCCCGACAAGAGGAGCTTGCGGGAAGGCCAGCGGCGACAAGCTTCCGGTAGCGACAAGACAACAACCGCGGCAAAGGCGCTTGTCATGGCAGACCACCTCTCGTACCTACGCTCCGGCACATCCACTAACGTGTCGCCATGCAGGACCTTTCCAGCGCTGCGTGGCGAGAGGTCTGTGCAGCCGGTCGAGGTGGAAAGCGGCATCGCAAGTTTGCCATCGTGGCGAACGGTGGCGCCCGACGGTCCCTCGTTTGCACCGTTAGGGGCGACTAGACGGGCATTTAATGCCTTTGTCCCCCGCCGAGTGGTTAGGTATGGTACATCATACCTTTGTACAAGTAGGTGTACCAACCACTACTTTTCCATTTGTACCCCGTCTCACGTTGCCACCTGTCGGAGCCCCTTGAGCATATAAAAGGAGGCCCATGCGCAACGTAGAAAGGAGGTTGGTCGATCAGTTCCCTCCACGCTCAGCCTCGTTAGCAGCTCGTGTGTACTGTAGCACTCGGCGCTCCTGAGCAAGAACGCAATACACCTAGACATGCAGCAGTAGGAGTATTATCTCTCCGGAGAGCTCCGAAGCTGGGTAAAACCTCTCGTGTGCTTCGCCTCGATCTGCTCTTCGTGCGTCCTCCGCTCCCTGCCGAACCGAAAGGGGCTCGGTCCGCCGGCCCCATAGGTGTTCGTGGGCCAGATCAGCCTGCCCCGACACTACCACCGCGCGCTACTCCACCGGCTACTGTTCAACCACCCCTCCACGGGCACCCCTCCACCGTCTACTGTTCATCCAGCCCTCCACACCACGGGGTCCTGTTCAACCACCCCTCCACGACCACCCCTCCATCGTCTACTATTCATCCAGCCCTCCACACCACGGGTTCCTGTTCATCCAGAGGCAACGCCACCGCCATCGCTCATCCAACCCCCGCAACACTCACTTTGTTCATCCAATCGACCCGGCTTGATTAGCGGCAGATGGCGAAGAATCGCTCCATCAGGTTCAGTTAATAGCCATCGATCGATCGCTCGGGTTCAGTAACGCGTAGCCTGCAGTGCAATCGCTCGGGTTCAGTTAGAGGCCAACACCTCGCTCGGGTTCAATTAGAGCCAACACCACGCACACACGCGCGTACATGTACGAGAGGAACATGCATCGATCGGCCCCCGACCTCCCACCGTAACCGGCAACTCCCTGAAATTTTCCTCCCCCTCGCTTCTACCATGTTTTTTTCCGTCATGGACGGCCCAAAGAATGTCATGCAGCTGCGTCTCCGGCCCGCCCAGGACGAAAAGCCCGTTTTCTGTCATGATTTTTTGTCATAGAAGTAGGACCCCACCACATCTATGATGATACCGGGTTTTGTCACAATTATCGTCATAGAAGTGTCATATGTATGACAGAAATTTTTTCGTTCGGCCCAAAATGTCACGGATGTGTCTTTTTTTTGTAGTGTATGAACTTAATACTCTAGATGCATGCTGGATAGCGGTTGATGTGTGGAGTAATAGTAGTAGATGCAGGCAGGAGTCGGTCTACTTGTCTAGGACGTGATGCCTATATACATGATCATACCTAGATATTCTCATAACTATGCTCAATTCTGTCAATTGCTCAACATTAATTTGTTCACCCACCGTAAAATACTTATGCTCTTGAGAGAAGCCACTAGTCAAACCTATGGCCCCAGGGTCTATCTTCATCATATTAATCTTCCAACACTTAGTTATTTCCGTTGCTTTTTACTTTGCTTTTATTTTACTTTGCATCTTTATCATAAAAATACCAAAAATATTATCCTATCATATCTATCAGATCTCACTCTCGTAAGTGACCGTGTAGGGATTGACAACCACTTATCGTGTTGGTTGCGAGGATTTATTTGTTTTGTGTAGGTGCGAGGGACTCACGCATAGCCTCCTACTGGATTGATACCTTGGTTCTCAAAAACTGAGGGAAATACTTACGCTACTTTGCCGCATCACCCTTTCCTCTTCAAGGGAAAACCAACGCAGTGCTCAAGAGGTTGCAAGAAGGATTTCTGGCACCGTTACCGGGTAGGTCTACGCAAAAGTCAACATACCAAGTACCCATCACAAACCCTTATCTCCCGCATTATATTATTTGCCATTTGCCTCTCGTTTTCCTCTCCCCCACTTCACCCTTGCTGTTTTATTCGCCCTCTCTTTTCTGTTTGCCTCTTTTTCGTTTGCTCGTGTGTTGGATTGTTTGCTTTTCACGATGGCTCTACCTAGATTTGGTGATCTTCACGTTAAAAGATTAGAAGAGATCCAAAGCAACGTCAGGAGTTTTATGGTTTTGCAATTTGAGCATAATAATTTCTTCAGAAACGAGCTTAAGGAACAAAAAAGCTTTATGAGTTATATGAATAAAGAGCTCGATGATATGTCTAAAGAATTTGATGGTTTGAGATCCCAAATTGCTCGTCTTGAGAAGTTGATAGCTGAAATATCGGATAAGCAGGCTACCTTAGTTAATAAGATGGCCGCTAAACCGGATTTCTATGAAAATAAAGATGAAGATATAAAAGTTATTGATGTGTCCCCTATTAAATCTTTGTTTTGAAATATGAATCTTGATAATGATGGGGCTGAATATGATCCACCTTTACCTAGAAGGCGTTCTAGAAATTCGAAGTTTTTAGATCTTAATGCTAAAATTGATAAAAGTGGGATTGAAGAGAACGAAACCCTAGATATTAATAAACCCACTATTTTGGATTTCAAGGAATTTAATTATGATAATTGCTCTTTGATAGATTGTATTTCCTTGTTACAATCCATGCTAAATTCTCCCCATGCTTATAGTCAAAATAAAGCTTTTACCAAACATATCGTTGATGCTTTGATGCAATCTTATGAAGAAAAACTTGAGTTGGAAGTTTCTATCCCTAGAAAACTTTACGATGAGTGGGAACCTACTATTAAAATTAAGATTAAGGATCATGAGTTGTATGCTTTATGTGATTTGGGCGCTAGTGTTTCCACTATTCCCAAAACTTTGTGCGATTTGCTAGATTTTCGTGATTTTGATGATTGCTCTCTAAACTTGCATCTTGCAGATTCCGCTATTAAGAAACCTATGGGAAGAATTAATGATGTTCTTATTGTTGCAAATAGGGACTATGTGCTCGTAGATTTTATCGTTCTTGATATAGATTGCAATCCTTCATGCCCTATTATTCTTGGTAGACCTTTCCTTAGAACGATTGGTGCAATTATTGATATGAAGGAAGGGAATATCAGATTCCAATTTCCATTAAAGAAGGGCATGGAACACTTACCTAGGAATAAAATAAAATT
This sequence comes from Aegilops bicornis, assembly GCA_021605145.1. NCBI lineage: Eukaryota > Viridiplantae > Streptophyta > Magnoliopsida > Poales > Poaceae > Aegilops > Aegilops bicornis. Next base: position 437,241,612 of record CM038672.1, on the reverse strand, counting down.
ACCTTATGAATCTATCATGAGAGCCACTTATGGATTGCCTACCAAAGATGGCACTACCTAGATCTATCCTTACTCTTATGCCTAGCTAGGGGCGTTAAACGATAGCGCTTGTTGGGAGGCAACCCAATTTTATTTTTAGTTTTTTGCTTCTGTTTAGGAATAAATATTTGTCCTAGCCTCTGGTTAGATGTGTTTTTATGTTTTAATTAGTGTTTGTGCCAAGTTAAACCTATAGGATCTTCTTGGATGATAGTTATTTGATCTTGCAGAAATTTCCAGAAACTTTCTGTTCATGAAAATAATTGTTAAAAATCAGCATAACAATGTTAAATATTGATTCCAATTGCTCCTGATCAATAAAAAAAATTGTACAGGTCGTCCTATTTTGGCTGATTTTTTGGAGTTCCAGAAGTTTGCGTTAGTTACAGATTACTACAGACTGTTCTGCTTTTTGGATGATTCTGTTTTTCGTGGTGTTGTTTGCTTATTTTGATGAATCTATGGCTAGTAAAATAGTTTATAAACCATAGAGAAGTTTGAATACAGTAGGTTTAACACCAATATAAATAAATAATGAGTTCATTACAGTACCTTGAAGTGGTCTTTTGTTTTCTTTCGCTAACGGAGCTCACGAGATTTTCTGTTAAGTTTTGTGTTGTGAAGTTTTCAAGTTTTGGGTGAAAGATTTGATGGATTATGGAACAAGGAGTGGCAAGATCCGAAGATTGGAGATGCCCATGACACCCCCAAGATAATATAAGGACACCAAAAAGCCAAAGCTTGGGGATGCCCCGGAAGGCATCCCCTCTTTCGTCTACTCCCATCGGAAACTTTACTTGGAGCTATATTTTTATTCACCACATGATATGTGTTTTGCTTGGAGCGTCTTGTATGATTTGAGTCTTTGCTTTTTATTTTACCACAATCATCCTTGCTGTACACACCTTTTGACAGAGACACACAATATTCGGAAATTATTAGAATACTCTTTGTGCTTCACTTATATCTCTTGAGTTATATAGTTTTGCTCTAGTACTTCACTTATATCTTTTAGAGCACAGTGGTGGATTTGTTTTATAGAAACTATTGATCTCTCATGCTTCACTTAGATTATTTTGAGAGTCTTAAATAGCATGGTAATTTTCTTAAATAATCCTAATATGCTAGGTATTCAAGAATAATAAAAACTTTCTTATGAGTGTGTTGAATACTAAGAGAAGCTTGATGCTTGATGATTGTTTTGAGACATGGAGGTAATAATATCAATGTCGTGCTAGTTGAGTAGTTGTGAATTTGAGAAATTCTTGTGTTGAAGGTTGCAAGTCCCGTAGCATGCATGTATGGTAAATGTTATGTAACAAATTTGAAACATGAGGTGTTCTTTGATTGTCCTCCTTATGAGTGGCGGTCGGGGACGAGCGATGGTATTTTCCTACCAATCTATCCCCCTAGGAGCATGCGCGTAGTGCTTGGTTTTTGATGACTTGTAGATTTTTGCAATAAGTATGTGAGTTCTTTATGACTAATGTTGAGTCCATGGATTATACGCACTCACACCCTTCCATCATTGCTAGCCTCTTGGTACGTGCATTGCCCTTTCTCACATTGAGAGTTGGTGCAAACTTTGCGGTGCATCCAAACCCCGTGATATGATACGCTCTTTCACACATAAACCTCCTTATATCTTCCTCAAAACAGCCACCATACCTGCCTATTATGGCATTTCCATAGCCATTCCGAGATATATTGCCATGCAACTTTCCACCATTCCGTTTATCATGACACGTTCATCATTGTCATATTGCTTAGCATAATCATGTAGTTGACATAGTATTTGTGACAAAGCCACCGTTCATAATTCTTTCATACATGTCACTCTTGGTTCATTGCATATCTTGGTACACCACCAGAGGCATTCATATAGAGTCATACTTTGTTCTAGTATCGAGTTGTAATCATTGAGTTGTAAATAAATAGAAGTGTGATGATCATTATTTTCTAGAGCATTGTTCCAAGTGAGGAATAAAAAAAAGAGAAAGGCCATAAAAAAATAGAAGGCCCAAAAAAATGAGAGAAAAAGAGAGAAGGGACAATGTTACTATCCTTTACCACACTTGTGTTTCAAAGTAGCACCATAGTCTTCATGATAGAGAGTCTCTTGTTTTGTCACTTTCATATACTAGTGGGAATTTTTCATTATAGAACTTGGCTTGTATATTCCAACAGTGGGCCTCCTCAAGTGCCCTAGGTCTTCGTGAGCAAGCAAGTTGGATGCACACCCACTTAGTTTGTTTTGTTGAGATTTCATACATTTATAGCTCTAGTGCATCCGTTGCATGGCAATCCCTACTCCTTGCATTAACATCAATCGATGAGCATCTCCATAGCTCATGGATTAGCCTCGTTGATGTGAGACTTTCTCCTTTTTTGTCTTCTCCACATAACCCCCATCATTATACTCTATTCCACCCATAGTGCTATGTCCATGGCTCACGCTCATGTATTGCGTGTAAGTTTATAGGTTTGAGATTACTAAAGTATGAAACAATTGCTTGGCTTGTCATCGGGGTTGTGCATGATGAGAGCATTCTTGTGTGACGAAAATGGAGCATGACTAAACTATATGATTTTGTAGGGATGAACTTTTCTTTGGTCATGTTATTTTGAGAGGACATAATTGCTTAGTTAGTATGCCTGAAGTATTATTATTTTTATGTCAATATGAACTTTTATCTTGAATCTTTCAGATCTGAATATTCATACCACAATTAAGAAGAATTACATTGGAATTATGCCTAGTAGCACTCCGCATAAAAAATTCTGTTTTTATCATTTACCTACTCGAGGACGAGCAGGAATTAAGCTTGGGGATTGCTCCATGTTAATATGAACTTTTATCATTATGTCAATATGAACTTTTATCTTGAATCTCCAACGTATCTATAATTTTTTATTGCTCCATGTTATATTATCTTCTATTTTGGACATTATTGGGCTTTATTATTCACTTTTATATTATTTTTGGGACTAACCTATTAACCGGAGGCCCAAATTTTAATTGCTGTTTTTGCCTATTTGAGTTTCACGGAAAAGGAATATCAAACGGAGTCCAAATGGAATGAAACCTTCGGGAACGTGATTTTTGGAACGAACAAGATCCAGGAGACTTGGACCCTACGTCAAGCAACCAACAGGGAAGCCACGAGGTAGGGGGCGTGCCTACTCCCCCCCAGGCGCGCCCTCCACCCTCGTGTGCCCCCTGTTGCTCCACCGACGTACTTCTTCCACCTATATATACCTACGTACCCCCAAACGACCAGGGAAGGAGCCAAAACCCTAATTCCACTGCCACAACCTTCTGTACCCATGAGATCCCATCTTGGGGCCTGTTTCGGAGCTCCGCCAGAAGGGGCATCGATGACGGAGGGCTTCTACATCAACACCATGGCCCCTCCGTTGAAGTGTGAGTAGTTTACCTCAGACCTTTGGGTCCATAGTTATTAGCTAGATGGCTTTCTCTCTCTTTTTGGATCTCAATACAATGTTTTCCCCCTCTCTCGTGGAGATCTATTCGATGTAATCTTCTTTTGCGATGTTTGTTGAGACCGATGAATTGTGGGTTTTTGATCAAGTTTATCTATGAACAATATTTGAATCTTCTCTGAATTCTTTTATGTATGATTGGTTATCTTTGCAAGTTCTTCGAATTATCAGTTTGGTTTGGCCTACTAGATTGATCTTTCTTGAAATGGGAGAAGTGCTTAGCTTTGGGTTCAATCTTGCGGTGTCCTTTCCCAGTGATGAGGGGCAGCAAGGCACGTATTGTATTGTTGCCATCGAGGATAACAAGATGGGGTTGTTATCATATTGCATGAATTTATCCTCTACATCATGTCATCTTGCTTACATGTTACTCTGTTCTTATGAACTTAATACTCTAGATGCATGCTGGATAGCGGTCGATGTGTGGAGTAATAGTAGTAGATGCAGGCAGGAGTTGGTCTACTTGTCTTGGACGTGATGCCTATATACATGATCATACCTAGATATTCTCATAACTATGCTCTATTTTGTCAATTGCTCAACAGTAATTTGTTCACCCACCGTAAAATACTTATGCTCTTGAGAGAAGCCACTATTGAAACCTATGCCCCCCGGGTCTATTTTCCATCATATTAATCTTCCAACACTTAGTTATTTCCATTGATTTTATTTTACTTTGCATCTTTATCATAAAAATACCAAAAATATTATCCTATCATATCTATCAAATCTCACTCTCGTAAGTGACCATGTAGGGATTGACAACCCCTTATCGCGTTGGTTGCGAGGATTTATTTGTTTTGTGTAGGTGCGAGGGACTCGCTCGTAGCCTCCTACTGGATTGATACCTTGGTTCTCAAAAACTGAGGGAAATACTTACGCTACTTTGCTGCATCACCCTTTCCTCTTCAAGGGAAAACCAACGCTGTGCTCAAGAGGTAGCAGTAGCCTGTTCAAATGAGGATTTCATGTCGTCCTGCAACCTCGCCCAGCCAGAGATCTAATCCATCTGGCTATGGACGATCGCATGCATGCGCCTGTAAGAGTCCCCGCCTGCCCGCAAGACATTTTCCCAGGCTGCTGCGGCACGGGAGGACAACTCTGCAGCATTCGCGGCGCGGCGGGACATATCTGATGCTTCCGCTGTGTGGCCGGACCAGTCCGCTGCATCGATGGCGCGGCGGGACCTCTGTGCTGCTTCGGCGGCGCGGGGTGACCTCTGTGCTGCTACTGCCGCGTGGCAGGACAGGTCGTCTGCTTTCGCGGCGAAGCGGGACATCTCTCGTGCTTCGGATTCCATGCTCGCGTCTCCCTGGTGGTAATCTCTTGACCCAAAATTCACGCTGGCCATGGCAGATGCAAGGGAAGGATGCTGAATGACTTTTTGTGGATGAGGAGTTGAGGAGGAATGTGCAGTCATCTTGGCATAGTAATATTTATAACCGAGTACTAATACACTCCTAAGTGGGAAATCGTTTAGGTTGTGATCGGTGTGAACAGGTTTGCAATTAAATATAGTGAGGTAGTAATTTGGAATGTGACGAGACGCAAGCTCAAAATTTATTGACGGTTCTAGTTTCGAAGTGCGGCACTATTCCCGGATGGCGTAACGTGGGCACGTGTTCTCGGCCATGGTGTAGCAGTTTTGTAATATGCCATTTTACTTCTTTTTCTACTGCTTTGTACGTGCAATAACTGGCACTGTCGGATGCATATCTTACGGTTATTGGGGCGTTCGACAGGAATAGCCTCGTGGCGAGCTATAGACTAGTATTTTTTCACACGCATTACATCGACACGTATCATCATCTCTCTGCCTCTTTCCCACGCACACACCTAGTCTCTCAGGACTTCTCGCACGCACCATCTCTAGCTCCCTAGTTCGATGCCACACACATACCCTTGTACTCTGGAGGCGCGAGGTTTTGGTTAATGTGTGGACCGCACACGGCACCAACACGACACGAGCTTCGTCTGCCTGGTGCCACTACAAAAAAAAGACACTTCCGTGATGATACTGATACGCGTTTGTCATAGTAGGTCACATTTTCTGTCATGCATGTACATCCATGACGATTTTATGACAGAATCAAGATAGTCATACCTGTGTTGTCGTAGATTTGTTCCATGACATTACCAAAATTATCATCAGGGAATTGTCCACTTCCATGACGATAAATCGCGCATCATAGAAGTGCTTTCGTCAAGGGTGACCGACACATGGCATCGACCGTAACGGCTCGCCGTTAAGCTATCGGGTCTGGTTTCGACAACCTGTAACAGCCCGGACCAATGTGGATTTTCCACGTGTAAAATTCTCATTGGCTGACGGAACCACGTGTCATTTCCTCGTTGGGACAAATGTCATCCACTCATTGGACAGGAGGCGCCTACGATACATCGACACGTGGCACGACCCAATAGAGGCCCATTCTGGTGAAAAGGCCGGCCTAGCTAAAGGCCCACCATGTTTTTTCAGACACTAGTGGGCTGGCCCGTTAACAACCTACCATGTTTTGGGTCAAATTGAGGCCCATATCAGATCAGGCCCATTCAAAGCCTGCCGAGTTTTGGGCCAAATTACGGCCCATATTGGATCAGGCCTGTTAACAGGCCATTGTACCTTTGGGCCCATTCTAAGACAGGTTTGTATTTCATCCTGTTAAATGCCCATTTACCAGTTTGGCCCGATAATAGTTTCGGCCCGTTAGCAGCCCGTGGAGTATCTGGGACGTTCTCGGCCCGGTTTAACTTTAGGCCATTTAATGGCCCACGCAGAAACTGGGCTATTTCTTGTCCGAAGTAACTTTAGGCCTCTTAATGGCCCGTAGTCTTCGTGGATAAATTTTAGCCCAACTGGCCTATCAGCCTGTTAATGGCCCGTGTAACAGTTGGGCCTAATTACAGCCCGTGTTGAATCCGGCCTGCTTACAGCCCATCTGATAAATGGCCCGGGACACTTTTGGGCCTATGGCCCGCGTGGATACCGGCCTGCTTAAAGCCCATAATTTTATTGGGCCAAACAGGCCCGAGATATATTTTGGCCTGTTAACTGCTCGTCCTATTTGGGCTCAACACGGGCCTTAGGCAGTTTCGGCCTGTATTGGCCCGTGAATTTTTCGGCTCAACGCTAGCACAATCTAGGTTTTAGACTGTTAAAAGCCCATGGTATTCTCTGGCCCAGCTGGCCAGAACTTTACTCGGCCTGTTAAAGGCGGGAAACTACTATAGGTTTAGACCTACTAATGGCCCAAGATGATTATAGGCCCATGTTTTGGCCCATATGAGTAACGGGCCGGCCTGAAGACCGACAACACTGAGATCCACTGAACCTTCAGGCCCAAGTTACAACATACCGACCAAAGAATAAACCTAGACTATACAATAAAGAAATTACGACATATTACATCCACTGGGAATCAAAGTTCGCTACCGGTGATAATAAAGCGCAACATGACCGTGGATTACATACACTGGGCATCAAAGGTCGACACCAGTGCATATAAACGCGCCGACAAAAGAATATACAAAACTGAGAGCACTTCAGAAGGCACTAGGCCTGGCAAGGTCGGGCCCCGCAAGCAGCCGAACAAGCTGATGAGACCTCAGTTGTGGCAAAGATAGATGCTTCATCCCTAGCTGCATGGCACCATAGTGCGCACGACAGTCCCCTGACATTTTCATTATATCTTTGCCTTCAAGTCGGAGCTGAGCTGGAGCAAGCCTTTCCGCTTTAAGTTGAGACTGAAGAAGTCGAACTGATTGAGGCAGCGACTGCACAGAGGTTGTCTCACACCTGCTGGTGAGTATCTTCAACTCACTGTCTTCATCAAGACAGGACCTTGGGGTCATCTCGCTGTCCTCAAGATTGGGTCACTATCTTCCCTAAAGTTCCGCCTGGCATACGAGATACGACTATGAAAGAGAAATAAGGAGACACGTAACAAGTTTCACAATTATTTAAGAAAATAAATGGATATGTTCTGCATAAGGAACATGTTTTTACAACTACAATTTAAAACTAGTAGTTGTTGCAAACATCCAATCAGATGTAAATAGCAAAGTAAACAGCAGTGGAGGAAATGATGCCTATCCAAATCTATACTAGAAAAAAGTTTGAAGGCTTGAGAAGGATGAACTTACATTACATATTAACACGGGCTGGACAAAGCCCTAAGGCTTGAGAAGGATGAAGTTACATTACATATTAACACGGGCTGGACAAAGCCCTTCTCCATGTTGATGGAAGGATAATTCAATAAATTCCCCAAAGAAAATTCTTTATAAGCGTGGCCATTATTCTACATTTTGCAAAGATTAAATATAGATCAAATAATATTGGAAGAAACAGAGGATAATGAAGCTCAAAAGTGCATCGATGATACATAATCAAATAGCAATTAATTAAGTACAAGGTTACAAGGCAAAAGGTACTGACAAGAGGAATGCAGACATCAACATGTGCAGTGGCATTGGCTTAATTCAACATTTTGGTAAGCATAAATGTAGATATGATAATTTGGAGAAAGTGGAGAGCAGGGCAGATAAGATGCAGAGTAATGCTAGACAATCAACTATCTCACGATGCAAGTACAGTAATACCACCACCGTCCGTTATTACTTGTCGCTCAAATGGATGTACCTAGCACTATTAAGTTCTAAATACATCCAATTGATCAACAATTAATTCGATACAGAGGGAGTACATGACAACAGGTACTTACATGAGCAATCCAAAACTTCATAACCATTCTGTTAGTTCTACATTTATCTAAAAGTAAATATAGATCTTATAATTTCAAGGAAAGGGAGGATAAAGAAGTGAACATTTACAGTGATGCTACATAATCAAACAGCAATGAGTGTAAGTATGCTGACAAAGGGAAGAGGTACTGACAAGAGCAATGCAGAGCCTAGTATTGTCGTGAGATCCTATGATCCTTTGAGCAAGGAGATTCATCTGAAATCATTTTTCATACAAGAGAGAAGGTAAGGCACATGCATAAATTTAGGAGTTCAAATTTTGAATTGATATCATAGACAGTACCTGACGCTGGGCTCTCAGCAGTTCTAATAGGGGTTTGGCCACTGGAGTAGTGGTAAAGTGTGGTACAGCTGGTCCTGTGTTTTCTATGGCTGCTGATCTATCTGATTTAACAGGTATCACTACCTTTTCCAAATGCCTAGTTTGTACTCCTTGAGGATCTGCACTCACCCTCTTCCTTTTGGACATCTATTACGAAAGAACAACATTTATTTGGAAAAACATAGTATGACGACACATGGAATAGGTACAAAAAATGGATAGGTATGGCATATACTCATATATGATGCTTAAACTAAGCAGATGGTGTAACAAAGTAGAAGTAATGCAAGAGGTCAGATGCAAAATATATGCGACCAATACAACCTTGCCAAGTTAGAGAAAGCACCTTGATGGGTGAATAAGATAGGCCATCCTCCACCATGCCAAGTTTGTTAGCCAGTGGATTGTTCCGCAATATTCCTCTCGTGCGCCCATTCTCATATTCATTTTGATAATGTTCAATACCTGACATGCATGAAAACATAAAACAAGTGAGATTATCTTTGTAATGCATAAGTGATTCTAATCCAATACTACCTCCCTGTAAACCCCTTTGTGCTATCTCTGCAATTATTCTAAGAGGTGCCATGCATGCTGTAATTTGGTGTGTGCATTAATATAATGTGGCCTACTACTAAAAATATGAGAGCTCCAGAAGTGATGATACTTCACAGATGACATCTTCAACATATAGTAAAGAAGAACAAGTCGACCTGACCAGACATAATCAAAATATACTAAGGGAGAATAACTCGACCTGACTAGTCGACCGCAAGAGAAGAGGATCATCTTAAAGAAGAGCAGAAGAGCAAGCATATTGAAGATATTACAAGTCTTTCTATAAAATGTCGGTTGGCCACCAATGATGAACCAGAGCGCACAAAGAAATACTATTCCTTCCGGTCTCTCCATATGTGGCTCACATGCATTTCGAAACTAAAGTAGGAAAATTTAGCTGACCAATTAAACATGTCTTAGTTTTACTAATATCAGCATAATATCAGATTTGAATTTGTACAACTAAGCTTGTTTAGCTCGATGGGTGGAGCAGTGCTATTACGACATGAACCACGTAGGCTGATCGTGGTCATCATAAAATGGGGAAACCGTAAGCATGATGAGTATAGTGTTGACCGTGGCAGTGGGATGGCAGATCTGAAGTCGCAAACCGCAAGAAGGGTAGTTAGCAACCGATGTTTGCTTTGAAATAACACCTAAGATTTGGTATGGACTAGAACGTACAGTCAACAAGTGACAAAGAAATGCAATTCTGTTGTCTCTCTATATGTCGCGACATGCATTTGGAAACTCAAGTGGGACCTTTAGCTAACCAATTAAATGTGTTTGTTAACTAATATCAGTATTATATCACAATCATATTTGAACAATTAAGATTTGGAATTTTGAGTGTTGTGTTGTTTAAGCTTGAAGGGTGGAGTAATGCTAGTACGACAGAAAGCACCTACGCAGATCATAGTAGAGTAGATAAAAGGGGAAAACCCTAAGCATCAAGAGTAAAATCAGGAAAGTGGAACTAGCTGGACCAGTGGGTGGCGCACATGCTTTTCGATACGAATATAGGAACATTAGGTGACCAATTAAACGTTATCTGTTTTAGTAATATGAGCATCATATCAGATTCGTATTTCAACACGTAAGCTTTGGTATTATGAGTGGAATGTTGTTTCGCTTAATGGGTTGAGGTCTTGAGGAGCAGTGCTAGCACGACACGAAGTAGTGAAGCACCTACGATGATGGTAGTGAATATAAAGGGGGGAAAACCATAAGCTTTACGAGTATAGTGGCCATGCCATGGCGGATCTGAAGGTGCAAACCGGACAAAGCTACTTCACAACCAATGTTTGCTTTCAACTAGCCACTACGATTTGGTACGGACAAGAAAAGTATAGTAAACAATTTACGATCTATTTTCCGGGTGAGATTAATAACAGAAGCACATATGGAAGAGTACCACTTCTCTTGCGACGCCGTGTAGGGCCCTGCTGATACGTTGAGGGTGATGTGGGTGCGATGGCTGTCAGCGGCGGGGAAGAAGACTTTAGACGGCAGACGACCGGGTCGGAGGATAAATCCTGTTGCCGTGGACGAGGCAGTCGTAGGAGCGGAAACGGCAAGGTGGACGAATAGCACCGATGAAGCGAGATGATGCGATGAAAGGATCCTGGTCCGACGCCGTGGATGAGAGACGTCCATCTCTTGCAGTGGACGACGGGGTAGTGGTAGCGGCTACGACAAGGTGGAGGATTGGGTGGCAGACGGAGGAGGCTGGCCGCAGTGGGGAGGTTGTCGTGGCGCCGAATGTGTATGAATGGGGAAATGGAGGGGAGGGGGGATATCAAACTTTGGGACGCGCTTGTCTGAAATGTGGGAAAGTTACGAACTTATCCCCCGTTTAAAATTTCAGACATCACGTCGGCTGGTGATAGGACGGTAATCTCGCATCTCCCAGATATTTGTCGGTAACGCTTTCGGGCGAGGAGAGGGTGCTTTGCCGCCCACGGTTGGCGCCCACGGTGTATGAACATGGCTGACAGGTAGGGCGGTTGTGTCACATCTGAGGGAAGTTACACATCTGCCCCTATTTAGCCTACATCGATTTCGGATGAGGAGAGTTTGTTGTGCCGCCCACCGTGGATGAATGGGGAAATGGAGGGAGAGACACATGTCTTTCGGACGAGCTTGCATCAAATGTGTTTTGCTGCCCATGTTTGGCGCCCACTGTGTCTGAATGGGCTTAGAGGCCGTCGTGTCACGTCTGATTGAAGTTACTAGTCTACCCCTATCGACAGCAGTGTAAATCCGGTCGATAAGGATGTCAAGTGTCAGGGGTAGACAGTAATTTCCATCTCGCAAACACTTGCTTCGGGCAGCCCACAAATGATACTGGGTGTTTAGCCGCCGTTCAAAACTTGGGAGAATTAGCATTCAAGTTTGCCACAGGCCCCGGCAACTAAATCCAAATCCAATTTTTTCTCGACACTGAATATCCATAGATAATTCTACGTTTTTTATTTATTTCTTCAAAACCACAACAAAGATTTATTCCACCTTTATATATGATTATGATTTAGAAATGGCATGATCTTTGAATTCAGTAGGTTGGATACACTTTGAGTCAAACAGTTATTTCATCCAATACAATATGCTCACACAAAAAACATTTCACCTTATGTCAATCATACAAGTACTGAGGATTACCTCGCCTAAAAAATTCGGATCATTACAACTCATGGACAACATAGGGGGTCTTACACCATAATCCATTCAGAGACATGACACAACATGCAATACAATAATCTAATGACAATTTCAACTAGTATCTAAAGAAGAATTGGGATTACCCTGGGCTTCAGATAGCAGAAGCAGCAGGACCTCCTCCGTCTTCAAATGCAACATTCTTACTTCCTCCAATTCTTGGGTTGCTTGCATAATGCGTGCAGCTAATTGCATGATTTCCAGCTTCAAGTTCGAGATTACCTCATCCATGGTAGCCACACCATCTCTTTCTGCCTCTAGTAGAGCCTCAAGAACTATAATATCTATGCTCAGACTGCTCTCCGGCGGTGTTGCCTCTGAACTGCTACCATCTGGTAACATGGATGGCGCACTGCTTCCACAAATAGATTCTGGGGTTGTACATTGTGTCCTAGTGTGAACGGCATCCTAAAAGGTTTCCGCTGGACATAAGTAAGAGATAGTTATCGCATGATCCAGGCAGCTACATGGTTAACGACATACGAACTATTGTCAAGCATGGCAAGCTATATTTAAATGGTTCGAAGCAGCATCAGCCGAAAAGAAATTAAAATGGTAAGATGAAACTAGGGATGTAAGCGGCAAATAAACGACATCCGCTAGTCCCATCTAGTTAGTTTTTGCTAGCTCCCTAGTTCATTTTCCTCAAAAAACAAAAAATCTTTTGAACTATCATACCACTAGTGGACTTTAATCGGGATTAAACGTGACCCAGTTGACATCCCTAGTTGAAAGGGAGTGTACCACCGCTATATTTAAGTTGCCAAGGGATCTAAGCAGTTGAAATAATCTGAGAAAGCACTTAACAGTGTGGACTCATATAAACTACGAAGACAGTCTTGTGATGAAGTTCAGAGGAAAAGTTAAGGACTCAAATGAACTAGGCATGCATTTCTTTACGATAGTACAACAGCCTTTAGCGACATATTGGCCAACTCAGGTATAGCGTAACAAGTAACAAACAAGCATTCGAATCAAGCAATACAGCAAAGCAGACAACTGAACTATCCGCAATTGTAGGATTACAGGTTGAGGGCACAAGCCAAGAAAGCAGCCCACACGCATTACATTTCACATGTACTAAAACACACTGGCTTACCATATGTTGCTGGGAAGCCTCGCTGCTGTTGCAATGTTCTTTGAAGATATCCTCAGCATCCCGTGGTTGCAAATCTAGTTGTTGTAGTTTATTTTGCACCCTCTATTTAGGTAAAATTAATTTTAGTCGCATGCACTAGTTTGAATTGATCATCAATGGTTCATCTAAACTAATGAAAGAAGGGTGTGTGCATACACGACAATATATCTGCTTCCCTCTATTTTTATGCTTGTTCGAGGTGCCAGCCCCAAAAGAACAAATATTTTGCTTGATGGGGTTGGCAGCTCCATAATTAATAGAAGCATCAAATTAGTCATGCAACTTGGGAAGATCAAGAACACACAAAAAGTAATGAACAGAGGCTCGGAGCGGTGATGTAATAGCTAGCATCGAAAATGTAGGGTAAAAGCGAACAAAAAGCAGCGGAACCACATGGTAGTTTGCTGATGTGTAATTAAGCATAAAGAACATGAAGCGCCTGATGGAACCAACAGTGGCATCGTAACAACACCATTATCATAAATATAGCATGCAAGAAGTAAAATAGTAGGTAGTGATATCTAGGAAGTACAGTAATACTTAGGACAAAACTAAAGCATATTAACTATATGTGCACTGGTATGTAATTTAACACATGTAACATATGTTCACTGCCAGAAGTATGGCCCTACAGGGGCAAGCAGAATAACGCGTCTCATGAAAAATTGAATGATGTCCTGAAGAAATTCAAAGCTGCGGTGCTTATGCTAACAAAGTGAACGTAGGCGCCGGCCGTTGGATAATAGTACCTGATTCTCGGTGCCGTATGGGTATCGTTATCATACTTGATAGCTAAGGATCGTCGATGGTGCTCGTGTTGCGGTTAAGTTTGGGCCGGCTGCCACCGTCGCTCAAGCGGCTCCAGTGCTTCGGTTGCGGTGCCTGTCGACATGCAAGAAAGCTCATCTGTGGTAAGTGAACAGTTGCACGATCAAGAAGAGAAAAACCTAAGGAGTAAAAATCGAAATAACCTGATGAGGTTGCGGCGTCAGTAAAGCAGGGCCGGTGGAGTTGAATATGGCATTCGTGGAGCGGGTTCGGTGCAGTGGACGAAGGCTTCGGCAGGCGCGGTGTACAGTGCTTTCGGTGAGGCGGATTTGTTGCGGTGGACGAGGGCTTGTATGAAGGGCCAGCGATGGGGCGGACGAGGGAGTCAGTGAAGGGCCTACACTGTGGTGACGAGGGCGTCGATTAAGAAGATCCAGTGTGGTGGACCATGATGGCGGTCAAGGATATCTGGAGCGGTGGACAAGCCAGTCGCTGAAGCGGCTCCGGTGAAGTGGTGAGTTGGCAGTTGGGGGTTCCAAGGTGTGGAAGGTAGATCCCGTGGGTGTGAGGTCCATCCTGCGGCGGAGGACTAGATTCAATGACTTGCCATGGTTGGAGGGGGTCGTGGAGGGAAGGGAGGGGCTGCAGGGTAGAATGTTGGGGCAAAGAGGGAAAACAATGGAGTTACCAAAGCAGCCCTTTTCCGTTCATGTGGCCGGGGTAAAACAGGAATATCGCAGGGCTAAACTTTCGGGCGCGAGATATTTTGAAGTGAGCGGGAAGTTTCAAAGCTTTTGGCGCCTGAAATTATAAGTGTTCTGCTCTTGTACGGCCGACTATGATATCATGGCTGAGAATTTATTTGTTTTGCACGCAAAAAAAGTGCAAGTTTTGAAAATCAATGTCTCCAACTCAAAACTTAGATTGTCCATTCAATTCAAATATGGATCATTGAGCTAGTACAATCAAATACCATCATACGGTCCAATTCAAATGAAATTCCAAATGTGTTTATCCTAAATATGATGACAAAAGCAAAAATGTGTATGTGTATGAATAAAGTGGATGATTATAAAGTTTGAACATGCCCGTATGTGTATATCTCTAGGTTTGATATATGGAATTGAAATCACGAAATCCCGGCTTAAAAAATGTACCTCCGTTTAAATGAATTACAAAAGCTAATGATGGAGTCGAATTCCAAATTCCAATCTTAGGTTTGTAATTCTGGTACATCAAGGTATATCACGCATGTTCAAAAGTATCATTATCTTATAGTCCAAACTGTGAAACAAATTGATCAACCATGAGTGCACACACTATTGACCATATATTCTCAATTACGCTAAAGTCCCTCAAATATACACACCTCACCCTTTATCTAAAGCCTACCCCCCCCCCCCCCTCACACACACAAAGTCGTTCTCTCCCCCAGACACGAACACACGAGCACATTAACAGCCCCCTCTCTTCTAAAGTCTGGAACCCAATATAGGTCTCTATCACTTTGTCTCTCGAGCATCCACACAACTCTTCCCCCACTCTCTAGGTCTCACGGCATCTCTCTTTGCCAAGCACACGCACTATGTAGAGTGTATCTTTCCCATACACACAAAACGTCGCCCCTAAACGTCTATCTCCCTAGTTATGTGGTTCTCGCACACTAACCTCACACACCACCCCAAGCACAGTTTGTCTCCTTGTGCACCACTCTCCTCTTTCTATCTCGCCCACATGCAGACCCGCCCCAGCTCCTTCCCTGTATACATATATGCCGTGTCTCTTTCCATAGGTCCCTAATGTATCACCATTCTCAATCTCGCACGTTTTTCTCTACACCATCTATTCTAGATCTCTGATGAAGTCCCTATCACACACACGATGACTCGCTTCCCTTGCATCTCCGTACATAGGCCAATTTCGAACAACATCAACATTGTCTCCCTATCTATACGCCATTATGGACACAAACGACCCCTCTCCCCCATCTCTTCCTCTCTCTCTCTTCATCGCTCTCTCTCTCTCTCTCACTCTCTCTCTCTCTCTCTCTCTCTCTCTCTCGCTCTCACAAGCCTCTCCCACACACACTCGATGTCTCTTCCAAATAGTCTGCTCCCCGCCCGCACCCATGCTATCCCGCTACTACACATGCCTTTGTCTCTCTCTGACCCACATGTCACACCATCCCCCTTCCCTTATACTAGGTTTACATCATTAGTGGTCTCTCTACTCCACATACACACACTCCCTCTGACACACAAACGCGCACACAAACACACACAGACATGCACAAACACCCATTTATGTGGATCCTCATCTCTCCCCATGTCCACATGTGTATCTCACACACTCACTCTCTGATTATGTCTATGTGTCTCCACGTTACACAACACAAAGCCCCATGTACATGTCTCTCTCTATCCTCCACACACATAGGCACAAAGAATCTCTTATCATTGCCTCAGTCTCTAGACATATCACACACGCACACTATCTCTCTCTCGCAAACACGCCCAACAAGGGTTTCCTCGTGAATAACTTACCCTCTATTCATCAATAGTCGTGGCAGTAATGCGAACACGAGACATGAAAAAGAATAAATCTACACGTGCGTAGACCACCTAGTATGACTACTCGGACTAGAGCAAGCCGAAAATGCGCCGCCGTCACTCCCTCCTTATCGGCGACGGGAAAACCTTTGTTTTACACAGTCGTGAAGTCATTGTGCTAAGGCCCCACATGCTGAGGAGTTGAATAAAATGTATATCCTAGTTTATGGAAACAAGTATCGATAATACGTTTGTATCTCCATACTTATATTTCTTCTCTTACAAAAAACCGAGTTGGTGATGATGGTACGCGTGCCATCCTACAATATAGACTGTCCGATCTATATCTGACGGATGGAAATTAAACTAAAATATACCCGCACCTCTCTCCACACATGCAGACAAGGCCGTCCCTCGTTCATCCTTATCTCCAACAACCTCATTATTGAGCAATTAAAAAAGGAAGCCTTTGGAACAAACTGGACTGGTGGCCGCTGCCGGCGTCGTCCATCCCCATGCCTCCGCTCAGTCCGACTACCAGTCACCACCATGCCCCACTCCTCTTCACCTTATTTCCTATTTCTCGAGATATCATTAGTTTTCCCACATGGGATTACTCCCGCATGGGTCAATCACAACAAGTGTGTTATAAAAAAATGCATCTTGATGTTCAGTGCAATGCACGGACATCTTGCCGGTACTCCTACAAAACACTAGGTTGGTGATGATGGTGTGTCTGCCGTCCGTCATTTCTGACCATTAGATCCACATCTAACGACTGTGAGGTAAGTTGTTTCCTTTTGTCACCAACATCCCACTTCTCTACCAATTTGCAGAAAACCCCATAATTAGTATCTTAAAACCAACCACATCCCTCCCTCACCTCATCAAAACAGCCCAAGGAATATATTCTGCTTGAAACATAATATATCTCTAGTGATATATGTATATCAAAATTAGAGTGTTTTGTATCAAGTTTGTGAATAAGTATTATTCTAATTATGATCCGTTGCAATGCACGTGCACATAGCTAGTATTTGCAACCATGCAAAAATATTTGCTAGTATTTCCATAGTTTTGAGTTTTCCATTAAGATTTTAGTCACTCATGGTCGATATTTAGTTTGAATTACATACACATAGGCACTATGTAACTAGCCATGCTTTTTGCTTTCAAAGGTTAACTTTCACTCCTACTTACAATATGTAGAGTATTTAACAAAAAAACTACCACTTTCAACCAGCCCTAGGAAGAAACTATTGTACAAAAAATAGCAAAAACATACCCAAAATTTCTCAATCCGCGCCAAAAACTACCACCTAGTGCCAATTAGGCTTGTTTAAACCCATTTATGATAGGTTGGGCCCACACGTCCGTGCTGACGAGGCAGCTTAAAGCAACACATTTTGTTTGACCGTTGACACGAGGGACCCACATGTGACCTTCTATCCTGTTATTCCCCCTCAAATCATTATTTTTCCTGAACATTACTTCAAACAAGATCTTGATGCATGTTAAATCCGGTGGCGCCGGTGGTGAGCGAGTTGGCCGCCACTCTACCGGATGGGCCGGACGCCATGCTGGCCTCCGCACGGGTTGGCAGGCTGGCCCGAGCGTGACTCACGAGCGAGCAAGCCGCCTCGATGGCCTTCGCTTGAGCCAGATGGCTGGCCTTAGCGTGGCGCGCGTGAGTAAGCCGCCGCGCCGCTGTGCCAATCTAGCTAGCAAACCTTGCAGATAAGCAGCTGGACGGAGCTATCTTGGCTAGCTAGCGGCCGCGAGCACCGGACGGAGCTGGCATACGGGCTGCCACAAGGTGGGCTCCACACTGCCACGATTTTGACCTCGCCTTCTGCCGGCGGCAGTAGCTGCGTCCCATGGCCGAGGATGACTAGGTGGACGGGCCGGAGGTAGGAGGTCACTCGGGGATTTTTGTGCAGACTGACATGTAGGTCCCACAAGTCATAACACCAAACTTGCCGGTCGAATAGAAGGCGTTGACTTAAGGGGCGACATGGTCGAAACATGCCTATAACGGCACTTTTAGAGTAGTCGTTTCTTGGTAGGGCTGGTTGGTAAGGGCATTTACAATGGTTGATAAGGTAGTCTTATCTTAAGTCTGCCACGTATGCAAGTGGT
The DNA here is from genome assembly GCA_021605145.1 of Aegilops bicornis. NCBI lineage: Eukaryota > Viridiplantae > Streptophyta > Magnoliopsida > Poales > Poaceae > Aegilops > Aegilops bicornis. The sequence continues at coordinate 437,223,113 of CM038672.1, read as the reverse complement.
AGTAGTTTCTTGGCATTATTAGTGGTTTCTTGTAAGGAACAATGTGCTACTAGCAACAAAAGGCGACTCTAGGTTGCATTGTACTCCAACGAGTACTACTAGTGGTCGCGGGAGTGTATACCTCGTTTTGTGGGTTCGATCCCGGCCGAACGCACGGCGGCCTTTTTTTTTAATAGTAACTTTGCTGCGAGCCAATATTGTACACGGGTAGTTTGAGTTTTGAAGTCGAACGGACGTGCCGCACCACAATCTGGGTGCACTGGATAGCCTAACCACATGAACGGTTTTTCCTTGCCATCATCTCGTGGCTCGCGTGCTCGCCCTAGCCGCACCTCGCTTGTAGCTTCCTCATCAGCTAGTAGCATATTTAAACTAGCGCCTCCCAATTAAGCCCGAGGAGCCGGAAAAGCCTGGCGCGACATTGGGAACTGTGCAATATGGCTCTGCACGTAAAGTGCTACTAGTACTCTACTACTCTGTAGCTTGTGGCGTTGCACGCATGGACTTCCCTCCATTATCGGCTCTATAAAAGAAATTCCTTTTGACGTGTTTTTTTTGAAATGGAGGCAAAAGCTTTGCCTCATCTCATTCATAAAGAAGGAACTACTAACTAAGTTCGACGAGATCCATTACACCTCCACAAATGGAAGCGAAAAGCCTAGTCTCGCTGTATCAAATAACTCAAATATTCTGCCCCCTTAGTAACCGTCGCTGATAAACAGGCTGCTAGTGTGTGCGTGAGAGGAGCGGCTGAGTAGTCCAGCTACGCGCTTGAATAGAGTACCGAGAGTACCCACTACGCAGGTGTACATTCCCTGCATTGATAGTACAACGATGGTTCTAGAGAACAGTAGTACCCTCCACTTCCAACTGTAGCTCCTTGGCCCTGAGATTCAAGAGTTCAAAACTGGTGCACTAAACTAGAAGTACATAACATCGCACTACTAGTTGAGAAAGTAGTACTAGTACTGCTACAGTACGAGTACGTAGTAAATAATAGCCTCACCCCTTCGCTAAGGAATGATCGAGGAGCTACAGTTGGAAGGGACAAGGCATTGTAGTTACTACGCTCTTATCTCCTCCTCGCCAGTTTCCCTCCCTCGAAGAGAAGGCAGCTCGTCGCCGCTCCCATGGATTCACTAGGCGGTTCTTGTCGGTGTTCTGGGAACGGGGGTCCTCAGACTTGCCTGCCTGCGGCCCATGGCGTGGCTATGCTAGCAGGCCTGTATGACCCATCTTCATCAACAAAACATTCAAGACCCTCGCGAGGGGCCAAGCCTCGCGAGGCGGACGATGCAAGACCTCCTCAGGAGCGGCCAATCTAGGCTGCCTCGCGAGGAGCGGAGATATCAATGTGGGGGCAAACCTCACGAGGCTCTCGTGACGTGAGCCGTGACGATCGACACCAGGCGGGCGCCCGCGCGCGCAACATCCTTGTTTCCTCTTTGGTGCTAAGGAGGCCAGTGCAGGTGTGGAGTACCGAGGCATCAGGCAAAGGTTTCCATATCAGTGCAACGAGACCAAGACTAGCAGGCCAGCAGGATGGAGGTCACCGTGGAGCCCAAGATGGCGTCATCACCAGAGCCCTTTCGCAGGCGAAGACCGCTTTTGTCAGGATAGCTTGTACTAGTTGTCCCCTTTCAAATTGGCCGCCGTTGTTGGCTCCCTTCCCGCTCAATATTTGGGGAGAGGACCAGGGCCTATATAAGTAGAACATGCTAGCGAGCATCGGGGTATCGAGCATCGAGTCCTGACCCACACAAGTTCGACAAGCACAAGAACACCTCAACCTCAGGAGGCTGTTCTTCCCCTTGTATCGTAGTCATCAGCCCCAAGAGGCAATCCACCACCACACACCGGAGTAGGGTATTACACCTGGCAATTGGCCCGAACCCGATATAAATCTGGTGTCCCTTGTGTTGTGAGTTCGTCGAGTTCGTCCGCAAGATCTTAGCGATCTAGGGCGTAGATCGGTAGGAGGGAAAGAACTTCGCACGCATCCCAGAGTTCGAACCTTAAGGGTTTTGCTGGAACCCCAGATCCGACATTTGGCGCGCCAGGTAGGGGTGCGCCGTAGCTTCCCTTTCGTCGATCGGTGCTCCGTCACTCCGTCGTCTCAATGGCGGACGCTCGCCGCGCTAGATCTGAGCACTGGGCTGCCCTCACCGCCCATGTCGCTCAGACGGCTCCCGTCGGCGGGCCACCTCATCGTTCCCCGTCGCCTGCCGCCGATGCGGCCACCGGCCCGGCGGGGAACGCGCAGCAAGCGTCCTCGCTGCACCCGTCGGCGCGGCAGGACGGCCGCACCGCCACTCCATCGCTGACCCCGACCGGTTCCTCGTCCCACACGTCGCCGCACTTCCCATGGACGCCGCAGTCAAGCGCGCTCCTCATGGGGAACGAGCTCCTGCGCTACCGCCCGGTCGACGACCTCTACGAGGACTGGCTCGACCGTGTCGCCGAGCTCGTCCGCGCCGTAGGGGGCTCCCCGGTGCCGTCCCTCTCTCTGCCACCCCTTCCACCAGCCACGGGCGACGTGGCTCATGGAGGGCCTCCACCATCCCTGCCCCAAGACGGTGCCTTGGCACCAAGACGCGCGACCCCACGATGCGATCCACCACGCCTGATGCCCGCGCGCGAAGAGAGAAGCTGCCAAGAAATTCCTCGGCCGCGAGAAGCTGCACCCGCGCTCCCCGCGCCACCTCGCCAAGACCGCGCGCTACATGCGATGGCAGCACGAGTGCCTCATCAAGACCAAGCTCCACCTCCAAGATGGGCCCCGGCAACCATGGCCGGCTGCCACGCTTTCACCCCCGAGTTGCGTAGCGTCGCCTGGCTGGGCAAGTTCAAGCCGGATCTGCCTCCTTGCTACGACGGCACCCTCGACCCCGTGGAGTTCTTGCAGCTCTAAGAGCTGAGCATCGAGGCGGCCAATGGCAATGAGAAAGTCACGACGAACTAGTTCCCAATGGCGCTCAAAGACGGTGCCCGTTCGTGGCTCCTAAACCTGCCTTTGGGCTCGATCTCCTCCTCGGACAAGATGCGCGATCGCTTCGTCGCCAACTTCCAGGGCACTCGCGACCGCCTGCCGGCCGCGGGTGACCTGCGCCGCATCAAGCAACAACCAGGAGAGACCCTCCAGAAGTACATCCAGCGCTTCAACAACACTCGCCTCAAGATCCCCAAGGTCACAGACGAGGCCATCATCTCCGCGTTCTCTAACGCCGTCCGCGACATCAAGATGAAGGAGGAGCTCGCTATCCACAAGGAGCTGTGCACATCTCAGGAGCTGTTCAACCTGGCGACCAAGTGCGCAAGAGCTGAGGAGGGGCGCATCTCCCTCCTCGAGCTGCCAGCTGTGGGCGCAGAGGAGAAGAAGGCCCAGGACAAGGATGTGAAGCGCAAGGAAGCAGCCGTGCTCACAGCAGAGCCGGACACCAAGCGAGGCAGGGACCAGCCCGAGTTGTCCAAGGGCAGCCGACGGTTCTGCACCTTCCACAACCTGAACGCCCAAAACACCAGCGACTGTCAAGAACTCAGAGCCATTCGCGAGGGACGCTTCGGTCGACGCCCCGAGCGCAACGACCGGGGCTACGTCCGAGGAGGAGGACGTGGAGGCGGACGCTGGAACGACCGTGGCCCGTGCCAGGAATGCTGCGACAGGCCTCGTGAGGACCGCTGGCAGGATCATCCTCGCGAGGGCGCCTGGAGGGACCAGCCTCGTGAGGATCGTCCTCAGGGCAACGCCGGTCTTCCCCCGCTGCCGCCACCACCAAGAAGGAATGACGACCACCATCAAGACGAGGGGGCTGGGGGCTTCTAGGAGCCGCATGCAATCGCCTGCATCTTGGGCGGCGCTCAGGCCCCAGCCTTGCAGCGTATCTTCAAATAGTTTGCTCGTGAGGTGAATGCAGTCCTCCCCAAGCTCGAGGCCACGCGCCCACTCAGGTGGTCCCAGTGCGCCATCACCTTCAACTCGGCAGATCAGCTCAAATGCGCAACCACCGCTGGCACCCTCCCGATGCTTTGTTTACCAGTCATCAGCAATGTGAAAGTTACCAAGACCCTCATCGACGTCGGCGCATGGCTCAACGTACTGTCCGTCGACACGTTCGACAACCTTCAAGTGCCATATGAGTAGCTTCAGCGTACCAAGCCTTTCTCAGGAGTGACCGATAGCTCCACCACACCGATAGGGCAGGTCCGCCTCCCTGTCACCTTCGGGGAACGCAAGAACTACCGCACCGAGCTCATCGACTTTGACGTCGCGCACATCCATCTGCCGTACAACGCCATCCTCGAGTATCCAGCCCTGGCCAAGTTCATGGCAGTGACACACCACGGCTACAATGTCCTCAAGATGCCAGGAAGCGGCGGAATCATCACGGTCCCGTGCGAAGAAAGAGATGCGGTGTGCTCCCTCGAGCGCGCCTTTCAAGCTGCCGCAGTCGATGACCCCGACAGCAAGAGCGAGGATCCTCCCGAGGCCATTCCCAAGAAGAAGAAGAAGAAGCAGTTGCGCCGTGCCGGACCTCGGGAGGGTGGCGTCGTGGCTGAAACCTCGTCAGGATTAGCGCCCGCCCCAGGGGCGGCTCCCTCCATCGCATAGGAAGGCGCGCCCAGCGCCCTCCTCGGGCAGGGCTCGGGGGTTCTCTTCTGGAGGGCCTCAGACCTTGCCAACATCACGAGGGAGGCGCTTGGGCACCACTTGGAGGCGCGCTTCGCGGCACGTTTCTCTCAGGAGAACACAGAGCAAGGAGCCCCCACCACTCAGGAGTTCATCACCAAGACCACTCAGGAACTGCAAGACGCAAGGGCCATGCGCGGCGACCGCCGCTCACGAGGCGCAGCTCCCCATCCAGGCGAGGATCCCGGGATGCGCGTCTGCATCGACGTACCAGGGCTCAACAAGGCCGCATCTCAGGAGCTTTTCTGGCCTTCTCGCATGGGCCGTTGCGAGGGTCCACCACACAGCTACGTTTGCTTGCCTTTTGGCCTGCCGAGCGTGTCGTCAGCCTATCAGCGCAATCTGTGGCGTGTCCTGGCAGCTCAGGAAGCCAGGCACCACGCCGTCCTGGCAGAGATGTAGACGGTCCTCAGGGAACCACCTGAGCCCCCAGAGCCTCCCGAGGTTCACGGCCCCGGTGGCTCATGAGGAGCTACTATCGGCATTCTGGGAACGGGGGTACCCAGACTTGCCTGCCTACGGCCTGCGGCATGGCTCAAGGGGTGGCCCAGTACGACCCATCTTCATCAACACAAGCTCAAGACCCTCGCGAGGGGCCAAGCCTCATGGGTGGACGACAAGAAGCTTCCTCAGGCATGGCCTCGTCAGGCTAGCTCGCGAGGAGGCGGAGAGATCAAGGCGGGTATCTCACGAGGTGCCCATGACGCAAGCCATAACGACCAAGGGCACCAGGCGGGCGCCACCAAGAAGGTCCTCATTTCCCTTTGGTGCAAAGGAGGCAAGCGCAGGCCAAGGCATCAGGCAAAGGCAACCATTCCGGTGCAACAAGACCAAGACCAGCAGGACGGCAGGAAGGAGGTCATCGTGGAGCCCAAGCTGGCGTCACCGTCAGTACTTTGGCAGGCGAGGACCGACTTTAGTCAGGATAAGTGTTTCATATGTTCCCCTTCAAAATATCCAATTGTTGGCGCCCTTCCCGCTCAATATTTGGGAAGAGGCCCAGGGCCTCCCACTATAAATAGAGCTAGCCACCACCTAGGCAAGGGGACGAGATTGACAGAGGAGATAGAACCCTAACAGAGAGAAAGAGAGGCGACTGAACTCCCCTAGCAGTTCATCGCACCAGCTCAAGAACAGCCCCTTGCGAGGCTGTTCTTCCCTTGTACTGTTCATCATCAGCCCCAGAGTCAATCCACCACACCACACACTGGAGTAGGGTATTACACCACAATGGTGGCCTGAACCAGTATAAACCTCGTATCCCTTGTGTTGTTCTTTGTTAAGTTTGGATCCTTGCAAGGCGACGAGACGTAGGTAGGTTGAAGGTGCGATCTCCGCGTGCACCCCATAGTTCGAACCTAGAGGGTTTGCCGGAACCCAAAATCCGACATTTGGCGCGCCAGGTAGGGGTGCGCTGGAGCTTTCCCTTCCACTGACCCGCTCTCCACCAACATCGCGATTCGCCCTATGATGAGCGACGCGCCGCGCCGCCAGTCGCCGGCCGCCAGCTGAGGGCCGAGGGCTCGAGCCTTTGGCCCCAGCCTTGCGGCAGGTCTTGTGGATGAACAAGTTCAAGCCGGAGACGCCACTGGCGCTTACAACGGCAGCACGACCGATCCGCTGGCCTTCCTGCTGGCGTACGAGGAGGCCGTCCTCGAAGCCGGGGGCGACGACAGGGTCATGGCTAACTGGTTTCCCATGGCCCTCACCGGCGTCCCGCGCATGTGGCTGCTCCACCTGCCAACGGCTTCCGTGGCCTCTTGGGGGGAGCTGCGCGGCCTCTTCCTCGCTCAGCACGCTGCGCCGGCGCCCCCGGTCGGCGCAGCTCTCCTGGGCGGCTCGCAGACGCCACCTTCAGGCCACCACATCAAGCCATTCGTCCGCCAGATCGGCGCTGCTTCCACGCAGCATGGGGCTCCTCAGGGTCGGTCGGCGCCCAAGGCCGATCTGGCCTTCAGCTCGGAGGATCACCCCTCCAACTCAGCCTGCTCGGGCGCGCTCCCAATGCTGTGCACCCCCACCATCTGCCAGGTGGCCGTCACCAAGACTCTCATCGACGGCGGCGCAGGCCTCAGCGTGCTCTCGGTTGAAGCCTTCAGCCTCCTCCACATACCGCCGGAGCGGCTTCAGCCAAAGAAAGCCCTTCTTGGGCGTCGAAGGCGGTTCCGCCGGCTCCCTGGGGCAGATCCGTCTTCCGGTGACCTTCGGCACCTACGACAACTTCCACACGGAGCTAATCGACTTCGACATCGCTCCCATCGGCCTCCCATACAACACCATCCTCGGCTACCCAGCACTAGCCCGATTCATGGTCGCGACTCACCCAGCGTACAACCTCATGAAGATGCCCGGGAGCAGCGGCGTCCTCACCGTATCCGGAGACACCCGGGATGCGTTGCAAGTGCTCAAGCTCGTCTTCAAGATCTAAGGCGGCGGCACAGCCCGCCCGACTCAGACGCCCTGAGCCCAAGGGGCTGCGCCGCCAGAAGAAGCGGCTATTCACCCAAGACAAGGCGAAACCAAGCAGGAATCTTGGTCGACGAGGACGGATCCACTAATGCCACCTTCACCATAGGTGCCAACCTCGAGCCCGAGCAGGAGGAGGCCCTGGTCAAGTTCCTACGCGTAAACAAGAAGGTGTTCGCATGGGAAGCTGATCAGCTAGCAGGGGTTCCAAGGGGCATAATTGAGCACCACCTCAACGTGTGCCCCAACGTGCGCCCCGTGAAGCAGAAAGCGAGACGGCAGTCCACTGAGAAGCATGCTTTCATCGTCCAAGAGACCCGCAAGCTAGAGGCGGTAGGGGTCATTCGCGAGGTCCGATACCCAGATTGGTTGGCTAACCCGGTTGTTGTGCCAAAGAAAGGGGGGAAGGAACGCATGTGTGTCGACTTCACCAACCTCAACAAAGCCTGCCCGTAGGATCCATTGTCGCTCCCCGTCGACTCCACCGCCGAGTGCGACCTGTTATGTTTCCTGGATGCCTTTTCTGGCGATCAAGATGGCGATAGAAGACATGGAGAAAACAGCTTCCTGACCCCGTGTGGAGTGTACTGCTACACATGCATGCTGCCGGGCTGCAGAACGCAGAGCGACCTTCGTGGTTGATGCACATCGCCTTGGGTCAGCAGCTTGGGAGGAATGCTGAGGCTTACGTCGATGACATTGTGGTGAAGTCTCGGGAGGCCAGAACCCTGATACAAGACTTGGAGGAAACCTTCGCGAGCCTCAGCGTAGTGGACCTGCGGCTCAACCCAGAGAAGTGTGTGTTTGGAGTCCCCTCGGGCAAGCTCACAGGCTTCCTCGTGTCCCACCGGGCATCACGACCAACCTAGAAAAGGTCAAAGCGATCGAGGACATGAGCCCGGCCAAGACCCTCGAGAGAGATGCAGAAAGCTCACTGGCGCGTGGACCGCACTAGGACGCTTCATCTCCAAGTTGGGGGATCGAGCGCTGCCCTTCTTCAAGCTGATGAAGAAAAAGGGCCCCTTTGAATGGACTGAAGAGGCCAACAAGGCGTTCCAAGATCTCAAAAGGTACTTAACCAGCCCTTCGGTAATGGTGGCTCCGCGCCCTCAAGAGCCCCTGGTGCTCTACCTTGCAGCCACTCCCTACTCTGCCAGTGAAGCCCTGGTGGCGGTTAGGGAGGAGCGTTGGACCAAAGCCGTGGGCATACCTCAACCCGGGTCAAGGCGAAGCAGGATCAAGGGGGCCTCACAGAGACCACTACCACAGCCGAGAAGGATCAGCCGCCGCGGGGAAGGGCACTCGGAACAGAAGAGGCCCCTCCCCATGGCGACCAGCTGCTGGGGGCTCCACTGTCTCAGGAGGCGTCACGGGCTCTGGAGGACGCTAGCAGCACCAGCACTCCCAACCTCGTCGAACACCCTGTGTACTTCGTCAGCACAGTGTTGCGGGACGCGAGGGCGCGGTACCCCATGCCCCAGAAACTCCTCCTCGCGCTATTGGTAGCCTTGTGCAAGCTGCGGCACTATTTTCGTGGCCATCCCATCAAGGTCGTCTCAAGCATACCCCTTGGAAAGGGTGCTCAGGAGCCCCAACTTCATTTGGAAGGGTCGTTGAGTGGAACATCGAGCCGCAAGCGTTCGGCTAGAATTCAGCACAACCAGAGTCATCAAGGGAGCAGCCATGCGGACTTCATGGCGGAATGGGCGGAGGCACCGGGCCTCAAAGCTGATGAGGATCGATCCCTCTCCCCTGGAAGCGAGGCACCGGACGGTTGGGTCATGTACTTCGACGGGGCGTTCTCCTGACACGCTGCGGGGGCTGGCGCAGTGCTTATATCTCCCACTCAAGACAAGCTCTACTACGCCGTGCAACTCTGTTTCCAAAGACGGAGAAAAGGTCTCCAACAACATAGCAGAATATGAAGGCTGGTAGCAGGCACTGAAAGCCTTGGGTCGCCTGGGGGTGAAGCGCCTTACCATCAAGGGTGATTCACAACTCCTCGTCAACTTCTCCAACAAAGTATACGAGCCGAGGGATGAGCACATGGAAGCCTACCTCGCGGAGGTCCGCAGGATGGAGAAGCAGTTCTGGGGACTGGAGTTGCAGCATGTGCCTCGCGGCACCAATCAAGAGGCTGATGACATCGCCAAACGGGCATCCAGGCGATTACCTCAGGAACTTGGCATCTTCGAGGAGCGGCTCTTTAAGCCCTCGGCGACGCCATCACTGTCAAGCACGGTGCAGCCTCGGGAAGAGCTCCCCCAGCCACCTGCCTCGGGAGCCCCGGTCTGCGGCCCGGCCTCAGGAGCATGTCTGCTCCTGATGCTGGAGCCTCAGGAGGGGTGCTGGATCATAGAGCTCAGGAGTTACCTGACGCAAGGGACGTTGCCGGAAAAGGAGGAGGAAGTGGAGCGTGTTGTGCGGCAAGCCACGGCGTACTGCATCAGGGATGGAGAGCTCTACCGGAAGCGACCAAATGATGTGTCCCTACGTTGCATTTCCAGGGAGCAAGGGAAGGAGCTGCTGGAAGACATAGACGATGGAGACTGTGGGCATCATTCGTCATCACGCACCCTCGTTGGCAAGGCGTTCCGCAGCGGGTTCTATCGGCCCATCGCGCTCAATGATGCCGTGGAACCGTGAAAGCTTGCGAGGCTCGCCAATTCCATGCCAAGCAGATCCATCACCGGGCGGAGGCCCGCAAAGTATACCCTCTCGTGGCCATTCGCGATCGGGGCTGGATATCTTTGAGCCCGTTCCTCGGGCGCCGGGAGGCTATCGCTACCTCTACGTCGCCGTGGACAAGTTCACCAAGTGGGCTGAAGTGGAAGCCGTCGGCACCATCCCCGCAGGTTCCACGGTCAAGTTCATCAAGGGCATCGTGAGCCGGTTCGGGGTGCCGAACCGCATCATCACCGACAACGGTTCATAGTTCACCAATAACCTCTTCAAAACATACTGTGCTAACCTTGGGACGCAGGTATGCTATGCTTCGGTTGCACACCCGCGGAGCAACGGTCAGGCCGAGCGGGCCAACGCACAGGTCCTGAGGGCCCTCAAAACCAGGACCTTCAAGAAGAAGCTGGAAGCCTGCGGTAGGGGCTGGTACGATGAACTTCAGTCTGTGCTGTGGTCCATCCGCACGACCGCGACCAAGCCGACTGGCGAGACCACGTTCTTCCTATTTTATGGAGCTGAAGCGGTCCTCACTCACGAGGTCAGATGTCGTTCCGCACGGGTCCTGGCGTTCGACGAGGCGCAGCAGGACGCCATGCGGGGGACGTACCTCGTGCTGGGGGAGGAGCATCATCGAGAAGCCGCACTACGAGCAGCAAGGTATCAACAAGCACTGCGGCGATACCACTGCTGCAACATTCGCCCCAGGACCCTTGAGGTAGGGGACCTCATGCTCAGACGGGTTCTCTCCAAGGAGGGACTGCATAAGCTCTCTCCCATGTGGGAGGGCCCATTCAAGGTTGTTCATGTTTCCAGGCCCGGCTCCGCGCGCTTGGAGACCCAGGAGGGGGTGCCTGTCCAGAACGCGTGGAACATCCAGCATCTCCGAAGGTTTTACCCCTGAAAAGGCCAGGTGCCTGTGAAGAAGGCGAATGCCTGTGAAGTTGTCGCGTTTTGGAAAAGGCCCGGTGCCTGTGAAGGAGGCGAATGCCTGTGAAGTTGTCGCGTTTTGGAAAAGGCCCGGTGCCTGTGAAGAAGGCGAATGCCTGTGAAGTTGTTGCGTTTTGGAAAAGGCCCAGTGCCTGTGAAGCTGCTGCGGTTGGGAAAAGGCCCGGTGCCTGTGAAGAAGGCAAATGCCTGTGAAGCTCACCGCCTGTGACACTCACGTAATAATGAGTGGGGCTGTACACGCCCCGGAGTCTCCGGAGTGCCGCCCTCGGGCCTTGGGGGCTCCCGCCCATGCCGAGTGGCAGCACTTAGCTCCACGCTGGTGAGAAGACGTCGAAGACTAGATTAGGTGTCGGACGCGGCTTCTTTCATTTGATTTCTGCAGTTGGCTTGTTCATTCCCATTTGAAGTTTTATTGAAGTTGTTGCCGTCTTTGGCTTGTGGCTCTCTGCCTTTTCCGCTCCCCTGTCTTGATTTCTTTCACGCGAGTCTCGCGAGGGAGCGGCGCGGGCACCCTCACGAGCGTATTCTGCCCCTATCGTTTGAGGCTTCCCAAGCCGGGTCCGCTACAGGAGCACCCCTCCCAGTCCGTGCCCCACGGGCACCGCGACGCGAACAAAGGACCTGGGTCGGTCGCCTCCACAACTGAGGCCGGAAGCTACCTCTCCTGACTAATCTTTGCAGGACATGAAGCGTTCGACGAGGCCTCGGCCTCAGGAAGTGAAGACCACGACAGGTCCTCCCCCCGAGCTAAGTAATTTCTACGCGCAGGCGTGTGGCACAAAAGCAAAATACAGAAATAGCGGAAACAGATCACGATAGTGCAGCAACAGTCCAAGCACGCCCCAGGCTCCTACCTCTTGTCTCTTTGTGCAGGAAAAGGTGAAGAACAAAACAGGCGCGACTCGCTTGACACCAACTCGCGGCGAAGGCTCGAACTGCCTCCGGAGCTCAGGCGGACTCCCTCTCGCGCTTCACCAGGGCGCGACGGCGGGCAGACCCGCTACCTCCCTCCATGCCGGCGCGGCGGCACGGAGGCTGGTCGCGGCCACCGCTGGAGTAGCCGTTGTCCGAAGGAGAGTCACCGAAACTCGACGAGCCCCGAGCGCCGCCGACCACGCTCGCGCTGTCATCTCCATTCTGATCGTCGCCGGGGCTGGGCCCACGGCCGCGGTCATCGCCCTCAGGGAAGCACCCAGCGCGGCGCCCGTCTTCCCCGAACACCCTCACGTAGAGGGTGGCATCGCCGTCGAACTTGAAGTGCAGGGTGCACCACCGACTTAGACCACGCGCGCGGGCAAACGTTTGCCAGCCGCGGGTCAGGGCCACGCTCCCAGCGGCGAAGACCTCCAGCGAAGCTCAGGAGGCCCGGCTCCAATAACCGTCCGCCTAGAGCCAGAGGCCGCCCGGGGCGCCGGCCGGAAGTTCACCTAAAAGGAATCGGGGAAGCTGGAGCCAGGTGCTGGTCGGCTCCACCGACCACATGACAAACTCTGGCAGCACCTCTGCCGAGTGGAAGCGCGACCTGGGAGGTCGCGCAGTCGTAGCGCGCCACCCATCAACGGCCTGGCGCCCATCGCCACGCAAGAGATCGCCTCCACAGCTGCGGGAAGCCGCTGCGGGAGCCACAGGGTGCTTGCGAGGACGGCCTCGACCGCGCTTGGCCGGGGGAGAGTCGGGCTCCACTTGGCGAGCCTCTCCTTTCTCCGCAGCCGAGAACCTCTTCGACGGAGACATGGAGGAGGGGGAGAAGCAAGAAAATATGGGCTGGAAGAGCTCGCGCCATTCCATACTTATAGCCGGAGGAGGCCAATCGTCGGCCTCCACGATCGCAGGTAATCATGACCCGTTTCTGCATGCATGGACTTGTCAAGTCATGCGGTTGCCGAGGCATCATGGGGAAGTGGAGACGCCCACGACCAACCAATCGCCACGCGGCGCTCAAGGCCGCAGGCTGTTGGGGCCCGCGGCGCTTCGCACTTGCCCTTTCGCTTCTCTGCTAGGCCAAGTCCAGGCGCGCCTTGGGCCCGGGGGCTACTGTCGGCGTTCTGGGAACGGGGGTACCCAGACTTGCCTGCCTACGGCCTGCGGCATGGCTCAAGGGGTGGCCCAGTACGGCCCATCTTCATCAGCACAAGCTCAAGACCCTCGCGAGGGGCCAAGCCTCGCGGGGCGGATGACAGGAAGCTTCCTTAGGCACGGCCTCGTCAGGCTGGCTCACGAAGAGACAGAGAGATCAAGGCGGGGTACCTCACGAGGTGACCATGACGCAAGCCATGACGACCAAGGGTGCGGTGAGGCGCCAGCCAGCATGATGTCCTCATTTCCCCTTTGGTGCAAAGGAGGCAAGCGCAGGCCAAGGCATCAGCCAAAGGCAACCATTTCGGTGCAACAAGACCAAGACCAGCAGGACGGCAGGAAGGAGGTCATCGTGGAGCCCAAGCCGGCGTCACCGTTAGAGTCTTTGGCAGGCGAGGACCGACTTTAGTCAGGATAAGTGTACCAAATGTTCCCCTTCAAAATGGCCAATTGTTGGCGCCCTTCCTGCTCAATATTTGGGAAGAGGCCTAGGGCCTCCCACTATAAATAGAGCTAGCCACCACCTAGGCAAGGGGACGAGATCGACAGAGGAAATAGAACCCTAACAGAGAGAAAGAGAGGCGACTGAACTCCCCTAGCAGTTCGTCGCACCAGCTCAAGAACAGCCCCTCACGAGGTTGTTCTTCCCGTGTACTGTTCATCATCAGCCCCAGAGGCAATCCACCACACCACACACTGGAGTAGGGTATTACACCACAATGGTGGCCTGAACCAGTATAAACCTCGTGTCCCTTGTGTTGTTCTTTGTGTAGTTTGGATCCTTGCGAGGCGACGAGACGTAGGTAGGTTGAATGTGCGAGAACCCGAAATCCGACAGCTACCCCTTCGCGGCACGCTTTCAGCTGCACCAACTCTCCTTCGTGGACAGAACCAGGTGACATTTTCCAAGTTCATTTAGCTGGGAGCGCTCATCGGGCTGCATTATTCCCAGGCCGTGTGGGTCCGTTCCTGTGGCATGTATCCCTTTGGCTTATGTCTTTAGTTTACCCTGTTGGGGGCGCCCCTCGGGCTGCATCATCCCCAAGCCGCTCGGGCCTGACCCAGTGGCATGTATCTTTCTGCATTTACCCAAGCCGATTTGCCTTCCATGCTTAATCTGCCTATGATTACCACCTGCTCGATCGCCACCCGCCACGGGTACGTCCCTTCATCATGCAATTCGGAGGGCCGGGACTGAGGAGCATTGTGACTCAGGAGCTCTTACTGGCTCTCCAGCCCTCATCCCCTGGCCTTGTCCACGGCATCGCGACTTGGCATACCAGTGGCGGCTGAGCTCGCTCGAGGGCCGGGACCTGAGGACGTAGAGCACTTGCACCTAACTGCCTCGTAGGAACATACAACCATCAAGACCCAAGACCAGGCGCAACCCGCCTTGAGGTAGGGCCTCGTGAGTCCAGCGGCTGGCTCACGAGTGCCCAGATACACCTCGCAGCCCTGCCGCGCAAGCCACGTGTCAGGGTCGGGCTGTACACGCCCCGGGGGCTCCTCCCGGAGGGGGCCCCCCTCCAACGCACAAGTGGAAGCACCATGCTCCGCGCTGGCCGTCGACACTGCCGAGGAGCGACTATGCTCGTGCACAAGCGGAATCACTATGCTCCGCGCTGGTGATAAACAACTGAGGGTGGCTTCATGGTCGTACCAACCTCAGGGAGCCCCAAAGCTCAGCGTCCGACCTCACCTCAACGCCTCCCCACGGGAGAGCCGCGCGAGGGAGCTAGGCACGGGGGCTGCGCTCGATTCACGCCCAAGCTTACGCCACCCAACCAAGGCTCCCGGACCTGGGGACTGTGCTTGGGTCACGCCCAAGCGTACGCCACCCAACCAGGTCTCTCGGACCTGGTGGTCGCACGCCCCTCTCGAGGCCTCGGCGAGGGCAGGTATGGAAATTGTTTGCACGTCAAGGGGGACTCCTGAGCATCGCGACTCAGGAGCATAACTGGTCACGTAGCCCCTCACTCCTTGGTCCGTCCTGGTCTCTGGTCGGCCCAATGGCGGTTGAGGTATGCGCAGGGCCGAGCTCTGCCGACGTAGAACATTAGTCTATCCTCGCGTACTCTCCCTATAAGTTGTTTGCGCGTCAAGGGGGACTCCTGAGCATCGCGACTCAGGAGCCTAACTGGTCACGTAGCCCCTCACTCCTTGGTCCGTCCTGGTCTTCGGTCGGCCCAATGGCGGTTGAGGTATGCACGGGGCCGGGCTCTGCCGACGCAGAACACAAAGCAAATAGGAAGGAAATCGCAAAATCTCAAAGCAAATATTACAAAACATATTGTCCTCACAATATCAAGTGAAAGGTCTAACACCTCCACGAGGCCTGATGCATATCGCAGGAACGAAATGGGAGAGTAGCCACAGGTCACCCCTGGGCACTGCCATCGCCTGCAGAAGGTGCTCCTCCTTGGGTAGCGTCGTCTTCACCTGCACCACCAGCCGCAGGATCGGCGGCATCGCCGGACCAGGGTGCGGAGGCAAAGCCGCGGAACTTCTTCAGCAGGGCCTCCACCCGACCTTGCACGGCTGGGGCGGAGGCTGCACAGTGATCATCAGCCACAGGCTCCAGCAGCTCGTCAAGACAAGCGTTGGGGTCGTGGAGGTGCAGATGGCTGAAGACGCGAGTCAATGCAGCTGAAGACAGGACGCGAGCTTCTGCCTCCACCATTGGACCGACACCATCCATGACTTCCTCGAGTGCCTTCACCAAGAGAGGAAGCAGCAGGGCGGGGCCGTCCTCATCGGTGGTCAGCGACCTCTCCAAGCCGTGCTCGTAGAGCGTATTCAGTGCCATGCGAGACCTCTTCTCAAGATCGGCAAAGGCCACGCGGTCTTCAGCCAGGACCCGTGCCTTGGCATCAAGATCGGCCTCCCTCGCCTTCACCTTCCGCTCCAGCTCTTCCAACCGGCTGTGCTCAGCGGCCTATGTCTTCCCCAACTCCTCCAGCTCAGTGTCACGGTTCTTGATGGTGTCCTCCCGGGCCTTCATCTCCTCCTCCTTCGCCTGGCGGCCACGTGCTTCTTTGGCCTGCTTGTCGCGCAGGCTCTTCAGCTCGTCCTCCAGTTCTTGGCAGCGGTCACGGGCGGCCTTGGCATCTTTCAGTGCCGCCTCACGATCGGCTGCAGCATTGGCAGCGCTCTGCTTTTCCTTTTCGGAAGATGCAGCGGCCTGGCTCAGCGTCGCGCGAACCGCCGAGTCGGAGTGAAGCCAGCCAGTGGCCAGCTCCAGGCGCCCGGCCACCAGGCGCGGGTCCGCGCTCAGGAGATCTTCCTGCAGCTGGGTCATCTCCAAAAGAGCACGCTCCAGGACAGCAGCAGAGGAGGAAGAACCTGGGAGTGGAGGTGCAACAGCGGGAGGAGGCGACGTCGTCACCAGGACCTGGGAGATTGCGGGTTCCGGAGTAGTCAGGACCTCATCAGTCGAGCCAGACGCCGGCACCTCTGGGGCCAGCGGGGCCGTGGGGGCTGACTCCTCACGGCGATGCCCTTCTCGACCTCGCGTAGAGGACCGGGCTGGGGAGGTGCGAGTGCTGACGTTCCCTTTCTCAGCAGACGGGGGCGCGGTCGCTGTACCCTCCTTCCTCCTCTTCGCCGCTGGCGACGGCCTGCCCAACCGAGGATGAACGTCAGGAAGCAGCGACATGAGCAAAAACAAGACGGAGATCGAGCACTTACTGACCCACAGCGGTGTATTCCACCCTCCGCTTGAGAAGCTTGACGCCTGAAAGCGTCGAGGCCTGAGAAGTAGGCGTGCGGGCTCTGGCGGTGGCAGGCGGCGCAGCAGGAGTGCCGGAGCTGGCCCCGGGAGATATCAAGACGGAGGCAGCATCTCGAGGAACCAACGACGACCTGCCCTTTGTTGGGATGAGGGGTTGCTCCCTCTCCTCCAGGTGAGTGTTGGTCTCAGCATCATCCGGCAGAGCGGGGAGGATCTCAGCCTTGTTCAGAGGAGGAATCTCCCCCACCTCTTCAAGAGTCTTCTCCGAGTCCACCTCCTCTTCCTCCCCCCCACCCATGGGACTCGTCAGAAGATAGCTCCACCGGCTTCGGCGCAACCGGGGCTCCGGAGAGCGCAGGCGGCACAAGCCTGATACGTCTCCAACGTATCTATAATTTATGAAGTATTCATGCTATTATACTATCATTCTAGGATGTTTTATATGCATTTATATGATATTTTATATGATTTTTGGGACTCACCTATTAACCTAGAGCCCAGTGCCAGTTTCTGTTTTCTCCTTGTTTTAGAGTATCGCGGAAAAGGAAAACCAAATGGAGTCCAATTGTCGTGCCACTTGACGGAGATCATTTTTGGACCAGAAGAAGCCCACGGAGTACCAGAAGCAGGCCAGAAGTGTCCCGGGCTGCCCACAAGGGTGGGGGGCGCACCCACCCCCCTAGGGCGCGCCCCTGCCTCGTGGACAGCCCGGAAACCTCCCTGTCGTGAAATCAACGCAAAACTCTTCTATATATACCCAAACTTCCAGAAAGAACCCTAGATCGGAAGTTCCACCGCCGCAAGCTTCTATAGCCACGAGAAGTCAATCTAAGCCCTCTCCGGCACCCTGCCGGAGGGGGCCATCATCATCGGTGTCCATGGAGGAGTATCCCGGAGGGGCCATCATCACCATGAAGGCCAAGGACCAGAAGGTGGAGGCCATGGAGGAGGAAGCACAAGGGGTAGAACCTGTCCTCCTCTCTTCCGCTGGCGCTGGAGTGCCATCAGGAGGGGAATCATCGCCACGGTGATCGTCTTCATCAACATCACCATCATCATCTCTTTTACGCTGTCCACTTCCCCGCAACCCGCTGTAATCCCTACTTGAACATGGTGCTTTATGCTACATATTATGATCCAATGATGTGTTGCCATCCTATGATGTTTTGAGTAGATATCTTTTGTCTTTGGGTTGATTGATGATCTATATTGGTATGAATTGTATGTTTTACTTTGGTGTTGTCCTATGGTGCCCTCCGTGTCGCGCAAGCGTGAGTGATTCCTGCTGTAGGGTGTTGCGATACGTTCATGATTCGCTTATAGTGTGTTGGTGAGTGACTGAAACACAAACCGAGTAAGAGGGATTGTTGCGTATGGGAATAAAGAGGATTTGATGCTTTAATGCTATGGTTGGGTTTTACCTCAATGATCTTTAGTAGTTGCGGATGCTTGCTAGAGTTCCAATCATAAGTGCATATGATCCAAGTAGAGAAAGTATGTTAGCTTATGCCTCTCCCTCATATGAAACTGCAATAGTGATTACCGGTCCTGTTAACAATTGCCTAGGACAATTCCGCACACTGATCCACCATTATTCCACACTCGCTATTTATAATATTTAGTAATATACTCTAACTTTATGATAACAGCACCCACTTTTATATTTTAGCTCTCCGATATCATACAAAGTTATCCTCTTCATACCCACAACATAGTTTTATTTCTCGTTTCTAGTTGGAAGCAAACATTCGGTGTACGTATAGTCGTATCAGTGGCAGATAGGGCTTGAGAGAATATTGATCTTACATTTAGCTCCTTGTGGGTTCGACACTCCATACTTATCACATCCACCTTTGGAAATTGCTACAATAATTCCCTGCACTTGGGGATTATCAAGCTCTTTTCTGGCGCCGTTGCCGGGGAGCAATAGCGTGGGGTTGATATTCTCGTGTGTGCTTGTTTGCCTTCTTCACTAAGTAGATTTTGTTTTTCCCTTTTGTTTCTCTTTAGTTGTGGGTGAAACATACAAAAAAATTTAAAAGAATGAAAATACAAAAAAAATTACTTGCCTTTCATGCCTAAAAAGTTTTTCAAAAAGAGAAGCGATTGGAAAGGTATGCATTGATGAAGTGAGGGTCGACCTTGAGCACTTGTGTTCATGCTCATGGAAACAATGTAGAATTTTTCATTGAAGTTTCTCTGTAAATAATTATCTCCTTGTATATATTCACTGTATTATAAAAATAATGTGCCAAGCTTTGGTTTTAGGATGATTAGATTGCTTGTTTACTATGTGAAGAACAAAAACAGAAACTTTGTCTGTAGTGCGTGAATTTACATTTTTTACTGGAAAGTCAAATGGGTCTGAAACGTTTTGAACATTACTTCTGTACATATTTTTCAAATTTTCAAATTTAGTTCATAATTTTAGGAGTTACATAAGTTTGCCAAACTTCCAGATTACTACAGACTATTCTGTTTTGCGTGTGTTGTTTGCCTATTTCGATGAATCTATGGCTAGTATCAGAGGGTATGAACCATAGAGAACTTGGAATACCGTAGCTTTAACACCAATATATATAAATAATGAGTTCATTACAGTACCTAAAGGTAGTGATTTTCTTTATTACACTAACGGATCTCACAAGTTTTTGTTAAATTTTTGTGTGGATGAAGTGTCCGAAGGTCGAGGAGCTATCAATATGAGAAGAATAAAGAGAGACAAGAGTTCAAGCTTGGGGATTCCCAAGGCACACCAAGTAAATATTTCAAAGGATACTCAAGCATCTAAGCTTGGGGATGCCCCGGTTGGCATCCCATCTTTCTTCTTCAACAATTATCGGTATACCTCGGTTTTTGTTTTGTTCACATGATTTGTGTCCTTTGTGTTTTTGTTTAAAGAACCATGCTAGCATGAGATAGCTCTTCATTAATTTATAGAACACTTCATGTGCTTCACTTAAATCTTTTAAGTATGATCTTATAGAATTGCTCTTTGTGCTTCACTTAAATCTTTTAAGTATGATTTTATAGAATGCTTCATGTGCTTCACTTATACATTTTGAGCTTGGATATTGGTTAGTTGTAGAATGCTCCATGAACTTCACTTATATCTTTTGGATTATGAATAATACTATCATTTAAAGTGGTTTTGGAAGAGTGCCAACTTTAGGAATTAGTGATCCCACTATTTTGGAAGTGTTGAATCTTAGTGTGATATTTATGAAAGTGGATTTGGAAGAGTGTCAACTTTAGCTAGTAATGACTCCACTATTTCGGAAGAGGTTCCAATTGAGTATGAGAACAAAGTTGCTATCCATGATTCTACTAAAAATTATTATGAGGGAGGAATACATGCTTGTAGGAGTTGCAATAATATCAAGTTTCCTCTCTATGTGCTTAAAGTTTTGAAGTTATACTTGTTTTACCTTCCTATGCTAGTTGATTGTTGCTCTTATAAATTGTGTGCTCACAAAATCCCTAGGCATAGGAATTAATTTATATTTAAGTGTGCTAGTCATATTCTTCAAGATGCTCTCTTTGTGCTTCAATTCCTATCTTTTATGTGAGCATCATTGAAATCATCATGCCTAGCTAAAAGGCATTAAAGAAAAGCGCTTGTTGGGAGACAACCCAATATTTACCCTTACTGTTTTTGTGTGTTTACATAATTAGGCTACTGTAGTAATCATGTTTTATAGCTTTTGTTTCAATAAAGTGCTAAGTAAGACCTTTGGGAAGACTTGGGTGAAAGCTAATGTGATCTTGCTGTAAAAAACAGAAACTTTGCGCTCACGAGAATAGATGTCATTTTTTACAGAAGAGCGATATTGAGTTGATTCTTTTTTTAGAAGATTAATAGACAAATTCCTCACGTCCAACAATTTATTTCATAATTTTTGGAGTATCATAAGTATTGTTATTGTTCAGATCATTACAGACTGTTCTGTTTCTGACAGATTCTGTTTTCATTGCATAGTTTGCTTGTTTTCTAGTTTTTATGACTTATATTTCTCAATATAAATTGTAGAAATGATGTAATACAGTAGGAATTGTGTGAGAACAATTATTAACCTTGTCTTTGACAGTACCAAAGTGAATGGTTTGCTCTTTATCATACTAACCTATCTCACGAAGTTACGTTAAATTTTGTGTGATTGAAGTTTTCAAGCTTTGGGTGAGATAGCGATATGAGGAGAATAAGGAGTAGGAAGACCCTAAGCTTGGGGATGCCCAAGGCACCCCAAGGTAATATTCAAGGAAGACTCAAGCGCCTAAGCTTGGGGATGCCCCGGAAGGCATCCCCTCTTTCGTCTTCAAAACTATCGGTATACCTTACTCGGAGCTATATTTTTAATCACCACTGATATGTGTTTTGCTTGGAGCGTATTTTAAATTTTACTTGCTGTTTGAATAAAATAACTGGATCTGAAATATTGAATAAAAAAAGAATCCTCACATGGCTAGTTAATTATTTGACTACTCAATGTTCTTCACTCATATCTTTTGGAGTAGTTTGTCATTTACTCATGTGCTTCACGTATATCCTATGAGTAAATGGTTGAATATATTGAATGTCATAAACCTAAATTTATATATGTTTCATATGCTTATAACATGGGGAGTAATGACTTCGCACATAATAAGTATAGGTAGTAAGCTTACTGAAAGTTAGCAAACATAGAATTGGTCACTTGAACAATTCATGAAAGAATATCGAAGGAAGAGAGGTTTCACATATAAATATACTATCTTGGACATCTTTTATGATTGGGAGCACTCTTAAAATATGACATGCTAAAGAGTTGATGTTGGACAAGGAAGACAACGTAATGGGTTATGTTTTCTTATATCTGAAATAAAGTATATTGTCATGGATCATCCAACATGTTGAGCTTGCCTTTCCCCCTCATGCTAGCCAAATTCTTTGCACCAAGTAGAGATACTACTTGTGCTTCTCAAAACCCTTAAACCAGTTTTGCCATGAGAGTCCACCATATCTACCTATGGATTGAGTAAGATCCTTCAAGTAAGTTGTCATCGGTGCAAGCAATAAAAATTGCTCTCTAAATATGTATGATTGATTGGTGTGGAGGAAATAAGATTTATACGATCTTGTGATGTGGAAGAAATAAAAGCGACGGACTGCATAATAAAGGTTCATATCACAAGGGGCAATATAAAGTGACATTATTTCGCATTAAGATTTTGTGCATCAACCCTGAAAGCGCATGGCAACCTTTGCTTCCCTTTGCGAAGGGCCTATCTTTTATTATTATCTTCTACCTTATGCAAGAGTCATGGTGATCTTCACCTTTCCTTTTTACATTTTATCCTTTGGCAAGCACAGGGTGTTGGAAAGATCCTGATATATATATATATATATATCTAATTGGATGTAAGTTAGCATGAGCTATTATTGTTGACATTACCCTTGAGGTAAAAGGTTGGGAGGCAAAACTATAAGCCCCTATCTTTCTCTGTGTCCGATTAAAACTCCATAACCACAAGTATTGCGTGAGTGTTATCAATTGTGAAAGACTAAATGATAGTTGAGTATGTGGAGTTTGCTAAATCAAAGCTCTGACATAGACTCTTCCTGAAAATAAGATGAATTGCAATTGTTTGATGACTGAGAATATTGTTTGTTAGTTTTCAAGAAAGTTTATGATCTATACTTTAACATGTGATTAGCTTGTTACTTTATCATGAGAAGTTTTATGAGATGAGCTACTGTTATGACATGTAATGATGATAGAAAAAGTGATTGGAATTATCATTGATCAAACTTATGCACTTGCTAGCATTCACACTTCATAAATTATTTCTTTTATCATTTACCTACTCAAGGACGAGGGAATTAAGCTTGGGGATGCTGATACGTCTCCAACGTATCTATAATTTATGAAGTATTCATGCTATTATACTATCCTTCTAGCATGTTTTATATGCATTTATATGATATTTTATATGATTTTTGGGACTAACCTATTGTAGCGACCCGACCGAATGGATCAAGTCTCTGTGCTTTCGTGTCATCCCTGGATCGGTATGCTGACACACACAGTACTCGAAGGATTTATAACAGAGGTAAATCACATGTATAAAGTAGCGTAAATACTATTACCTCAATCCAAATATAAGCGGAAGCTTAACAAGGTTGTGGATTCCCATCAACACCAACGGCAAAGTTGAGTATAGGAAATCATAACACTAAAGTATCACTTAATCGTGGTCTGAAAAGACTGCAACATGAAAAGTTGCAGACCGAAAACGGGTCAGCAAATGGAATATGATGTAAATGTAACACATAGATAATAATGAAAGAATAAGCTATACTACATGCATATATGGCTGGTGGAAAGCTCTATGGTTACAGTTTTTGCGAAAAGCCAATTTTCCCTACTACAAAGGAATAAATTTATTTAACTATCATGGTGGTTGTTGAACATTGAGAATGGTTGACAGCATCCTCAATCCCAATTAAAAGTACTCATTAAACCCAAACAATATTAATTAGAAGTAACATGATGAGATTCACATGATATTCAAGTACTAGATACTCAAGATGTCCATAACCGGGGACACGGATAATCATGATTAGTTTATACACTCTGCAGAGGTTTGCGCACTTTTCCCCACAAGACTCGATCGCCTCCGTTGGTTTTCTCGTACTGCAGGGTGTTTGAGAAACGGATGACCGAGACATAGTCTTTCAGAAGCGCTAGCACCTTACGGCCAGGTAGACCGGTACACCTACATCCCCTACATCTCCTAGTCCACCACTATAAGAGTTACATACGACTTACTCAACTATGCGAGCCCATAATGGCTTGTGGCTGCACACGGAAGTTACTAGTTTGAATAATCTCATGATCCCTTTGAGCACGGGTGGCGGCCCCAAAAAACAGGCAATCACTTTGGATACCCCGGTGCCTCAATCCACCCAGATGTGTGTTTAAGTTGCCACCTTAAATAAACCATTAATTTAACAATCTCACATCTGTCATGGATACACTCACCCAATCCACGTCTACTAGCATAGCATGGCAAATAAGCAAACGTAGAAATAACTCCCAAAGGTTTAGTAATAAAACAGGTAATAGGTACTACCTCATCTACTTCCCATCCCACAATATAATTAGATACTAACCATGCAAGTGTTTGAGGAATAGATCTAATGCATAAAACTGGGTAGTAGAAAAAATATGATCAAGTGTTACTTGCCTTGCTGATGATCCGCGAAACCTAGAGATTCGAAGTAACAAGCGGCGCACTCCGGGTAATCTATCGCAGACAAACAACAAGCATACAATAAGTACTCATCTAATGCACAGGTAAATTTTGAATAAAAGATCTAACCAGAAAGTTCAACTTAAGAACCCTGGTTGCAAAAAGAATCGAATCAAATAAAGCAAAGAAAGTCAAACGACGAAAGAAAACAACTCGGTTCTAGCAAGTTGAAACTAAGCCAAATTTTACAGTAGCAAAATTTTGTTTAAGTTGATTAATCGGAACGGCGGTTTCGAGATGAAACTCGAGCGTTTGAATCACCTGATTCCGATAAGCGGCGAGAAAATAGACTAGAAAGAAAATCGGATCTGAAATCGCTATCGAAAAAAATAGCGGAATAAATCCAATGAGAAAGAAAACGACGAACGTTTGTACGAACGGACGTTCATTAACCGAAGCAAACCGGTGATCTCGTTCGTTAGGACGAACGGTCCGGCGAACGCTTGCTAAACAAAACCGGAAAGTAAAACCGGCGAGAAAAACCGATCTAGGGTTTCGGAAAGAAAACCGAAACGAAAACCGATCTAGAAAACCGGAGCGGAAATCGGAACGGAAATCGGAACGGAAATCGATTTTACGAAAAACCGAACCGAGGAAAAGAACAGGTGACGCGGCGCGGGGCTAGTACCTCGAAGAAGCGAGGGGCTCCAGCGGCGGCGTTGGGTGGCGGCGCTGCTGCTGCTGCGGAGGAGAGGACAGGAGAGGTGTTGGTTTGATGTGTTAGAGGGGGGGGGGTGCTTGGGTATTTATATTGGGGAGGGGAGGGTTTTTGCTTGGAGTAGGGGACAAGAATTAGAGTAGGATTAGGAATCCTAGGAATAAAACGGAATAACGAACGGGTCCAAATCCTACTAGGATTTGTAAAAGAAAAAGGAAACCGGGCGGCTCCTCGCTCCACAGTGCTTGGTAGCGCTAGCGATGGCCTTGGCCTCTGGCTGCCGGCTGGCTTAGCGGCTTGGGCCTTTGGCCCAAGGCGCTGCGACTCTCTCTCTCTTTTTAATCGGTTTCACAGAGAAAAATCTGAGAGAAAAATCTAAGCGAACTCCAAAATTAATAAAGTAAACTTTCCCGACTCCTAAAAATGAGTCGAACAAAATGAACTTTTACTCGGGGCCTAAAATGCAATTTTTAAAACACGCATTTTTCCCTAAGGCAAATAAACTCGAGAAAAATCCAAAATTTGATTTATTTATTAAATCTTCATTTTTCCTAAATTTTGGGAAAGTCATATTATTCCCTCTCTTATTTTTGATATTGGAAAAATATTTGAAGATAAAATAAATAAATCCAATGATCCTCTTTTCATAGTTTTGAGGGAACTCAAATACAAATTTTTTGAAATCTACAACTCTCTCCGAGGGTCCTTGAGTTGCGTGAATTTCTAGGATCAACAAAATGCAAGAAAATATGATATGCATGATGACTTAATGTATAACATTCCAAATTGAAAATTTGGGATGTTACACCTATTAACCTAGAGCCCAGTGCCAGTTTATGTTTTCTCCTTGTTTTAGAGTATCGCGGAAAAGGAAAACCAAACGGAGTCCAATTGTCGTGCCACTTGGCGGAGATCATTTTGGACGAGAAGAAGCTCACGGAGTACGAAGCAGGCGAGAAGAGTCGAGCTGCCCACGAGGGTGGGGCGCGCCCACCCCTAGGCGCGCCCCCTGCCTCGTGGACAGCCGGAAACCCCCGACGTGAAATCAGCATAAAACTCTTCTATATATACCCAAACTTCCAGAAAGAAACCTAGATCGGAAGTTCCGCCGCGGCAAGCCTCTTTATCCACGAGAAGTCAATCTAGGACCTCTCCGGCACCCTGCCGGAGGGGGCCATCGTCATCGGTGGCCATGGAGGAGTATCCTAGAGGGGCCATCATCACCATGAAGGCCAAGGACCAGAAGGTGGAGGCCATGGAGGAGGAAGCACAAGGGGGAGAACCTCTCCTCCTCTCTTCCGGTGGCGCCGGAGTGCCATCGGGACGGGAATCATCGCCATGGTGATCGTCTTCATCAACATCACCATCATCATCTCTTTTACGCGGTCCACTCTCCCGCAACCCGTTGTAATCCCTACTTGAACATGGTGCTTTATGCTACATATTATGATCCAATGATGTGTTGCCATCCTATGATGTTTTGAGTAGATATCTTTTGTCTTTGGGTTGATTGATGATCTAGATTGGTATGAGTTGTATGTTTTACTTTGGTGCTGTCCTATGGTGCCATCCGTGTCGGCATAGCGTGAGGGATTCGGCTGTAGGGTGTTGCAATACGTTCATGATTAAACTACGGTGGGTTGGTGAGTGACTAAAACACAAACCCGAGTAAGAGGGATTGTTGCGTATGGGAATAAAGAGGACTTGATGCTTTAATGCTATGGTTGGGTTTTACCTTAGTGATCTTTAGTAGTTGCGGATGCTTGCTAGAGTTCCAATCATAAGTGCATATGATCCAAGTAGAGAAAGTATGTTAGCTTATGCCTCTTCCTCATATGAAACTGCAATAGTGATTACCGGTCTTGTTAACAATTTCCTAGGACAATTCCGCACAGCGATCCACCATTATTCCACACTCGCTATTTATAATATTTAGTAATATACTCTAACTTTATGATAACAGCACCTACTTTTATATTTTAGCTCTCCGATATCATACAAAGTTATCCTCTTCATACCCACAACATAGTTTTATTTCTCGTTTCTAGTTAGAAGCAAACGTTCAGTGTACGTAGAGTCGTATCAGTGGCAGATAGGGCTTGAGAGAATATTGATCTTACATTTAGCTCCTTGTGGGTTCGACACTCCAAACTTATCACTTCCACCTTTGGAAATTACTACGATGATTCCCTGCACTTCGGGATTATCACATCCCACGCGTGTCGAAGGTCAGCCTGGAGACCACGAGTGCCTCCCAGTCCTTGCGAAGGAACAAAGGAGTGAAGGCGCTCGGCGGGTACTCCTGGCTCTCCCCAACCAGGAGGCGCAGGACAGCAGCCAGTTCATCACCAGGAAGGGCCCCGGCCTCAGGCGGGTCTTGTCTTCGCCATCTCCGAGCTTCCACAAGGGGCGCGCACACGCCTAGAGCGGGGCGACGTGCAACACCAAGAATTCCCTCAGGAGCATGGCCCCTGTGACCTTCGCCGCCTTCGCATTGCCCGGCTTCAGGTCGGTCTGCATCTGCTCCAGCATCGACGACGCCTGCTCGTCTGTAAGCTCCGCACAGGGCCACCCCTTGTCAGACTGGGGCGCCTCCGTCGGCAGCGCCAGGCGCGGGTGGGCGCACTTAGCGTCCATCATGACCCATTTGGCCCGAATGTTGTCGGCTCTCTTCCCGATGCTCGAGATTGAGTTGGCCTTGCCGGATGCGATGAAATTGGCGCACCTGGAGATGTGTCCATCGCTAACGCGAAGGAAGAAGAAGTGGCGTAGAAGCGCCATGGACGTCATCACGCCCAGATATGCCTCGCAATAGTAGGCGAAGATGGGCAGGAGGAGGATAGAATTGGGATGGAGGTGCAACGTCTGCAGCCCCTAGTGGTCAAGGACCTCATAAAGAAATCGAAGAAGGGAGGAACCCACCCGACGGTGATGCTGCTCGAGAAGAAGGGGAAGAAGGTGCTTCCCTCAGACTCCGGTACGTCAGAGGCAAGCCGGAGCTCCGTCTTCCCCCATTCATTGCTCTCCCCCGCTGTCAGCAGGCGCGTGGAGGCGAGGCTCTTTTTTGTGATGGTGGGTGCTTCAAGATCTGGCTCGTACCAAGCCGGCGCCGAGGAGAATTTGAGTTTGCGCGGCGCCATGGGTCGTGGGTGCGGAGCAAAGTCGGAGCAGATCTGGAGGTATTGACAGCAAGGAGCGAGAAAGGGGATCTGAGGCTAGGCAAAGGGGAACAGTGAAGGCTTTTGGGGCCCGCGGCGCTCCGCACTTGACCTTTGGCTTCACCGCGAAGCAGAGCCCGAGCGCAGCTTGGGCCTAGGGGCTACTGTCGGCGTTCTAGGAACGGCGGTCCCCAGACTTGCCTGCCTGCGGCCCACGGCGTGGCTATGCTAGCGGGTCTGTATGGCCCATCTTCATCAATAAAACATTCAAGACCCTCGCGAGGGGCCAAGCCTCGCGAGGCAGACGATGCAAGACCTCTCCAGGAGCAGCCTCTCCAGGCTGCCTCGCGAGGAGCGGAGATATCAAGGCAGGGAAAACCTCGCGAGGCTCTTGTGACATGAGCCGTGACTATCGACACCAGGCGGGCGCTAGGCGAGCGCCAGTGCGCGCAACGTCCTTGTTTCCTCTTTGGTGCTAAGGAGGCCAGCGTAGGTGCGGAGTACCGAGGCATCAGGCAAAGGTTTCCATATCAGTGCAACGATACCAAGACTAGGAGGCCAGCAGGACATAGGTCACCGTGGAGCCCAAGAGGGCGTCATCACCAGAGCCCTTTCGTAGGCAAAGACCACTTTTGTCAGGATAGCTTGTACTGGCTGTCCCCTTTCAAATTGGCCGCCGTTGTTGGCTCCCTTCCCGCTCAATATTTGGGGAGAGAACCAGGGCCTATATAAGTAGAACTAGCCAGCGAGCATCGGGGCATCGAGCATCGAGTCCTGACCCACACACGTTCGACAAGCACAAGAACACCTCAACCTCAGGAGGCTGTTCTTCCCCTTGTACTGTTCGTCATCAGCCCAAGAGGCAATCCACCACCACACACTAGAGTAGGGTACTACACCACAACGGTGGCCCGAACCAGTATAATCTTGTGTCCCTTGTGTTGTGAGTTCGTCGAGTTCGTCCGCAAGATCTTAGCGAGCTAGGGTGTAGATTGGTAGGAGGGAAAGAACTTCACGCGCACCCCAGAGTTCGAACCTTAAGGGTTTTGCCGGAACCCCAGATCCGGCAGTTCTCCTCCTCGTCAGGGCTAGGAGACCTTGGACGGTGATCCTCTGGGAGAAATCGTACACCGCTCCGACGTCCTCACCGCCGTAAGACTCGGTGCTTCCTGCACCAACTTTTTCAAGACGGTGCTTAAACAGGCTTGGGAAAAGGCCATGCTTGTTGGTATTCCACGTGTCCTCAAGGAGAAGGCTCTTCTATGGGACAATTCTTCAAACACTCCACCGCTCCCTGGCCATGGTTGCACGTTGACTCCGCTAGAATTGCCGACGTTGAGAGGTAGTCGGATTTTGTCCGATGAGCAGGTCAGTCATGGAGTTTGATCATGTAGTACTTAGTTATTCCATTTCCATCCCATAATTTCTCTGCTGCCCACCGTCTTATATATAGGTCTGGGCTGTGCCAACGAAGATTGGCTTGTATACCCCCAGCCGGATACCACCATCATTTTGCACAACATCCATAACAGTGCGGCCGTTCCTGTAGACCCCTTCTCCACCATTGGGATTGGCCTTCCGGACTGGCTGGGCTTGAATACGTATGATGATGCCTACATGAGATTGAAGAAGACAACAATTGTGGACCTGCCGACAAAGCGACGCGGCTACGACGATTACTATCTCATCGCGGTGTTTGACATAAGGATTGCCATCAACGCAAGAGGCGGTAACGGGAGAGGCTGGCGCATGTTGGCCGCGGCAGATTTGTACCCTTACACGTTCAAAGACGCCATGCGCCATCTAGGCCGCATCTTTGCAGTGACAAGCCAAGGGACTTGTTTCATCTGGTTGCCATCCTACGGTACGGGAGATTACAAACGGAATGCACAAAGTCACAAACCATCATTTGCATCCCTAACGGTACTCCATTATTTTGCACGGACCAGTCATCCCCCGATCAAAATAAGATCGCCGATCCTGGATGTGCATTTGCATCCGCGATTCGGTCTAACCTGGAACCTTGTAGCTGATTTTGGCATATTGGGATCAACTATCTTAGCAGTCGTTACCCATGGTACCACTGATGTGCAACATGGTCACATAATCTACCACGATCGGACCGCCGCCATCTACCCATGTATTCCATTTAGTATTATATGTTTTAAACCTCTCACCTTCTCTTTCATTGTTGTACTACTTACTAGTACTAGTAGGAGTACTTTTTACCTTGGAGTAGCTAGCTAGGCCCTTGAAGACTTGAACCCACTAGCTGCCACCATTTTTGTTTTTCCATGTCTTAATATCTCATCCATGTAGCCAAGAGTGGCTATATATAATAAGCCAGTTATTTTACTTCCTCTATACCGGAGTAGTACTATTTGCTGCACAAGTATCGACCGCCATATTTGAGCACAACATTATTATGCATGAACCTTGACTATGTACGTCAGCATGTGTCCAGATCTGGGATGCCACGTGTACCAGATGAACGGCGCCGAGTTCGACCCCCGTAATGCTACATGGGTGCCGAGGAACACTCTTGGAGAGTACTCGATTTTCGTTCGGGACAGCTTCCCCATTGTGAATCGGATGCCACCTTCCGTGCACGACACCGAAGGCCTACCATTCATGAAGCATGGTTATCTCTTCAGTGCGCACCGCCAGATGAACGACATGCTAGGACACGCTATCCCTGATTTATGCCGCTTTAGCTTGGATGAGTCTCCATCGTGTGGACCCGTACTAGAAAGCTATGAATGATTCCCGTTGCCCACCGCTATGGATCGTGCCATCCATGAAGAACACGTGGGACTGGAACCTGGAGGAGGACATGTAGCCCATCTATAACATGTAAGTGGAGTATGGTAAATTGTGAATGGTAGTGTTGTGAATATATATAGACTACTCACGCACAAATTTATCACATGAATTGGAGATGAACTTGTGTGGCATACTAGCATTTGTCCTTTAGAATTTATTAGTAGTAAATGTGTTATGTGTACGTGCAACTTGTGTGGTTGTTGCACGATCTCGAACACGCTCTTTGAGAAAAAAAAGGTGGCACAGCTTTGGATACAGGTGACGTGGCGGCATCATACAGTAGCATCGTTCGCTATAGTTGTACTGCCTCCGTTTATAAATATAAGTATTTCTAGACATTCCAACAAGTGACTATATACGGAGCAAAATGAGTGAATCTACACTCTAAAATATGTCTACATACATCTGTATGTTGTAGTCAATTTGAAATGTCTAAACATACTTATATTTAGGAACAGAGGGAGTAGTATACAACTACTAGGACGACGACTCCTATAAGACCTTGCGCTTGGCTCTTTGCCTCTTCGGGAGGTTCAACAGTTCATACTCGTGTGAACCTTGCACTTGGCTCTTCGCCTCTTCGGAAGGTCCAACAATGATGATACTATAGTATGCTTCTGGTAATCTGACACCGATTGAACTTCTGCACGTCCATCGTGAGGGCGAGGGCAAGGGAGAGGGAGAGGGCGATGTAGTCAAAACCCTCTCCTCTTCCTACGAGCCACAGCGCGCGTGGGCGAGGGAGAGGCGTAGTAAGCAAGCTTCTCCTTGTTCGGCAAGTTGACGGGACACATCAAAGACGTACTAGTACTAGTCCATACTGCGTCCTTTCTCGTTAATATGGCTTAATTTAAATAACAAAAATACACTGGCGGTCAACGTATGTAACAATACGCTCTTTACGGTCAATATATATAGTTTTGCGGTGATTATACGATCACTAGCTCATCGTAGAGCACCGTATTGCACCCTACTAACCGGCCACATAGTCGACGTGACACTTTGTTGACTAGTTAAATTGTCACCTGGTTTCTGGGTCGAACACATGGGTTAGCGAGAGAGCAAAGAAATCAGTTAAACAAAACTTTACGCAGGCGCGACAGGAGTCCAACCCTTGGACGCGAACCACCCTGACTGTGTATGTGAGTGCATGCACGTGTACTCCCTCGGTCTTCCAAAAAAGAGTGTACATCGTCTAAAAAACAAAGAGTGTACATCTATACTTCCAATGCATTTAGCCTTTAAGGCTGGTCATAGTGGGAGTAACTTATAGCATGTAACATAACACATCCCAAGTGGCATGTAGTTAATGAGGGGAGAGATGGTTGGAGTAACATAATATGTTAGTGTAGCACATACCAAGGGAAAATGAGTCTACATCTTAATAAATGCTGGCTTGCATGATACCAACTATATGTTACTTCCCACTAAAAAGGTAGTAACATACACTAGTAACATATGCATGTTACTAGTATAAGTTACTCCCCACTATGACTAGCCTAATCCGAATCGATATTGATTGACTAATGCACCAACTTGTTCTCTAGGTATAGGCTACATGTCTATCCTTAATTATAACATGCAAATACCTTCATTTAATCTTATTCTCTCAATGGTCGCATGCACACATAAGTCTGCTACTTTTAGGCGTTAATTATGCCCTAGTCAATGTGTAAATCTCTAAATGTACAGTCTTTCACGGGCGTAGGGAGTAGGTTGAGCACTTGAGCGTGAGCGTGTGTGTTGCGTCGTGTGTTGTGTGCCGCATGGGTGCGTGAGTGTTGCGTGCGTCCATGTGTACGTGTGAGTGTTGCATGTTGCATCCATGCATGCATGCATGAGGATTTACTCCCTCCCATTGACATGCTCATATTTCAAGCTTCCTTTGTTCCCTCCATATGGTGATACTCCCTCTGTTCCAAAATACGGAGTAAAAGCCTCCCTCTGTTCCCAAATACGGAGTATTTTTCTTTCTAGAGACTTCAACAAGTGACTACGTACGGAGCAAAATGAGTGAAGTGAGCGTAGAGGCATAGGGATACTGTAGATAGGAAGTCTTCGCGATCCGTTATTCCCCATCTCGGTCAGAGAGAACTATTCAACTAGTCTTCTCAGTGAAGTGACAATACACGTTGCAGCAGATGGGACACAAGCGTGTTGGTTTTACTAAATCAGCCTTACCCAGTATTGCCATCATGTTTTCCAGTAGAGCACGCTTCATCAAATATGCCTACGCACCTCTCTCCTCCATTAACTGACATATGGGCCCTCTTGAGATAGACCCACATGTCATCGGTGTAACTATTTACACTCCGAAGGACGGTATATCCTGGTAGTAGTACTAGTAGAATTGAGATTTACTGCACTTTCTTCCCCGTCTTTCACTCTTCTTCCTCCTCTCTTCTTCTTCCTCCTCTCTTCCCCATCGTCGGCCGCACACCATTTCCCCCCGCTCACTGATCGCCCGCCCGCGCATTCTTTGTTGGTAGCTCGTGCGTACCATATCCCCCCGCTCACTGCTCAGCCACACACGCCATCTTCTTCGCTCGACCGCCCGAATCCACTTCCCCGCTGGCTCGCAGGCACCGAAAACATCAATCACTCAGCGCCCTAAAAAAACCTATGGCAGAACCAAATGACACACAGAGCCGCGATTGGAATTCCCTCCCCGATGTTCTCTTGGACCAGATCTGTAATCATATGGACCTACTCAGCACCGTCCGTCTGGCCGCATGCTCGGTGTCTTTGTACCGTCTACTCGTCTGCAACCGGCCGGCTCTTTTCAAGACACCCGGCTTGCTGATGCCCGATCCTCGCAGTTGGCCCAGACACCGACTTGACGATCCTACGGAGGTTGCCGTGGTGCCCCTCGACATGCTACCACTACCCGTCCACCTATCCTTCATGCGCGGCCACTATTGGGCGGGCATGAAGGCCAACTGGATCTTCCTCATCCACCAATCCGGTAGTCAGTGGCATCTCATGGATATCTACACCCAGTGAGAGATCACCCTTCCATCGTTGGGTACCGCCGCCATCGAGCCTCGCGGCCCACCAGACACTCCTGCCTACTACGCACGAGACGCGTCAAGCTTTTGGCTCGACCTCTGTTTGCTGAAAGTTGTAATCTGCGAAGTGCCCACACCATCAGAAGACTACATGGATTACAAGCTCATTGCCTTGTTCAACATGGGATTAGTCTATCTCGAATCCGGTCGCCATACATGGTTATAGCTCATCGTCTATCCTGTTGAGGCAACATTTACATGCGATGCTATAGTGCACAATGGCATCGTTCTGTGACGGCCTTGCCAGTTGGCTGCCTATACTAGTGGAATCTATCGTCGTGTAATTGTTCTATCTCATCTCATATTTACCTTACGAATCATTTGCTGTTCATTGTTACAAATTTAGAATATATAGTATGTCTATAACCACATCATTGCTATATGTTCCTCTCATTTCCTAGATTTTTATGACCACACATGTTATTGTTAGAGTTGATATGGGAACAATTGGCATCTAATGATTGTTAGAATATATATTATGAGCATAACCTCATGATTGCTATATGTTACTCTCATTTTCAAGATTTTTATAACAACACATGTTATTGCTTAGAGTTGATATGAGAACAGTAGTAAGTGCTATAAAATATGAATAGGACCTGTCATAGCTGTTTTCCTCTCATTGTTACATGATGTTTGAACCATGACATATTGCTAGAATATGAAAGCCATTGGCTTATTTTTTTACTTGGGGTATGATTATGACCATGGCATTGCAATTTTCTGTCTATGATATGTCTCACTGTTATAATAATCTTAGTTCCACACATACTCTAAACATGATTGTTTATTTTTTGTCCTTTTGGTCTCCAATTTGAATTGTTGCAACAGACACAAATGCGCTGGCCTTCATGATTCCAGGACCTAGAGTCATACCAGCCGATGTGTGGTGGTTTATCGCTCGTTCAGCTGATGGCGGTCATTTGATGCTCATTCGCACGTACCAAATTGACCAAACCATTACATCAAACCACATGCAGTACAATGCCTAGGGCGTTCGTGACATTGATGGCTATGGCTACTTCATGTTCGAGAAAGATCCCAGCTCCTGGGCCAGGCGTATTCAACTGGAGGCAGGTTTATAGCCTTGGCAACCACTCCATGTTCCTCGGGCTCAATTATCCGATCATCCAACCAATCATTGCTCATATCACCGGCAATGATTACCGTGCTATGCAACTTCCATTCGCCAGGGGGGACTGTGTTTACACATCATACCATGGGTTTCATGAATCACCGTATCCAGAGATTCGTCGACACAGCTTGTTGCCAGATAATCTTCAGTGTGTGAAAGGCGTCAAGCTTCCATGCGATGGATGGCTTTTGCAAATCCGACATGCAGCGATGTGGTTCATGCCAACAGCAAATATGCACAACTTGATTCGTACTGATATCTAGATCGAGCCATGTGATTCTGCTGGCATGTACGACCCTCTTTTGTTGGATATTATGTCTGTTGTTAGTTTGAAGCACTCCTTTGGTTTGAAGGATAGATACCTTTACGGGATCAAGTGCATCCTAACTCACTTGCGTGAGGATGTACCGATAATGATGATGAGAGATGCTTGTCAGAAGCCATATATATCTTTGTATCAATTAGGCTTCAAGTGCGCATTTGTTAGTTAAACCTATGGTTAAAATGTGACACTAAATACGACTAGTAAGTAGTACAGTAGCAGTACTAGTATACGTCGGTCAAATTATTCATCATGTCCATACATTGAATTGACGTGACAACACGCTGCACGTGAGGTGACACAAGAATCCCGACGGCATCTTCGGATATTGTGGACTTCAGATTTGGAGTACCATTTATCTGTCGAAATATTTCATCTCTCACTTAAAATAGTTGATTGATCATACATTGAGTACCATATAACTGGAATTAACCGATGCAAGTCCAAGAAGGATTGGCTAGTGCTGCCAGCTGGCGTCAAGTTCGATCCCACGGGTCAGGAGCTGATCGAGCACCTTGAGGCCAAAGTGACCGCTGACAGCGCAAGATCTCACCCTCTCATCAATTTTTTCATACCAACCATCGACAGCGAGCACGGCATATGCTACACCCATCCTGAGAAACTTACAGGTAAGACACTGATCGGCCCTCTACTTGCACAAACATATTCCTTTGTTTATAGCTCTATTTTTCTTTTTAGACGCAGACCTAGTGAAGCAATTACAATTTGACAGTTAATAAAAAGTGAAACAAGTGACTGCAACATGCCAAAGATGTTATGAAAATGCCAACCACGTACACTAAAACCTGTATTCGACAATACTGCAGGTATCACACTGAGTGGCCTAAGCAAGCATTTCTTCCAGCGCAATTCCAGGGTATTCAAAAGGGGCACGTGGACGTGTCGCAAGATACAGTTGGAGTGTGGCATGCACGCGATGTGGCACAAGACTGGCAATACATTGCAGGTGGTGGTCAACGGCCGGCAGATGGGCAACAAAAAGGTTCTGGTGCTGCACACCAACTAGAACTTCGACCAGCATAGGACCAACTGGGTGATGCACCAGTACCACCTCGGGGACCTGGAGCAAGAGAAGGAGCAGGAGCTGGTCCTCTGCAAGATTTTCTACCAGACGAACACTACGGCCAAGAGTAAAAAGATTATAAGTTAGTTTGGTATTGGTACTTGTACTACCTTGTCATCCGCAAGTTGGTATTGTTGTTAACGATCTTTCGGCATGTACTTAGCATTTGCTTCCAACCATCATGACGAGGGTCAACGTGGATATAAAGCTGAATCATTTGTTTCGAAACGAATTTTCAGGCACCTGATTTTTATTTGATGGGTAGCATAAGCACCTGCCGTTCGAATTCCCAGTTTTCCAAAATTTTCGAAACAAGTGCATGCACTTATTATCACGATGAAAAAACAATATACCTGCTGCATCCCGCTTATCGATGCATTTCTGCAGATTTCTCTCGTTTGTTGAGCAGGTATATTGTTTTTTCAGGTCGAGCAAGTTTCAACTGGGCTGTAGACTGCCCAGGCCTTGTTTTGTTTTTAACATGCCCAGCCCCTAACGACAACGGGGCACAAAGATCCAGAAGGTATCCACTGGCCTCTGGCCCGCCAGCGTTAGTTATATTTTGTATTACAACATCCAGAGGCAGTTTTTTACTGAATCAAACACACAACCCAGTTCTATTTTCCTCTTGAAACGCCATGTCCTACATCCGTTTTCTAATCTCTACCTATAATTTTACTTGTTCGTATACACGTATCATTATATTGAAAATACATAAAGTTCCCTTTCCATATTTACATCCTTATTTTTGTTGTTGTTTTCCCTCACACCATTGATTTTTTTACCACTGGTTTTCCCTTTAACCAACTCAACTGTCGCACGTCTTATTTGCTTACAAAAACAAAATGATTTTTTTGGCAAATCAATAAGTTCTTAAAAAGATGTTTATCATTTCGGGATTACAACAGTTCGGACTCCACCGAAATATGCAAAATAAGGTTGAACTTTTTGACCGTGGTCCTGGGCAGAAAATGGGCTGTAATAAATTACTTAAGAACTAGCAAATGGGCTGCAAA
Source organism: Aegilops bicornis (assembly GCA_021605145.1). Lineage (NCBI taxonomy): Eukaryota > Viridiplantae > Streptophyta > Magnoliopsida > Poales > Poaceae > Aegilops > Aegilops bicornis. The sequence continues at coordinate 437,185,967 of CM038672.1, read as the reverse complement.
TCATAATTTTTTTAAGCAAATGGGATCTAAGTTGTTTGCCACGGATTTGGAGGCTGACTTGTGGGCCTACTAAGTTCATGCGCACACAAGGTTTCTCAAAAAAAGAAACTTAGTCAGCAATCGAGTCTACCAGCGTCAGACCGTTAGATGTCAATCTAACGACAATCGTACTTCTTCAGTCTCTGATCTTCCTGCTCCAGCCGCCCAAACCAGCACCGGCAGAACCGCCTGCTCCCGCCTCCCGTGGCCGGCTGTGCTGCCAGGCAGGCCTCACGGCCCACCATACTCGCATCCCTGGCCTGTCTATCCCTCTACTCACCCACACCTCCTGTTATTTTCCGGCGAGGACAGCTGAACCAGTAAACCCTCGTACTCCCCACCAGGTGGGCAGCCACTGCCGTGTCTTCCCCGGCTCCGCGTCGTTCCCTTCATAGGCCTCACAGTCGTCCACCAACCTGGTGCTATCGGCGCGGCGTGGTCGACGTGGTCAACGAACGACATCCATCGGAAGTGGACTGTACGTGGAGAGGCTGACGGCTAGGTCCACGGCCGCACACAAGGAAATGCCTCCTTATTACGCGCAAAATAATGATTCCTCCACCTAACATCTGGGACCCACCGGAAGGGCCTCTGTATTTCGTGAAAAAAATGTTCCCCCCGCTGACAGCTCGGACCCACCAGCTATATCTTCGCACGCAAGGAAGTGCCTCCTTACGACGCACCAAAAAATGAATACCCCCCTGTGTGGGAAGCTGACTTGTGGGCCTACTAAGTTGACGGGGACGAAGGGCTTTGTCAACTTAGTCAATATGAATGATTCTAGCTCCAGTGACCGTACGATGTCCATCCAACAGCCGTAGTGCTTCTTCAACCTCTGGTCTTCTTGCTCCAGCCGCCCAAACCAGTGCTGGTTGTGCCGCGTGCTCCTGCCTCCCGTGGCTGACTGTGATGTCGCGGAGGCCTCACCGCCCCCTACTACTCCCACCGCTGTCCAGGCCATCCGCCTCTACTCACCCACACCCCCTGTTATTCTGCGGCAACGACAGCCTCACACCGCAATCGAACCAGTGAACCCTCGTACTCCTCTCCGCGTGGGCTTCCAGTGCCGCGTCTTCCTCAGCTCCGCATCGTCCCCTTCCTAGGCCTCGCCATCATCCACCGCCGTGGTGCTCTCAGCGCGGCGTGGTCAACGTGGTCAAGGAACGACTTCCATCGGAAGAGTATTGTACGTGGAGAGGCTGATAGCTAGGTCAACGGCCGCAACATGGTAGTGCCTCCTTATTACGCGCAAAATAATTTTTCCTCCACCTGACAGCAGGGACCCACCGGACAGGCCATCGTATTTCACGAAAAAAACGTGTCCCCCCTGACTGCTGGGACCCACCAGTTACATCTTCGCACGCAAGGAAGTGCCTGACAGTCGGGACCCACCCGGTCGAAGCGTACGTAGCGTTGTCATGCAGTCGTGACGGTATGCGTACATACTGGTCGATGTAGAGGCGCGCACATGTCGTAGTAGAGGCGCGCACGTGTCGTAGTAGAGGCGCGCATGTAGCATGTACACATACGTACAGCGGCCAGGGTGCAAGAAAGTAAATACGGCCACGTACGTACATACGGGCGGGGTCTCGAACGCCTACTCGCGCATACGTACGGCCAGGGCTCGTGTACATGGCTGGGTCGGAACGGAGAAACTGCGTCGTCGTTGTGTTCATGGGGAGCCAACCAGATGGGTCGAAACGGAATGCGTCATCGTGTTCATCGAGAGTCAACCGGCTTGGGCGGAACAGCCAATGGAAACGAGGCCTGGCGTAACGCAGAACGGAGGAAACGGCCTTGTGTTCGACCGGCCACGGTGGAAACGGGATCTTGTTCATCGGGAGGGGTCTGGCGTACCGCAAAACGGAGGAAACGGACCTCCTACGGTCGAAACGGGGTCCTGTTGATCGGGAGGGGTGTGGCGTACCGCAAAACGGAGGAAACAGACTTGTGTTGGAGCGCTACGGTCGAAACGGAGGTCCTGTTCATCGGGAGGGGTGTGGCGTACCGCAAAACGGGACTCCACGAGATACTGTTCATCTCCACCGTCGACCTCCTCCAGCCTCCACGGGCTACTGTTCATCCACTGTTGACCTCCTCCAGGCTCCACCTGCGACTATTCTTCCACGGGCTCCTGTTCATCCAGCCTCCACCGCGCGCTCCTCCACCGGCTACTGTTCAACCAGCCCTCTCCACGGGGTCCTGTTCAACCACCCCTCCATGGGCTACTGTTCATCCAGCCCTCCACCGGCTATTGTTCAACCAGCCCTCCATGGGGTCATCCTGTTCATCCAGCCCTCCAAGGGGTCCAGTTCATCCACCCCTCCACTGGCTCGATCGATCGGGGTACAGTTCATCCAGCGACAGCGGCCTCTACTACCACGGGGTCCTGTTCATCCAACCCCCCACCGGGAACTGTTCATCCAAACCCCCCAACAACGCTCACTGTTCATCCAGAGGCAGCATCGATCGGCTTCAGTTAGCAGCAGTAGCCAAGGAATCACTCGGGTTCAGTTAACAGCAAGGGATCTATCGATCACTCGGGTTCAGTAACGCGTAGCGTGCACTACAATCGCTCGGGTTCAGTTAGAGCCCAACGCCTCGCTCGGGTTCAGTTAGAGCCCAACGCCTCGCACACACATGCATAGGTACGAGAGAAACACGCATCGCTCGGCCCCGACCACCCACCATAACCGGGAACTCCCCGATATTTTCCTCGCCCTCGCTTCTACCATGGTTTTTTCCGTCATGGACGGCCCAAAGAATGTCATGCAGCTGCGTCTCTGGCCCGCCCAAGACGAAAAACCCATTTTCTGTCATGATTTTTTGTCATATAAGTAGGACCCCACCACATCTATGATGATACTGGGTTTTGTCACAATTATTGTCATAGAAGTGTCATAAGTATGACAGAAAAAATTTCGTTCGGCCCAAAATGTCACGGATGTGTCTTTTTTTTGTAGTGTGCGCAGTAGGGTGAGTACTACTAGTAGTACTACTACTATGATGTGTCGCATCAACTCGCACAAGTATGCAATACTTTTTGAAACAAGCATATACTAAGCTGCATACTTCTTACCCAAAGGATGTTTATATCCAACAGACACAAAATATCCGTTCGACTATTGGAAATTACTTTAACCGATGATCTGATGTCGAAGTAATTGCTGCATCACCACCAAAACCCACCATCTCTTAAGAAAGTAGACCGAGCTAACCCCTATATTAGCATATTACTAAGATAAACATAAGGCACTGTAGAATCATTTAGGAGGCGAGCTTGTCAATCTGAATGTGGAGGGACACCGCCCTCGACAACGAGCCCCGGCCAGTAGCTTTGGCGGAACTATGAAGAAGGTCAGCTCCTGCACGGTGACGTCGCCGTGATCCTTGCTGCTTGTCACCTTGATTTCAACCTTGACGGCGTCGGTCCTTCCTTTGGATTCCCCCGTTGGGCCGTTCGCCCACAGCTTGGCCGCGTAGTGCAGCAGCGGGGACGCCCCGCTCTGATGTAGACGACCGACACGGCGATAGGCTCACCAATGTCGAGCACATCACCGACTAAGAAAAATGCACGACTGTCCTCCTCCGCGAACAGCAAGAGCCGTGGCTGCCACACTGGCACTTGTAGCTGGAGCACCTTGCCATACTGGATCCTGTGCACGGGCATGGGATGCATGGTGCTGATGTGGTGGGAGAGCGCCGGCGGTGGGCCTTCGTAGCCGCAGACGGGCACGGGGCATTTGTAGGGCACGAGCGGACACACGCTCTGGTGATCGGCGATCCTGTGGTAAGTGACGTAGAGCCCACAGCCTTCGTGCGGGCACTCCACCCTCACCAAGGAGAGGACAGCGTCCATCACCGTGTTCCGCATGTCGAAGCCGTCACTGCGCTCGCACTTCTAGCACTGCCGCTGGTTCTCGGGGCGCTCACCGCGGCAGTCCGCGCAGGCCAGGTGCCCTCCCTTGCACTGCACAAATCAATCGAACAACACATCAATCAAGAAACCTGCACCTTGCTCGATCAGCCGAACAGACGAGGTGTATTCGAACCTCATACACTGGAGGCTTCAAGGGGCGGAGGCACACAAGGGGAAGTGGAGCAAGGTCAGGTCCATATAGACCACAGAGAGCTCCATCGCCGGGTCCTGTTCCGTTGGCACGATCTCGTCCTCCTCGTGCACAACCATCTCTCGCTTTAGGGACGGGGCATTACAAAGTTTTACCTTCACATATTCATACTACTTCAAGGTGCATTAAATCAATACATGCAAGTATCAAAAGGAAAGTCACGGCATGCATGCATGCGTTGTAATTAATGCATCTGTAAACGCAAATTATTGAAATATATCAAGTGCACTGCTTTGATGTGTCGCGTTAACTCGTACAACAAGGAGAAGTTTGATTACAACACCCTCTCCCTCGCCCATGAGCGTGGTGGCTCGCAGGACTAGGAGAAGCTTTTGCTACACGCTCTCCCTCTTGCACGCGGTGTACATGCAGTAATTCATTCGGTGTCAGATGGCCAGAAGCATTCTAGTAGTACTCCACTGTAGTAGTACCATCATTGTTTGACTTCCCGAAGAGGCGAAGAGCCAAGCACAACCCGGACGCTCGTGTGGCAGTTTCATGTGTAGGGGAGGTAGTATAGTGACATAGTCCAGGATAGCATGTACCGTGCCTCTAAGCTTAAAATCGTTGGAGTCGGCTCCATGCTTTGAGGTTGTCTTGTCGGATGTGGGTTTCCGGCAAACCCTTAAGGTTCGAACGCTGGGGTGCGCGTGAAGTCTTTCCCTCCTACCGATCCACGCCCTAGCTCTCTAAGATCTTGCGGACAAACTCGACGAACTCGCAACACAGAAAGACACGAGATTTATACTGGTTGGGGCCACCGTTGTGGTGTAATACCCTACTCCAGTGTGGTGGTGGTGGTGGATTGCCTCTTGGGCTGATGATGAACAGTACAAAGGGAAGAACAGCCTCCTGAGGTTGAGGTGTTCTTGTGCTAGGGTAGGCTCTCGATCGGATCAGATCAAGTTGAGATGCCCCTACTATGGTGGCTAGCTCTACATATATAAGCCCTGGTCCTCTTTCCAAATATTGAGCGGGAAGGGAGCCAACAACGGCGGGCAAATTTAAAGGGGGACAGCTAGTACAAGCTATCCTGACAAAAGTGGTCTTCGCCTGCAAAAGGCTCTGGTGGTGACGCCGTCTTGGGCTCCACAATGACCTCCGTCTTGCCGTTCTTCTGGTCTTGGTCTTGTTGCACCGATATGGCAACCTTTGCCTGATGCCTCGGTACTCCTTGCCTGCGCTGGCCTCCTTAGCACCAAAGAGGAAACAAGGACGCTGCGCGCACACTGGCGCCCGCCTGGTGTCGATCATCATGGCTCACGCCACGAGAGCCTCATGAGGTTTGCCCCTCCTTGATATCTCCACTCCTCGTGAGCCTGCCTGGCTAGGCCACTCCTGAGGAGGTCTTGCGTCGTCCGCCTCGCGAGGCTTGGCCCCTCATGAGGATCTTGGATGTCTTGTTGATGAAGATGGGCCGTACGGCCTGCTGGCTTGGCCACGCCGTGGGCCGCAGGCAGGCAAGTCTGGGGACCCCCGTTCCCAGAACACCGACAGTAGCCCCCGGGCCCAAGGTGCGCTCGGGCTTGGCTTCACGGCGAAGCCAAGGGTCAAGTACGGAGCGCCGCGGGCCCCAAAAGCCTGCGGCCTCGGTTGACGCGTGGCGGTTGATTGGACGTGGGCGTCTCCGCTTCCCCACGCTGCCTCGGCAACTGCTCGATTGGACAAAAGGCTGGCGCGGATAGCGCTTGCCTTCATTGCTTCCTCCTCGCCTTGCTCCAGATCCCCTTTTTCGCTCCTCGCCACCGCTACCTCCTGATCCGCTCCAGTCTCACCCTGCATCTGCGATCCATGGCGCCGCGCAAAGTCAGGACTTCCTCAGCACCGGCTTGGTATGAGCTGGCTCTTGAAGCGCCCACCGTCACGGAGAGGAGCCTCGCCTCTGTGCGCCTGCTGACGGCGGGTGAGAGCTATGAGTGGGGGGAGACCGAGCTCCGGCTTGCCTCCAACGTGCCGGAGCCTGAGGAAAGCACTTTCTTCCCCTTCTTCTCGAGAAGTGTTGCCGTCGGGTTGGTTCCTCCCTTCTCTGATTTCTTTTATGAAGTCCTCGACCACTACCGGCTGCAGGCGTTGCACCTCCATCCCAACTATGTCCTCCTCCTGTCCATCTTCGCCTACTACTGTGAGGCATATCTGGGCGTGATGCCATCCGTGGCGCTCCTACGCCATTTCTTCTTCCTCCGTGTCAGCGAGGGGCACGTCTTCGGATGCGCTAATTTCGTCGCATCCGGCAAGGCGAACTCGATCTCGAGCACCGGGAAAAGGGCCGACAACATTCGATCCAAATGAGTCATGGTGGACGCCAAGCGTGCCGATCCGCGTCTGGTGTTGCCAACGGGGGGTGGCCCAAGGCGAAGCTTGCTGATGAGCGGGCGTCATTAGTGTTGGGGAAGATGATGACCGAGCTGAAGCCGGGCAACGCGAAGGTGGCCAAGGTGACGGGGGCCATGCTCCTGAGGGAGTTTTTGACGCTGCGATTTGCCCCGCTCCAGGCGCGCGCGCCCCCTGTGGGAGCTTGAAGAAGAGGGAAACAAGACCCACCTGAGCCCGGGAGCCCTGCCTGACAACGAATTGGCCGCTGTCCTGCGTCTCATAGTTGGGGACAACCAGGAGTACCCGCCAAGCGCCTTCGTTCCCCTGTTCCAACGCAGGACCGGGATGAATTCGTTGCCTCCAGGCCAACCTTTGACGCGCGCGGCCTGGTGCCGCCGGCGCTCACTGGAGCCCCTGCAGCACCAAAGCCGGTGGATGTGTCCTCTGACGAGTCCCGCGGGGAGGAGGGAGAGGAGGTGGACTCGGAGAAGACTCTTGAAGAGGTGGGGGAGACTTCCCCTCTGAGCAAGACCGAGATCCTCCGCGCCCTTCCTGACGATGCCGAGGCCGACACCCGCCAGGAGGAGAGGGAGCAGCCCCTCATCCCGACGAGGGGTAGGTCGTAGCTGGCGCCTCGCGATGCCGCCTCCGTCCCGATGCTTCCTGGGGCTGGCTCCGGCCTTGCCTCTGCACCGTCTGCCGCCGCTGGAGCCCGCACGCCTGCTCCTCAGGTCCCGATGCTGTCAGGCTTCAAGCTCCCCAAGCGGAAGTATGTCGCGATGGATCGGTAAGTGTCTTAAGCCTCGCCTTGTCCCTGCTTGTACTTGTCATTTCCTGATGCTCGCCCTTGGTTGATCAGGCCGACGCCTTCAGCGAAGAAGAAGAAGGAGGATGCGGCGGCCATGCCTCCCTCCGCAGAGAAAGGAGGTAGCAGCGCCCGCATCTCCCCAGCCCGGTCGTCCTCGCGGGGCCAAGAGGAACATCGCCGCGTGGAATCAGCCCCCATGGCCCCGCTGGCTCCGGAAGTGCCGGCGCCTGGTGTAGCTGATGAGGTCCCAGCTGCTCCGGAACCTGCGATCTCCCAGGCCCTGGTGACGATGTCGCCTCCTCCCACTTCTGCACCTCCACTCCCATGTTCTTCTGCTCATGCTGTTGTTCTGGAATGTGCCCTTTCGGAGATGACCCATTGCAGGCAGATCTCCTGGGCGCAGACCTAGGCCTGGTGGCCGGGCGCCTGGAGCTGACCTCTGGCTGGCTTTACTCCGATCTGGTGGTTTGCGCGATGCTGAGCCATGCCGCTGCGGCTTCCGAGAAGGATAAGCAAAGTGTCGCCAACGCTGCGGCCGATCGTGAGACAGCACTGAAAGACGCCAAGGCCGCCCGTGACCGCTGCCAAGTGCTGGAGGAAGAGTTGCAGAGCCTGCGCGACAAGCACGCCGACGAAGCGCGTGGCCTCCTGGCAAGGAGGAGGAAGTGAAGGCCCGGGAGGATGCCGTCAAGAACCACGACGCTGAGCTGGCGGAGTTAGGGAAAACACAGGCCGCCGAACGCAACCGGTTGGAAGAGCTGGAGCGAAAGGTGAAGGCGAAGGAGGCAGATCTTGATGCCAAGGTTTGGGTCCTGGCCGAAGACCGCGTGGCCTTTGCCGAACTCGGGGAGAGATCTTGCAAGCCGCTGAAGACGCTCTACGATCACGGCCTGGAGAAGCCGCTGGCCACTAATGAGGATGGCCCTGCCGAGTTGCTTCCTCTCCTGGTGAAGGCGCTCGAGGAAGTTGTTGATGGCGTCGGTCCTATGGTGGAGGCAGAGGCTCGCATCCTATCTTCAGCTGCATTGACCCACGTTTTCAGCCACCTGCACCTTCGCGACCCCAACGCTTGCCTTCACGAGCTGCTGGAGCCTGTGGCAGAGGATCACTGCGAAGCCGCCGCCGCAGCTGTGCAAGGTCAGGTGGAGGCCCTGCTGGAGAGGTTCCGCAGCTTTGCCTCCTCACCCTTGTCTGGCGACGCCGCCGACCATGCGGCTGGTAGTGCAGGTGAAGTTGTCGCTATCCGGGATGGAGCACTTTCCGCAAGCGACGGCGGTGTCTAGGGGTGACCCGGGGCCAGTTTCCTGTTTTGTTCCTGCAACATGCATCAGGCCTCGAGGAGGCGTTTAGACTTTTCATTTGATATTGTGAGGACAATATGTTTGTAATATTTGCTTCAAGATTTTGTGCTTTCCTTCCTATTTGCTTTGCGTTCTGCGTCGGCAGAGCCCGGCCCCGTGCATACCTCAACCGCCATCTGGCCGACCGGAGACCAGGACGGACCAAGGAGTGAGGGGCTACGTGACCAGTTAGGCTCCTGAGTCGCGATGCTCAGGAGTCCCCCTTGACGCGCAAACAACATATAGGAAGAGTTCGCAAGGGTAGATTAATGTTCTACGTCGGCAGAGCCCGGCCCCACGCATACCTCAACCGCTATAGGGCCGACCGGAGACCAGGACGGACCAAGGAGTGAGGGGCTACGTGACCAGTTAGGCTCCTGAGTCGCGATGCTCAGGAGTCCCCCTTGACGTGCAAACAATCTCCATACCTTCCCTCACCGAGGCCTCGGGAGGGGCGTGTGACGACCGGGTCCGGGAGACTCGTTTGGGCGGCGTGCACTTGGGCGTGACCCGAGAGCAGTCCCCGTGTCCATCCCCCTCGCACGGCTCTCCCGAGGGGAGGCGTTGCGGTGAGGCCGGACGTTGAGCTCTAGGCTCCCTGAGGTTGGTACGACCGTGGGGCCGCCCTCAGTTGTTTATCACCAGCGCGAAGCATAGTGCTTCCGCTTGTGCATGGGCATAGCCGCTCCTCGGCATTGTCGGCGGCCAGTGCGGAGCATGGTGCTTCCACTTGTGCGTGGGAGGGGGGGCCCCTCCGGGAGGAGCCCCGAGGCGTGTACAACCCCGCCCTGACACGTGGCTTGCACGGCAGGGCTGCGAGGTGTATCTGGGCACTCGTGAGCCAGCGCGGGACTCACGAGGCCCTACCTCAAGGCGGGTTGCGCCTGGTCTTGAGTCTTGGTGACTGTATGTTCCTGCAAGGCGGTTAGGTGCAAGCATACGTCCTCAGGTCGCGGCCGTCGAGCGAGCTCAGCCGCCGCTGGTATGCCAGGTCACGATGCCGTGGTCAAGGCCAGGGGGTGAGGGCTGGAGAGCCAGTAAGAGCTCCTGAGTCGCGATGCTCAGGAGCCCCCCTTTTAACGCGCAAGAGAATTGCACAAGATGAATGGACCCGTGGCGGGTGGCGATCAAGTAGGCGATAGCCGTGGTCAGGTTAAGCATGGAAGGCAAATCAGCTTGAGTAAATGCAGGAAGATACATGCCACTGGGTCCGGCCCGAGAGGCTTGGGGATGATGCAGCCCGAGGGGCGCCCCCAACAAGGTAAGCTAAAGACATAAGCAAAAGGGATACATGCCACCGGGACGGACCCACGTGGCCTGGGAATAACGCAGCCCGAGGGGCGCTCCCAGCTATACGATCTTGGAAAATATCACCTGGTTCTGTAGACGAAGTAGAGTTGGTGCAGCTGAAGACGTGGGTCGAAGGATTGGCTCCTCACGAACCACCAGGGCCCTGAGCGTCGGGAGGCTCTTGGGGCTCGGGAGGTCCCTTGAAGACCGTCTCCATTTCCTCGAGGACGGCGTGGTACCTGGCCTCCTGAGCCGCCAGGACGTGCTGCATGTTGCGCTGATAGGCTGATGCCACGCTCGGCAAGCCGAAGGGCATGTGAACGTAGCTGTGTGGTGGACCCTCGCAACAGCCCACACACGAAGGCCAGAAACGCTCCTGAGAAGTGACCCTGTTGAGCCTTGGGACGTCGATGCAGACGCGCAGCCTAGCATCCTTGCCTGGATGGGGAGCTGCGCCTCGTGATCGGCTGTCGTCGCGCATGTCCCTTGCGTCCTGCAGTTCCTGAGTGGTCTTGGTGATGAACTCCTGAGTGGTGGGCACTCCTCGCTCTGTGTTCTCCTGAGGGAAACATGCTGTGAAGCACGCCTCCAAGTGATGCCCAAGCGCCTCCAAGTGAGGTCGGCAAGGTCTGAGGCCCTCCAGAAGAGAGCCCCTGAGCCCTGCCCGTGAACGGACATGTGGCCGGAATAGGTTTCTTAATGGATGCGTTTGAATGCGCCGAGGGTCCATGTTCTGTCGGGTGTGCAGTAGGCGGGGGAGGGTAGTAAATGTTGTTGCTTGTACACACTCAGTTTAATGTTGAATCTAGTTCCCCAAGAGCTAAAAAATGAAATGCTACCGCCGTCTACCCACTCGTTCAGTTGAAGAGACTCCAATGGAGATCCGAGGGTGAGCCTATGGACATCAGCAAGGAGTTCACCATTCAGTCCCATGGCTGCACCAAGATGAATGTGATGTACACCAACGATCTGGACTCGGTGAAGCTCTGCCTCGCCGAGTTCAAGCAGTACCAACAGGACGAGAAAGGACAAGGTCGCAGAGCTAGACCTTGTGCCCATCCATTCGTCTCCTAACAGGGACCAGCGGATTGCCGTCGCCCAAGTATGCATGCGGGACGAGGTTCTCGTCTACCACTACTATAGGGCCATCAGAGGTTCTGGAGCATTCGCCCGTTTCATAGGCAGCGCCAACTGCACCTTCGCTATGGTGGAGAGAAGGAAGAACGTGATGATTCGTCCATCTCGTGCAACAAGCTTGTCGAGATCCAGAAGCAATACAAGATCATCAGCAATGGGCAGGAGAAGGACTCCGTGGTTGACCTTGCCGAGACCATCATCGACCCCTGCTATGCCAACATGAAAGAAGACAACAATACGAAGGACCTGAACACGTGGGAGGTACCTCTGAATCTAGCCTACATAACATACACGGCCAAGGACACATATGCATGCTACGACATGTACAGGCGGATTTTGGACAAGAGGGCGTGTCTGCTTCTCGTAACCGATGAGTACACGGACAGCCGCAATGTCATGATCAAGCGTGCCAGGAAGGTCTGGATGTTGTTCTTTATCTGTTTAAGCACCTTTATCATCTGAGTGTTTCATGCATTAGCCTATGTGATCTTTTTTGTCCGAAATATTTCTTCTAAGAACCCATTAACCTGTTTGTTTTTTTAGTGGCTATTTGCTTATGTATGTAACTAGTTCATTCGGTTGCCGTGCTTTGAATCTCCTTCCTCCCAACATATTCCCCTTCTCAGGTGGACCCAGCAGGTCTCATACACAGACATATGGGACCAACCACCTACCCATTTGTATTTCTTTATTTTGTTCAATCTTTTGTCCTCTTCATATACAACGGTTGGCGGCGCTGCCGCGCACGCCTCGGTGACCCATCATAGCCTTTGGAGTTGACCAGGCCATCCCTCTACTCCCACACATTGTCCGGCGGCGGTAGCTCCACCGATCCACCCTGCACCCGAACAAGTCAACCCATGTACTCCCCTTCGCCTGTGTCTTCCCCCACTCCGGTTGGTTCGGTCCAAGGTCTCGATGTCGTCCTCTGCCTTGGTGCTCTCGCCGTGGCGCCGCCGTCTATCATTCCCAACATGGTCAGAAAAACAAGAGGAATCGGAGACGACTGTTCGTCGAGAGGCTGACAGTCCCGGGACCACCAGGTCCATGGCCTAGGTTTTGTTGTTTAACATGCGCAGCCCACGACACGTTTCAACTTTTTTTTTGGATCCAACAAGTATCAAACGGCCTATGGGCCTCCCAGCCTAGCTTGTCTATAACATCAGCATCCCAAGTTATGTTTGTGTTTTCAAGACGACGCACAACTCAATTGTATTTTTCTATAAGAATGCAAAATTGAGCCTATGTTTTCCCTTCTATAATAGTATATACATATATATATATATTTATCTTATTTTATTACATATATATATATATATAATAGAAACAACATAAGGTTCTGTTAAACCTGTCGTTTGTCCAACCATTTTATAGACGTTCCCACTTCCTTTACTTTTCGTTTTCATTAATCCTATATCTGAATTTTCTCCCACTTTCTTTTTTGATGTAATCTGAGTTTTCTCCCAGTACTTTTCCCGAGAACCAACTCAACTATCCCACGTCTAGCCTAAAAATTAATAATACCCCGTGTCCTATTAACTCATCAAATTAAAATGATATTTTATTTCATAAATCGAAAGTTCTTAAAAAATTAAAATAAAAATAATAATTGTTTATATATAGCTTGGCAAGTTAACTCCTAGTGATTGCGTACATAAGCTTGCAAAGATTTTACTAACCAATGCAGCAATAGATGTGCAATCATGTGTTTATGTTTTTATAACATTTCTCTGTCCAGCCCAACATGATATTTTCACCCAACCCAGCAAGTGTGCGGATTTTGAGAAAAATGCAAATGGGCTTTAAACTCTACCATAATATATAAACGGGCTGCATAGATGCTACATCATTGTTTCACCTAGCCCACCATGCACTAAAAACCAAATGGGCTAGCTGACATGTGGGCCAGTAGTTCGATGCCTAAGCATTTTCGCAAAAAATAAAAAAATAAAGGTCGAAGCCTAAGGAAGGCGTTGGATTTACATCCAATGAGCGACATTCTTCTTCAATCTCTCGTATTCTTCCCCCAACGCTGTCGGGACTGCCTGCTCCAGCCTCCGGCATCCAGCGGTGCTGTTTTGTGCGCCACACAACGAAACGCTACGCCACCGATGGCCAGGTCATCCCTCCACTCCTCCGCAGCTCCTGTTATTCTCCGCCGAGTGTAGGCCCACCCCGCACCCGAACCAGTCAAGTTTCCCACTCTCCGTCTGCGACTCCACTGTCGCGTCTTCCCCATCTGCGGGGCGTTCTAGTTTGGGACCTCGCCGCCATCCACAGGCTTGGTGTGGGGTGTGGTCAATGTGGTCAACAAATGAGAGTCATCGGAAGATGACTGTAGTGGAGAGGCTGACAGTGGGGAAGCACCACGCCCATGGGTTCATGCATGCAATTGCATCCTTTTTACCCTAAAATTAATGTTTTCTCCCCCTGACAGCTGGGACCCACCAGCTACATCTTCGCATGCAAGGAAGTGCATCCTTATTACGGGAAAAAATGATTCTTCCCCCTGACAGCTGGGACCCACCAGCTATATTTCGCATGTAAGGAAGTGCGTCCTTATCCGCCCTGATAGCTGGGACCCACCCGGTCGAAGCGTATGTAGCATTGTCTGTGTACATATTGGTCAATCGGTCTGTCTACCACTATGAACCGTGGCTGAGTAAGGAGCGGTAGCAGTTCAGGCAGTCCAGTCAAAATTGTGTAGATGTACGTACAACCAGATGCCAAAAATGGCCACGTACGTACAAACGGGCGGGGTATCGAATGCGTACTCGCATATACGTATGGCCAGGGCTCGTGTACATGGAGAGGCCACGGACAGCAACAACAGTGTCCTATTCATCGGAAGCCAACCGGCTGGGTCAAAATGGAGAAACTGTGTCGTCGTGTTCATGGAGAGGCAACGGAATGCGTCCTGTTCATCTGGAGCCAATTGGCTTGGACAGAACAGCCGAAACAAGGCCTGGCATACTACAGAACGGAGGAAACGGCCTTATTTTCGATCACCTACAGTCGAAACGGGATTCTGTTCATCGGGAGGGGTTTGGCGTACCGCAAAACGGAGGAAACAGACTTCTCTTCGACCTCCTACGGTCGACACAGGGTCCTGTTCATCGGGAGGGGTGTGGCGTACCGCAAAACGGAGGAAACAGACTTTTCTTCGACCTCCTACGATCGACACGGGGTCCTGTTCATCAGGAGGGCGGTGGCGTACCGCAAAACGGGGCTCCACGGGCTACTGTTCATCCACCATCGACCTCCTCCAGCCTCCACGGGCTACTGTTCATCCACCGTCGACCTCCTCCAGCCTCCACCTGCTACTGTTCATCCACGGTGTCTCCCTCCTACCTCCAAAGGCTCCTGTTCATCCAGCCTCCACCAGCTACTGTTCGACCATCCCTCCACAAAGTCATGTTCATCCAACCTCCACCAGCTATTATTCAACCAGCCCTCCACTGGGTCCTGTTCATCCACCCCCAACCGGCTCGATCAGGGTTCTGTTCATCCAGCCTCTACTACCACGGGGTCCTGTTCATCCAACCCCCACCGAGAAATGTTCATCCAACCCCCAACAATGCTCACTATTCATCAAGAGGAAGCAGGTTCGATTGGCTTCAGTTAGCAGCAGTAGCGAAAGGAATCGCTCGATCGGGTTCAGTTAACAGCCAGGGATCGATCGATCGCTCGGGTTTAGTAAGCGTAACCAGTGCAATCGCTCGGGTTCAGTAAGCGAACGCCTCGCTCGGATTCAGTTAGAGCCCAACGCCTCACACACATGTGCGTACGTGTAGGAGAGAAACACGCAAACCTTCGTGCATCGCTCAACCCCGACCACCCACTGTAACTGGGAACTCCCCGATATTTTCCTCGCCCTCAATTCTACCATGGTTTTTTCGTCATGGATGGCCCAAAGAATGTCATGCAGCTCCGTCTCCGGCCCGCCCAGGACGAAAAGCCCATTTTCTATCATGATTTTTTTGTCATAGAAGTAGGAGCCCACCACATCTATGATGATACCGGCTTTTGTCACAGTTATCGTCATAGAAGTGTCATAAGCACGACAGGAAAAAAAATCGTTCGGCCCAAAATGTCACGGATGTGTCTTTTTTTGTAGTGTCCGAAGGCGGTGTCCCTTCCATGATCTGCATATAATCGAGGTCTGGGCTCGATGCCGGACTCATGGAAGATGAGTGGGATGATTCCGATGTTGACCTATCATTGGGTGCCAGATTGCTGGCCGAACTCTCGTCCTCGCTGTCGCTCGACATGGCTGTGGTCGTATAAAAACCGCGAGAAAGCGAGATTGCCGAGTGTGTGCAAGTGTGTAGCATGGCCTGACGGGGACGATGAAGATGGTGGACACTTAAGCAGGGTATGCTGAGAAGAGGAAATGCCAATTGAAGCGGGGGTTGACGTATTATCTAACCGCTGATATAATCAACCGCAATTGTTTGTACCCAGTCGATCCAAATTCCCGGGGTTGCGCAGGACTTCTATTGGCTGATTTCTTTGTTCAGGACAAAAACAAGGAACGACTTTTGGGATTATGCACCTGTACCGGTACGAACGGAGTAGGACAGTTGGCAAGCAATACATTGAGCTCTTCTTATTGATGAAGCCAGTAATAATCAAACTACAAAGGAAAAGAAAAAAGACAAAGGAAAATATCTGCATGAATCTTCACGTAACATCAATGGCATAGGACCTAGATGTGCATTACTTATAGCACACCTAGATGAGCTTTAGCAATATTGTCAAACAAAACCCCTAATCATCATTGCAAACAGCGCATAGAACATGGCTAATGCGACAACCAGAACTACACATGCTAGTTCCTTCTTGTCTCTTGCTTTCATATGTTGCCTCTGATTGATTCTTTCTTGGTTCATCGTACTGATTGTACATTCCAGATCAGCCAGTTTCTTCTTCAGCTTAACGTTATCTTCTGTGATCTTGGTGATAACACTCCGAGCCCTGCCATTCCAGTCTTCATCCAGTTAGTTAACAAAGGCACAAGCCTCATATCCCTACCCATGTTAAATAGTATTCAGGATGAGCGGTGGCATTAACTCAAGTAAAATGATGAACTTAGCACTAACCTCTAAGGGGCAACTGAGAAACCGCCTGCCAATGTCGAATCCCTCCGTGCATCGAGCGGGAGTGTACCCGTTCACACAACTTAGCTTTTGGTACTTCTCGGTGGCACAAAACTTCGAGTTGAACTCGTGTTGCGGGAGTCTGGAGTCATGCTTCATTTACGGTGGCAGATCTCTTTCCTGGTGGGGAGTGTCATTCAGGATGGATTCAGCAAGGAGCTACTTTGGATATGCT
Organism: Aegilops bicornis; assembly: GCA_021605145.1. Lineage (NCBI taxonomy): Eukaryota > Viridiplantae > Streptophyta > Magnoliopsida > Poales > Poaceae > Aegilops > Aegilops bicornis. Next base: position 437,169,576 of record CM038672.1, on the reverse strand, counting down.
AAAAAAGATCGGGATATATTGGAACCTGACAGGATGATTCGGATCCGTAGTACACCTGCCTTCTGATGACCTTAGGCAAGTGCTCGACGGCGACCGCCGTCGTGGCGGCACCGCCGAGAGCGGCAATACGAGCAGGAGCAGGCGCACTGAAAGCATCAGCACCACTCGCCCGCATTCCCCCAATGTCAGCGCCACGCGAGGGAATTTGTAGGCTATCTAGGGATTTGGGGGGAAGTGGGGAAATTGTGGGGATAAGCTAACGGTCCGGAATTACTTATGGCACTATATGTTGTATACGGCACACTGTTTATACATGTCTTTTGTGTTAGGTATTACAACTTCACACACGATTTCCGCACCAAAATGTGTGAGAAGACAATGTAGGTGAGACATGGTCACCGTTACATAACCGTATGTGACCCTGTACATATAATTGAGTTACAGTGATACCATGTAAACAGCCGCTCTGCGGATATCCGTCAAAAAATAAAACAACCACTCTGTAGATAGAGATGGCGGCAGCGGCGGCCTAGGCAGCGGCAACCGGATAAGAGGTCAATCCTCAGTCGGTGGGCGGTGGCGGCGTCATAGGAGGTCAATCCTCCGTCTGCGGTGGGAGATAGAAGGAGCTCAACCATCGAGGTCAACGGTGGCATGATTGGAGAACATCCATCGCGGTCGATGGCGGGATAGTGGAGGTCGAACTTCAGACGGTAGCCGCACTAAGCTTTGCTCCTCGACCCTGGTGTCTTGGCGTGCCGCCGCATCGTGCTTCTCTATCTGCTGGGTGGAGGTCGCCCCGGGGCTAATTAATTAAGGTATTCCTTTCGTGAATGGCTTAATTAAGGTACTCAATTCCTAAGGGTAGTGCTGTAGTACTCTGCGTGTAAATTGACTGGCCATTAATTTTTGTCACTACATGTCTGGATAACAATATGGAGCGCCCTCAGTAATTATGAAAATAAAACCAATTGATTCATGCACGCATCTTTGGGCATCAGTTAATCCGTGTATTAATGTTGTTGTTTTGTTTTTATTTACCATTCGGGTGGTGCAGATGGAACGATCTCAACGGATGAAGAATCAGAGAAGCTCAGATTTTATCAGTGGCGTGACAGAGTTCATGAATTTGGTTGAAAGTACAAAGAGGAGAATTGGTGATGCGGATTACATCCTGTGTCCATGTACTCATTGTGCCAATACAGAGTCACGTCAAGTTGGAGATGTCTAGTAGCACTTGCTCTCTCGGGGATTCATGCATGGATAGACAGATTGGACTAGACACGGTGAAGAGCATGTCATGGATGAATATACCTAGGGTTGCGAGATGCCAAACCCCGGTCAGTGCCACATGGATGTTGAATCTAACATCGCGGCAGAGGCATCAAGCTACCAATGGAACACTAGAAAGCCGAAACGCCCACTGGAAAACCAAGACGTCGACGCAGATGACGACGATCTTGATATGCCAGATTTTGCTGCTATGATTGCATATTTCAAGGGCCCAAAAAAGGATATGATTGGGTACAAGGATATGCCAACCGTTGATATAGACTCCAAGAAAGAATTGTATCTAGGTTGCAAAAAGAAATATTCCAAGTTGAGTGCCACCTAGGCGCTTTTCTTAGATTTAAAACAGCAAACGGTCTATCAAACAAGGGCTTCACAGAGATGTTAGGTCTTTTCAAAGAAATTCTTCCAGAAGATAATGTGCTCCCCAGAAGCACGAACGAAGTGAAGAAAATTGTTTGCCCATTGAAACTTGAAGTACAAAAGATACACGCTTGTGTGAATGATTTGTATATTGTACCGTGGTGAGTACAAAGATTTGCGTGCATGTCCCACATGCAAGAATGCACGATACAAGCGCTGGAGAGCAAAGGACAAGTACAAATTGGACGACGAGATCAAGACAGGAATCCTGTTCAAGGTTGTTTGGTACTTGCCTTCAATTCCAAGGCTGAGGCGTTTGTTTGCAAACCCTAGAGAGGCAAAGAGGTTGCGGTGGCACATGATGAGTGAACTGCGGATAAATATATGAGGCACCCGAAAGATGGGGCTCAGTGGTAATTAATTGATAACAAGTTTCAAGACTTTGCCAAGGTTCCTAGAAGTATAAGGCTCGGGGAGTGTACTGATGGGATGAATCCTTTTGGCGATATGAGCACCAATCACATCACAGGGCTGGTGCTTCTGTGCATATATAACCTAGCTCCTTGGTTGTGTATGAAGAAAAAATACATTATGATGTCAATGATTATCCAAGGCTCGAAGCAACCTCTAAATGACATCAACATTTACTTTCGCCATCGGTAGAAGAAGCTGGCGGCCGGTGTGGATAGATGCGCCTGCTATAAAATGTTATGATGCTTACAGAAAGGAGATTTTCGATCTACATGGGATGCTGGTGCACACTATTCAAGATATGCCGGCATTAGGTAACACATCGAGGCAGGAAACAAAGGGAGATGTAGGGTTTGTCACATGCATGGATAGGACAGCTAACAGATTTCTTCCCAACTAGCGCATAACTGTGTATTTGCGTCATCGTAGGTCCTTACAAAGAAATCACCCATACCGAAAGATGAAAGCTGAATTTGATGGTACGCCAGAGGCAGATGTGGGCCCAAGACCCTATGATGGGGAGGTGGTCCACAACATGGCTAAACAAATTAATGTTGGGCTTGGCAAGAAGCACACTTTGACGTTGAAACAAACACCCAAGGATCAAGTGTTTAAGAAGAAATCGGTGTTCTAGAAATTACCTTACTGGGAGATTCTACGTGTATGTCACTGCATTGATGTCATGCACGTAGAGAAGAACGTATGTGAAAGCATCCTTGGTACTCTGGTCAAGATTAAAGGTAAAACAAAGGATGGTGAAGGTGCATGGCTCGATATGCTTGATGATCAATCAAAACACAACAGTGAAGCAGAATATGATGACAAATTCATCAAAGCTCTCCAGAGTTACAATTTCAGTACAAAAGAAGCAACACAGTTCTTCACCTATTTGTTGTCAGTTAAGACACCTCTTCCTACTCTGCAAACATCAGAAGTCTCGTGGATTTGAGTTCAGGTAAAATGAAGTCACATGATTGCCACATAATGTTGACACAAATCCTCCCGGTGTCCATCAGGAATTTGATGGACAAAGATATATGAAACACACTCATTGAGCTCTGTGATTTCTTCAACCAACTATGGCAGAAAGTTGTAAATCTTGAAGAGTTGGATCATATGCAAGAGGATATTTTAAGAATATTGTCCAACCTAGAAATGTTTTTCCCACCGTCACTCTTTGATGTCATGGTCTCTCACTGTGCACCTTGTCGACGAGATAAAGTATTGTGGTCCTGTGTTTCTTCGCAACATGTATCCCTTCCAGCGGTTCATGGGAATACTGAAGCGCTATTGTTGGAACCGAAACCATCCAGAGGCAAGCATCCTACAAGGTTATACCGCGGAGGAGGTGGTTGAGTTTTGCACCAAATATATGAAATAAAGACCTATAGGTTTCCCCTCTCTTGCCACGAGGGAAGGCTGATAGGTAAGCCGGTCCTTGCTGTCACGCAAATGGATGCACCCGAAGAATTGGCAAAGAAAGCCCATTTGATGGTAGTGCTTAACAGCCTAGTTCTTAGCGCTTATGCCAAAGAACACTTGGCGGAGATACGCCAAAGCTTCTTACCAATGGTGCCTTCATCAGATGTGAAGATGAAGGAGCACACTAAGAACTACACCGAATGGCTGAAGAATCATTTGGCACAAGGATCCATCGATGACATTGCTACCTGGTTGGCACAAAAGCTATCACCTACTGTGTTGATGTACCAAGCATATGACATAAATGGATACAAGTTCTACACTGAGGAGCGTGATGAGAAGACCTCATATAAGAAAAACTCTGTTCGAATAGAGGCATGACTGTAGATGAAGCTGATAAAAGGGTATACTATGGAACCATCAAAGAGATTTGGGAGCTGAACTATGTGAAAGTTAAGGTGGCATTATTCAGGTGCGCATGGATCCCTCTTGGTCATGTAAAGGTTGATGATTACAGGAATACCCGTGTTAACAGGACAATGATGGCATATCATGCGGTCCCGTTCATTCTTGCCAGTGATGCTACCCAGATTTTCTATGCAGAAGACCCCTTGCATAAGAACTGCCATGTAGTGATGCATGGGAAGAGGAAGGTACTGGGTGTCGACGATGTTGCCAATGAGGACGAGTACAATGAATTTGCTGAGTTGCCAGCCAAGGGATCACGCACCCATCTAACAGAGAAGCGTAAAATCATCACAAAACCCAAATTCATTCGGGGTCAACTTAATGATCCCAGTTGCCCCATGTACATGGGAATTAAGCCATAAGACTAGTCTTTATGCCTACCCTGCAACTTAATTCGTTCAATTTAGAACTTTCATGTGTACTGAATTTGTGAGTTATGCCCGGTTTTTTGTTGATGTAAGAAACATTAATATTGTTGGGGGAAACGACACCTATGGAATCACTGGGATCCCTTCTACGGTTGGGTTGTGCAAAGAATGGCTCTGCTAGTCAGCACAAAGATCGTTTACCCAGGTTTGGGCCGCAAGGATGTGTAATACCCTAGTCCTGCTTTGGTGTATATTTGAGTGTTCTTGAGCTTTCGAACTAGCTATGGTGCGTGCGTTGTCCAAAAGATCCGAATCCTTCTCCTGTACGCCTCGGGCCTCCTTTTATAGACAAAAGGGGTCACCACAGTGGCACACAGGAGGTGGAAAGGTATGCAGTGGCTAAGTTTATCCTCTGGCACCGTCGGACAAACGCATTTAATGCGCTGCCGACATGCCCTTCTTGCTTTATCGGGGATGGCGGGGAAGATCGTCCCAGCTGTCGCCGCCTCGCCTAGCTCCAACACGCGTCCGAGCTGATGGGGCGTTGTAGCGCCATGTTGGCTGGCTGCTAGGCTGGCACGGTGGCAGAGTCTTCACGAAGATCTGCATGCCACCACGCAGGTGCTTGCTGAGTTGGCCTGGAGGCCGCGCGTCGCCACGTAGGTGCCTGCCCAACTGGTTGGGCTGGCAGCTGTATGGGAACGGCGGTGGAGCCTCGGCAGATGTGGGCCTGGCTATGGCCCCACGAGCGTCCCCGGCAAGGGTATTGTCGGGGCCCCGAAAAGGGTCTTGCCGTGGCATCATGATCTTCCCCCGCAAGGATCTTGCCAGGGGTCTCATGGATTTCCTCGGCCAGGATCTCACCGAGGATCGTCGTCTTCTGGTCCTCATCTGATCTTGTGTGCCTATGATCTTCACAAAGATCTACATGCCACCACGGAGGTACCTCCCGAGCCTTGGTTCCAATGTGGTTGATGGTGTTGGAACCCTTGGGCTCAAGGGTGGCGCGCTCTGCTGGCACTGAGCAAGTTGTCCCGGCAAGGCTCTTGTCGGGGCTGCGGAGGCCGCCCCGGCAAGGGTCTTGCCGGGGGAGTCCACCTCACCCTCTTGCTCTTTGCGTATTTGGTCTTGGTGTTGCTCTGCCCGTCTTGTGCCTCTGGTTCCTCCCTTTGCCCTGCTAAGTGTGGCCGCAGGCGCGGCTCTGACTGCCCGTGCACAAGTAGAGGGGTCAAAAGGAGAGTCCCTACTTTTGTACACCGACAGGAGCCCTGGGCCTGGGTCACACATAAGCGCAACGCGTTGTTGGGCTAGGCCCAGCAGTGCGCGGGCAGGTGGGGCGGATTTTTACCGCAGTAACTCCTTCGCTCGCTGCGCTTCCCCACGACCCGCGTTGAATGCGCGATGTGGAGGGCCGTGCGTGACGTGGGGGTCGTGCGTGGGGCGGCCGCTGCCCTCATGCGTCACATCATGGTAAAGAGGTGGCTCGCGCCTTCCCCATAAAAAGAGGAAAACGCAGTGGCGCGGCTCATTTACTGGGTGGACTCAGGTCGTGGCCTTTGAGGCGCCCGTGCCCTATGATCACGGGGTGGAAAACGTTTGCCTCACTCGTCCCCTCGATTTCTGTTTGCTCGCCATGTGTCCTCCATGCCTTGAAGATTGTAGGCGGTGGGCACGGGCCTTGTACGATGAGGCGGAAAACTGGGCCGCTGCTGATTAGAGCAGCGGGTCGGTATTGATTCCCTGCGCTCCTGATGGCTGGATTGGTTGAGTGGGGCGGCCGAGCCCTGGCCCCGCCCCTTTATAAGAAGGGGAGGGGGGATGGCACCCCTCAATAATTCACCATCCGCCTCCTTCCACCTCGGCTTCTTTCTTTCTTCTGCTATGTCGAGAGGGCGCGTCGGTGCTTCGACGATGGTGACGAGGGTCTCCGCTCGACAGCGCGCTCCTCCTTCCCAAGAGCTCGTGGCGGCGGAGTTGGACACGAGGGGAAGGGGGAGGGGGCGAGGCCGAGGTCGTCGTGGCGCTCGGAGAAGTGGAGAACGGGGCATCACACCGGCCTCGCCTCCGGGCGGTCCCTCCCCAAATGAAGGGCCACGTCAGGGACCAGCCTCGCAAGTTATTCATCAGGCTGCACCGGCCAGCGCGCTGTCGTCTTCATCTCCCTACTCCATTTGCTTGAGAGATGGAGCTTGACCCGCCACAGATTCTGAGATTGCATATGAGGGGCTGCAGGAATGGTGGCACGCGGGTTGATGTCGACTTTCCCGCCCCTCACGTCATGTATCTACGCCGCGCATGGAAGACCTTTGCTCATATCCACAGCCTGACGGCGGGGCTCGTTCTCTATTTCAAATTAATGGAGAGCGGCCTGCTCTCTGTCAAGGTCTTTGGAGACTTTGGAACTCGCCTAAAGTGCTGCGTGGAGAGCTCCTCTGATGATGAAGACTCTTCCTCAAGCGGGAGTGATGAGGAGGACAGCGACAGCGACGACAAGGCAGTGGGCGGGAGGATAACGGGTCCGACTAGGCGTCGGGCACACCGTTCCTGGGTGAGGCCGACATCACCATCATCTACATCACCAGCTCCTTAAACTTCTCGGGGTCGTCGCCTTGGGCGGCTGGCGTTGGAGGGACGGGGAAGACGAAGAAGGCGGGTGGCGGGCCGTCAAGTCAGAGTACGCGGGCACCGATGCCTTCATCGCGTATTGGCGGGCACTGCCTCGTCTTCCAGCTCTTCCTCCGGCACCGTCATCACCGGCCTCCTTCCGGACGATCGCCGATGTGTTCTCTTGGCGTCTTCTGCTGCTCATACCTCGCCTAGGCACTCCTTTTGCCCTTCCGCCATCTTGTTCCGTTTCCTGAGGGGAGGGACAAGAAAGAGATTACGGGCATCTTATCTCTTTTTAGTTTGTAAGCCTTCGGGCCTAGTAGAATTTAGACCTTGTAATCCCCTCGCACGGGCATACGTTCCGTACGAATTGTACTTGTTAACAACGTATGAATGAAAAGAAGAGTGTTTGTCGGGTCTCCTTTGTGTGTGGGCGGGGGCCACACCAAGGAACGAGTCCTTGTTATCTTAAGATAAACAATGTAATCCGGCAACAGTCCTTGACGTCCTCCTGCTCTATAGCTCGACTACACTCACGCCCATAGCAGAGGTAGGGGCAAAGCAGGATTGGGCCCTTCGCCCATCCCCTTCTCACCGCGCTATGACCAGGTCTTGGCCCAAAGTAAGGTTTTTCTTTGGACATGGGAAAGAGGGAGCATGATGGCATAAGAGTGAGCGAAGTCTTGTACGTTCAAGTTTCATATGGAAGTAGAGAGTGGGGAATGAAAAACTTATCTAATGTTGCAGCCCCCGGCAGTCTTGGCTTGCCGCAGACGGATCTTCGGACCCGCAGCCCCCGGCAACCTTGGCTTGCGGGGGTCGGGCCGCCGGCCTGTTCTCTTTCCTCCAAACAGCTCAGCAGAAATTTTCATGCACCCTACGAACCTAAAAAAGGATGGGAAGGAACAGAGAGATGCACACTCGACCTCTATGCTAGGGGTTAGTTGCCGCTAAGCACTATCAACCCTAACCGAGGAAGAGACTCAACCTAGCATGCATGCTAAAACTTATGGCGCCAGCGCTTCATTTATTTATGCTCAGGGTCTACGCTTGGCTTTGTACAAAGGGTTACATGCCTTGCCGCAAAGCTTGCACAAAAGGTGGTTTGCCGGGGCGCCCGGCAACGCGCCTTACGGGTAAAACTAGTGAAGATGTTTGATGTTCCAGGAGTTGCTCACCGGAATACCATCTTCGGTGTCCATGCGGATTGCGCCAGGCCTGGTGACCCGTATTACCCGATAAGGGCCTTCCCACTTTTGGCATCAACTTGTTGGAATTCTTGGCCGACTGAACATGCCGAAGAACAAGGTCGCCCTCCTTAAAGCTTCGGGCATGAACCTTGCGGCTATGATAGCGGTGGAAGGCTTGCTGGTAGCGCGCTGCTCGCACAGCCGCCCGAAGATGATTTTCCTCAAGGAGCGTTGCGTCATCTTGCCGCAACTGCTCTTGCTCAAGCTCATCATAAGCGAGCACTCGAGGTGACCCGTACGTGAGTTCCGTGTGGAGAACTGCTTCTGCCCCGTAAATGAGGGAGAAAGGTGTCTGCCCGGTGGCTCGATTTGGCGTCGTTCTGATCGACCAAAGAACCCCTCGCAACTCATCAATCCATCGCCTTCCACTCTTGCGCTGCCTGTCAAAAGTCTTTGTCCTTAGGCCTCGCAATACTTTAGCATTTTCCCTCTCCGCCTGGCCGTTGCTCCGTGGGTGTGCCACGGAAGCGAAACAGACCTTGCCACCGAGGTCTTTAATGTATTGCATGAAGGTGCGGCTCGTAAACTGTGTGCCGTTGTCGGTGATGACTCGGTTTGGCACACCGAAACGGCAGGCTAGCCCCTTGAAGAACTTGAGGGCCGACTGTGCTGTCACCTTCCTCACTGCTTCCACCTCCGGCCACTTTGTGAACTTGCCGATTGCAATGTACAAGTACTCAAAGCCCCCGACAGTGCGGGGGAAGGGGCCCAGTATGTCGAGCCCCCAGACCAAAAATGGCCAGGAGAGAGGGATTGTTTGAAGGGCTTGAGCTGGTTGATGAAGCTTCTTCGAATGGAACTGATACGCTTCACACTTGGCTACTAGTGCCGTTGCATCCTTGAGTGCAGTGGGCCAGAAAAAACCTTGCCGGAATACCTTGCCGGCAAGGGCCCTCGACCCTATGTGGGAGCCACATATGCCTCCGTGTATCTCTGCCAATCCAGTCCCTCCTCCTGGGGGATGCATTTCAATTTCACACCATTCGGCCTTTTTCTGTACAGAACGTTGTCAACAAACTGATACATGGCGGACCGACGGGCTACTTTCTCCGCTTCTTCCTGCTCCTCGGGAAGCTCCCCTGTTTGGAGGAATCGAATGGTATGCTGTGCCCATGCCGGAGCCCGAGGCTCAACGGCAAGGACCAAAGGCATCTCCTCTGCCATGGGAGCGGCTGTCTCCACGGCCAGGGCTTGACATCCTGCCAGAGTCTGTCACTGTCCCATGGCAGGCTCAGTGTTCATGGCAACATCCTTGCCGGCGGCTCCTGGGAGTTCGGCGGGAAAGTACTTGCCAGGGCCTGATTTCCTCGGCTTGTTCTGCTCCGTTGATGGTTCAACTGATGGTTGAGTTAACCGAAGCACAAAAGTACCTGGTTCCTGTCGGTGCGGAATGACACCTATGGGATCACAAGAATCCCTACTACGGTTGCCGGGGCACGAGGTTGCAAGAAGAGCAGGATCAGTAGTCAACACAAGGATCGTTTACCTAGGTTCGGCCCGCGAGGATGCGTAAAACCCTAGTCCTACTTTGGTGGGTGTATTTCAGAGAGTTCTTGAGCTCTCGAACTAGCTGTGGTGAGTGCGTGGTTTGAAAGAGCCGAATCCCTCTCCAGTATGCCACGGGCCTCCTTTTATAGACGAAAGGGGCTGCCACAGTGGCATACAGGAGGTGGAAAGGTGTACAGTATTGCGAGCTTATCGCTCGTATTATAGGACAAGACGCATTTAATGCGTATGAGGTGTCCCCTAGCTTTATCGGGGACGGGGCAAGGCTCGTCCCGTCCATCGCCGCTCCTCCTCGCTTCGACACGCGCCCTGGCCAGCGATGTGTGCAGCGCCATGTAGGCAGGCAGGCAGCTGAGGTGGCGCGGTGGTAGGGTCTTCACGAAGATCTACATGCCGCCACGCAGGTGCTTGCTGAGTTGGACTGGAAGTTGCATGTTGCCACGCAGGTGCCTGCCTAGCTGGTTTGGGTTGGTAGCTGCATGCGAATGGCAGTGGAGACTTGGTTGGTACAGGCTTGGCGGTGGCCCCGCTGGCGTCCTTGATGTGGGCCTTGCCGGGTGGCCCGGAAGGGTCTTGCCGTGGCGCGCTGTCATCCCCGGCAAGGATCTTGCTGGGGGTCTTGTGGTTCCCCTCGGCAAGGATCTTGCCGAGGATCGCTGTCTTCTAATCCTCATATGATCTTGAGTGTTTCTTGTCTTCACAAAGATCTGCATGCCACCATAGAGGTGCCTCTCGAGCCCTGGCCCAATGTGATGTTGGAGACTGTGGGCTCAAGGGTGGCTCGCTCTGTTGGTGTGGGGCGAGCTTCCCCGACAAGGGTCTTGCGGGGGCTGCTGAGGCAGTCCCCGGCAAGGGTCTTGCCGGGGAAAACTGCTCCACCCCTCTGCCTCTTTGCGTTCTTGGTCTTGGCGTTGCTCTGGCTGTCTTGGGCTTCGGTTTTGCCTTGGTTCACCTCTCCTAATCTGCTTGGTGTGACCGTGGGCGCAACTCCGACTTCCCATGCATAGGTAAAGGGGTACAAAAGTGCGCCCCTCCATTTGTACACCGACAGGAGCCCCCGGGCCTTGGCCACACATAAGCGCGACACGTTGTTGGGCCAGGCCCAAAACGGTGCGCGGGCAGGCGGGGTGGTTTTTACTGCGGTAAAACTCTTCGTACGCTTCGCTTCCCACGACCGGCACGTGACGTGGCGTGGCGTGGAGGGGTGCGCGTGACGTGGGCGGCATGCGTGGGGCGGTTTCCTCATGCATGCGTCACGTCGTGGTAAAGAGGCGGCTCGTGCCTTCCCCATAAAAGGAGGGAGGCGTGGAGGCGCGGCTCATTTACTGCGCGGGGCCAGGTCACGGTCTTCAAGGCATCCACACCTCACGATCATGGGGTGGGGAGAGGTCGCTTCATCCGTCCCCTCAATTCTGCATGTTCGCCACGCGTCCTCCATGCGCTTGGGTGGCCAGCGGTGGAGGCAGGGAACCGGGCCGTCGCTGATTGGGGCAGCGGGTTAACCTCGATTCCCTGCGCCGCTGGTGACTGGATTGGCCGAGCGGGGCGGACGAGCCCCGACCCCGCCCCTTTATAAGGACGGGGAAGGGGGGATGGCGTCCCGCACTCTTCTGTCATCTATCTCCTCCTACTTCTGCTTCTTCCTTTCACTCGCCATGGAGAAAGGGAATCCCGGTCCCTCGACGGTGGTGGCGAGGGTCGCTGCTCGACAGCGCGTCCCTCCTCCTCCTGAGCCCACGGTGGTGGAGCCAGCCGCGAGGGGAAGGGGGAGGGGCGAGGCCGTGGGAGACGTCGGGGCAGAGGTCGTGGTACTCGGGGAAGAGGAGGACGGGGCGGCGCGCCGGCTTCGCCCCCGCCAATGATGCCTTTTCCGATGGAAGGCCATGTCGGAGACCAGCCTCGCGAGTTCTTCATCAGGCTGCGCCGGCCTCCGCGTCACCGTCTTCGTCTTCCTTCCCCGTTTGCTCAGGAGATGGAGCGTGACCCGCCCCAATCCCTCAGGTTGCACATGAGGGGCTGTGGGAATGGGGGCACACGGGTCGACGTCGACTTCCCGGCTCCTCGGGTCATGTACCTCCGTCGTGGATGGAAGACGTTCGCTCGCATCCACAGCCTGACGGCGGGGCTCGTCCTCTACTTCAAATTAATGGAGGACGGCCTGCTCTCCATCAAGGTCTTCAGAGACTTCGGGACTCGCCTGAAGTGCTGCGTGGAGAGCTCCTCCGATGAAGATTCCGAGGATGTAATCTCTTCCTCGAGCGAAAGTGATGAGGAGGACAGCGGGGCATATGACGGGGACGAGTCCGACTAGGCGTCGGATGCCCGCGCCTGGGCGGGTGCGGCAGCAGCAGCATCTGCACCTGGCCGCTCCTCCGGCAGGGCTTTGCCGGGGGAGGGGCCAGCTCCTTGAACTTCTCGGGGCTGTCTCCTTGGGCGGCTGGCGTCGGGAGGCTGCGGAAGAGGAAGAGGGTGGGCGGCAAGTCCGACAACTCGGAGTACGCGGTCACCGATGATGACCCACAAGTATAGGGGATCGCAACAGTTTTCAATAAGTAAGAGCGTCGAACCCAATGAGGAGCTAAAGGTAGAACAAATATTCCCTAAAGTTCTATCGACCACCGATACAACTCTACGTACGCTTGACGTTCGCTTCACCTAGAACAAGTATGAAACTAGAAGTACTTTGTAAGTGTTGTTGGATAGGTTTGCAAGAAAGTAAAGAGCACGAAAATAAAAGCTAGGGCTGTTTAGCTAAAGAAGCAACTAAAGTAAATATAGCGAGTGTGGAAAAGTGGTGGTAGGAGTTGTGAAATTGTCCCTAAGCAACTGACTATGTTACTAGACCGGTAATCACTATTGCAATTCTATTTGAGGGAGAGGCATAAGCTAACATATCATCCCTTACTTGGAATTCTATGCACTTATGATTGGAACTCTAGCAAGCATCCGCAACTACTAAAGATTCATTCAGGTAAAACCCAACCATAGCATTAAAGCATCAAGTCCCCTTTATCCCATAATGCAAACAACCTACTTACTCGGTCTCAGGCTTACATCACTCACGTCACCCACCATAAGCAAATCATGAACATATTACAAACCCTACAGAGGGAATCCCTCACGCTTGCACGACACGGAGAGCACCATAGGACAGCACCAACAATAAAACATGCAACTCAAACCAATCATAGCAATTCATCAATCACCGATAGGACAATAAAAATCTACTCAGACATCATAGGATGGCAACACATCATTGGATAATAATATGAAGCATAAAGCACCATGTTCAAGTAGAGGGTACAGCGGGTTGCGGGAGAGTGGACTGCTGAATATAGAAGGGGGAAGGTGATGGAGATGTTGGTGAAGAAGACGGCGGTGTTGGTGAAGATCACGGTGATGATGATGGCCCCCGGCAGCGCTCCGGCGCCATCGGAAGCAAGGGGGAGAGAGGCCACCTTCTTCTTCTTTTTCCTTGACCTCCTCCCTAGATGGGAGAAGGGTTTCCCCTCTCGTCCTTGGCTCCCATGGCTTGGGAGGGGCGAGAGCCCCTCCGAGATTGGATCTATCTCTCTGCTTTACGCATACATCCCGTGCTCTCGCTTTCACCGTTTCGTGTATATATGGAGATCCGTAACTCCGATTGGACTGAAACCTTCGCCTAGATCGTTTTCCAAAAATTAGCTTTCTTGCGGCCAAAGAAGGGCATCAACCGCCTTACGGGTGGCCCACGAGATAGGGGGGCGCGCCCCCTGGAGGGGTGGCGTGGGCCACTCTCGTGGCCACCTCGGGCATCGTTTCGCGTTGATTTTACTTCCCAAAAATCATAAATATTCCAAAAAACTCCGTTTTATCCCGTTTGGACTCCGTTTGATATTGGGTTTCTGCGAAACATAAAACATGCAACAAACAGGAACTGGCACTGGGCACTGGATCAATATGTTAGTCCCAAAAAATAGTATAAAAAGTTGCCAGAAGTATATAAAAGTTGAATAATATTGGCATGGAACAATCAAAAATTATAGACACGACGGAGACGTATCAGCATCCCCAAGCTTAATTCCTGCTCGTCCTCGAGTAGGTAAATGATAAAAAAGATAATTTTTGATGTGGAATGCTACCTAGCATAATCTTGATCATATGTCTAATCATGGCATGAATATTAAGACATGAGTTATTCAAAACAATAGTCTATCCTTTGACATAAAAACAATAATACTTCAAGCATACTAACCAAGCAATTATGTCTTATTGAAATAACATAGCCAAAGAAAGCTCATCCCTACAAAATCATATAGTCTGGCTATGCTCCATCTTCACCACACAAAATATTCACATCAAGCACAACCCCGATGACAAGCCAAGCAATTGTTTCATACTTTTGACGTTTCTCAAACCTTTTCAACTTTCACGCAGTACATGAGCGTGAGCCATGGATATAGCACTATAGGTGGAATAGAATATAATGATGGAGGTTATGTGGAGAAGACAAAAAAGGAGAAAGTCTCACATCGACGCGGCTAATCAACGGGCTATGGAGATGCCCGTCAATTTGATGTCAATGCGAGGAGTAGGGATTGCCATGCAACGGATGCACTAAGAGCTATAAGTGTATGAAAGCTCAACAAAAGAAACTAAGTGGGTGTGCATCCAACTTGCTTGCTCATGAAGACCTAGGGCATTTGAGGAAGCCCATCGTTGGAATATACAAGCCAAGTTCTATAATGAAAATTCCCACTAGTATATGAAAGTGATAACTTAAGAGACTCCCTATATGAAGAACATGGTGCTACTTTGAAGCACAAGTGTGGTAAAAGGATAGTAACATTGCCCCTTCTCTCTTTTTCTCTCATTTTTTTATTTTTTTATTTTATTTTTTATTTTTTTGGTGGGCTTCTTTGGCCTCTTTTTTTTTATTTGGGCTTCTTTGGCCTCTTTTTTTTGTAAAGTCCAGAGTCTCATCCCGACTTGTGGGGGAATCATAGTCTCCATCATCCTTTCCTCACTGGGGCAATGCTCTAATAATGATGATCATCACACTTTTATTTACTTACAACTCGATATTACAACTCGATACTAGAACAAAGATATGACTCTATATGAATGCTTCCGGCGGTGTACCGGGATGTGCAATGATCTAGCGTAGTAATGACATAAAAAAAAGAAAACATCATGCTAGCTATCTTACGATCATGCAAATCAATATGGCAATGAATGCTCAAGTCATGATGATGATGGAAGTTGCATGAAGATATATCTCGGAATGGCTATGGAAATGCCATGATAGGTAGGTATGGTGGCTGTTTTGAGGAAGATATAATGAGGCTTATGTGTGATAGAGCGTATCATATCACAGGGTTTGGATGCACCGTGAAGTTTGCACCAACTCTCGAGGTGAGAAAGGGCAATGCACTGCATCAAGAGGCTAGCAATGATGGAAGGGTGACGATGCGTATAATCCATGGACTCAACATTAGTCATAAAGAACTCACATACTTATTGCAAAAATCTATTAGTCATCGAAACAAAAGTACTACACGCAAGCTCCTAGGGGATAGATTGGTAGGAAAATACCATCGCTCGTCCCGACCGCCACTCATAAGGAAGGCAATCAATAAACACCTCATGCTCCGACTTCGTTACATAACGGTTCACCATACGTGCATGCTACGGGACTTGCAAACCTCAACACAAGTATTTCTCAATTTCACAATTACTCAACTAGCACGACTCTAATATCACCACCTTTATATCGCAAAATTATTGCAAGGAATCAAACATATCATATTCAGTGATCTACAAGTTTTATGTAGGATTTTATGACTAACCATGCGAATGACCAGTCCCTGTCATCTCTCTAAATAGATATAAGTGAAGCAAGAGAGTTTAATTCTTTCTACAAAAGATATGCCCACGCTCTAATAATAGGATAATAAGCTCATGAGCTTGGTCTTACTTCACCCTAAACGAAAGAAGACTTCCATATCCAAGTTTAGCTCAGACGTAGCTGCCTTCTTTTTGGGCGTGAAGAAGTGTCAAACCAAAATACCCAATAAGCATAAGCATTAGCTCTCCCTGAAAAGGAGGTGATCCAGCCGCACCTTCCAGTACGGCTACCTTGTTACGACTTCCAGTCGCAAGCCTAGCCTTAGGCATCCCCCTCCTTACGGTTAAGGCTAATGACTTCAAACATGGCCAGCTCCTATAGTGTGACGGGCGGTGTGTACAAGGCCCGGGAATGGATTCACCGCCGTATGGCTGACCGGCGATTACTAGCGATTCATGCTTCATGCATGCGAGTTGCAGCCTGCAATCCGAACTAAGGACGGGTTTTTGGAGTTAGCTCACCCTCGCGAGATCGCGACCCTTTGTCCCGCCCATTGTAGCACGTGTGTCACCCAGGGAATAAGGGGCATGATGACTTGGCCTCATCCTCTCCTTCTATAAGTGAAGAAAAAGAGCATTCTACAAATGGCGGTTTTCTATGTAAAGAGAAACAGGCAATCCAACTTCAAAAGATATAAGTGAAGCACATGAAGCATTCTATAAAGCCACACTCAAAAGATATAAGTGAAGTGCAATGAGCATTCTATAAATCAACCAAGGACTATCTCATACCAGCATGGTGCATAAAAGAAAAATGAAAACTAAATGCAAAAGACGCTCCAAGACTTGCACATAATTAGGGATGTAAACGGATCGGATCGGATCGGATAATGCCTTTACCATATCCTTCACCACATTTTTTTGTCGGATTCGGAGCGGATCGGATAATGACCGGATGCGGATTCGAATACGGATTATATCAGACTACAGATTTAGAGCGGATTCGGACCAAAAACGGATAAAAAAATCAATGTACATATTTTCCATAATATCTATCATGATCTATGCAAAGAAGAACAATATATAAGTAACCAATCAATTTTTATTGATCAATGAAATTAATAACTTACACGCTGCACCAAGCAAGACATTAGCCATCATAGGTCCATGGTGTTCTCTGGTTCATAACAGAATATGTTATATATTATTAGGTAAGTGAGCTTGTACAATACGTGTTCTCAAGTAGACTGTGCTTGTACTCATACATGTTGTGTGTACAGTCGTACGACGGTGCTATTACGTTTAGGGTTATATGATATTTATATGTAGTGATTCTAATCAGTGGTCTAATTGGGTCTTTGGGCTTGTCGATTGGACCAAATTTATCGGATAATCCTATTTGAGAACACCGGATAATCCGCAAAATATACCGGATAATTCGCATTCGTCAAATATTATCAATACCATATCCGCTACCATATTCGTAGGATATCCGGCTAACCAATATCCGTATCCGTCGGATTTGGGAAGTGCATACCATATCCTTAAAAACGGATGCGTATGTGGATTCGGAGCGGAAATTATCTGTTATCCGTACCATTTACATCCCTACACACAATGCATGAATGAAACGAATTCGAAAACATACCGATACTTGTTGAAGAAAGAGGGGATGCCTTCCGGGGCATCCCCAAGCTTAGACGCTTGAGTCTCCTTGAATATTTACTTGGGGTGCCTCGGGCATCCCCAAGCTTGAGCTCTTGCCTCCCTTCCTTTTTCTCATATCGAGACATCCTCGATTAGACACTACATCCACACAAAACTTCAACAGAAAACTCGGTAAGATCCGTTAGTATAACAAAGAAAATCACCACTCTAAGTACTGTAGCAAACCAATTCATATCTTGTTTTTGCATTGTGTCTACTGTAACATAACTTTTTCATGGCTTAATCCACTAATATAAATTGATAGATTCATCAAAACAAGCAAACTATGCATCAAAAACAGAATCTCTCTAAAACAGAATAGTCTGTAAAAATCTGAACATTCACCATACTTCTGGTACTTGAAAAATTCTGACAAAATTTGTAAAAATAAAAAAGTTGCGTAGAAAGACATTGCAAAAAGAATCAGAACCATTTTACGTCCGAGTAAAAAGTTAAAATTCACGTACTACAGCCAAAGTTTCTGTCCTGCACCGCGCAAACCAACAAGCATTGTAAACATCCTAAAGGCAAACTTTGGCACATTATTTTTATAATACAATGGAATTGTACAAGGGGATAATTATTTTTGTTGAAAAGTTTCTTTAATCAAGTTTCACAAAGTTGTCGTGAGCATGAACAAAGTTCAAGTAGCTCTCCCACAACAACGATGCTTGTCTTTCTTACTTTCACTTTCCTTTTTGAAAAGTTTTTAGGTTCCCCTCTTTATTTTTTTTTGTTTTTAAACTATATAAAAGCAATCAACAGAAATAAATGACTCTCTAAAACTTTCGGGTTGTCTCCCTGGCAGCGCTTTCTTTAAAGCCATTAAGCTAGGCATATAGTGCTCAAGTAGTGAATCCACCCGGATCCCAAGGTATATCAAAGCCAATTTTAACTAGCAATGATTTAGCATTTAGTAGTGAGCACAAAGCAACATATATCAAGCAATGGCGAAGTCTAACTCTCTTCATATGCATCGGCATGTCATAAAAGAACAATTCATGCACACATAGTAAAGGCCAATGCATAGTATAAGCAGTTTCTTGCAATTTCATAGTACTGGAAACATAGAGAGGTGGAGATGTAGTTCCTCTCTCATAATAATTGCAAGTAGGAGCAGCAAGCACATGCATATTATATCTATTAAAGTCATCATATGCAATGGTAAAAGTCAACCCATCAATATAATCCTTACTAAGCACAAACTTCTCCGATATAGTGTAGTCGGGAGAACTCAAAAAGATAATAGGACTATCATGCGTGGGTGCAATAGCAACAATTTCATGTCTAACATAAGGAACTATAGCAAGTTCATCTTCATAAGCATAATTCATATTGGCATCTTGGCCACAAGCATAGCAAGCATCGTCAAATGGGATATTTCAATAGAATCAACGGGATCATAACAATCATCATAGCAATCATCCTTCGGTAAGCATGAAGGGAAATTAAACAATGTATGAGTTGGAGGGTTACTCTCATTAGAAGGTGGGCACGGGTAGCTAATCCGCTCTTCCTCCTTTTGTTCTTCGCTCTCCTCATCATCTTTTTTCATCCAATGAGCTCACAGTTTCATCAATTTCTTCTTCCATAGCTTCCTACAAAATATTAGTCTCTTCTTGGACAGCGTTGACTTTCTTCATAAAAGCATTAATATAGTAATTGTATTCATAATTTTCATAGCAATATCCAAGTATAGCAAGATTTTCCGCCTATAACCATCATCATCAAAAGCTTCATACTTTCCAAACAAAGCTTCAATATCATAGGCAGCCTTAAAAGCAACAAATTCTTCTATTTGTTCCACATCATAGTAATCATATATACCATTAGCATAAGAAGCTAAGGTTTCATTATCGTTAAATTTGCATGAAAAGGGGAGGTGTGGAGCCTCCATCCCAGAGCAACAAGTAATATCATATCTCAAGCATAGATTCCAGGCATAACAACGCAACATAATAAATTGATCCCATAATAGTTTCCCTTTTTGTGTCGAGCGATAATCCCTAAAGTATTCACGTTGATCCAACATGTCTCCCATTATAAAGTTGAATGGGGTTTTCTCAGGATTATCAAAGTAGTACATAATATCTCTCACATAATGAGAATCGGGGGTTTTAGGAGTTACCCCATCCTCATGAGTAGCAAGTACAGCTAATTTTTTTGGTATTTTGCGTTCCATATCAATAACTAAAGATAATGAACAACTAAGAACAGCAAATAAAAATTACTTAGTGATAAAGCAAACAAGCACACACGAGAATATTCACCCCACGCTATGACTCCCCGGCAACGGCGCCAGAAAAAGGTCTTGATGACCCACAAGTATAGGGGATCGCAACAGTTTTCGATAAGTAAGAGTGTCAAACCCAACGAGGAGCTAAAGGTAGAACAAATATTCCCTAAAGTTCTATCGACCACCGATACAACTCTACGTATGTCGGAGTAAATGACCACGGGTAGCCTAGCCAGCTCCCCCCGGAACCTCTGAAAAGTTATAAGACAATGAAGCCATCCAACATCCAAGACGCAGGGCCGCCTTCCCCTGGCCGGCTGACCCTCAGGCCGGCTGTCAGGAGGCGGCCCGGCCCCAAAACATACAGGAAGAAGGCCACAAGAGGGCCGGCTACCAAAGAGCCGGCTACTGGAGGGCCGACTCCGCGGAGCCGAACACGAAAAGGCCGACTCCAAGAAACCGGCCCCCCGGTGAGCGGCCAAGGCCGCACCCTCAGAATCTGCGCCCACATAACGGCGATGGAACGGGGCATGGCTACAGTGAAGCCTGCCACCCCCGTTTCCCGGAGCACGCATGGCCACAGTGCACCATACGGGACGGCCATCCCCCGTCCGGCGCGGCACTGTTGCCATATTGACCATGACGTCAGACACAACGGGTTGTCAGTATGACCCACGAGCGGTGGGACCCTCCGGCCAGAGAGATGCCCGAAGGTGGCTCGGCCTCCCCCAGTCGGCCTGAGATATGGCCGGCTTCCCATAGCCGGCTCACACCCTCCCTCGAAGGAGGCGCCTCATTAAGGAGACAAGACGAGGTGAGGCTACAGTGATCGCCGCCAAGACGGCGACACTGTAGCCATGCTGTCGGGGAGGCTGATCTGGCCCACGAACACCTATGGGACCGGCGGACCGAGCCCCTTTCGGTTCGGCGGGGGGCGGAGGTCGCACGAAGAGCAGATCGAGGCGAAGCACACGAGCAGTTTACCCAGCTACGGAGCTTTCCGGAGAGATAACACTCCTACTGCTGCATGTTTGAGTGTATTGAGTTCTTGCTCAGGAGCGCTGAGTGCTCTGAGACACACAAGCTGCTAACGAGACCGAGCGTGAGTGTTCTCTGGCTTCGAACCTCCGAACCTCCGAACCCCTCCCTACGTTGCGCATGGGCCTCCTTTTATATGCTAAAGGGGTCTCCGACAGGTGGCAACGTAGACAAGGGTAAAAATGGAAAAGGAGTGGTTGGTACAGCTACTTGTACAGTGTATCATACCTAACCACGGGCGCCAGGGGACAAAGGCATTAAATGCCCGTTCACGCCGCCTCTAACGGTGCGAAAGGGACCGTTGTGGCGCCATCGCTTGCCACGATGGCAATCTTGTCGGCGCCGCTTGCCACCGGCGCTCCGTGGCCGCCTGACCTCTTGCCCTGTAGCGCTGGAAAGGTCGAGGCGACACGTTAGTGGATGTGCTGGAGCGCAGGTACAGAGTGGTGGTCTGCCGCGGCAAGCGCCTTGCCGAGGTTGTTGTCTTGTCGCGTCCGGGAGCTTGTCGCTCACCGGGCCTTCCCGGCAAGCTCCTCTTGCCGGGGCCTTGTCTTGTCGTGTCCGGAAGCTTGTCGCTCACCGGGCCTTCCCGGCAAGCTCCTCTTGCCGGGGCCTTGTCTTGTCGCGTCCGGAAGCTTGTCTCTCACCGGGCCATCCAGGCAAGCTCCTCTTGCCGGGCTTTGTCTCCTAGGTGCCTTGGGTGGCCTTCCCGCAAGCTCCTCTTGACGGGGCCTTGTCTCCTTGGCTTGAATACTTTGTTCTTGAATGGCTCCAAAGGAACCACGGAGGACCTTGGCGGTCACCCGGTAAGCCTTGCCACGGAGGGCTGCAACTGCCCGTGCACAAGTTCGGGATACTAGGGTACCCCTACTCTAGTACACCGACACATGCTTACCCTGACAAAGACCTCGTCATCAGGATTGAGGCAATAGTAACCAGCCCCCGACCAGGCCCTCGGCCGGTGGGGGCCAGCCTTGTCCAAGAAGTCAAGAATGGGCGGGACCCACCGGTCAGCGGGCCTCAGCGGAGAAGCCAGCGGATGTAGACACTGACGGCTAGGGCCCGCGCCCAGCCGGATTACCATTGTACCCCTGGGGGTAGGCCTATATAAACCCCCTAGGGCACCCATGCAAAGGGTTGATCTCTTAGTCTTAGACACCACATAGAGAGAAGAAGAGAGCTAGCCGTGCCCTTCTCCTTCCTCTCGCCGAACAGCTCAAGGAGCCTCTTGTAGCCACTTGTTCATCTAGCGATCATGCGGAGACCCCGCAGAGCAGCAGTAGGGGTGTTATCTCCATGGAGAGCCCCGAAGCTGGGTAAGATTCGCCGGCGTGCATGTCTACGCTTCATCCCGCTTCTGTGCACCGGCGACGCCTTATTGACTCCCACAATGATAAGCCACCCGTTGGCATATGTCGCACCTACCACCCGACATTTGGCACCCACCATGGGGCCAGGTGCACCGTCGTCCGGAGATCTGTTCTGGACGGGAACCTTCTTCCTCCCCAGCGGGCGTAGCCAGCCCGGCACGCCTGATGGCGCTTGCCCCGACGCGCCGCAAGGTGTCGCTGACGCTTGCGCGGCGAGCTGCCTCGCCAATTTTTTGGCGAGGCTCGCATCTCCAACGAGCCCGCCTCCAACGCGGGCACAGGCTGCCCCGAGAGCCACCTCGTTAGCCTCCTTGACCAACTCCACGTCTCCAGCGAGCCTGCTGTGGATTTGGAGTCGGTCGGCTCCACCGACCCGATGCTTGTCGACTCCGACACGGCATCACTCGACGCTTTCCCCACCAACATTGTGATCTTCAACGACCCGCTCCCCCAAGCCGACAGCTGTGGCAGTGCCATCACCGAGGTGTTGGTCATCAGTCACGGCGTCCCCTCTGGCGAGAACGTCCACGACTCCCTGCAAGCGGCGCTGCACGAACTGTACGCCCCTCTTCCGGCCGACACCGACGCCGAGGTGCTGGAGGCGCGCCGCCTCGCCCTCCACGCAGAGGGCCAGAGGATAGCTTCCATGAGACGCCTTACTGAGGCTCACCAGCGTGAAGTCGACCGCGACGCCTTTGGCACGCCGCCCCCTGACGGGCCGAGCCGACTTGGCGTCGTCAAGAAACGCGACACAGTCATGGCCAACATGCTGGGAGCGGACCGCCCAGTCTACGCCACGCCCCTTGAGAACCTACGCGCCGCCCAGGAGGCCGTGGAAGAGGTGAACAGGCTAGGGTCCGATGAGCTCCCCTATATGGCTAGACGCATCCAGCAACTGATTGGCGCGGCCACAGAGCGGCATGAATACGGCGCCCGCGCCGAAAGCCCTCCCCCGTGCCGAGAGCACGACACAACGTCACGCACGCCGACCGCGGGCGACACCCGCGCACAGCGAGAAAAGGAGCCGGCTGCCAGCCGCAGCCGAACCCGGATCTCCATCGAGCGCGACGCAAAAGTCCGTCCTCGAGCCGTGGAGCGGCGAGGCAACCCGCCCCCTCCTCCGCCTCGCGGGGAAAGATGTCCCACTCCGCCGCCTGTCACGCATCCGACTCTCAGCGGCCGACTAGGCCGCCGCAAAGGAGTCGGCGAAAACGATGCCCGCCACCGGATCGGCCGCCTGGCGCGATCCCTGGCATTGGAAGAAGAAGACGATGTCGGTCCCCCTTGCTTCGGCCCCCGCATCCGTGACAATCCCTTCCCTAATGGGTTCTCGCTCCCAAGTGACACGCCCAAGTACAACGGCTCAGGAAGCCGAGGATTGGCTGATCGACTACTCCACCGCGGTCAAGCATAGCAACGGTAACAAAGCGCGTTGCCGTGAAATATGTGCCCCTCATGCTTCGTGGCACGGCGAACTCGGCTCAACAGCCTCAAGCCGTACAACATCAACAACTGGCTAGACTTCACCAAGCCTTCATCCGCAACTTTACCAGCACCTACAAGCGGGCTCCCAAGCCCGCATAGCTCTCCTTAGCGCATAAGGACCCACCGAAGTCGACTCGCGACTACCTCACGCGTTGGGCCGAGCTCCGCAATTCCTGCGAGGGGGTGTACGAGGTTCAAGCCATAGAGTACTTCACCGCCGGGTGCCGAGAAGGCACCCTGCTCAAGCACAAGCTTCTCTGCGACGAGCCGACTACCCTCGACGAGCTACTAGTCATAGCGGACTAGTACGCCACCGCCGACTCCTCGATGAAGACCGAGCTCCGGGTGGACGCCCGGGAAGGTACTCAACTGGCTCCCAAAACGCCGGGTGGCGACTCAAATGACGTCTGCATTTTAATGACAACAAGCGCAGGGACCAATGCCGCCTCGACCAATCGCAGGTGGCCACCGGCCCAAGACGAGCAGCTCGAGGGGCGGCCCACGCCAAGAAACCGAGGGCGGCAGTCGGCTCGGCAGCCGACTTTCTCCTATGAGCAAGCCTCGATGCCCCTTGCAAGTTCCACAACAAGCGTGAAGCCGCCCAATCATACGACCGTAAATGCCATCGCCACCCGAATCACCAAAGGCGAAGGGCTGGTGCCACCTCCGCTACGGACAGCCGCCTCCGGCTCCTCAACGACCGGCCGCTCGACCAGCCGGGCCGCCCAAGACGAAGTTCTCAACGTAGCATGCCGCTTACGCTGCCTTTTTACGAGCCAGCCTGAAGACCAGCGCAGCCGGCGCCGACAACACCTAGAAGTCAACGCGGTCGCCTCCAACAACCCCGAGTACATACACTAGTCAGAAAGGCCTATCAGCTGGAGCCGGGCCGACCACCCAGAGGTGATGCCGTCCCCGGGCTCTTATGCATTGGTTCTGGAGGCAACCCTAGCAACAGACAGGCTTGCTGCCCGATTCTCCTATGTGCTAATAGACGACGGGAGCAGCATCAACATCCTGTACCGCGACACCATGGAAAAGCTAAACATCAATACCAAGCACCTCATGCCAAGCCGGACCATGTTCCATGGCATTGTACCCGGCCTGTCCTGCTCACCAATCGGCAAGATCAAGATGGATGTTCTCTTTGGAGAGAAGGATCATTTCCGCCGGGAAGCGATCTAGTTTGAAGTGGTGGACCTTGAGAGCCCCTATCATGCACTGCTTGGCCGACCTGCTCTGGCCAAGTTCATGGTTGTACCCCACTACGCCTACCTTAAGATGAAGATGCCGAGTACCAAGGGCATCATCACCATAGCCATGACATTACAAGAAATCCTCCGAAAAGGCCATGGCAAGACTGGCCCGAGTCCCTTGTGATATCTGAAGAGAAGAAGATATTGGACCGAGTCGTGGCCATGGTCGGCAAGCAGCCAACCCTATCCCCCGACCCCAAGGAATGTGATGCCCAAGGTTCTTTCCAGCCGTCCAAGGAAACAAAGAAGATACCTCTGGACCCGGAGCACGCAAAAAGGTTTGTCATCATTGGGGCAAACCTGGATAGCAAATAGGAAGGCGAGCTCGTTGATTTCCTCCGTGAGAATCGGGACATCTTTGCATGGTCCCCCAAGGACATGCCGGGTGTCCGAAGGAATTCGCCGAGCACAAGCTACACGTCCGAGCGGATGCAAAACCAGTCAAGCAGCCCCTCCGGGCCGTCGGAGGAGAAGAGAAGGATTGTAGGAGAAGAGATAGCCCGCTCTTGGCGGCCGGCTTCATAATGGAGGTGTTCTTTCCGGAGTGGCTCGCCAACCCGGTCCTTGTCAAGAAGAATAACAAGTGGCGATGTGTATAGACTACACAAGCCTCAACAAAGCCTTCCCCAAAGATCCTTCGCCCGCCAAGGATTGATCAAGTAATAGACTCCATGTACCAGATGCGAAGGTCGAGTTTCTTGGATGCCTACTCGGGCTACCACCAGATAAAGTTGGACCCAAATGATCGCTCAAGACCGCCTTCATCACGCCATTCGGAGCTTTCCGTTACCTGACTATGACATTCGGCTTGAGAAATGCCGGTGCCACTTTTCAGCGTTGCATGCAGAAATGCCTCCTCAAGCAACTCGGTAGAAATGCCCACGTCTATGTAGACGATATCGTGGTGAAGACGGAGAAGCGCGGTACCTTGCTAGAAGACCTCAAGGAAACATTTGAGAACCTGCGCCGGTTTCAGATCAAGCTCAACCCCGAGAAGTGCGTGTTCGGAGTACCACCGCCAGCTTCTAGGCTTCGGTCTCCGAACGCTGCATTGAATGCAACCCAAGAAAGATCAAGGCCATTGACAGAATGGAGATTCCCACCAAGCTACGAGACGTCCAGAAGTTTACCGGGTGCCTGGCCTCCCTGAACCGCTTTATCAGCCGGCTTGGAGAAAAGGCTCTCCCCCTCTACCGACTGATGAAGAAAACCACTCACTTCGAGTGGAATGACCAAGCCGACCAAGGTTTCCATGAGCTAAAGAAGATACTGGCCACGCCGCCTGTCTTGGCGGCGTCGACTGAGAAAGAGCCCATGCTCCTTTATATTGCCGCCACCAGCCGGGTGGTCAGCACCGTCATCATGGTCCAGCGCCCAGAAGAAGGCCGAGCTCAGCCAGTCCAAAGACCGGTATATTACTTAAGTGAAGTACTATCCACCTCGAAGCAGAACTACCCGCACTACTGTGAAGATGTGCTATGGCGTACTTCACCGCCAAGAAGTCAAGCCCTACTTTCAAGAGCACCCCATCACGGTCGTATGCACCGCCCGCCGCCGAGATCATAGGGCAGTCAAGATCCGCCGGTGGCAAATGGGCCATTGAGCTGGCCCCTTACATGATCTTCTACCAGCCTCGCACCGCCATCAAGTCCCAAGCATTGGCCAACTTCCTCGTCGACTGGGCCGAGACCCAGTACCTGCCGCCGGCTCCCGACTCCACTCATATGCGGATGCACTTTGATGGGTCCAAGATGCGCACCGGCTTGGGATTCGACATCATCCTCACCTCTCCCAAAGGCGACAAGCTCAGATACACATTGCAAATTCACTTTGCCGCCTCCAACAATGTGGCCTAGTACGAGGCGCTCATACACGGGCTCCGGCTAGCCATAGAGCTCGGCATCCGCCGGATCCTGTGCTATGGCGACTCGGATTTGCTGGTCCAGCAGTCATCTGGTGACTGGGACGCCAAGGACGCAAACATGGCGAGCTACCGTGTCCTTGTTCAGCAAATTAGCGGGTATTTTGAAGGATGTGAGTTCCTCCACGTGCCACGGGCCGACAACGAGCAAGCAGATGCCCTGGCACGAATAGGCTCCACTCGACAAGCTATACCAACCAGCATCTCTCTCCAACGCCTCCTCAAGCCGTCTATCAAGCCATCTCCCGAATCCGATTCCATCTTCGTGCCGCTTAACCCCGACGCAGTCGGATCCGACTTGGGGAACCAAGCAGGCGGCCCGGGGACTTCGATAGGCGGCTCGGGGACTGCCATTGTCGCACCTGCCCGGGGACTTCGTGAACCCGCCGAGGACTACTGATAGTCGGCCCGGGACTTCGTAACCGCCGAGGACTACGGTAGTCGGCCCGGGATCGATCAACACCACAGCGGTGGCTAACTCCAGTTCTTCACCACCCAGCCCACTCGCCCTGGTTGCAGGAGCCGTGTTGGCTATCGAAGAAGTCACAGCTCCATCATGGGCTCAGCCCATCCTCAACTTCCTAGTAAACAGAGAACTGCCAGCTGACGAGATCGCGGCAAGACAAGTCCAACGCCGAGCCGGAGCATATACAATTGTTAATAGAGAGCTCACGACGCAGTGTCACCGAGTCTTCCAACACGCAGATCGAGCCAAAGAAGGGCATAGTAATCCTCAAGGACATTCACTAGGCGAATGCGGCCACCACGCAGCCTCAAGATCACTTGTTGCCAAAGCTTTCCGCCATGGATTCTTTTGGCCGACTGCTTTGGACGACACCAAGGAGTTGGTCAAACATTGCAAAGGGTGCCAAGTCTTCAGCTCCAAGCAACACCTGCCAGCTTTGTCACTCAAGACCATTCCCCTCACCTGGCCTTTTGCTGTCTGGGGACTGGACATGGTGGGCCTATTCAAGATGGCGCGCGGCGGCATGACACATCTGCTCGTCGCCCTGGATAAATTTACCAAGTAGATCGAAGCAAAGCCGATTAAGAAGCTGAATGGGCTGACTGCCGTGACATTCATCACAGATATTACAACTCGCACGGCGCGTGCCACACAAAGATCATCACCGGCTAATGGCACGAATTTTGCCAAGGGAGCATTGGCACGCTTTCGCTGACGCAGGGCATCCGATCGATCTAGCGTCCGCTGCCCACTCCGCAGTCAAACGCTGTTGAGCGAGCCAACGGCCTCATCCTTTCCGCATCAAGCCCCGACCGGTCGTTCCATCGAGCTGCTCGCCGTTTGTTGGCTCGACGAGCTGCCGCCGTCCTCGAGTCTGCGACTACCCGAACAACAAGTCAACTGCCTTCACCCCTTTCTTCCTTGTATATGGTGCCGAGGCTGTCATCCCAACTGACATCGAGTTCGACTCGCCTCGGGTGACCATGTACATGGAAGCAGAGGCCAAAGAGGCACGAGAAGATGGCGTCGACCTGCTGGAAGAAAGTCGGTTGTTAGCCCTCAGCCGGTCCGCCATCTACCAGCAGGGTTTGCGCCGCTACCACAGCCGGAAGGTCAGGCCAAGATCCTTTCAAGAGGGTGACCTTGTGCTTCGGCTGATCCAGCGGACAGCCGGCCAGCACAAGCTCTCGGCCCCTTGGGAAGGCCCCTTCGTCATCAGCAGAGCATTGGGAAACGACTCCTACTACTTAATCGACGCACAGAAGACGAAGGCACGAAAGAGAGATGATTCCGACAAGGAGTCGGAACAACCATGGAACACCAACCTCCTCCAAAGATTTTACAGTTAAAATGCAGTATGTATCATGCTACCTTTTGTACTAAGTATGAGACAATAGGCCCCCCGAGGAACGCTCGGGGACTACCACCTTTTATCTATGAATGACGAGTATCATGCTTATGATTTTGTCATTACTTTCTTCCTTCTCGTCCGGCACCGGGTTCGACTAGTCGGCCCGGGGACTGGCCGCCTTGAGTTATATTCAAGTTCCACCTGCAGCAATGATAAATAGTGTGCCGCACCCAGCCCTCTCTTGTCAAAAGTCGCAGCTCAAGAACCGACCGTCTGGCCGCAAGAGTCAAAGGTGAAAGGATGCCCATACACGAAAACGGCTAAGGACTAACGAAGTCACATAACAAAAGCCGGCTTCCTCCCATCGCCGACCGGCTACCAGAGTAGCCGGCCGGCTTCCCATTCCACCTTGCCACAATCCAAGAAAGCTCAAGTACTTGTCTTCCCGCAAACGGCCAAGTTCCTCCCCAGCCACAGACTGTAGAGCAGCTGTTCGGCTGGGAAGGCGATGACCAAGGGAAGGCGACAAAGGAAACAACCTAAGGATAAAATGAAAATTCGAATGGAAGCCAAACACATGCATAATTATATTTACACAAAAGCCTTCGAAAGGCCGGCATTCAACATAGTTTGAATACACCCCCAGTGGGTGGAGCTGCGCAAATTTAATGAAAAGTTGTTAAAAGAGTAACAGCAGGAAAGCAAGAGCGGCAGATCAGGCCAAGGGAGCGGCAAAGTAGTCGGGCAGGTCGGGCGGAGGCGGCGGCTGGCCGGAGGAGTGGCCGGCTGGCGGGTCTCGACCTGATCATCACTTCGGCAGACGGCGGGCTCAAGGCGCTTTGTTGCCGGAGGCACGATCAGTCAAGCTGGTTGGTCGTCACGGCATTGGGCACGACGTCTTCGCCGCCTCCCTTCTTCGTCTTCGCTCGCTTCGTCGCTGGAAGCGATCTCCTCCGCCGAGTCCTCACCTTCCGCCGGGTTCAGCCTGAACCACTCCTCCGGCTGGGCGACGCCGTTGTCATTCACTTCAGGAGCAAAAATGCTGGTGTCGATATATTCGGTGATAGCCGAGGCGCGCTGGATGATAGCCGGCCGCACCGCCACGAGCTCCTCGTCGGCCTCTTGCCTCCAGGTGCTCAGCTGGCGCAAGCTCAGCCTAGGATACCAAGCCCGAACGAACTCCTGTGCCCGCTTCGGCGCCGCATCGAAAGCAGCTGAAGCCTTCAGCCTCGGCTGCCAACCGCACCTCCAGCCTACCGGCAGTCCGACTGGGGGTACGGCGAATCGCCTCGCCAGGCCAGAGGGCGGTCAGCACTTGCGCCCTGACACGCTGAAGACGGCGGAGCATCCGGTGAGCCGGCTGCAGCCGGGCCTAGATCGCCAAAAGCTGCTCCTCAAGCGTCCGGCTGGCATCTAGCGTGATCTCAACCCCTGCTTGCCGGCGTGCCTCGCGGTGGGCCTCGATGGCTTGGCTGGCGGCGACGGAGTAACCAGGAAAGTAATCTGCACGAAGAACAAAGAAACAACACAAAAATCAGAATATAAACAAGAGGGCAAGGGGCATGTAAAGGGGTGAAAAGGAAGGCGGCTTACCGTCAATCAGATCCTCAGCCCGTCCATAGCCCTCGCTCAGCGCTTGCCTCGCTTCAGCCCAGCCCGCTGCCTCGGTCTCGAAATCGGCCTTAAGGGCGGCCTCGCTGTCCTGCGCCTTCTTCAGGGCCGCCTTATGGCTCTCCTCCTGGTCGGCCAGCTTCTTGGCCAGGCGGTCGCGTTCCTGGGCCAAGGCGCTGCACTCAGCCTCCTTGGCGCGAAGGGCGGTCTGGGCCCCGCCTAGCTGCTCCCTCAAGTCGGCATTAGCCTCTGCAAGCATGGAGAAAAAGGAAAAAGCAATAAGGAAAAAGTCGTCAGGAAAGATCCGACCCGGCGCTCGTGCATCGGCCCGGATCTCGGGATTACACCCAGTGGGTGCGCTGACACGCCCCCACATGAGATAAAAGAAACAAAGCGCTCACTCCGGCTATTAGTCAGGTCGGCGGCCTTTTGGCTCAGCCTCCCGGCCTAGGAATTGAAGGCTGCTACGACGGAGATTGTGGTATTCTCGAAAGTCGACGGAGTGCGAATAAGAATAAGATTGCCACCAAGGCCGCTAAAAGTTCCAAAGCCGCCGCTCAAGCCCGACTCAAACTTGGGGACGACACTCAGCAGGTACTGACGCCGCCTCACGGAAGAAATCAAGAAAGAAATCGACCAAGGCCAAGACTCACCCGGATGACCGCCGCGTAGCAAGAAACTCTGGGTGTACCGCTGCAGCGAGGCGGCTCGGTTCAAGCCGGCATCGGACCTCCTGCGCCGCCATGTTTAGCCTCGCCGTTGCTCCACCGGGCGCCCACTCGGACGAAATGGCGCCGACCGCCTTCAGTCTCGAGTCTGCCGATTTGGCACTGCAGTTTTCATGCTCCGGCGCCGAGGACGCCTCTCCCAAGGCCGACGAGGCGGCGATCGCACCACAAGATCCGCCCCGCCACCGATTTCGCCTCACCGCCGCTTAGGGCGCTGCAGCAGGTCGGCCGCTTGGTTTGCTCCAATGGGCGCCGACTATGGCGCCTCCCCCAGGATGGTCACGTCATCCTCCCTCCTCGCCATCACCGGCTGGTTGCGATCGGCTTCCTCCGACGGGGGCACCGGGATGTTGGGAGCCACAACACGGAAGGGGACGACGAGTTGCGGAGGCTGATTGCACAGGGCCTCCGCCTCCCTCTCAGCGGTCGCGGCCTCCGCCTGAGCCTTGGCCGCCGCGTCGGCTTGCGCTTCGGCCGACTTCTCCATCGCCTCCTTGGCGGCCCTCCGCTCCTCCGCTTCCTGCTCCTCCCGCGCCTCCCGCGCGTTCCGCTCCGTTGCCTCCATGAGGTCTGCGCGGGGATCCACGCGGCGGGAGCTCGAAGACCCTCCCGTCGGTCCGACTATGGAGGCGGCGTCAACCGTTCGAGGGAAAGCGGCGCCCTGACCGGCAAATCAAGCAGAAGGTTCAGAAGAGCCTCAACCAAAGAAGACAACAAGAAAGTAGGAGACGTTCATCACTTACGCCGAGACCGCCTGTGGCTGCCTCACCACCTTGCGGAAGTGGGCCGCTTTCGCGGCCGCCTCGTCCCGCTTGGTCGCCGCTGGATGGAGCCTTGGGTTTTTTGGCTGGCCATCAAGAGACCTGCCCGCCCGACGCTTTGGGCCACCTCGAAAGCGGCTGGGCGCGGCAGAAGGTCCCGCTACTGGCGATCGGCCGGTGGCGGCTTTGGGATGTCCTCGGCTTCATCATCATCCGGCTACCTCGGCCGGGCCGTGAGCTCGGGTCAGCCGCTTTGCCTCTCCGCTGGCTCCGCTTATGGCGTCGTCCATAGCAGCCGCCCGATCCGGGTTGTCGGGTCGCCCACCGTATCGGTCGGGTTATAACCGGGTTTCGCCCTATGGCCCCGGCCGGCCGGTCGAAGAAGGGGTTCTGCTCAAAGACAAGCCGATTAGTCAAGAGTCGGCCGCCACGAACCCGCAACAAAAGAAGAAGAAAAGATGGAAAAACTCACCACAGGCGGGGATCAGCCGAGAATACGGCGCTTTGTTGCATCGCCACTCCTCGGTGAGCTTGCAGTTGGAGATGTAATTCACCATGTAAGACACCTCGTCGCGAGGCATCTCCCTGGTGCTCAGCCGGCATGGGTCGAAGCGGCCGCTCATCTGGCAGATCATGTGCGGCTGGCCTTGAAGCGGGAGCACCCGGCGCTCCACGAAGGCGGCGACCAGGTCGGCCCCCACCAAGCCCTCCGATTGGATCATCACCCGGAGTCGGGTGACGGTGGCGTTCCCAGCCAGGGAGAGCGACCGGGCTCGGAAGGACCAAGACGGCTGCCTCCCAGCCGGCGGGCCAGCTATGTAAGCCGGCAGATTAACGAAGTCGCCTTGCGAGGCGACGTTCTTCACGTAGAAGTATGATTGCTGCCAGAGCTTCACCGACTGGATCAGCGGGATAGGCGGAAAGGGGTTGTTGTCGGCTGACCTCCGCATGGCGATGAAGGCACCACAAGGGGCGGGCACACCCACGGAGACGGTGCCAAGCTTACACTGGAAGAACTCCCCGAAGAGCTCAAGGGTGGGGAGGACTCCAAGAAAACCCTCGCCTGAGAGGGGCCGAAGCAGATCACCTTGTTGGGGTGAGATGATGCGGCCGGAGGTGGTAGAACTTCGAGGAAGGAGCGGAAGAACCCGGGCCGGCAGGCCGAGGTCAGCGCAAAGGCGAAGCGGAAGATGACCCGCTCGCCCTCCTCCGGCGCCGGCGAAACCTCCGCCTCCAGCACGAGGCGGGTGTTCATGTAGCCCTCACTCGGCAATCGCCGCGTCTTGCAAAGCCAGTCGATGTGGTCCTCGTGGATGTTGGAGCCATCCCACGAGCTAGAAAGCGCCATGGGAGCAAGAGGAAGCAAGAGAGGCGCGGCAGCAGAGAGCACAGCCATGCCGCGGAGGAGCCACGGCAAACCAAGAGGGTCGACGGCGGAACGACACGGCGGTGAGGGCGCTGCGGCGGCGGAAGAAAAGAGGAAGGAGGTAGAAGGGAGGTTGGGGCGAGGGCGAGCGCAGTGAAGCTCCTGCCCTCCTCCCCCTACTTATAGGCTCGTGCGGCGGAGCCAAGGAGGCGAGGCGTGGGGGGACGTGGGATTAACTGCGCCCCTCCCCCCACGTCCCGCGATTATGACGCCCTAAAGGCATGCTGAAACTGCCGCGGGAAGGTGTGCGGTCCGTTCGGGCCGCAGAGGATCCGCGCATGGGCCAAGGCCTAGGTATGGTGGGCCCCAGCCTGCGGCGACGTCCCGTCGCTGCTGTAATGGGTAAGCCTTTTCTGCCACGTGGCACGCAGGGTGGCGCACGGTCAATGCACGACTCGGCTCGCGTTCTCGCCTTCTGGCTGTGGGACTTCTCGAAGACGGCGCACCCGCTCAAGGCCGACTCCTAGCTGCCGGCCCCTCAGGATAGGAAGCTGACCAAGCTTCTCGTCTTCCTTTCAACCTCGAAGCTCAATCAGCTTTGGGGACTACTGTCGGAGTAAATGACCACGCGTAGCCTAGCCGGCTCCCCCTGGAACCTCTGAAAAAATTATAAGCCAATCAAGCCATCCAACATCCAAGACACAGGGCCGCCTTCCTCCGGCCGGCTGACCCTCAGGCCGGCTGTCAGGAGGCGGCCCGGCCCCAAAACCTACAGGAAGAAGGCCACAAGAGGGCCGGCCACCAAAGAGTCGGCTACTGGAGGGCCGACTCCGCGGAGCCGGCCACGAAAAGGACGACCCCAAAGAAGCTGGCCCCCCGACGAGTGGCCAAGGCCGCACCCTCAGAATCTGCGCCCACATAACGGCGATGGAACGGGGCATGGCTATAGTGAAGCCTGCCACCCCTGTTTCCCGGAGCACGCATGGCCACAGTGCGCCGTACGGGACGGCCATCCCCCATCCGGCGTGGCACTGTTGCCATGTTGACCATGACGTCAGACACGACGAGTTGTCAGTACGACCCACAGGCGGTGGGCCCCTCCGGCCAGAGAGATGCCCAAAGGCGGCTCGGCCTCCCCCAGTCGGCCTTAGATATGGCCGGCTTCCCATAGCCGGCTCACACCCTACCTCGAAGGAGGCGCCTCATTAAGGAGACAAGATGAGGTGAGGCTACAGTGATCGCCGCCAAGACGGCGGCATCAGAGCCATGCATTCTCCCGACAAAGACCTCATCATCAGGATTGAGGCAACAGTAACCAACCCCCGACCAGGCCCTCAGCGGTGGGGCCAGCTTGTCGACCAAGAAGCCGGCAGCCGGCGGGACCCACCAGTCGGCGGGCCCCAGCGGCCGGCAGAGAAGCCGGCGGATGTAGACACTGACGGCTAGGACCCGCGCCCAGCCAGATTACCATTGTACCCCTGGGGGGTAGGCCTATATAAACGCCTCAGGGCACCCATGCAAAGGGTTGATCTCTTAGAGTCTTAGACACCACATAGAGAGAAGAAGAGAGCTAGTCGTGCCCTTCTCCTTCCTCTCGCCGAACAGCTCAAGGAGCCTCTTGTAGCCACTTGTTCATCTAGCGATCATGTGGAGACCCCGCAGAGCAGCAGTAGGGGTGTTTTCTCCACGGAGAGCCCCGAAGCTGGGTAAGATTCGCCGTCGTGCATGTCTACGCCTCATCACGTTTCCAGGCACCGGCGACGTCTTATTGGCTCCCACAATGATAAGCCACCCGTTGGCATATGTCGCACCTACCACCCGACAACGTACGCTTGACGTTCGCTTTACCTAGAACAAGTATGAAACTAGAAGTACTTTGTAAGTGTTGTTGGATAGGTTTGCAAGAAAGTAAAGAGCACGAAAATAAAAGCTAGGGATGTTTAGCTAAAGGAGCAACTAAAGTAAATATAGCGAGTTTGGAAAAGTGGTGGTAGGAGTTGTGAAATTGTCCCTAAGCAACTGACTATGTTACTAGACCGGTAATCACTATTGCAATTCTATTTGAGGGAGAGGCATAAGCTAACATATCATCCCTTACTTGGAATTCTATGCACTTATAATTGGAACTCTAGCAAGCATCCGCAACTACTAAAGATTCATTAAGGTAAAACCCAACCATAGCATTAAAGCATCAAGTCCCCTTTTATCCCATACGCAAACAACCTACTTACTGGGGTCTGTGCTTCTGTCATTCACGCCACCCACCATAAGCAAATCATGAACATATTGCAAACCCTACATCGGGAATCCCTCACGCTTGCGCGACACAGAGAGCACCATAGGATAGCACCAATAATAAAACATGCAACTCAAACCAATAATAGCAATTCATCAATCACCGATAGGACAATAGAAATCTACTTAGACATCATAGGAGGGCAACACATCATTGGATAATAATATCAAGCATAAAGCACCATGCTCAAGTAGAGGGTACAGCGGGTTGCGAGAGAGTGGACCACTGAATATAGAAGGGGGAAGGTGATGGAGATGTTGGTGAAGATGACGTCGGTGTTGGTGAAGATCGCGGTGATGATGATGGCCCCCGGCAGCGCTCCGGCGCCACCGGAAGCACGGGGGCGAGCGGGCGCGTGCTTCTTCTTCTTCTTCCTTGACCACCTCCCTAGATGGGAGAAGGGTTTCCCCTCTGGTCCTTGGCTCCCAGGGTTTTGGGAGGGGCGAGAGCCTCCGAGATTGGATCTATCTCTCTGCTTTCTCGCTTGCCTAGGCCTGCTTTCACCGTTTCGTGTATATATGGAGATCTGTAACTCTGATTGGACTGAAACCTTCGCCTAGATCGTTTTCCAAAAATTAGCTTTCTTGCGGCCAAAGAAGGGCATCAACCGCCTTACGGGTGGCCCACGAGATAGGGGGCACGCCCCCCTGGAGGGGTGGCATGGGCCACTCTCGTGGCCACCTCGGGCATCGTTTCGCGTTGATTTTACCTCCCAAAAATCACAAATATTCCAAAAAAATCCGTCCATTTTTATCCCGTTTGGACTTCGTTTGATATTGGGTTTCTGCGAAACATAAAACATGCAACAAACAGGAACTAGCATCAAGTAATCGGATCAATATGTTAGTCCCAAAAAGTAGTATAAAAAGTTGCCAAAAGTATATAAAAGTTGAATAATATTGGCATGGAACAATCAAAAATTATAGATACGACGGAGACGTATCAACCGACGCCTTCATTGGGTATTGTTGGTCCTGCCGCCTCGTCTTCCAGCTCCTTTCCCAGCACCGTCATCACCGGCCCACCCTTGGGTAGCCACCGAGGTGTTCTCTTGGTGCTTTCTGCTGCTCGTAGCTCGCCTAGGCGCCCCTTTTGCCCTTTAGCCTTCTTGACCTTCCTCCTTGCCGCGGTTGGATCCTTGTACTTGCAGCCCCCGACAACTTTGGTTTGCCGGGGTTAGGACGCCGGTCCAAGCCCTTTCTTCCAAGTAGCTCAGCAGAAATGCTCATGTGCCCTGCGAACCAAAAGATGACAGAAAAGGACAGAGAGACGCGCACTCGACCTCTAAGCTAGGGGTTAATCGCCACCAAGCACTATCAACCCTAACCAAGGAAGAGACTCGACCTAGCATGCATGCTATAACTTAGGGCGCCAGCGCTTCATTTATTTATGCTCAGGGTCTGCACCTGGCTTTGTACGAAGGGTTACATGCCTTGCCGTCAAAGCTTGTACAAAAGGTGGCTTGCCGGGAGGCCCGGCAAGCCGCGCCTTATGGGTTAAACTTGGGAAGATGCTCGATGTTCCAGAAGTTGCTCACTGGGACAGCATCTTCAGTCTCCAGGCGGACTGCGCCGGGCCTGGTGACTTGCATTACCCGATAAGGGCCTTCCCACTTTGGCGTCAACTTGTTGGAATTCTTGGCCGACTGAACGCGCCGAAGAACAAGGTCGCCTTCCTCAAAGCTTCGGGCATGAACCTTGCCGCTATGGTAGTGGCGCAAGGCTTGCTGGTAGCGCGCTACTCTCACAGCCGCCCGAAGACGATCTTCCTCAAGGAGCGTTGCATCATCTTGGCGCAACTACTCTTGCTCAAGTTCATCATAAGCAAGCACTGGAGGTGACCCGTATATGAGTTCCGTGGGGAGAACTGCTTCTGCCCCGTATACCAGGGCAAAAGGTGTCTGGCTGGTGGCTCGATTTGGCATCGTCCTGATCGACCAAAGAACCGCTGGCAATTCCTCAATCCAGCGCCTTCCGCTCTTGCGTAGCTTGTCAAAATTCTTTGTCCTTAGGCCTCGCAACACTTCATTATTTTCCCTCTCCGCTTGGCCGTTGCTCCGTGGGTGTGCCACGGAAGCAAAACAGACCTTGCTGCCGAGGTCTTGAATGTATTGCATGAAGGTGTGGCTTGTGAACTGCGTGCCGTTGTCGGTGATGACCCTTTTTGGCACACCAAAACGGCAGACTAGTCCCTTGAAAAACTTGACAGCTGACTGGGCAGTCACCTTTCTCACCGCTTCCACCTCCGACCACTTTGTGAACTTGTCGATTGCAATGTACAAGTACTCAAAGCCCCCGACAGCGCGGGGGAAAGGGCCCAGTATATCGAGCCCCCAGACCGAGAATGGCCAGGAGAGAGGGATTGTCTGAAGGGCTTGAGCTGGTTGATGAGGCTTCTTTGAATGGAACTGACATCCTTCACACTTGGTTACGAGTGTCGTTGCATCCTGGAGGGCGGTGGGCCAGAAGAAACCTTGCAGGAACGCCTTTCCGACAAGGGCCCTCCACCCTATGCGGGATTCACATATGCCTCCACGCATCTCTGCCAACTGCCCCAATCCTTCCTCCCGGGGGATGCACTTCAATTTCACACTGCTCGCCTTCTCTCAGACAGTGACGCTGCCGACGAATCGGAACAGGCGGACCGGCGGGCTACTTTTTCCGCTTCTTCCTGCTCCTCAGGAAGCTCCCCTGTTTGGAGGAATGGAATGGTATGTTGTGCCCATGCCGGAGCCTAGGGCTCGACGGCAA
Organism: Aegilops bicornis; assembly: GCA_021605145.1. NCBI lineage: Eukaryota > Viridiplantae > Streptophyta > Magnoliopsida > Poales > Poaceae > Aegilops > Aegilops bicornis. Next base: position 437,131,663 of record CM038672.1, on the reverse strand, counting down.
GGACCAAAGGCATTTCCTTAGCCATGGGCGCGGCTGTCTCCATGGCTGTGGCTTGACGCTACCGCCGGAGCTGGGCTGTCTTTGGCCGGCTTCGGCGCGGGCAAGCATTCTTTGCCGGCAGCCCCGAGGGGGCCGGTAGAAAAGTACTTGCCAGGACCTGTCTTCCTCCGCTTGTTCTGCCCCGTTGATGGCTCGACGGATGGTTGAGTTAACCGGAGCAAAAAGGTACCTGGTTCCGCAGGTAGCTTGAATGCAGCACGCTTTGACAGGTAATCGGCGATGTCGTTCTCCATTCGGGGGACGTGCTCCGCTTGGATACCGTCAAAGCGCTCCTCCAGCTTCCTCACCTCATCTACGTAAGCTTCCATCAATGGGCTCTGGTAATCCTTGTTGACCTGTCTGACAACAAGCTGCGAGTCACCCCTGATGATGAGCTTCTTAACCCCGAGGTCTGCCGCGATCCTGAGACCAGCAAGCAGCCTTTCGTACTCCACAGTGTTGTTGGTGGACATCTCCCTGGGAAAGTGCATCTGGACCACGTACTTGAGGTGCTCTCCGGTGGGCGCGACGAGTAGCACACCGGCACCGGCACCCTGCAGCGAGAAAGCCCCATCAAAGTACATGATCCAACAAGGTCCGCTTCCTTGCCGGGAGAGTGGTCTCCTGGATTTCTTCATCAGTGTTGAGGTCCATTCTCGCAATGAACTCCGCCAAGACTCGCTTCCGGATTGTCGAGGTACTTTCAAACTTCAAACCAAAACTTGAAAACTCCAAGGCCCATTCCACAATCCTTCCGGTTGCATCCGGGTTATGCAAGATCCGCTGCAATGGGAGGCGGTGACAACAAGTGATCTCGTGGGCTTGGAAGTAATGACGAGCTTCCTCGAGGCCATAAGGAGGCTCAAGAGCAATTTCAGACACCGGAGTACTCGACCTAGCTCCTTGCAAGAGGGAGTCGACAAAGTAAACCGGTGCTGCATCATCTTCTTCTTCGCACCACCTCACTCGATCACATGGCATCGCCTTTGGTGGCATCAGACTGCCGGGGCCTCGCTTGCCGGGCACCAGTAATCGCTTGGGTGAATCTTTGGCTTGCCATCCGCTGGCTCTGCCGGTGTCACTACCTCTTCGTCGACCTCCCTCTGTGCCACCAGTGCGGCGCTGACCACTTGATTCATCACTGCCAGATACAGCAGCAACGACTCTTGTGGTTTAGGCGCAACCAGTATCCGCATGGACGAAAGGTATTTCTTCAGATCCTGCAATGCTACCTCGGCTTCTGGTGTCCACTCCATTGAGCCTACCTTCTTCAGGATTTTTAAGAAAGGAAGGACACGCTCGGCAGACTCGGAGATGAATCGGCTCATGGCGGCGATGCAGCCGGTGAGCCGAAGCACATCCTTGATCCGCTTGGGCACCTCAATCTACTCAATAGCCTTGATTTTGTCTGGGTTTGCCTCGATCCCGCGCTGTGATACAAAGAACCCGAGAAGCTTGCCGGATGAAACGCCGAAGACACACTTCTCAGGGTTCAGCTTAAGGTTGATCTTGCGCAGGTTGGCAAATGTCTCTTCCAGGTCTTGGACAAGAGTCGGCCCGTCCTTGGTTTTGACCACTATGTCGTCCATGTATGCCTCCATATTTCTATGGAGCTGAGGTTCGAAACCAATTTGGACTGCTCTTGCAAACGTCGAGCCAGCACTCTTCAACCCGAAAGGCATCCGTAAAAAGCAATACGTAGCACATGGGGTGATGAATGCTGTCTTTTCTTCATCCTCTCTTGTCATGAAGATTTGGTGGTAGCCTGAGTAGGCGTCGAGGAATGATAACAGATCACACCCGGCCATGGAGTCAACAATCTGGTCGATGCGCGGCAACGGGAAGGGGTCCTTAGGACAAGCCTTATTGATATCTGTGTAATCAATACACAACCTCCACTTCCCATTCGCCTCGCGCACCACTACCGGATTGGCCAACCACGTCAGTTGGATCACTCCCCTCACCAACGCTGCCGCTTCCAACTTCCTGATCTCCTCTGTGATGAACTCCTGCCTCTCCAGAGCCTGCTTCCTGACCTTCTGCTTGACGGGCCGCGCATGAGGGCAGACAACTAGGTGGTGTTCAATCACCTCCCTGGGAACACCGGGGATGTCGGATGCTTGCCACGCAAACACGTCGACATTCGCCCACAGGAAGGTGACGAACGCGCCTTCCTATTTGCTATCGAGGGTGGAGCCTATGGTGAAGGCCCCTCCCGTGCCATCCTCCCTGGCGGACACCTTCTTGGTCTGTGGTGGCTCAGCTCTGGATTTCTTGCTCTTGCCGGTAGAGCTCTCTGGCATGTCCTCGACGGTAGCACAGCACTCCGAAGAGGTGTGCTTGCCGGAGTGGGTGCGAGAGGTCTTGTCGGGCTTCTTCTCCCCTCCCGGGCTTCCAGCGGCAGGAGCAGGTGCCTTGACGGCAGCCGCTGCAACTGCTTCCCGGTAGAGTTGATCGGCGCAGATCAGCGTGTCCTCCTTCTCGTAGGGGAAGGAGATGATGGTCAATGGCCCTGGCATCTTTAGCATGTTGTAGGCGTAGTGTGATGCCGCCATGAACTTGGCTAGTGCCGGGCGGCCGAGGATCCCGTTGTAGGGCAAGGGGATCTCAGCCACGTCGAAGGTTATCCTCTCCGTCCTGTAGTTCAACTCTCCTCCAAACGTCACGGGCAGTGTGAACTTCCCCTTCGGCTGGCTCCTCCCCGGATTGACCCCTTGGAACGTGCTCGTTGCCTCGAGGTCTCCATCAGGAATTTGCAGCCTTTTGATCATGACAAGCGAGATCAAGTTCAGACCGGCCCCGCCGTCAACCAACATCTTGTTCACCTTGTGGTTGCGTATCGTTGGTGAGACCAACAATGGCAAACACCCGGCCGTGGTTGTGCGGTCAGGGTGGTCCTCGGCGTCAAAGATGAGGGGTGTGTTGGACCACTTTAGCGGCTTCTGAGCGTCGAACGACGGCTCTGCTGCCGTAATCTCACGCGCCCACTGCTTGAGCTGGCGGTGAGAAGTATGCAACGAGGCGCCACCATCGACGCACATGGTAGCCGTAACCTTCTGGAACTCTTGCTCACTGGACTAGTCGTCCTCGTCGTGATCATCGTCTTCTTGTTTCTTGTCACGGCCCCGGGCGGGCCTCTCTTGCTGGGCGTCCTTGCCGCGGCGGCCTCCTTGGCAGCCACGCTTCTTGATGGATCCCTCGGCACCATCCTGGTCCTTCTCCTTGTCCCGCTTCTCGTACTCAGCTTTTTGCTTCTCAGCAAGCAGCTCGACTTGTCGGCAGTTCTGGAGGTCGTGGCCCTTGGTGCGGTGGATCTTGCAGTATTGCTTGCCGGAGCTTCCTGGCTTGTCGGTAGCCGCCAAGGCCCGGCAGGCGGCACACCCGACAATCTCCTTGCCGGGGGCGTCTGCCTTGAACTTCTTGGCAGCGCTGGTGCCGTTAGATCCTTCAACGGCAAGCACGGCCTTGCCTTTGCGTTTCCTATTGCGACGCCGACCCTTCTTTGTTGGGGTGGCGGCGTCTTCGTCGGTAGAGTCAGTTTCCGCACCGGCATCTTCGCCGGGGTACTTACTTCCCTCTTCATCCCGGGTGCATCTATCGGCCAGAACGTAGAGCTCGGCCACATCCTTAACCTTGGTCATCGCCAGCTCTTCGCGCATCTTGCGATTGTGCACGCTTACGATGGAACGACCGATCACGCGGCGGGATGAACGCCGGGATGTTGTATCGCACCCAAATTGAATCTCTGGATGTACTTGCGCAGGGTTTCCTCTTCCTTCTGGGGAATGATATGCAGATCACTGGCCTGGCCATGAGCTTGGTGGCCTCCTGTGAAGGCGCCAATGAACTCATGGCACAGATCTGACCAAGAAGAAATGGAATCCACCAGCAAGTGCATCAACCAAGACATAACATTGGGCTTCAGTGCCAGCTGGAAATAGATGGCAAGCACCTTGTCGTCGCGAGCTCTAGCAGCCTGCATCACGATGGTGTAGATGCTGAGGAACTCGGACGGATGGGTCTTGCTAGTGTACTTCTCGCCGACGTCGGGCTTGAACATGCGGTGGGACGGCCACTGGAACTGCCGCACCTCACGAGTGAAGGCCGGGCAGCCCACCTCGTAAGGTAGGCCGCCGCGGCTGGGTGGTCCATAGCGGGTCCCGCTCGCTTGTCCGACTGGTAGCATGTATCGCGCCGGCACGCGATGGTGGTCCGAGCATGTTCATGAGCTCGTTCTTGAAGAACTTGGCGCTGGTCGCGATGGGTCCGCAGGTCGGACGACGCTATAGAGATGTTATCACAAGCGTCGTCGCGACGGGCAGACGCCCGTGGCGGCTGGCGAGGAGGAGGAGAGTGCACCGTGGCCGCAGCTCCCCCGGTCCTCCCAGCGCCAGCACAGGGTGGCTCGGTGGAGTGCCGACCTAAGGGCCCCGCCAGTCGCTGATCGTCTTTATTGGCGATGGCGACGAGGCTACGGATGGTGGCCTTCCAGTCGTCGAGCTTCTCCACAGCAGGAGGGAAGTCGAGGAGCAGCTGCGCGCGCCAAAGCTTCTGCTGGCGTAGGGTGCCGCGACAGCCGCGTGGATCACGGCGCGCTTTGACTTCTAACTACGTTAGAAGGAGCTCCGTTACGACCCAGCAGCTGCGTGCCATTTTCGCCAGAACTTCGGCGGGCATGCTGAAGCTGTCGGCGTTCTGGGAACGGGGGTCCCCAGACTTGCCTGCCTGCGGCCAACAGCGTGGCTAAGCCAGCAGGCCGTACGGCCCATCATCATCAACAAGGCATCCAAGACCCTCGTGAGGGTCCGAGCCTCGCGAGGCGGATGACGCAAGACCTCCTCTGGAGTGGCTCACGAGGAGCGGAGATATCAAGGCGGGGCAAACCTCATGAGGCTCTCGTGACGTGAGCCATGACGAACAACACCAGGCGGGTGCCAGCGCGCACAGCGTCCTTATTTCCTCTTTGGTTCTAAGGAGGCCAGCGCAGGCGAAGAGTACTGAGGCATCAGGCAAAGGTTGCTCTATTAGTGCAATGAGACCAAGACCAGGAGGACGACAAGATGGAGGTCATCATGGAGCCCAAGACGGCGTCACCACCAGGGCTTTTGGCGGGCGAAGACCACTTTTGTCAGGATAGCTTGTACTAGTTTTCCCCCTTCAAATTTGCCCGCCGTTGTTGGATCCCTTCCCGCTCAACATTTGGGAAGAGGACCAGGGCCTATATAAGTAGAGCTAGCCACCATAGTAGAGGCATCTCATCTTAGCCTGATCCAACCCGATCGAGAGCCTAGCCTAGCCACAAGAACACCTCAACCTCAGGAAGCTGTTCTTCCCTTGTACTGTTCATCATCAGCCCTAGAGGCAATCCATCACCACCACACTAGAGTAGGGTATTATACCACTACGGTGGCCCGAACCAGTATAAACCTCGTGTCTTCTCGTGGTTATGAAGTTCGCCGAGTTCATCCATGAGATCTTAGCGAGCTAGCGCGTAGATCGGTAGGAGGGAAAGACTTCGCGCGCACCCCAGTGTTCGAACCTTAAGGGTTTGCTGGAACCCCACATCCGACATTTGGCGCGCCAGGTAGGGGTGCGCTGGAGCTCCTGTCCACCAACCTGTGCCCCGTGCCGCCGCACTTCGCTCCCATGGCGGGTGCCCCGCCATCCACCTCCGCGATCTACGTCGACAGCAGGGCATCTGGGTACCGAGCCCTGGCCCCCGCCCTGCGCCGAGTGCAGTGGCCGACCAAGTTCAAGCCAGAGATGCCGCCGCGTTATGATGGCGCGGCAGAACCGACGCCGTTCCTGCTGGCGTACGAGGAGGTTGTCCTCGAAGCCGGAGGCGACGACAATATCATGGCCAACTGGTTCCCCATGGCCCTTGTCGGTAAGCCGCGCGCCTGGCTGCTCAACCTCCCGGGATCCACAGTGGCTTCCTGGGGGAACTCCGTGACCTCTTCATCGATCGCTACGCGGTGCCAGCGCACCATGCGGTCGCGGCCCTGCGATGCGGCTCTCAAGCACCGCCTTCAGATCGCCACGTCAAACCGTTCCTCTGTCAGATCGAGGCCGCCTCCAAGCGCCCGGGGGCTCCGCCAGGTTGGGCTGCCCTGGAGGCCGACCTCACCTTCGGCTCAGAAGACCACCCCGGCTCCACCGCCGGCTCCGGCATGCTCCCAATGCTCTGCACGCCCACCATCTGCAACGTGGCCGTCACCAAGACCCTCATCGACGGCAGTGCCGGCCTCAACTTGCTCTCCCTAGAAGCTTTCAGCCTTCTCCACGTGCCGCTCGAGCGGCTCAACCTCATCAAGCCCTTTTTGGGAGTGGGTGGTGGAGCTACCCACTCTCTGGGGCAGATCCGCCTCCCTGTCACCTTTGACACACGCGTCATTTACCGCACTGAGTTGGTGTACTTCGACATCGCCTGCATCGGTCTCCCATACAACGCCATCCTCGGGTACCCAGCTCTCGCTCAGTTCATGGCGGCGACCCATCCGGCCTACAACCTCATGAAGATGCCAGGAAGCAAGGGCGTCCTCACCATCAAGGGGGACACTAAGGAGGCCGTGACGACACTTAGGTTCGCCTTAAAGACCATGGCAGCAGCATAGCCGGCCGGTGCCGGTACCCACGAGGCCAAGGAGGCCGCGCCTACCAAGAAGAAGCAGATGTTCATCCAAGACAAGGCGGAAACCAAGCAGGTGCCGGTCAACAAGTACGGGTCTTCGGGGGCCACCTTCACCATACGAGCCGGCCTTGACCCGGAACAAGAAGAAGCCTTGGTGAGGTTCTTGCGCGCGAACAAGGAAATATTCGCGTGGGAGCCCAATCAGCTGGTAGGGGTCCCGAGAGAGGTGATCCAGCATCATCTAAGGGTATGCCGAACATACGCCCCGTGAAACAGCGAGCCAGACGGCAGTCCACTGAGAAGCAGGCCTTCCTCATCCAAGAGACACGCAAGCTGGAGGCGGCAGCCGCCATTCAGGAAGTTCAAAATCCCGAATGGCTGGCAAACCCTGTCGTAGTGCCAAAAAAGGCGGGAAGGAGCGGATGTGCGTCGACTTCACCAACCTTAACAAAGCCTGCCCCCAAGATCCATTCCCACTCCCGCGCATCGACCAGATTGTCGACTCCACCGCCGAGTGCGACTTGCTATGCTTCCTGGACGCGTTCTCAGGGTATCATCAGATCAAGATGGTGGTGGAAGATGTAGAGAAGATAGCTTTCCTAACACCATGTGGGGTGTACTACTAAACCTGCATGCCCTTCGGGCTGCGCAACACAGGCACCACCTTCCAGTGGTTGACGCACATCACCCTGGGGCGGCAGCTCGGGAGGAACACAGAGGCCTACGTCGACGACATAGTGGTAAAGTCTCGCGAGGCGAGGACATTGATTCAAGATTTGGAGGAAACCTTCGAGTGCCTGCGCCGGGTGAACTTGAGGCTTAACCCGGAGCGGTGCTCATCTCGCCCACCCAGGACAAGCTCTACTACGTCGTGCAACTCTCCTTCCAGCATGGCGAGAAGGTATCCAATAATATCGCAGAATACGAAGGTTTCATAGCTGGCTTGAAGGCTGTGGCAGCTCTGCGGGTGAAGCGCCTTACCGTCAGAGGCGACTCGCAACTCCTCGTCAACTTGTCCAACAAGGTCTACGAGCCGAAGGACGAGCACATGGAGGCCTACCTCGCAGAACTACGCAAGATGGAAAAGCAGTTCTCAGGTCTCGAGATGCAGCACGTGCCCCGGGGCACCAACAAAGAAGCCGACGACATCGCCAGGAGAGCATCCAAGCGGCTACCACAAGAGCCTGGTGTCTCTGAGGAGCGGCTCTTCAAGCCATCAGCTATGCCACCCCTTTCAAGCACTACTCAGCCTCGAGAGGAGCTCCCACAGCCTCCGGTCACGGGAGCCCCGGCCTGTGGCCCGACCTCAGGAGCTTGGCTGCTCTTGGCGCTCGAGCTCCAGGAGGAATGCTGGACTAAGGAATTCAAGGAGTACCTGACACACGGGGCGCTACCGGAGAAGGAAGAGGACGCGGAGCGTTTCGCCTGGCAAGCCACGGCATACTGCATTCAAGACAGCGAGTTGTACAGGAAACGGCTGAACAATGTCACAATGCGCTGCATCTCCAGCGATCAAGGAAGGGAGCTGCTGATTGACATACACGGCGGGGACTGCGGGCATCACTCGTTGTCATGGACCCTCGTCGGCAAGGTGTTCCGCAGTGGATTCTATTGGCCTACAACGCTCAACGACGCAGCCGAGCTGGTGAAGTCCTGCGAAGCTTGCCAATTCCATGCCAAGCCTCCATCAGCCTGCTAAGGGCCTCCAAACCATCCCTCTCACATGGTCGTCCGTAATCTGGGGGCTGGACATCTTAGGCCCGTTCTCACGGGCGCCAGGGGGCTATCGCTATCTCCACGTCGCCATCGACAAGTTCACCAAGTGGGCGGAAGTGGAAGACGTCCGTACCATCCCGGCCGGCTCTGCCGTCAAGTTCATCAAGGGCCTCGTGAGCCGCTTCGGGGTCCCCAACCACATCATCACAGATAACGGCTCGCGGTTTACTAGTAACCTCTTCAAAACCTACTATGCTAACCCTGGAACGCAGATCTGCTACGCTTCGGTGGCCCACCCTAGGAGCAATGGTCAGCCGAAAGGCCAACGCAGAGGTCCCGAGGGGCCTCAAGACTAGGACCTTCAAGAAGAAGTCGAGGCTCACGGCAGGGCTGGCACGACGAGCTCCAGTCCGTGTTGTGGTCCATCCGCACCACCGCTACCAAGCCAACGGGCGAGACTCCGTTCTTCCTCGTCTACGGAGCCGAAGCAGTCCTCCCTCACGAGGTCAAGCATCGCTCTGCGCCTATCCTGGCGTTCGACGAAACGAAGCAGGACGCCATGCGGGGGATGGATCTCGTTCTTGGGGAGGAACATCGTCGCGAAGCTGCATTAAGGGCGGCAAGGTACCAGCAAGCGCTGCGGCGTTACCACTGCCGCAACATTCGCTCCAGGAACTTCATGACCCACAAGTATAGGGGATCTATCGTAGTCCTTTCGATAAGTAAGAGTGTCGAACCAAACGAGGAGCAGAAGGAAATGATAAGCGGTTTTCAGCAAGGTATTCTCTGCAAGTACTAAAATAAGTGGTAACGGATAGTTTTTGATAAGATAAATTGTAACGAGCAACAAGTAACAAGAGTAAATGAGGTGCAGCAAGGTGGCCCAATCCTTTTTGTGGCAAAGGACAAGCCTGGACAAACTCTTATAATAGGAAAAGCGCTCCCGAGGACACATGGGAATATCGTCAAGCTAGTTTTCATCACGTTCATATGATCCGCGTTCGGTACTTTGATAATTTGATATGTGGGTGGACCGGTGCTTGGGTGTTGTTCTTACTTGAACAAACATCCAACTTATGATTAACCTCTATTGCAAGCATCCACAACTACAACAAAAGTATTAAGGTAAACCTAACCATAGCATGAAACATATGGATCCAAATCAGCCCCTTACGAAGCAACACATAAACTAGGGTTTAAGCTTCATCACTCTAGCAACCCATCATCTACTTATTACTTCCCAATGCCTTCCTCTAGGCCCAAATAATGGTGAAGTGTTATGTAGTCGACATTCACATAACACCACTAGAGGCTAGACAACATACATCTTATCAAAATATCGAATCGAATACCAAATTCACATGACTACTAATAGCAAGACTTCTCCCTTGTCCTCAGGAACAAACGTAACTACTCACAAAGCATATTCATGTTCATAATTAGAGGGGTAATAATATGCATAAAGGATCTGAACATGTGATCTTCCACCAAGTAAACCAACTAGCATCAACTACAAGGAGTAATCAACACTACTAGCAACCTACTAGCACCAATCCCGGACTTGGAGACAAGAATTGGATACAAGAGATGAACTAGCGTTTGGAGATGAGATGGTGTTGGTGAAGATGTTGATGGAGATTTCCCTCCCCCGATGAGAGGAGCGTTAGTGATGATGATGGAGATGATTTCCCCCTCCCGGAGGGAAGTGTCCCCGGCAGAACAGCTTTGCCGGAGCCGTAGATTGGTTCCGCCAAGGTTCCGCCTCGTGGCGGCGGAGTCTCGTCCCGAAAGGTTGCTTCTGATTTTTTTTCTCATCGACAGACTTCATGTGGGAGAAGATGGGCATCGGAGAGCCACCAGGGGGCCCACGAGGTAGGGGGCGCGCCCCCCACCCTCGTGAGCAGGGTGTGGCCCCCTGGCCTTCATCTTTGGCGACGATTTTTCTTTATTTATTTTAAGATATTCCGTGGAGTTTCAGGACTTTTGGAGTTGCATGTAATAGGTCTCCAATATTTGCTCCTTTTCCAGCCCAGAATTCCAGCTGCCGGCATTCTCCCTGTTCATGTAAACCTTGTAAAATAAGAGAGAATAGCCATAAGTATTGTGACATACCGTGAAATAACAACCCATAATGCGATAAATATCGATATAAAAGCATGATGCAAAATGGACGTATCAACTCCCCCAAGCTTAGACCTTGCTTGTCCTCAAGCGAAAAGCCGATAACAATAAATATGTCCTCATGTTTAGAGGTAGAGGCGTCGATAAAAATAAAATACGGACATGAAGGCATCATGATTATTATCATAACAGCAATATATATAGATTTTTGTCATATGATTACTTATGTTCAAGTGATGATCTTTTCACAATGCAAAAGTATGAATCAGAAACCTTATTGGGCACCAACAAATTATAACCTCGATTGATTGAAGCAATTGCAATTTATCATAACATCGGAAAGAGTCTATGTCAGAGCTTAAAAGCAAGTCCACATACTCAACTATCATTTAGTCCTTCATAATTGCTAGCACTCACGCAATACTTGTGGTTACGGAGTTTTAATCGGACACAGAGAAAGATAGGGGCTTATAGTTTTGCCCCACAACCTTTTACCTCAAGGGTAATGTCAACAATAACAATTCATGCTCCCTTACATCCAATTAGATATATATATCATGTTCTTTCCAACATGCTGGGCTTGCCAAAGGATAAAATAAAAAAGAAAGGTGAAGATCACCGTGACTCTTGCATAAGGTAGAGGATAATAATAAAAGATAGGCCCTTCGCAGAGAAGCAGAATTTACCATGCGCTTTTATGGTTTGATGCACAAAATCTTAATGCAAAAGAATGTCGCTTTATATTGCCCCTTGTATGTGGAACTTTATTATGCAGTCCGTCGCTTTTATTACTTCCACAACAAGTTCGTACAAAGCTTATTTCTCTGCACTAATAAGTCATGCATATTTAGAGAGCAATTTTTATTGCTTGCACCAATGACAACTTACTTGAAGGATCTTACTCAATCCATAGGTAGATATGGTGGAGTCTCATGGCTATACTGGTTTAAGGGTATTTGGAAGCACAAGTAGTATCTCTACTTGGTGCTGAGAATTTGGCTAGCATGAGGGGGAAAGGCAAGCTCAACATGTTAGAGGATCCATGACAACATACTTTATCTCAGATATGAGAAAACATAACTCATCACGTTGTCTTCCTTGTCCAACATCAACTCTTTAGCATGTAATATTTTAATGCGTGCTCCCAATCATAAAAGATGTCAATGATAATATATCTATATGTGAAACCTCTATTTCCTTATTACTTCCTATTAATTGCAACGATGACCAAAGTTATATTTGCCAACTCCCAACAACTTTTTAATCATCATACTCTTTCTATGTGAAGTCATTACTTTCAATAAGATCAATATGAACTTCTTGTTTATTTTTACTCTTTTTCTTTTATTCACCCAAGATCATGGCAAAATAATCAAGCCCTTGACTCAACACTAATCTTTATTATATATATAGCTCACGGACTCGATTACATAGAGGGATCATAAAGCAAAACTCAAAACTAGATCATGCCATAAACTTTATTCTACTAAATCAAGATACTACTAATAGGATCGAACTAAGAAAAACAGTAAAGATGGGAGTTGTGATGGTGATACGACACCGGGGCACCTCCCCCAAGCTTGGAAGTTGCCAAGGGGAGTGCCCATAGCCATGTGATTATATCTCCTTCTTGGTCGGTGAAGGTGGAGGTGTTGTTGACTTAGTTGATGGCATAAACTTCTCCCTTAATTTGCGCTTGAGGACGGCATTTTGATCCCTCAGATCATCAATCTCCCACTCCAGGGTTAATATCTTCTTGCATAGGTCCTGCTTATTTTCCTGCAAGAGACGAAAAGGGATAAACTCGAACTTTGGTTTCTTTACCCTATCAGGTAGACTTGACTTTTTGAACTCCACATGCATGTCCCCAGGTTGAGGTAATGGGACTTCATATTCATCTGAGCTCGTCTCCTCCTTCCCCTTGGGTTCAAAGTCCTCTTCCTCTTTCGTAGTCCAACCATCGTGCTCCACGTCTCCATAGACCTTAGGATTTGCCAGGTAATCATCCACATAGCTTTCTCCTTCCGAATCCTGGGACGACATGTTGATCTAATCTGCAGCAGCAACAACTTGAGACAAGAACAGAGGATATTTGCGTGATACGGGAGTCAAAACCTTTGGGAGAATATATAATGAATTTTTACCGACCAAAATACGTATCGTGCAAGAAAACGGAGTCCGGAGGGCACACGAGGTGCTCACGAGGTAGGGGGCGCGCCCAGGGGGTAGGGCGCGCCCTCCACCCTCGTGAAGGCCTCGTGTCCTTCCCGAACTGCCACTTATTTTTCTATTTTTCTAAATATTCCAAAACGGAGAAATATTGCCTTAAAAATTGTTTTGGAGTCGGTTTACTTACCGTACCACATACCTATTCCTTTTCGGAGTCTGAAACAGTCTGGAAAATGTCCCTTATGTATTCCTCCGGGGTTATGGTTTCAATAATATTGGTTTCAACATTTATGGGATTACCAGAGATATAATATTTGATCCTTTGACCGTTTATCACCTTCGGATTTGTGCCTTCGAAGTTGTTGATTTTTATGGCACCGGAACGATAGACCTCCTCGATAACGTAGGGACCTTCCCATTTAGAGAGAAGTTTTCCTGCAAAAAATCTTAACCAAGAGTTGTATAGCAATACATAATCACCTACATTGAACTCACGCTTTTGTATCCTTTTTTCATGCCATCTTTTAACTTTTTCTTTAAACAACTTAGCATTTTCATTGGCTTGGGTTCTCCATTCATCAAGTGAGCTAATATCAAATAACCTCTTCTCACCAGCAAGTTTGAAATCATAGTTGAGCTCTTTGGTAGCCCAATATGCCTTATGTTCTAGTTCGAGAGGTAAGTGACATGCTTTTCCATAAACCATTTTATACGGAGACATAGCCATAGGATTCTTATATGCAGTTCTATAGGCCCATAATGCATCATCAAGTTTCTTGGACCAATTCTTTCTAGACCTATTAACAGTCTTTTGCAAAATTAATTTGAGCTCTCTATTACTCAATTCTACTTGACCACTAGACTGTGGGTGATAATGAGATACAATTCTATGATTAACGTCATATTTAGCAAGCATTTTACGGAAATCACCATGAATAAAATGTGAACCACCATCAGTCATTAAATATCTAGGGACTCCAAACCTCGGAAAAATAACTTCCTTAAGCATTTTAATAGAAGTGTTATGATCAGCACTAATAGTTGGAATAGCTTCTACCCACTTAGTAACGTAATCAACATCAACTAAAATATGTGTATATCCATTAGAGGCAGGAAAAGGTCTCATATAATCAAAGCCCCAAACATCAAATGGTTCAATAACAAGTGAATAATTCATAGGCATTTCTTGACGTCTACTAATATTACCAATTCTTTGACATTCATCACAAGACAAAACAAACTTACGAGCATCCTTGAAGAGAGTAGGCCAATAAAAACCAGATTGCAATACCTTATGTGCAGTTCTATCTCCAGCGTGGTGTCCTCCATAAGCTTCAGAGTGACACTTGCGTAGGATATGTTCCTGTTCATGCTCAGGAACACAACGTCTAATAACACCATCTACTCCTTCTTTATAAAGATGAGGGTCATCCCAAAAGTAATGTCGCAAATCATAGAAAAACTTTTTCTTTTGTTGGTATGTGAAGCTAGGTGGTATAAATTTAGCAACAATATAATTAGCATAATCAGCATACCATGGAGTGCTACGAGAAGTGCTTATGACATTTAATTGTTCATCGGAAAGCTATCATCAATAGGTAGTGGGTCATCAAGAACATTCTCTAACCTAGATAAGTTATCCGCCACGGGGTTCTCGGTTCCTTTTCTATCAACAATATGCAAATCAATTCTTGCAAAGAAGAGAACCCATCTAATAAGTCTAGGTTTAGCATATTTCTTTTCCATAAGATATTTAAGAGCAGCATGATCAGTGTGAATAGTTACTTTAGAATCAACAATATAGGGTCTGAATTTATCACAAGCAAACACAACTGCTAAAAATTCCTTTTCGGTAGTGGCATAATTTCTTTGAGCATTGTCTAGAGTCTTACTAGCATAATGGATAACATTTAATTTCTTATCAACTCTTTGCCCTAGAACAGCACCTACAGCATAATCACTAGCATCACACATAATTTCAAAGGGTAAATTCCAATCGGTGGCTGAACAACAAAAGTAGACTAATGCTTTCTTAAGTATTTCAAATGCTTCTACACAATCATCATCAAATACAAATGGTACATCTTTTTGTAATAAATTAGTCAGAGGCCAAGAAATTTTTGAGAAGTCCTTAATGAACCTCCTATAAAATCCGGCGTGACCAAGGAAACTTCTTATACCTTTGATGTCCTTGGGACATGGAATCTTTTCAATAGCATCAACTTTGGCTTTATCAACTTCAATGCCTCTTTCAGAAACTTTGTGCCCCAAGACAATACCTTCATTAACCATAAAGTGACACTTTTCCCAATTCAAGACAAGATTGGTTTCTTCACATCTCTGCAAAACTCGATCAAGATTGCTCAAGCAATCGTCAAAAGAGGAACCATAGGCGGAAAAAGTCAGTCCATGAAAACCTCACAAATCTTTTCACAAAAGTCGAGAATATAGCCATCATGCATCTTTGAAAGGTAGCAGGTGCATTACATAAACCAAAAGGCATACGTCTATAAGCAAAAGTACCAAAAGGGCATGTAAAAGTAGTCTTTGATTGATCTTTACCCGACACAGGTATTTGAGAGAAACCAGAATAACCATCTAGAAAGCAATAATGTGTATGTTTGCATAATCTTTCTAGCATTTGATCAATAAAAGGTAAGGGGTAAAGATCTTTCTTAGTAGCTTTATTTAATTTGCAGAAATCAATTACCATCCTATAACCTGTAATAATTCTTTGCGGAATCAATTCATCTTTATCATTAGGGACAACAGTAATACCTCCCTTCTTAGGGACACAATGGACAAGACTTACCCACTGACTATCAGCAACGGGATAAATTATACCTGCCTCCAGAAGCTTGAGTATTTCTTTTCTTACCCCTTCTTTCATTTTAGGATTCAAACGTCGTTGAGGATCACGAACTGGTTTGGCATCCGCTTCCAAATTTATTTTATCTTGACATAGAGTGGGACTAATGCCCTTAAGATCATCAAGAGTATATCCAATAGCGGCACGGTGCTTCTTCAGAGTTTTCAATAGTCTTTCTTCTTCATGCTCTGAAAGGTTAGCACTAATAATAACATGATATATTTTCTTTTCATCAGGATAAGCATATTTAAGATTATCAGGCAACAGTTTAAGCTCAAACACAGGATCACCCTTGGGTGGAGGAGGATCCCTAGGATTTCAACAGAAAATTGTGTTGCGTAATAGGTTCATGTTTAAAGAATACTTCATCTATTTCCCTTCTTTCATTCATGAACATATCATTTTCATGGTCTAGCAAATAGTGTTCTAAAGGATCACTAGGAGGTACGGCAATAGAAGCAAGACCAATAATTGCATCCTTACTAGGCAATTCTTCCTCACGATGTTGTTTACTAAATTTAGAGAAATTAAACTCATGAACCATATCATCCAAGCCAATAGTAACAACATTCTTTTCGCAGTCTATCTTAGCATTAACATTATTCAAGAAGGGTCTACCAAATATAATGGGACAAAAGCTATCTTGTGGAGAACCAAGAACAAGAAAATCAGTAGGATATTTAGTTTTCCCACACCAAGACTTCAACATCTCTAACAATTCCCACTGGTGAAATAGTATCTCTATTGGCAAGCTTAATTGTGACATCAATTTCTTCTAACTCAATAGGTGCAATATCATGCATAATTTCTTTGTATAATTCAATGGGTATTGCACGAGCACTAGCACCCATATCACAGAAGCCATGATAACAATGATCTCCTATTTTAACAGAAATAACAGTCACGCCTACCACAGGTCTATGTTTATCTTTGGCACAAGGTTTAGCAATTCTAGCAGTTTCACCACAGAATTGAATAACATTTACCCATCAATATTATGAGACAAGAGATCTTTAACAATAGCAATATTAGGTTCTACTTTGACTTGCTCAGGAGGTGTATAAGTTCTAATATTGCTTTTACGAACAACAGTTGAAGCTTTAGCATGATCCTTTACTCTAACAGGGAAAGGTGGTTTCTCAACATAAGAGGTAGGAACAATAGGATCATTATAAGTGACAGTCTTTTCTTCAACTTTAATAGGTGCATCTACTTTTACTTCTATGGGAGGATGATATTTAAACCACTTCTCCTTGGGGAGATCAACATAAGTAGCAAAAGATTCACAGAAAGAGGCTACTATCTCAGAGTCACGTCCATATTTAGTGCTAAGCTTACGGAAAATATCGGTATCCATAAAAGATTTAACACAATCACCCTTAGGCGTCATACCTGACTCCTTACCTTCATCGAGGTCCCAATCTTCAGAGTTGCGTTTAATTCTATCCAATAAATTCCATTTAAATTCAATAGTCTTCATCATAAAAGAGCCAGCACAAGAAGTATCGATCATGGTGCGATTGTTATCAGAAAGCCGAGCATAAAAATTCTGAAGAATTGTCACTCTTGAGAGCTCATGATTGGGGCATGAATATAACAATGATTGAAGCCTCCCCCAACCTTGAGCGATGATTTCTCCTTTGCGAGGCCAAAAATTATATACATAATTGCGATCACGATGAACAAGATGCATAGAGTAATACTTTTGATGAAATTCCAATTTCAATCTTTTATAGTTCCATGATCCCGTATCATCACATAGCCTATACCATGTCAACGCATCTTCCTTCAAAGATAAAGGGAAGACCTTCTTCTTAACAACATCATCGGGTATACCTGCAAGCTTAAATAGTCCACAAACTTCATCCACATAGAGTAGATGTTCATCAGGATGCTTTGTTCCATCTCCTGTAAAAGTATTAGCTAGCAGTTTTTCCATCATACCAAGGAACTTCAAAAGGAGTTTCATTTTCAATAGGTTCAGTAGGTTGAGGAGCAACTCTTTGCTCTCATCGGACGGGTGAGGATACCCCGAACAAGCCCCTCGGAGAATTACTTTCCATAGTAACAAGGACAGAAAATTTCAGCACACTATATAAATTTTTCCTTACCAAAGGCGCTACACTCCCCGGCAACGGCGCCAGAAAAGAGTCTTGATGACCCACAAGTATAGGGGATCTATCGTAGTCCTTTCGATAAGTAAGAGTGTCGAACCCAACGAGGAGCGTATGAAATGATAAGCGGTTTTCAGCAAGGTATTCTCTCCAAGTACTGAAATAAGTGGTAACAGATAGTTTGGTGATAAGATAAATTGTAACGAGCAACAAGTAACAAGAGTAAATGAGGTGCAGCAAGGTGGCCCAATCCTTTTTGTAGCAAAGGACAAGCCTGGACAAACTCTTATAATAGGAAAAGCGCTCCCGAGGACACATGGGAATATCGTCAAGCTAGTTTTCATCACGTTCATATGATTCGCGTTCGGTACTTTGATAATTTGATATGTGGGTGGACCGGTGCTTGGGTGTTGTTCTTACTTGAAAAAACATCCCACTTATGATTAACCTCTATTGCAAGCATCCGCATCTACAACATAAGTATTAAGGTAAACCTAACCATAGCATGAAACATATGGATCCAAATCAGCCCCTTACGAAGCAGCGCATAAACTAGGGTTTAAGCTTCTGTCACTCTAGCAACCCATAATCTACTTATTACTTCCCAATGCCTTCCTTTAGGCCCAAATAATGGTGAAGTGTTATGTAGTCGACGTTCACATAACACCACTAGAGGCTAGACAACATACATCTTATCAAAATATTGAACGAATATCAAATTCACATGACTACTAATAGCAAGACTTCTCCCTTGTCCTCAGGAACAAACATAACTACTCACAAAGCATATTCATGTTCATAATCAGAGGGGTAATAATATTCATAAAGGATCTGAACATGTGATCTTCCACCAAGTAAACCAACTAGCATCAACTACAAGGAGTAATCAACACTACTAGCAACCTACTAGCACCAATCCCGGACTTGAAGACAAGAATTGGATACAAGAGATGAACTAGGGTTTGGAGATGAGATGGTGCTGGTGAAGATGTTGATGGAGATTGCCCTCCCCCGATGAGAGGAGCGTTGGTGATGATGATGGCGATGATTTCCCCCTCCCGGAGGGAAGTGCCCCGGCAGAACAGCTCTACCGGAGCCCTAGATTGGTTCCGCCTCGTGGCGTCGGAGTCTCGTCCCGAAAGGTTGCTTCTGATTTTTTTCTCATCGAAAGACTTCATATGGGAGAAGATGGGCATCGGAGAGCCACCAAGGGGCCCACGAGGTAGGGGGACGCGCCCCAGGGGGGGCGCCCCCACCCTCGTGAGCAGGGTGTGGGCCCCCTGGCCTTCATCTTTGGCGACGATTTTTCTTTATTTACTTTAAGATAATCCGTGGAGTTTCAGGACTTTTGGAGTTGCACAGAGTAGGTCTCCAATATTTGCTCCTTTTCCAGCCTAGAATTCCAGCTGCCGGCATTCTCCCTCTTCATGTAAACCTTGTAAAATAAGAGAGAATAGCCATAAGTATTGTGACATAACATGAAATAACAACCCAAAATGCTATAAATACCGATATAAAAGCATGATGCAAAATGACGTATCAACGCTCGAGGCGGGTGACCTGGTCCTGAGGCGGGTCCTCTCCAGGGAAGGGTTGCACAAGCTTTCACCCATGTGGGAGGGCCTGTTCAGGGTCGTCCACATCTCCAGACCTGGCGCCGTGTGCCTGGAGACGCAAGAAGGGACACCTATCCAAAACGCCTGGAACATCCAGCACCTCCGGAAGTTCTACCCATGAAGCAAGGCCCAGAGCCTATGAAGCAAGGCCCAGAGCCTGTGAAGAAAGGCCCAGAGCCTGTGAAGAAGGCCCGGTGCCTGTGAAGAATCGCCGCCCGTGACACTCTCATGTAATAATGAGTTGGGGCTGTACACGCCCCGGAGTCTCAGGAGCGCCGGCCTCAGGCCCTGGGGCTCCCGCCCACGCCTAGTGGCAGCACTTAGCTCCGTGCTGGTGAGAAGACTTGAAGACTAGATTAGGTGCCGGACGCGGCTTTTCATTTGCTTTCCGTAGTTGGTTCGCCTTTCCTTAATCGAAGTTGCTCTTGGTGTTCATTGCTGATTTGATTCCCTAGCCTTTTACCGCATTTTTCGGCTCTGGTTTGCTCGTGTTCTCTCTCTCGCATACCTCGTGAGGGGCTAGGCAGGTGCCCTCGCGAGCATTTTTCTTCTCTCTGCCTTCTCGCGAGCCACCCTTGTTCGAGCCTGAAAGCTGGCGCATCTATCCTAATCTGTGCCCCTCGGGTACCGCGATACAAAGCGCCAAGTCGAGGCTTGGGTGGACGGCAAATCCTCTAGCGCACCCCTAACGAATTTTTTGCAGTTTCTGAGCAAACGTAGACACCTCGTGAGGGAAAGGGCGTCCCTAGCGCACCAGGTTAAGTTATGTTCTGGCAAAATAACAACACGGCATGGGAATAACACGCACAGTGCAATAACCAAAGAACCACAGTTTGATACACGCCCCTCTGGGCTCATACTGGTTTTGTTTTCTGATGCAGGGAAAAAGAGCTAAACAAAGCGGCGTTGCAGCAATCCGCGGAGGCAGGCCCTTAGCGACGCCCCAAGCCTAGCCAGACCCCTCCTCGTGCTTCACGAAGGCGCGGCGACAAGATGACCCGCTGCCTCCTTCGAAGCGGGCGCGGTGGCACGGCGGCTGGTCGTAGCCTCCGCTGCTGGAGCTGTCGCCGGAGGAAGAGCCGTCGTAGCTGGAAGAGACGCATTCGCCGCTGAGAGCAGGCTCGCCCTCATCCTCGTCACGACCGTCACCAAGGCCGAGCACCTCCTCACCGTCGTTCATCTCAGGGCAGCACCCGGCGCGGCAACCATCTTCCCCAAACACCCTCACATAGAGGGTCGATCCACCGTCATACCTGAAGTGGAGCGTGCACCGCCTGCCTAGGCCGCGCGCGCGGGCGAACGTCTGCTATCCGCGGGCCAGGGCTATGTTGCCCACGGCGGAGGTCTCGACCGCGACCCAAGAGGCCTTGCTACAACAACCATCCGCCTGCAACCAGAGCCCGCCTGGACCAGAGGCCGGTAGTTCATCGACAAAGAAGCACGGAAGCGGGAGCCAGTTGCCGGCCGGGTTCTTTGACCAGACGACGAACTCTGGCGACACCTCCGCTGAATGGAAGCGTGGGAGGGAGGCCGCGCCACCATTGCGCGCCTCCCCTCGTCAGCTGGACCGCCATGGTTGGGACGATCCCCTCCGTGTGCTGCGGCGCCGCCTCGACGGTGGGACACGTCGGGGGTCGCGGCGTGCTTGCACGGACGGCCACGACCGCGCTTGGGCGCCGGGAAACCGGGGCCCTCGCGAGGGGCCTTCCCCTTCTCAGCGGCAGATAACTTCCTTCGTGGCGCCATCGATGGCACTGCAAGCAATGGAGCAAAGAAGAAGCAAGCAAGCGAGGAAGAGATGGGTGACGGGGGCTCCGCCCCCCCTCCCCATTTATAGCAAGGGAAGGCCAACCAGCGTCTCCCATGATCGCAGGTAATGATGGTTTTCCTTGCATGTCGCAGGGACTTGTCGAGGCAGCGTGGGGAAGCGGGGACGCCCACGTCCAATCAACCGCCACGCGTCAACCGAGGCCGCAGGCTTTTGGGGCCCACGGTGCTCCGAACTTGACCCTTGGCTTCGCCGCGAAGCCAAGCCTGCACCTTGGGCCCGGGCTATCGCTGTTGTTCGGGAACGGGGTCCCAGACTTGCTCACTGCAGCCCACAGCGTGGTTAAGCCAAAGAGTCAGACGGCCCATCTTCATCAACAAGGCATCCAAGACCCTCGTGAGGGTCTGAGCCTAGCGAGGCGGATGACGCAAGACCTCCTCTGGAGTGGCCTAGCCAGGTAGGCTCACGAGGAGCGGAGATATCAAGGCGGGGCAAACCTCACGAGGCTCTCGTGACGTGAGCCATGACGAACGACACCAAAGCGGGCGCCAAAGACGCACAACGTCCTTATTTCCTCTTTGGTGCTAAGGAGGCCAGCGCAGGCGAAGAGTACCGAGGCATCAGGCAAAGGTTGCTATATTGGTGCAACAAGACCAAGACCAGGAGGACGGCAAGATGGAGGTCATCGTGGAGCCCAAGACGGCGTCACCACCAGGGCTTTTCGCAGCCGAAGACCACTTTTGTCAGGATAGCTTGTACTAGCTGTCCCCCTTCAAATTTGCCTGCCGTTGTTGGCTCCCTTTCCCTCTCAACATTTGGGAAGAGGACCAGGGCCTATATAAGTAGAGCTAGCCACCATAGTAGAGGCATCTCATCTTAGCCTGAGCCAACCCGATCGAGAGCCTACCCTAGCCACAAGAACACCTCAACCTCAGGAGGCTGTTCTTCCCTTGTACTGTTCATCATCAGCCCTAGAGGCAATGCACCACCACCACACTGGAGTAGGGTATTACACCACTACAGTGGCCCGAACCAGTATAAACCTCATGTCTTTCTGTGTTGCGAGTTCGTCGAGTTCGTCCGTGAGATCTTAGCGAGCTAGGGCGTAGATCGGTAGGAGGGAAAGACTTCGCGCGCACCCCAATGTTGGAACCTTAAGGGTTTGCCGGAACGCCACATCCGACAGAACCCCTTCACCTCGCGGATGACACACAGGGCTCTTCCCACGGCGATGCCCAGGGTCACCAGCGTGGTGACGCTGCTCGGCGCGCACACCATGGGAAGAGCGCGCAGTGGTCGCTAGTGTGGGCGTCTTGGAGGTCGCTGCGCCGCCCGGAGGTGGCACAACGACACCCCTGGAGGGCCCCACGCCGCCTGCGGGGGGCCCAACTCCATCTTTGGATCTGGCGACGTGCAGCCGGTCCTCTGGCGCGTGAACGACGCCGCCGCCAGCTCGATCGCTGTGGCGATCTTTGGTGCTCGCGACCGCGGCCCGGGTCTGTCCGCGATCGGCCCATCGTCACTTCAAGACCGACACGGGCCGTTCGGCTCCCATCAAGCCGATCGCCATTGCCGTGTTCTTATTAGGAGCCATGGCGACGAAGAACTGCTAGGCTAACTACTAGATCAGATTCTCACAATTGCGCCCCCTACCTGGCACGCCAAAGATGTCGGTGTGGAACGACACCTATGGGATCACAAGAATACCTACTGCGGTTTTCGAGGCGCGGGGTTGCAAGAAGAGCAGGATCAGTAGTCAGCACAAGGATCGTTTACCCAGGTTCGGGCCGCGAGGATGCGTAAAACCCTAGTCCTGCTTTGGTGGGTGTATTTCAGAGAGTTCTTGAGCTCTCGAACTAGTTGTGGTGAGTGCGTGGTTCGAAAGAGCCGAATCCCTCTCCAGTATGCCATGGGAAGGGGCTGCCACAGTGGCATACAGGAGGTGGAAAGGCATACAGTATTGTGAGCTTATCGCTCGTACTATAGGACAAGACGCATTTAATATGTAGCTGAGGTGTCCCCTAGCTTTATCGGGGATGGAGGCAAGGCCCGTGCCGTCCATCGCTGCTCACTACAAAAAAAGACACATCCGTGACATTTTGGGCCGAACGAATTTTTTTCCAGTCATACATATGACACTTCTATGACGATAATTGTGACAAAACCCCGTATCATCATATATGTGGTGGGCTCCTACTTCTATGACAAAAAATCATGACAGAAAATAGGCTTTTCGTCCTGGGCGGGCCGGAGACGCAGCTGCATGACATTCTTTGGGCCGTCCATGACGGAAAAAACCGTGGTAGAAGCGAGGGCGAGGAAAATTTTGGGGAGTTCCTGGTTACGGTGGGAGGTCGGGGGCTGCGCGATGCGCTGCTTTCTCGTGACACGACGCTGCGTGTGTGTGCGAGGCGTATTCTAATCGAACCCGAAGCGAGGCGTTGGGCTCTAATCGAACCCGGCGATTGCACTACAGCTATGCGCCATCGAACCCGAGTGATCGATCAATGGCTGTTAATCGAACCCGATCGGCGATTCTTCGCCATCGCTGCTAATCAAGCCGATCAATGTTGCCTCACGGGATGAGCAAAGGAGCGTTGTGGGGGGGGGTTGGATTAACAGTGAGCGGTGGCGTTGCCTCTGGATGAACAGGATCCCGTGGTGGGGTGGAGGGCTGGATGAACAGTAGACGGTGGAGGGGGTGCCCGTGGAGGGGTGGATGAACAGGACCCCGTGGTGTGTAGGGCTGGATGAACAGTAGACGGTGGAGGGGTGCCCGTGGAGGGATGGTTGAACAGGAGCCCGTGGTGTGGAGGGCTGGATGAACAGTAGATGGTGGAGGGGTGGTTGAACAGTAGCTGGTGGAGTAGCGCGCGGTAGAGGCTGGATGAACAGGAGCCCGTGGAGGCTGGAGGAGGATGACCATAGCCCGTGGAGGCTGGAGGAGGTCGATGGTGGAGATGAACAGTATCCCGTGGAGTCCCGTTTTGCGGTACGCCACACCCCTCCCGATGAACAGGACCCCCGTTTCGACCGTAGGAGGTCCGTTTCGTCCGCTTTTGCGCACGCTACACCTCCCGATCAACAGGACCCCCGTTTCGACCGTAGGAGGTTTGTTTCGTCCATTTTGCAGTACGCCACACCCCTCCCGATCAACAGGACCCCTGTTTTGACCGTAGGAGGTCAGTTTCCTCCGTTTGGCGGTACACCACACCCCTCCTGATCAACAATACCCCCGTTTCGACCGTATGAGGTCCGTTCCCTCCGTTTTGCGGTACGCCACACCCCTCCCGATCAACAGGACCCCGTTCCGAACGTAGGAGGTCCGTCTCCTCCGTTGTGCGGTACGCCAGGCCTCGTTTCCATCGCCTGTTCCGTTCCAAGCCCTCCCGATGAACACAACCACGCATTCCATTCCGACCCAGCCGGTTGGCTCCCACACGTTCCGTTGCCTCCCGATGAACACGACGCATTCCGTTGCCTCACCATGAACACGACGATGACGTTGTTTCTCCGTTCCGACCCAGCCATGTACACGAGCCCTCGTCGTACGTATGCATGAGTAGGCGTTCGAGACCCCGCTCGTATGTACACATACGTGGCCATATTTTCTTTATTGCACCCTGGCGCCAGACGTACATGTACATGCTACGCAGCGCTTCTACTACGGCGTATGCGGCGCCTCTACATCCACGGTATATATTTACGCATTACGTTCGCGACCAGAATGACAACGCTACATACGCTTCGACCAGGTGGGTCCCGACTGTCAGGCACTTCCTTGTGTGCGAAGATGTAGCTGGTGGGTCCCAGCAGTCAGGGGGACAAATCGTTTTTTTTCGGACGCACTTCCTTGTGTGCGAAGATGTAGCTGGTGGGTCCGAGCAGTCAGGGGGGCGAATCGTTTTTTTTGCCCGGACGAACTTCCTTGCGTGCGAAGATGTAGCTGGTGGGTCCCAGCGATCGGGGAAATGTTTTTCGCGAACACGGTGGCCCGTCCGGTGGGTCCCATTGTCGGTGGAGGAATCATTATTTTGCGCATAATAAGGAGGCACTTCCTTGCTGCGGCCATGGACCCAAATTGTCGGCCTCTCCACGTACAGTCCACATCCGATGGAAGTCGTTCCTTGACCACGTTGACCACGCCGCGCCGAGAGCACCATGGCAGTGGACGACGGCGAGGACTAGGAAGGGGACGACTCGGAGCTGGGGAAGACGCAGCAGTTGATGCCCACGCGAAGAGGAGTACGAGGGTTCACTGGTTCGGCTGCGGTGTGAGGCTGCTGTCGCCGTAGAATAACAGGGGGTGTGGGTGAGTAGAGGGATGGCACGGCCGGTGGGAGTAGTAGGGAGCGGTGAGGCCTCAAGGCATCACAGCCAACCCACGGGAGGCAGGAGCACGCTGCACGACGGGCGCTGGTTTGGGCGGCTGGAGCAAGAAGACCAGAGGTTGAAGAAGCACTACGACCGTTGGATGAACATCGTACGGTAACAGGAGCTAGAATCGTTCATATTGACTAAGTTGACAAAGCCCTCCATCCCCGTCAACTTGGTAGGCCCACAAGTCAGCCTCCCACTATGGTGGGTTCCAGCTGGCAGGGGGAGTATTCATTTTTTTGTGTGTAATAAGGAGGCACTTCCTTGCGTACGAAGATAGCTGGTGGGTCCGACATGTCAGCAGGGGGCATGTTATTTTCGTGAAATACAGAGGCCCTTCCGGTGGGTCCCATATGTCAGGTGGAGGAATCATTATTTTGCGCGTAATAAGGAGGCATTTCCTTGTGTGCGCCCGTGGACCCAGCTGTCAGCCTCTCTATGCACAGTCTACTTCCGATGGTGTCGTTCGTTGACCATGTTGACCACGCCGCGCGGAGCGCATCCAAGGTGGTGGACGACGACGAGGCTCGGGACAGCAACGAGCCAGAGATGGGAAGACGCGGGAGTAGAGTCGCAGACGGAGAGGTGTACGAGGGTTAACTGTTTCTAGTGCGGTGTGGTTCGGCAGTCTGTGGAGAAGAACAGGAGGTGTGGAGGGGTGGAGGGATGGCCTGGTCAACGTTGGAGTAGCGCTTCATAGCGAAGCGTGCTAAGCAGAGCTGCTAGCAGCAGGAGGGTGGGAGGTGGCCCGGCGGCGCTGGAGGAAGAAGACGAGAGATTGAAGATGGATGCTGGTCGTTAGATGTAAATCCAACGGCTAACATGTCAGAATCATTTGTTGACTAAATTAACAATTACTTGCGTTGGCTTCGACCTATTGGCCCACATTTCAGCCTCCAAAAATGTGGCACGTATTCAACCCATTTTTTCAGAATTTACAATCTTTTTTTGCGCGGTAGAATTTATAGTCAATTTGATCTTTTTTTTGAATTACAGCCATTAGCTGGGCTGGGTGAACAAATAATGTAGCGTCCATGCGGCCCATTTATTTTATTTCCTAAAAAATTACAGGCCATTTGCACTTTCTCGAAATACACGATTTTGCTGGGTTGGGCCAGCAATGTTATCAAAAAATAAAAAGGGGCTGGGCATTTTGTTATAAATATATTTAAATAATAAGTGATATTATCACATTCGTCCTCAAATCTTACCAAGCTTTTGTACACAATCACTAGGATTTTCGTGCCAAAACAATCCAGGATTTTATTTGTTAAGAAATTATTTATATAAGTTAATAAGATGTGGGATATTGTTTTCTTACATATGTAAGTATCTGTTAAATATATGATGACAATAAAATAATATATAATAACATATAAAATAATTTAAATATATATAATATAGTTAGAAGGGAAACATAAGTTGGACTGGCGTTCCTATTCTTATATAGAAAAATAGAAACAGACCTCTGCTTTTCTTCAAAAAAATACATAAATTGGGCTGCCAAAAATAAAACCTCGGATGGGAGGTCCATAGGCCGGTCGATACATGACGACCCTAAGAAAATACAAACAGGCCTATGGACCTCCCATCCGAGGTCGTGGGTTGCGCATGTTAAAAATGAAAGCCTAGACGGGGCAGCCCAAAACCACATCCAACACTTGCCAAAACTTTGTCCCCCATTTTCTCTGTGTTTCGCACACTCGACATTGTGTGGGCATTCTGACTGTGCATCATATGAATATGTGCTATGCATGAATGTTGATCAGCATGATGTTAACTGGCTGGTAGTTCCATTTTCGACCATGAATAAAACTTCCAACATGATGTTAACCCTGTTTGAAGAGGTTGTGTTAATATAAATGCTCGCCTTCGAAAGTTGCGATTTCTTATCTCGAAATCGAACTTGCGCTTTCTTATCTGAAACTGAAACTTGTTGTTTCTTCTCCGAGAATCACATTATGCACTTTTATACTCCTATGAAACTACATTTTTTTAAGTGCTAAAAATAGATCTCTAGAATTCATAAAATACTTCATATGGTCAATACTACAAATCTGAAATTCAAAAGACATTCATATATGAAAGTACTCTCAAAATACACAACACAAAACACAATTTACAACCTGCAAATAATGACAACCCTAAGCTCCTCCTGACAATTCACAACCTGCCCGACTATTGGGCTGGGGGGCAGCCCCCTCTTATTCCTTGGCGGCAGACAGCCGCCCCGTGAGACGATGTGAACGGCAAGGGAGACGATGGCGAGGAAGCATCGTCGGGCCAACTGCTTTTCTCCTCTTGTAGTTGGGTTCGGTCAACGAAGACTCCACCGGCTTGCTCTGGCAGGACACCCTCACAAACGACGCCCTGTCGATGCTCGATCCTTCAATCTCTGGTGGATGCTCCATCTGGGATCGATACTCCCACCACCGCTCCCTCACGATCGGATTCAGTGAATCTGTTTGCTCCATGGCCCAGAGGAGCAGATCTATGTACTCCGGCGCAACTCCCTCTAGGAGTATCGCCGCCTTTTCGCTCGGTTGGAGATATTTGGCCATGGATGTCGCCGTCGCCGCTAGTTGGTCCTTGTTGTCAAACCAAGACTGTATCTCCAACATCCTAGATAGCTTCACAGGGTCGCCGTCTGCGATCCTCACGTATCGGTTGTACTCCTCCATCGATCTACTTCTCCACAGCACCTTCACTCGCCGGGGGTGGTTTTTGAATGGAAGAGGAGAGGAGCAGCGCTGGTTTTGGATAAGAATGGGAGAGGAGCGACGCTGGTTTTGGACTGGAACAGGAGAGGAGGGGCGGTGGTTTTGAAATGGAAGAGGAGAGGAGCGGCGCTGCATTTAGATTGGAACAGGAGAGGAGCGGCGGTGGTTTAAGAGGAGAAGAGCGGAAGAGCGGCACTGGTCTTGGAAGTATTTTTTTGTTGTTTTGTGTATTTTGGGTCAAAGTTTGACCACGTACTGTATTTGACAAGCAAAATGTGATTGCATGTCACCAAAAATTGTATCTTTTGGTTCGTATCTGAATGTACTTTCAAATTCTATTATTTTTGCAACGTATAACATATATTTTATGTGCGAAAATCATGGTCAATTATGACCCAGAATAAAAGGGATACTAGTTAATGTGGGGTCACTTTCTTAATTGAAGGGTAAATTGATTTTGATTTTGATCCAGTCACAGCGCGCCGTCCAATCCTAAATCGCTGCCGCACGCTCCTCTCACTCTTATCCATTGCAAAAACACCTCCTCTCCTCTCCATCATCTCCATTCCAGAACCACCGTATCGCCTCTCCCTCTTCTAATCTTCTCCATTACAAAACCACCTCCTCTCCTCTCCATCCTCTCCATTCCAAAACCACCATCTCGCCTCTCCCTCTTCTGATCTTCTCCATTGCAAAACCACCTCCTCTCCTCTCCATCATCTCCATTCCAAAACCACTGTCTCGCCTCTTCCCCTTCTCTATTGCAAGACCACCGTCTCTCCTCCCATCTTCCAAAGCTAGCACTGGACCACTCAGAAGGACATCTATGGAGAGGATGCAGCAGTGAATCAGCCAGATCGCCGGCGGCGACCAGGCAAAGTTAGCCAGGTTGAAGGAGCTCCTTAGTTGGTTTGACAATGAGTGGGAGATTTCGAAGACGGTGCGGGCCATGTGGCAATGTATGCGAAAGAGCGAGACGGCGGCGATGAGGGTGGCGATGTACATGTACTCCTCGATAGCAGTCACGCGCAGTCCTCCGAGTTCATCGAGTATCTCCTCTGGGCGATGGAGCAGACAGATTCGCCCGAGGCGACATTCAGGTGGAGGTGGTGGGCGTACAGGTGGAAGGTCGAGCACCCAGAGGATAACGAATCGATCGAGTATGGTGTGTCGTTCGTGAGGGTGCAGAGCCAGCCGGAGCCACTGGAGTATTCGTTCTCCCACCGCAAGAGGCCGGATGACGCGACGTCGCTTCCCCGTTGTTCTCCACGGTTCCCTCGACGCTCACCTCGTTTCAACGGAGGTGGTAGGGTTTAAGGTAAGCTTCGCACTGACCTAATCTTCCACCTGCTCATGCTTACAATCAGTGTGACAGCTAATGAAAATCATGCTTTCAATCAGTCTCCGAGTACTACGCCAATCACCCTAGAATAGTTCTGGACCTTTGGGTCAAAGTTGCGACACACTGTACAAATAAAGAAAAATAGATTGGTGCTTCTTTCAGAAAAGAGTACTCCCTAGAAAACTGCCAATATAAGCTACTAGTATTTGGTTAGATGATTTGCTGCCGAGAAAGATCCGTCCCACGAGAGCGCCACACATCCCAATCGGTGGTGGTGGATGCCAATGCGTGCATGCAGCATGGTTGGTGTCGGCAATTTTACTTGGCACACCTCGCACTCTGCATATATGCCGGTTCCATACGTACATTTGTGCAGTTCCACCAAAATGCAAATTGAATAACCCTGTTTGCACGAGATAATGAAAAAGTGTTATTACATTATAGTGGCACTAGTTGATGAAACACACAAAATAAATAGAAGAAAATATTGCGATACTATCATAGTATGCCATGTCATGAGGGCGAGATGGGCCCCGCTGACGCCTCATACTGCACGCCTCATCTTGGACATCGTCCCAAGTCTCCCAGATACACCTTACGCGTTGATGAACATCGGTGTACAGCGGTAGTACAAGGAGGTTCCTTGAGACATTCAAATCTCTATTTTGTTCATATCAACTAAAATTAAGCACCCATGTTTGCATCAACGCTTAAACATTAACAATGGGACTAGTTGATGAAACATACATTAACAAAGAGAAGCACTTTCTTTATCTACATTGGAAATGAAATGATAGAGATGACACTCGCTCTATTTTAACTGTATTATTACTTCATTTTATCAGTGACACTAGGGTCGAGCAGGTGGCAAACGAGGTGTATCGTGCGTCGCAAGGATGGAGGCTTAGACTGGGATGCTGAAGCTGGATCTTTCAGTCACCAACATGGATGATTCAATTCATGGGACCTTTTGGTGTAGTTCACCTAAAATGAAGCAATGTCCCGTGAGCTAGCAGCTTCTTCTTCAATTATTTTTTTAAGAAAAGGGCTCCAGCCCTGGTTCCATTTCCATCAGAAAACGAAACCCACAGAGCTTCTTCTTCATTAGTTGCAATAAAATTGAGCAACATCAAGGTTGATTATGAAGCTCCTGGAATGCTCAACTATAATTTGGATATCATTTGTGCAGTTAAACTAAGATCGAGCGTGAAATGTATATCTCTGTTTGCACAAAAAAGGTGGAAAGGAGGGTGACTAAAAAGTGATGAAACATGCATCAAATGAAAAGAAGCATGTTCCTTATCTGAATGGCAATCCTACAAGGACAGTAGAAATTTCTAAAGCATTGGCATTGCTAGATATTAGTGTGGGCATTAGGGTTAACTATGACAACCGTTAAATATGACATTACTTTGGGCACGGGAGAGTAGGCGGACCAGATGTTGCATTTCTAACGAAAAGAACCAACTTATCTTAATGGGAAATTTTAGCAGGACATGTAAAGAAGTGCCATTGATTCATATTACTGGAGGCATTACATTGAAAACAACATTGGTTTAACGTGTCCTTACTTTTAACAGAGACTGCTACATTTTACCAGTGGCATTACATAAGAGTGGCACGGGGCAACAAACATCAGAACAGGATATCTGGGTTGGTCCCATTTTTGTTCGGTATAGCCACCTTATAATGTGTGAGGCTGGCAAATCTAGTGCTGGACTTACTCTGTTGACTTGTCCCCCAGTCCCCACTTTCTTTACTATTTCAACCAATAGATCGGGTTTATATTGAGTTTGTACTGCGTTTCCCTTTATTTCCCTATTAGACCTAGAGACCAGTTCGATAGCCAGTCTCTCCTACTTTTCGCCCCCATTATTTCCTCTTTCGGCCAAGTCCTAGATTCAGGTAACAAATCCTCCCCCACCCCCACCCCCTTTCTTCCTTGTTTGAACCAAGTAGTACTAGATTCGAGTGCATGAACTAGTTTTACCTCTTAAACGTAAAACAAATTAGCTGGTTTTTGAACAGCCGATCGGTCCTATCTACGAGGGGGCCTGAGAAATAGTAAAAGATACAAATGCAGTGACGTCAGGAGCTCGGGAAGTAGAGCAAGGCCGGCTTCGAAGGAAGTTATACCTGATGGTCGCCGGGATGTCGCTAGGTGGGCGGTGGGAGGCCGGATCTGCCCACACTACGGGAGCGGAGAAGAAGGGGTCGGAGGCCCTCCCTCGCCAGCGGTGCTTGGGAGATAACGGCAAGGCAGGCTGATCAGGACGCGCCCAGCAGTGGGTAAGAGCCGTCGCCGAGGACGACCGTGTGAACGTTGCACCTTCTCACATTCCTCATGGAGAGGATCCGCTGGATCTGTGACCAGCGGTGAGTAGAGAGAGAGAGGCCACCGCTTGTCGTGTTTAGATCCGGAGAGGCCGAGACAAGGTGAAGAGAGCAACACTAGCAAGCGCGGAGGCTCCTGCCTATATAGTGGAGTAGTACTAGTTTTATTTTGTCCACCGGAGCCGGCTTGACCTCGTCAATGACCGTCGAGAAGTCTTCATGCACGTGGCCCGGAGGCGCAGTTGTCGTCATTTTGATCTGAAGCGCCGGATTATAACATATAACACAAAAAAATGCCACATGACAAGAAATCATAACCTCACTGCCCAAAGGAGACAACATGAATCCCGACGGACAAACTAGACGAGGAAAAAAGCTCAAATTAAAGATAAACTCGTAGAAAAGGGGTCCGTTGATAGATGACCTAATTAACATAGCCGGCTTGACCTAGATGGCAGCCGAGTAGTCACTGTTCGTGCATGTGCCCCCAATGACTAGCCCAACTCAGTTGTCATTTGTTTAACCTCACGTGATCCGAAGCACATGACACCTAATTTTGCGAGATGACAAGAAACCTTTTTTAGACTTCTCACCACAAGCGCAGCCATGTACAACACAGCTCGCACGATATGTAGACGATAGCCAATCCAGGGCATGTGCTGGAGTCTGGTCACATGCATGGACGAACTGATCTTTCGTGTCTTGCAGGGATCGTCCAGGCACCAACGTAGTACAACACTTCTCTAGTACTACGCTCGTCTCCCTCTTCTATTAAGTCACCTGACTTGCGGGGCCGGTGAGTGTGCCTATGGTTGGTTCTCAATTGCCGTCCCACATGTGTGTGCAAATGCAATATGACGCGCGTTCCATTCGGAGAGCAGCGTGCCAGACCGACCGACCGTCTGGGGTGCGACGCGAACGCAACGGGCGTGATGTATACTCCGTACATGTGTACCGCCATTTTCTAGACGCTTTGCTCCATGGCGCGGGCGCAATACATGGATACAAAATTAGTATGATGTATACTATTTAAAAGTCGAGGGCGGGGCTTTTCCTGCGCGGTAGGTGGCGGGGCAGTTCCGCCTAGTCGGTTCGACAGAGACGCGAGAAGACGAGGGAGTAGGCTGCTGCAAACGTAGGGCTGTGTGATTTGACAATGAGTTACTGCTGGACAGGTGGGGCCCCATGATTTGGCTTGCCATTATCATTTGAACTACGGCGTTACGACCGGCGTGAGTTTCCCGATTCGCGATCACCTCCATACAGGTGCCTCTCCCAATGCTCCACCATGTAGTAGAGGCTGGCTCTTGCATGAGAGCCCACTTCTCCACTTTTTCCTTACCTCTCTTTCCTCCACATATGCAAAAATGCCATGTAAAGCGCACTATTGTACTTACTTTTACTTGCTCTTACAGGTGCTTAAGCTTGCCGAGATAGGCATAAAGTCTGATGCGACAAGTTAATCAAGAAGAGAGAGACTAGTTTGGTGACCCAAGGAAGAAGCGGTGCTAAGTGCGTGTACCTAGGTGAAAAGACAATTTTGAGTCTATAGCTAATTAAATGAAGCAAACTTAGCAACACCATTTCATTGGAAGAGGTCAATCCTTGGCAAATGCAATAAATACTAGTACTCCCTGTGTCCCATAATATAAGAACGTTTTTGGCACTACACTTGTGTCAAAAACGTTCTTATATTATGGGACGGAGGGAGTACTGAAAGTGCAACTATCCCTAGGTGGTTTTGGTAATTCATAACAACATATAGCTCATTGAGCTAATGCTATTCCAAGACAAATATTTCAGGAAAGCTCAATGAATGGCATGACATGGATGATGAAAGTGGATCCTCAAAATATCAAGGACAAAGGATTGGCTCAAGCTCAAAAGCTCAAGACTCTACATTTTACATTTTAGTGATCCAAGATCACATTGAGTCTATAGGAAAAGCCAATACTATCAAGGAGGGATGAGGTGTTGCTTAATGAGCCTTTTGCTTCATGTGCTTAATGATATGCTCCAAAACCCTCCACTACTTTCTCACATCCACATATGACCTAAACCTAAAGTCAAACTCGGCCCTTCCGATTCTTTCTATCCGGCGCCACCGAGTTCAGATGTCATAGCCACTTCCAAAAACCCTAGGCAAATCAGTCTCACCGATAGGGATCTCGGTCTCATCGAGATGGGATTGTAATCTCTCTGTTTCCCTTCGTAACGTTTCGGTCTAACCGAAGTGAGCGATCGGTCCCACCGAGATTACAATGTAAACTCTCTGTTTCCCTTTCGTAACTTTTCGGTCTCACCGAAAGAGCAAATCGGTCCCACCAAATTTACCTGACCAACTCTTTAGTTAGCTAATTACCAAATTCGGTCTCACCGAGTTTGTGTAATCGGTCTTACCGAGATTACGTTATGCCCTAACCCTAACCATATCGGTCCTACCGAGTTGCATGTCTGTCCCACCGAAAACCCTAACGGTCACTAGGTTTACTAAATCGGTCCAACCGAGTTTGGTGATTCGGTCCCACCGAGTTTGGTAAATTGTGTGTAACGGTTAGATTTTGTGTGGAGGCTATATATACCCCTCCACCTCCTATTAATTCGTGGAGAGAGCCATCAGAACAAACCTACACTTCCAACTTACCAGTTCTGAGAGAGAACACCCTACTCATGTGTTGAGGCCAAGATATTTCATTCCAAGCATATGAATCTTGATCTCTAGCCTTCCCCAAGTTGCTTTCCACTCAAATCTTCTTTCCACCAAATCCAAATCCTGTGAGAGAGAGTTGAGTGTTGGGGAGACTATCATTTGAAGCACAAGAGCAAGGAGTTCATCATCAACACACCATTTGTTACTTCTTGGAGAGTGGTGTCTCCTAGATTGGCTAGGTGTCACTTGGGAGCCTCCGACAAGATTGTGGAGTTGAACCAAGGAGTTTGTAAGGGCAAGGAGGTCGTCTACTTCGTGACGATCTACCGCTAGTGAGGCAAGTCCTTCGTGGGCAACGACCATGGTGGGATAGACAAGGTTGCTTCTTCGTGGACCCTTCGTGGGTGGAGCCCTCCGTGGACTCGCGCAACCATTACCCTTCGTGGGTTGAAGTCTCCATCAACGTGGAGGTACGATAGCACCACCTATCGAAACCACGACAAAAACAATCGTGTCTCCAATTGCATTTGAATCCTCTAAACCCTTCCCTTTACATTCTTGCAAGTTGCATGCTTTATTTTCTGCTGCCTATATACTCTTTGCATGCTTGCTTGAATTGCGTGAAGATTGCTTGACTAGCTTAAAGATAGCTAAAATCTGCCAAAGTCTAAAATTGGGAAAAGGTTAAGTTTTTAATTGGTCAAGTAGTCTAATCACCCCCCCTCTACACATACTTCAAGGTCCTACAAGTGGTATCAGAGCCTTGGTCTCCATTTGCTTTGATTTCCATAGTTGTTGGTGGTCATAGCCTTGGTTTAACAACCTAGGAGAGTATGGCGTCTAGTGAGGGAAATCATCACCGTAGAGGTCCTTACTTTGATGGCACTAATTTTGCTAGTTGGAATCATAAGATGAAAATGCATATTCTCGGACATAACCCCGCCGTTTGGGCTATTGTGTGTATTGGCTTGCAAGGTGAATTCTTTGATGGGAGAGAACGAACCGTGAAGCTAGTGCAGAAGAGTTGAAGATGTTGCAATACAACGCTCAAGCTTGTGATATCCTCTTCAATGGATTGTGCCCCGAAGAATTCAACAAAATCAGTCGTCTTGAGAATGCAAAGGAAATTTGGGGTACTTTGATTGATATGCATGAAGGTACCGACTCCGTCAAGGAATCCAAGTTGGATGTGCTCCAAAGTTAGCTTGACAAGTTCAAAATGAAGGATGCTGAAGGTGTCACGGAAATGTACTCCAGGCTTGCTCTTATCACAAATGAGATTGTCGGCTTAGGAAGTGAAGAGATGACCGACAGATTCATCATCAAGAAGATCCTAAGAGCATTGGATGGAAAATATGATACCGTGTGCACATTGATCCAAATGATGCCAAATTACAAAGATCTCAAGCCAACGGAAGT
Source organism: Aegilops bicornis (assembly GCA_021605145.1). Taxonomy (NCBI): domain Eukaryota; kingdom Viridiplantae; phylum Streptophyta; class Magnoliopsida; order Poales; family Poaceae; genus Aegilops; species Aegilops bicornis. The sequence continues at coordinate 437,095,778 of CM038672.1, read as the reverse complement.
CATTGGAAAAATTGTTGCTCATGAGATGTCACTCAAGGATAAGGAGGAACTTCACAACAAGTCAAGTGGTGCTTACAAAGCCTCATGTGAAGCCCCGCATCATCAAGTGAGAAACAAACCTTCAATGAAGAATTGAGCTTAATGGTGAAGAACTTCAACAAATTCTACAAGAGTAGAAGCAAAGAAAGAAGCTCCAAGTCAAGGTCCTACAATGAAAAAGATCTTCTAGTCGAGAGCTTAATTGCTACAATTGTGGGAGACCCGGACACTATTCCAATGAGTGTACGGCACCCTACAAAAGAAGAGAAGATTCTCCTAAGAGAAGAAGTAGAAGAGAAGAATCACCACCAAGAGAGAGAAGGAGTAGAGATGATCGTTCTGAACGAAGATCCTCACGGAGAAGCAAGGATTCGGAAAGGAAGGACAAGTCATCAAAGAGCTACACAAAAAGAAGACATCAAGCTCATGTTGGTGAATGGGTATCCGGCTCCGACTCTGACAATCACTTCGGGAGAAGCTATCACTCCGACTCCGAACACACTCAAGATGAAGGTGTTGCCGGTTTAGCACTTGTGTCAACCAACTCCTACGACATATTTGAATCACCAAATGAAGGAATTGGAAGATGCTTCATGGCCAAAGGTCATAAGGTAACACACCCCGAGTATGTTGATTTTAATAGTGATGAAGATGACTTTCTAGGTGATGATGATTTACTTGTTGACAACTCTAGTGATGAATACTATGACGAAACGTCAATTAATCACGCTAATCAAGATGAAACGAATGACAATGATAAGGAGAAAATTGAGCGTCTAACTAAAGAACTAAACACTCTTAAGTTAGCTCATGAAACTATCTTCGAAGATCATCGAGAACTTTTAAGGGCTCATGAAAAGTTATGCTTTGAAAAGCTCAATCTTGAGCAAGAGCATGAGTTCCTAAAAGCGATCAATGATGATCTTCGTAAGAAAATTTCTTCTTACATTGCCAAGCGTTTACTCTTATCTACTTACATGCCTCAAGTCAAGTCTAGTAACAAGAACAAGAAAGATTCTTCTTCTAGTAGTAACAATAACAATGCTAAACCCAATATTGTTGCTTCTAGTAGTTCTCTTGATTCCACTAATGATTCTCTTAGCCAAGTTACTCTTGAGCAAGAAAACAACTTATTGAAGGGAATTATAGAGAAAGGTGTATATAAGAGCCTTGCCGGGAGTAAGCAATTTGAGGAAATTGTACGCAAGCAAGGAAGGCACCGGAAGAATCAAGGTGTTGGTTTTGAACAAAAGTTCAATACCAATGGAGTTGAGTGGGAAGAAGATCAATACCCCAAGACGAAGTTTGTTCCTCAACAAGAGAAGTATGGTCCTACTTACTTCAAGGGAACACAAGCACAAGATGATCTTCCACCACAAGACCACAAGAACAAAGGCAAGGACAAGCTTCAAGAAGAGATTGATGCATTTGAAGAAGCACCTAAGGCCTTGGTCAAGTGGGTTCCCAAGACTACGTCAAGTTCTACTTCATCAAGCACAACTACTACACCAAGGATTCCCATCAAGATGATGTGGATCGAAGAAGAAGAACTAGAGAGTTCTTGAGGGTGACTCCGCCAACATTTTTCACTCATATCATTATGGCAAGGACAAGTGCAATCAACTTCCATATCTTGCACTAGTTCAAGGAGTCACAAACCCTCATGTTGGTAAGGCAAGGGACAAGGTAACCAAATGTTTTCATGGACATCATTTTGTGTGTGCATCACTCTATGTCTATGGATATTCTTGTTTGTTCCTTGTGGGACTAACCTGTGTAGGTATTGAAAGTGCAACTCACTCCAAAGGATTGCTCCAAAAGATCTACATCAACATTGAGCATCCACATCTTCAACACCTACATGAAGTCATCATCGACAACCCAAGGTTAGTTTATCCCTCTTAGGGGGGATCTCACATCTAGGGGGAGCTTAACTCTAAGAATTGAGTCAAAGAAACTCTAATGATGTGAACACATAAATGCTTTATGTAAAAGTGGTAACCCCACTTGAGCTTAAACGATGAGTATGACCTATGATCAAATGTTCTCATTTGACTCCTAAGTCAATATACTCATATATAGATGACCTAGTCATCGCCTATTGTTTGATAGATGCTAGAATTGGTTGTGCATGCTTTGTCACATATTTCATTTGTCAATTTATTGTGTGAGCATGTTGGTTGCATATTTTACTCATTCGAGGACATCCACTTGTTGTTTTGATTGGTTGGTTTCTTTTTCTTTGGCCAAGTGGATGGACAAGAATGCCTAAGAACCTTCTCTTGCTATCTATGCTTTTCTCGTCTCAAACTCTATTCATGCTACATCACAAAATTTGATCAAGTCAGATTCGAACCACTCTGTGTGAGGAGCACTCGGAGTTCCCGATTCGTCATAGACTTAAACTTCCAAAACTTCTTTGTGATTTTCGGTCTGACCGATTCCTCCATTTCGGTCATACCGAGATTACTAAGTCGATCTAGGTTTTCAATCTCGGTGCAACCGATTTTAACTTCTCGGTCACACCGAGTTATTGTAACTGTTAACAGTTATGCATCTCGGTGCCACCGAGTTGTTCAACTCGGTCACACCGACAGTGTCCGGCTATATATACACACGGGCAAAATTTTGGAAAACTTCCTCCAAAACTCCTCGCTCACAAGATAGCTCGCTTCGCCTACCAGGTCTCACGGACCATCGACTTCGCCATGACCGCCTCCTGTCCCTGGTCTCCGTCGCCGTCAACGGAATTCTCCTCCGCCGTTGCCGCCATAGCGAGTTCGCCGCCGAACTAGGGTATGAACTCGATCACTGTGCTATCCTCGTCCAATTCTTAGCACATTGTGTTCGTAATGCATCTTGCCACGATTGAAACACTTCTATCCAGTCAAAACAATCCTTAGAATAGGTATGATTCGAAAATTTAGGGTTAGGTTTCCGCCGAAACCATCTCGGACCCACCGAGTTGAAAAACTTGGTCCCACCGATTTGGCTAACGCCATTGCACTAGTAAGTCTCGGTCTGAACGAGAATTACAAATCGTCTCGACCGATTTTAGAACTTTGTGAAACCCTAGCAGTCTTGGTGCCACCGAACTGTGACTCGGTCTGACCGAGTTCACTAGTTTAGGTTCCAAAACTGCTTCGGTATCACCGAGTTTAAAAATCGGTATATCCGAAATGCTTTCTGTGGAAAACTAAAACTAAGTTTTTTGAATCATTATTTTGCAAAAATCTCTGCATTTTGTGATGCTCATCCAATCTACCTCATCCATAACTATTCACATGGTCAGCAGACAGTGTGAGCAGCATGTCAGACCAAAGTGACAGCCGGAACAGGTCAGAAGAGCAGATTCACATGAGTGAGGGCACTAGTCCCTCTAGCAGCTCAGATGAGGGGAGCAGAAGCACTCCCAGCAATTTGCCCAAGGCTGCCACAAGGACAAGGAAGAAGAAGACCTCAGAGTCTGAGGATGAGGATTATGTGGCAGCTGAGGATGAGGCCAGTTCCAAGAAGAAAGTGCTCAAGAAGGAGTACAGCTCGACAGCAGTTAAGCCTGGAATGAAGATCAAAAGGCCAGCAGGTAGACAACCAATGTCCAAAGCCAGAGTCTCCACTCAAGCTTCTTTGGAATCCCAACCCAAAGAACCTGCTGCTGCTGAAGGAAAGAAGAGGAAGGAAAGGGTCAAGAAGACCATGGACAGAGTGATTGGGAAGCCTTCTATGATGGAGGAAGAGGAAGAAGAAGAGGTTGCTGAGCCTGCACCCAAGGCACAAAATCTGATGGGTGATGCCATAAAGTCAGGGGCTGCAACTTCAAAGCCCAAAGTTGCCCCCAAGCCCAAGAGTGCACCAAAGAGGAATACCAGGAGTATACCAGCAGCTGAGAAGAACAATGCTCCAATGCACGAGGTTGATCTTTGAGGAAGATGAAGAAGGGCAGGTCCTAAGGAAGCTCAAGCCCAAGATTCCAGACCACAATGATGCTCATCCTGTGGCTGAGAACATGAAGATCATGAGAGATCAAGGGTTGAGGCTATGGAGAGAGTCAGATCCATATGCCACCAGGAGAAGGACTGATGTAGATTGCAGGTTCCACACCAAGGAGCAGCAGGACTTCTATGAGACCATCTTATTGGATAAGAAGCCCATAGTTTGTGATATGAGGTGGGTCGACTGGACCTACATTCAGGAGAATGAAGAACACTATCCTGGAGTGTATGACAGCTTCAGTGCTTGTGGAGTTGCAGATTTTGTTGGGCAAAAGCTCACAAATTGGAATGATGAGCTCATAATGCAATTCTACTCCACAGCACATTTCTATCCAGATGGCAGGATAGTTTGGATGTCAGAAGGAACGAGATACCAGTCAACCATAGAGGAATGGGCAAGTCTAATCAATGCCCCCAAGGAGAGTGAAGATGACTTGGACATTTATGCCAAGAAGAAGATGGGACACAACTCAATGTCCCAGATGTACAAGGAGATACCTGATGATGCACTTGAGTCTTTCAAGTTTGGATCAGTTCATTTTCTTCTGTCAGGGCTGCCTACGATCAACCGGATCCTGAGGCACACTATTTTGCCCAAATCAGGTGATCACAACATGATCAGAGGGCATGCAATCAATTTGCTTCACATTTTTGATGTGCCTCAGAAATTCAAAGTCATGAGCCTCATAGTTGAAACTATCAAGAGGACAAAGCAGACTGTAAGAGGAGGCGTGGATATGCCCCATAGATTCAGGAGTTGATTAACTCAAAGATGGGCACAGGAAAGTATCTGTTGGATAAGGAACACATGGTTCTCTATCCTGACTTTGAGGACAATCAAGTTGCATGACTGAGAATGAACCATCATCTGTACAAGCGCAAGATAAGTAGGAGAAAGCAAGGAAAGAGAAGGCTGCCAAGATGCCAACTCAAGCAGAGGCATATGAATACTTTCTGAAGAACAAGCAGGAGCAGCTTGGTTACTTGATAGCATCTACTCTGTGGATTGAGAAGGGGTTGGCCACCCTAACTCAAAACCAGGAGAGCCTGGAAAGGATCATGGAACAAAAATTCTATGATCTTGATGTCAAGGTAACTGAGATTCAGTCAGTTGTGGAGCAGCTACAGGATGACATGCAGGAGAGGAAGGGCAGGACAACGACTGATGCATTTGCCAGACTGCCACGAGCTCAGAGATCAGCTGCAGAGCCAGTTCAAGACACCAGAGTCACTTCATCAGCTCCAGCTACAGCTCCAACACCACCACCTCCAGCACCAACTCCTTCAGCTCCTTCTACATCGACTGAAGCCTTCATTCTTGGAGTTCTCCAGACACCACCACCACCAGAAGACCAAGCCTGAGAGACGATATAGTCCTATGCATTTTCTAGGTACTTTTCGGTAACTTGTTGCCAAAGGGGGAGAAAAATGTATAGATCATAGGCTTCGAGAGAGAGAGAGAGAGAGAGATTTTCTTTTGTTCTCTCTTGTCTTTTTGGTTGAACTTTATTTTCTTTTTGATTGTTTGAGATACTATGCAATTACCTGTGAGACATTGATGATCATGTGTTTGATCATAAGCTACACTTATGCTCGTTATAATATTATCTTACTTATCCTTATATGATCATTCACTTTGCTTGGTGAAGAGTGCATGTATTCAATCTCTGTTATTTTGAGCGCTCCACCAAGATGTATGTGACATGGAAGAGTAACCCATGAGCTCAAATTCCTTGTGCATTTGCAGTCCAAAGCAAATCTTAATATGCACAAATTTAGGGGGAGCTCTTGCTTATCACATTCTTCTCAAAGTGACGATGTTTTTCAAATTTTATTATCATTTGTTGAAGCTTTGATCTATATGTTGTCATCAATTACCAAAAAGGGGGATATTGAAAGTGCAACTATCCCTAGGTGGTTTTGGTAATTCATAACAACATATAGCTCATTGAGCTAATGCTATTCCAAGACAAATATTTCAGGAAAGCTCAATGAATGGCATGGCATGGATGATGAAAGTGGATCCTCAAAATATCAAGGACAAAGGATTGGCTCAAGCTCAAAAGCTCAAGACTCTACATTTTACATTTTAGTGATCCAAGATCACATTGAGTCTATAGGAAAAGCCAATACTATCAAGGAGGGATGAGGTGTTGCTTAATGAGCCTTTTGCTTCATGTGCTTAATGATATGCTCCAAAACCCTCCACTACTTTCTCACATCCACATATGACCTAAACCTAAAGTCAAACTTGGCCCTACCGATTCTTTCTATCCGGCGCCACCGAGTTCAGATGGCATAGCCACTGCCACAAACCCTAGGCAAATCGGTCTCACCGATAGGGATCTCGGTCTCACCGAGATGGGATTGTAATCTCCGTTTCCCTTCGTAACGCTTCGGTCTAAGCGAAGTGAGCGATCGGTCCCACCGAGATTACAATGTAAACTCTATGTTTCCTTCGTAACTTTTCGGTCTCACCGAAAGAGCGAATCGGTCCCACCGAGTTTACACGACCAACTCTCCGGTTAGCTAATTACCAAATTCGGTCTCACCGAAGTTTGTGTAATCGGTCTCACCGAGATTACGTTATGCCCTAACCCTAACCATATCGTTCCTACCGAGTTGCATGTCGGTCCCCAATCAAAACCCTAACGGTCACAAGGTTTACTAAATCGGTCCAACCGAAGTTTGATGATTCGGTCCCACCGAGTTTGGTAAATTGTGTGTAACAGTTAGATTTTGTGTGGAGGCTAGATATACCCCTCCACCTCCTCTTCATTCGTGGAGAGAGCCATCAGAACAAACCTACACTTCCAACTTACCAGTTCTGAGAGAGAACCCCCTACTCACGTGTTGAGGCCAAGATATTTCATTCCAACCATATGAATCTTGATCTCTAGCCTTCCCCAAGTTGCTTTCCACTCAATTCTTGTTTCCACCAAATCCAAATCCTGTGAGAGAGAGTTGAGTGTTGGGGAGAGTATCATTTGAAGCACAAGATCAAGGAGTTCATCATCAACACACCATTTGTTACTTCTTGGAGAGTGGTGTCTCCTAGATTGGCTAGGTGTCACTTGGGAGCCTCCGACAAGATTGTGGAGTTGAACCAAGGAGTTTGTAAGGGCAAGGAGGTCGCCTACTTCGTGAAGATCTACCGCTAGTGAGGCAAGTCCTTCGTGGGCGGCCATGGTGGGATAGACAAGGTTGCTTCTTCGTGGACCCTTCGCGGGTGGAGCCCTCCGTGGACTCGCGCAACCGTTACCCTTCATGGGTTGAAGTCTCCATCAACGTGGAGGTACGATAGCACCACCTAGTCAAATTCGTTATTGTAGACTTTGGTAACGACAAAAAAAGTCCTGCGTCGGATAGGCCTCGTTGTAGGCAACACCTTCGACCTCCAGAAGAATCGGCTGGTGTCCTCTCGTTAGCCTTCATTGCTGACCCTGGAAGGAGCCATGGTTCATCCTTCGTACGGTAAACTGGAGAAACCTCCATACACGTTTCATCGTCATGCATGACAGCGGAATGTACTAGATATAGACCACATCCAGTACGCTGCAATGGATGGCTACCTTTGCTTCAATATCTACAAGGGTTGGATGAAGAGAAACAGCCAAGTGTGCGGTTCAAGCAAAGAAGTATCGGCCAAGAGGAAGAGGGACAAGGACGAAGTCGAGGACGTGGACGAGGACTCCGAGTATGGTGGCAGTGTTGTTGCTCATGGTGGTTCTAATGCAGTGTCTACCGGAATAGTTGCAAAGTTTAATTTCAGGTGTGCTTAATTTAATTTGAGGGGTGTGTTGTGCTTTGAGCCCTAAGCAGTAACTATGTTATGTTTCTTCTTGTTACTTTAACTCTTCAGTATGTACATACTAGTATTTCTTACATTTCATCTTTTAGTTGGTATAGTACTACCACTCGTTTCTTCACATTATATATGTACAATATATATGGCCAACATCATATAGCCAGCAGTTTAGTTGTCAAACAATTTCAGGGTGTTTAGTTTTGTCAAAGAATTCCAGGGTGCTTAGTTTTATTTGAGGGGTGGGTTGTGCACTTGTGCTGGACACCATTATTGTGACAAGCCTTTTTAATAGTACTATATGCATAATTTGGCGACGAGCACTCTCTATATGTACCGCCTTTTTTTATTTCAAGTTTTGCTCCATGGCACAATCCATCGATACTACTACTGTACAAAAGTGGAGTATATACATTTTTAAAAGGCTAGAGGGCGGGGCAGTCTAGCTCGGTCGGTTTCACGAGAGGCGAGGGCCTTTGTGATTTGACGGCTCATTACGGTACAAATCGAATAATCTACGCCGCATTGCACGCCCGTCGCCTCCATTAAACCCCTCTGTTAAACCCGCATGCAAACCGAGAATCCTACTCCGGCCACACGTCCGTTCATGAGCGGGCCAGAATTAAACGCAACACCGGCCGAGCTCCTCCCGTCCGCCCTCCGTGTCCACCGCCATCATCGAGGAGAAGTAGAACACGGGAGGCCGCCTCCACTTGGGACCCATGAAGGCCACCCCCAAGGCGACGACCGCGGATTTAGGTGGTTTCTTTGCTGCTTCGTCTCTTCCGAGGATCTTCGTCGACCCTGCAAGTGTCTGACGGACATGAGGAAGACAAAGGGATCCGCGGACGGCCATTTAGAACTAAAATAAGTCTAGATACATCCATTTCTAGGACAAGTATTTCCGGACGGAGGGAGTATTAATTATACAAGAGAGCCGGATTGGCACCTCTTAGTTCATGTAAATGTAATGAAATCCATCATGTTTATATGAAGATCCGGCTTTTTTATACGAAATCCTTCATGCTTATATGAAATCAATCCGTGTTTGCACGAATTTCATCTAGTTGGTTAGAGTTATAAAAATTTGCAGAATAACCCAACAGGATATGATATTCACCCGTAGGTCTAGAATCACGCCATGCAACCGTTCGATCTCAGATCCAAGGGCTCTCGGAAGCCCGTATCATGGGAGAATGGAAAGCCACTACCCTGCCGTTCGCACACTGGCAGTTCGGTCCTACTCGTCCCCACAAGTCCTTCAGTACTACGGCGGTTTGCTCCTAGTCGTCCTGTCCATTCACATTACGGCAGTTCCACTAATCCTAACCCTCCTCCCAAATCCATGGCATCCCAAATCTCCATGATCAGCGGTGAGTACAAGGTTAGAACCATCACCGACGATGAGTTTGACGTCATGTACACCCGTTCTTCCGCGACAGTGAAAGGATGCCTTTATCGCTTCAGACGCATGTTCGAAAACTCAGATGATGAGTGGGTCGCTGGGCTAGATGTGAGTACACCACAGTCCTGGGACGAGAGAAGGATCTAAAGGACGAAGAGAGGAAGAAGCCCGTCGTGATCCAGGTTTGCGTACATAACATTTGCTTGGTCTACCACATATGCCATGCCGACGTTGAGTGCCAGGATTTTAAGAACTTCTCAAGGACAAAACGGAGGGAGTAGTAAAATTTTCTCCTCGTGCTGCAAGCCACCGCGCGCGTAGGCGAGGGAGCGGGTGTAAAGGCGTACAGTACTACTACTACTACTACTACTACTACTCGTAAGCAAGCTTCACCTCATCCTGCGAGCCACCGCGCCCGTGGGCAGGGGAGATGGCGTACTAAGCAAGCTTCTCCTCGTTTTGCGAGTTGACGGGACCCATCAAATGTACTCCAGTGTATATAGCCTTGCCTCTAAGGTAGGCCCCACATGGTTTGCCTTTTTTTTAATTTAACATAACGCGTCAAGTCGCAATTTGTTTGTTCACCCGTGGTAGACGATCCTCCCTCCACCAAGTCGCAATTATGTTTCTTCTTGTTACTTTAACTCTTCAGTACGTACATACTGGTATTTCTTACATTTCATCTTTTAGTTGGTATAGTACTACCACTCGTTCTTCACATTATATACATACAATATATATGGCCAACATCATATAGCCAGCAGTTTAGTTGTCAAAGAATTTCAGGGTGCTTAGTTTTGTCAAAGAATTCCAGGATGCTTAGAGGGTGCTTGGATCCAAGGGACTTATTTTAGTCTGACTAAAAGTAGTCTCTTTAAGAGGCTAAAGTTCCAAGCACCCCTGACTAAAGAGGGGCTAAAACTAGTCTTCAAACTAATTTTTTTTAGTCAGGGGTACCCCTACTAAAATGTGGATTAGTCCTCTCTCTACTCATTTAACTCCTCTCGTTTAACACAGGCGAGTTCTGGATTGGAGGGTCTGGAGGATAATAAATGCTGATTAACTTGATTTTAGCCTTTTTAGTATTTGGATCCAAGCATAGGTGAGGCTAGCATGTTTTAGTCCCACTACTTTTAGTCATGTGACTAAAACGTATCCAAGCACCCTCTTAGTTTTATTTGAGGGGTGGGTTGTGTTGGACACCATTATTGTGACTAGCCTTTTTAATAGTACTATATGCATAATTTGGTGACGAGCGCTCTCTATATGTAGCACCTTTTTTTTAATTTCAAGTTTTGCTCCATGGCGCAATCCATCGATACTACTGCTGCACAAAAGTACTCCCTCCGTCTAGGTGTGTAAGTCATCTTACGTTGTGCACCGCGAGCAAGGCGGAGAGGAAAACGAAAAAACTTAATGTATTTTTGCTAATTAATAGCATTGCATGCAATGTACTAACCACTACATGTCATGTTTGGTAGTCTCAAGTCATTGAAAGCATGCACGACCCACATCTCTTATTGGTTGATATGTTGCAAAACAAGAAACGAGGAGGGAGTTCATGTACCGTGCCTAAGTGTTTTGGGATTATTTGGTTTTCGTAAGGTGACTTACACACCTAGACGGAGGGAGTATACATTTTTTAAAAGGCTAGAGGGCGGGGCAGTCTAGCTTGGTCGGTTTCACAAGAAGCGAGGGCCTTTGTGATTTGACGGCTCATTACTGCTGGAAGACGGGGCCTTGTGATTTGTTGCTTTCGTATAAATCTTGTTGACGACCTGATCGAGGAGGAGCAAAGAACCGATGCGGTATACTCAAGTTTTCCTTTGGAGTAGTATCTGACGGAGGAGCACTAAACACGGCAGCCCAGTGCAATATGGCGATAAAAAATGATCTAATTTGCTAGTCATCTCATTGTTAGCATTGTTCTATTCATTCTCTAAAAAAACATTGTTCTATTCATGCCTCGCAGAGAACGTGACACGTGCGGCGAAACACCCGAAGCAAAAGATGAAACACATGAGCAAAAGAAGAAGGAAGATTATCACCCCAAATGATCTAATTGCCGTGGAGTCGTAACTGCTTCTTCATCGCCTCCACTACCTCCATTTCCTTGCGCGTATCCTCTGCCATCTTCATCATTGTGTCCATGACGCGGGATTTCAAGACGCGAGCCTTCATCATCTGTTCCACGGCGCAGACACGTACCTTTGACAAAGCCGGGTGCTCGGCTTGAGCTTCGCTAACTCCTCCTTCTGTTCCATGACGAGGGCCTGCACCTTCTTCCAGCCGGCGTTCTTCTCCTTCAATAGGTCGATCTCGTGGCAGAGCTTCGCCTTGTCCTCCTGAAGTCGCAGGATTTCACCGGTCGCCTTCTTCTCCGAGGCAATGCTCTTCTTCAAGAAAGCATCACCAAGCCGGCGGTCAACTCCCCCTGTTGATTGAGCTCAGCGGGCATGTCGTCGAGGCTCTCCTTCAGCAACTCCATCAAGCCTTGAATGAACTCCTTCTGCTTATTGAGCTGATCGGGCATGCTGTCGAGGGATAACGACTCCAGCTCCACCGGCTCGGCATGTTCGCCTCATGGCTAGGGGCACTCACAGGGAGCCATCGCCTGCCCGTGAGAGATCTTTTGAGGTCTCTACATGGCGGCGAGCCCTCTCTTTTTTCCGCAGCCTTGGTTGCCGCTCCCTTGTTATGAGTAGTTCTCGACCTAGTGCTCTGCTCACCAACCATGGCAACGACGGACGAAGAAGAAGCACTTATGAGGAGGAAAGGTAGAGTAATTTTCGGTTAGGTAGTTCCCTTTTTTATAACCTAAGTACTAGCACTAGTACTAATACCTGCATAGTGGGAACACGTTCAGGTTTGGTACGTACTAGTAGGTGTGAGCAGGATTTCGAATGTAATGGGAAGATGGTAAAGATTAATTGATGGTTTTGGTTTCGAGGCCCGAAACGGCTCCCGATGAGTTTAGCAGAACATAAATTTCAAGTACTACACTGCTCAAATGCGTAAATATTATGTTACTGTCAAAAATTGGCACAAAATACGAAGGAGACCAATGGAAGTACTACTAGCAACCCACGATTTAACTGCTCGCATACTCGTATGCGCGATTAATAATGTCTTTCTTCCGCCCTCACGTCCACTCAATTTGCATGCGCTGTATTAATTGACCATCAATGAAGTGAACGACTTTACACGCGCCAAATTATCACATGGGGTGGATCTTGGTACAAAATTGCGTCCGCCCGTGTACCCGCGTGTGCGTGCGAGGGAATGAGTGCATGCGTGGCATGCGTACACATCTTTGCTTCGTGCATGTACCGCCAGTATGGCTCAGGGAGGACGAGTACATTCTTCTGGAACCAACAAAGACGTCATCGTGATCAATCCACGCAAGGAGGTCGCGACAACGCCTCCACATGTGCCACGTGGCTTCATGAATTGTAAGAGAGACAACGTGTAGCGTGCCATTGGTATTCTAATTTACGTGTTTTGCACATACTCAAGTACTAGAAAGGTACATGTGCATTGTACGCATCAGATTTTGCAACCAAATTATGAATAAATACCACACTATAGCATGTAAGCAATGAGTCATATATGCCTGATGTAGCCCTTCGTTTAATTATTATAGTTCATCTCATTAAAAATCAATTAGTTTTTATAAAAAAGCTAAGAACGCGTGAATAGGAAAAACATGGGATTATAGTGGAATGTCGTCTTGAATCCTACAGGATTGTACGAGTGTTTGATTGTGCATAGAAAAAACGCAGAATTCTTTCAAAGAGGTTTGAGTGGATGGGATATTTCCTATGAAATCTAGTGCAAATGAATCATATGGAAAAATTTCTATGGTTTACAATCCTACGAATCAAACAACCAAGATAGGAAAAATTCCTAATGATTAGAATCCTCCAAAATTCCTTTGAGAATCCTTTGAATCAAAGAAGCCCTTAATCTATTTTATGATTCATGGAATTGTGTGTTGTAAAGCAAAAAGTAAAAACAAATAATGGCAATTCAACTAGAAAAAAAGTTTGGGCAGTTATGATACGGAAGATTCTAGAACAAAAGAGAACCACTGTTGTTTTGAGGTTTGTGCATAATGCTTAAGTTCAACCATGGAGTCTGCTAGATTGTACATGTGGCAAAATCCGTGGGGGCTAGAAGATGGTGCGAGGGGCCGAGTGGAGGGAGACTATGAAGGAATGCACAAGTGCGAGATCGATATTTAGAGAGAGGGGGCGAACACGTGCACTGTTGCGCGCAGTGGCGGAGCCATGAAAAATAAATGAGCTAGGGGGCCAAGCATTGCTAATCCTTTACGAGGAGGGTCAATTCATGAACTTAAACCATTTTAGCAGCAATTGTCTAATGATCACATTCATATTAGCCTCGATATATAGTGATGTTAGGGGGGAGGGGCAGGTCTCATCGCCTCGCCTTCGCCATTGTGCACGCTGTCCCGAGAGATGAAGCGGAAGGCATGGATGATGAGAGGGGGACGTTGGATATATAATTAATGTGGGTGTATTAGCTATATATGTCAATCCTATATAGAGAGGTATAGATTGATCGATGTGGACGTGGGAAAGAGGGTGAGACCTCACTGGTTATATCGATTGATCGGTTTGTGTGGAAAACTATGAAAGAACTAGCTATATACACACATACATAGAGGAACATCGATCGTTGCGCATGCACGCGTGAGAGATAAAAAATGCCCAATATGATGGAGAGGGGGATGTGTGTGGGTGTGTGCCTTCATGGGAGACCGACCTGAAGGAAAAGATTGCATGCATGCGATGTATAATGCCGACTGGTAGTGTGTGTGCATGCATGCATGAGAGAAAGTTAGTGGTACAATTATAAAGAGAAGACTACTGTGTGGGTGTAAAAGAATAGCTGAATAGGTGAGGTCATAATCAATGTAAAGTTGAATTCAAATATTTGAATAAGAGATCCTGATGTTTGAAACCCATGCATGCACGAATGTGACGAAGATCTACACGGTGTGGTTTGGAAACGAGCATGTTGTAATGTATACACATTGAACAAGGTCAGACTGATTTGAATTTGAGATACCGATGGCAGACATCATTTGGCCACGTCGCATCCGTGCATGGACACACTATTCTAATTGGAGATGATGGGCGGCTTTCGCATCACATATCTATATCTATACCCCTATATATATATTATATTATATATTTTTTTATATTGTGTGCGGGTAACTTTAACTTTGAAAGATGGTCGTTGGATGAGGCGAATCCGATGGTCCAAAGATGGCAAATTTGACACCATCTTGGCCGTTGGATATCATCTAGATTCCACCAGATTTCGCCACATGTATAATCTAGAAGACTCCATGGTTGAACTTAAGCATAATGCACAAACATCAAAACACAGGCACTTCTTATTTATTCTAGAATCTTCCGTATCAGAATTTCCCAAATGTTTTTCTACATGATTTGCCATTATTTGTTTTTACTTTATGTCTTACGACGCACAATTCCATGAATCTTAAAATAGATTAGCTTTCTTATAAAAACCAGATGATTTTGAATGAAATGAACTATAAGAATTAAACGAACATCTACATCAAACATATATGACTCAAAGCTTGCATGCTATAATGTGGTATTTATTCATAATTTGGTTGCCAAATCTCATGCGTGCAATGCATGTGTACCTTACTCTAGTCTAAATGGTGTTTGTGTGTGTTGTGCGTGTTGAGGTGCAAATTGTCTTTTTGGGGTACACGTTAAGCTTGTTCTTCCGAAATTTCAAGCCGCGCCTTTGTTATGCCGAAAATTCAAGCTAGCGTCTCGCTCTATCGTCCGCTTGAAACTCCCGCCTCTTCAACCCGCCTTTGTTAGCCCGAAATATTTAAGATATATCTTTGTCTCATTGTGCTCCGACAACTCCCTCCATCTCAACCCGCGCCTTGCTATTCCGAAATTACAACGCGCGCGAAAACTCCCACCTCCTATGAAATCCTGACATGCGAAATGCCCGTGGTGCCCCTGAACCGAAAGAACCGCCTCAAATCGGTGGGGGTACTTTCGTAACTTACCCCACATTTCGGACAAGCGCGTCTCTAAGCCATGGTTCCCCACTGCCATCCCATCCGCCCACCCATTCGTACACTGAGGCCGCGAAAACCCGCGACGAAAAGCCACACCCTGCTCCGTCCGCCACCCAGCCGGAACCTCTTCCCCGATGGCATCGTCCACAGCAACACCTCGACGTCCCTCATCCACCGTACCGGATGAGGATCCGTCGTCGATCTCATCATCCCGCCGGTTCAGCCACCCCGTCCTCCACCTCCAAGGAGCTGCCCCGATGTTCTCCTCGTTTTTCGCGCCACCTCCATTCCCACACCGCCGTCTTCACCTGCACCACCAGAAGAGCATCATCATCACTGTTTCCTCGGATGAAGCTGCGGCCTAATCGGCGCCACCAAAGAGGTTGTACACTAATCACCGCATTTTCTTCTTGATTCGATCTCACGGTCTTTGTCGGCGCCGGTCCCGAGCCGACACGGCGCTGCTCCATCCACGGCTGCGTCGCCGCCACTTCCTCCACGGCGCGTCGCTCCCTCGGCGACGTCCACATCAAGAGGAGCTGCTGCTGCTTTAGCTCTCGCCGCTGCTGCTCTACTCTTGCTCTCGGTCCCTGCTCGGTCCGCTCTTGCTATTTCTCTTGCTTGCGCTGCTGCTCTCGCTCTTGCTCTTGCTTGCGATGCTGCTCGATTTAGCTTCTAATTCAGTCGATTGAATCGACTTTTGGGTCGATCGATTTTCAGGGTGGGGGGCTCGCGGGGTGAAGGAAGAACCAGCCATAGCGAGGAGGGGGCCCACCTGAGAAGTACCCCACTTTATATCTTCGGGTTCTGGATGGGGGCGGGGGTCGCCGGCGGTGGCGGGGCATTGGTGGGACGGTGGCGTGGGGATCGCCGGAGAAAAAGCTCGGCACGGGGGGGCATATTGGGATAGCCGGGGCGGCGGCAGACCAACGGTGGGAGTGTTTTCGGGGCAGGCGGGGCGGTGCACCGCCAGCCGCGGGCGGCGGGGGGCTGCTGTTTGGCCGGTGGTGGCTGGCGGCTCACGGGGTGGAGGTTGAAGATGAACCGCAGGCCCTTGATTTCGTATCCAACGGCTGAAAAATCGACCGACCATAGATGAAAAATTCAGTCGACCGACGTGTACCTCACCTTGCTAGTGCGTTCAGTTTCGACAGCAAAATTCAGTTTCGACAGTTAAGTTCAGTTTCGACAGTTAAGTTCAGCTTCGACAGTTAAATTCAGTTTTGTCAGTTAAGTTCAGAGATGAGCGGCTGATGTATTTTACATCTAGCACTTTGTGGTTATGTATTTTATGTCATGTATTGGATATGCTATTAGAATTCCACTCAGGTTAACGTTGTTCATTGTCTCTCTTGTCCTGCTTCAGCCTCGGTGTCGTACAACTCACCGGAGCTGCTCCAACGAAGAAACCCTCCATCACAGCGGAGTAGTACCTCGGGCTCCATCTACAGATGCCTAAGATCTTCTTCCCCTCCTCCAACAACCAAGTCAGCCGGAGCATCCTCACCGGCCAACCCAATCACGCTGAGATCGACATGGCTTCGCCAAAGAGGTTGTACACTTGTTGCATCTCTTTTTTACTCTACATGTTATATATATTGTCCATCGAGCACTCGTAGTAACGGGAAATACGATTATTTTATCCTACTATATGACAAGCGGTGAGGTACTGTGCAACTTAGCTATCCGTGATGGACTCTCTTGAACACCATCATTATTTATCTCTGCTGCGTTTGAGCTGTGCATTTGTCCATGGGCACAGGAGTTGAGCTAGTATGGCAGTGGCCTGGGTCCAAAGTAATAGAAGTAGCACAAAAACATTTTTTAGTGTAGGATTTCCCTTGCTCAAGCCTCGCCTACTAGAATCGCCCGATTGCTTGAAAGGAAAAGTGAATGAAAAACATCGGAATTGGAAAGTTTCCTATGGTACTACTTTTCATGAATTTGGTGCAAAGGAATGGAGCAAAGGAAAACTGTAGGATTTGTTCCTTTAGTGTCTCCTTGAAAGAAAAACCATAGGAATTCTAATTTCCACTTCTGCTCCTTTTCATATTCCTATTCATCAAGCACAAGACTAAGAGATAGTAGCATAATAGCATTACAACCGTACATTTTCTTGTGGTTTGACTTAATCTCACCATGCTTTCTTGCATCCTGTGATCTTCCAATTGTTGTGAATCAAACAACCAGATTGGCAGAAACCCTGTGTTTTTAAATTCTCTGTTTGCACGTGCATTCCTACCCTATTCATGTCTATTTCCTATCCCTGCATTGTTAGAATCCTCAAATTCAAACAAGCCCTTACTCAATTACTTCTGTTACAGATATGTGTCAAAGAAAACCTAATGTGGTTTGTCCTGCTCCTGCGGCGCTGTGTTCCACCTCAGCTCAGCTGCTCCAACAATGGAAGGGTTCACCACAGCAGGGACCCGCTCTCCAGACTGTCTTTCACCACCTCAGATCTTCTACCCCGCCGTTGGCAGCCACGGCAACTGCATTACCATCATCAACTGAGCAGATAACCTTGAGGACTACACGGGTCCGCAAGAGAGGTCGCACTCTTCCGTGTCTGCTTACGTTATGTGTCGCTTAATATGATGACATGTTACATTATCGTCGTGTTCACCTATTAGACTCGAGTCAGTCCAAACTAATCTGAAACTTGAGTTTTTAAATGGTTGTGGGGTACATATTGGGGCAGCAATCAGTACTATATGTCTACTATCTGGTTAATCTCCGATGTCTACTATGAGTTTCATGTTGGGTGCAAACAAACATTAAAGGAGCCATTATCTGTATTTTTTAACTAAAGCTATTATCTTACTGCTATCATTGGTTTTGGGTCTATCCACAGTTTGCTACCATTACTCTGGATTTGTGCATGCACTCCTTACATAATCTCACTATGTTTTATTCCTATGCATGCCAGTTATTGTACACAATGGAACTGATCATGTAGAGCAAAAGAGACGAGCCTTGAGTGGCAATAAAATTTCATGCAGACGTCGTTCCATGGTGGGCACAAAATCAGCCCACCCTCCACCCATTTCGAATCATAATCAAGAGGAAGATAACTGTTATGAGGGGGATTCAGAAGGAGAAGACCACTCCTATTTACCCCATGAGGTCTTCGCTCTAACTTGGCATGCTGATGTTGGTAATATCATGCATATGGTGCCTTGCATTGCTTACTGTATACATTAAAGATGTCATCTACTTAGTTTAGACATGCTTTGTGTCAATGCCATCTGTTTAGTTTCTTTATCATGTATGTGAATCATGCAATGCCATCTTGTCCAGCCAGGCATCATATATGTGAATTTTGCAATGCTGCCCTGGTTAGCCAGTCATCTTATATGTGAATTATATCATGCCATCATTTTTTTATTACGTGTTAAATTTGTTAACAATTTTAGTACATTCAATTACTCTTCCTGTGCATCAGCCATTCTGCACGGTCATGGCAAAATCTGGAGTGGAAACAAGGTCTTGAGCGCATAATGCTATCTCGACGAAGCGCATGTCTTGTCGGTTACCGATAGCTCCTCGGAGGAGGATTCAGAGACAGATGACCGGTCATATTCCCCGAGGTGCATGCCCTAACTTGGCAGGGTTATGTTGCTCATATCGTATGTATGGTATCTTGCATTGCTATGTCATTTTCTTAGTTTAGACATGCTTTGTGTGAATGCCACTGCTTAGTGTCTAATTACCATATATGTGAATTATGCAATGCCATCTTGTTGCAAGACATTATATATGTGAATTATGCAATGTTATCTTGTTGCAAGGCATTATGTATGTGAATTATGCAATGCCATGCTGTTTAGGCAAGCGTCATATATGTGAATAATATCATGCCGTCCATTTTTTTGTATTTCTCATTGCTTTTGTCGACAATGTTTGTATATTCAACTACTCTTCCTGTGCATCAGCCATTTGAATTGGTGATGGAGAAATCGAGTGGAAACAAGGTCTTGAGCAGACATTTCTACCTGTGAAGCAGATATCTTGCTTGATTCTGAATAGCTCTTCAGAGGAGGATCTGAGAGGCGATGACTAGTCCTATTATCCCCCGAGGTGTATGCTCAAACTTGGCAGGGTTATATTACTCATATAATGCATATGTTGTATTGCAATGCTTAGTATTTACATCATATACACAATATTGAATGCCATCTCCTTAGTTGATACATCATATATGCGATTGCCCTATGCTCATTTCCTTAGTATATAAATCATATATTTGAATTATGTCATGCCATGATGTTTACATAGACAGCATGTATCTGAATTATGGCATGCCAACCCATTTTCTAAAGACATAATATAGTTATATCATCTCATCCTATTTACATAGTCATCATATTTTAAATTATGTCATTCTATCCGTGAATTATATCATGCCATCATGTTTCCATCGACGGCATGTTTGTGATTTATGGCATGCCAACCACTTTAATAGACACATCGTATAGTTATATCATGTCATCATGTTTACATAGTCATAATATTTTGAAGTATGTCATTCTATCCTGTTTAGTTAGCCATCATACATGTGAAATTGTGTCATGCTATCCTGTTTAATTAGCCATCATATATGTGAAATTATGTCCTGCTATTCTGTTTGCTTAGACAACATAAATTTGAATTATTTCATGCCCTGTTTTCTTCCCTACTATCCATTGCACATATCTATCTTACAATGTCTGTACATTCAATTACTTTTCTTGTTTATCAGCCATTTCAACTGGAGGGAGTGATGGCAGTATCTGTGGGAGTAAAAACATGGTCTTCAGAAAAGATCGTGCTACCTGTCGATGCAGATAGAACCACGGTTGTACTTGCCCAAGAACCAGCCCCACCACACATAACCCACACTCATGCAGACTGTACCCCTACCCAGTTGGACAGAGAACCAGCTACACCCCTTCTAACCCCAACCCCAGCAGATAGACACCCAGTCCCGTTGACACAGCACCGTCTCCACCACAGAGCACCCAAACACGAGCAGTTAGTAAGGCAACTGTAGTGCCCAAATCACGAGGACCGCCACTCCAACTCAAGTCAACGCTTAAAGCGTAAGAAGAATTGTTCTCGTGTCAGGTTCCGTAGCTATGGTTCATACTACTTTGCTCTTGCATCATTGTATTCATCGATACCAACTAATTTCAAATTTGAAGGATGCAATTGAAACTCCAATGGCGCAATGTGTATGTTTTAAACCTGTTTCTTCAATGTGTTTGGCTGTTTGCTGTTGTAACTTGCTCTATGTTGATTTCAGTTTCAATTGAATAAACAGTTATGTTCTCATGCCATGCACATTACAAGTGTTGTTATTGCTGTGTAGTTTCCCACACTTATATTCTATCTATGCTGCTTTGTCTTAAATAGATATGATTCGAACTGAACTGTATCTATCTTGCTTTGGCAACATAAAGTAGAATGATATAGACCATATAGTGACCATACTACATAGATATATGTTTGTTTCATGCTATTATCCTGTCCACCTTACTACTGAACGGGTTTACCAAATTGAGTTTCATATACTACATTGTAAACCTGAGATGTGTTTGTTTGTTTCTCTTTTAGAACGCGGATAAAATATTGGAGAAGAGTACCCTGTTATGCAATGGTAAAGGAAGTAATGCAGATAAGGTTCAAGATAGTGAGACATCCCTGTTGGTCTCCAAGAAAGCTGATAAAAACTATATTGAAGACACTGAGACAACCCCAAAGTCCTGTCTTGATGTAGTGTTCGAAGTTATCGGCTACCACTACTTTGGCACCACTCTTCAAATCATTACCTGAATCAGTTCGGCTTCTTGAGTCTCAACTTCAAGTTGAAAGACATCAATCAGATGTTATGACGAGGAAGCCAAGGGTGAGGAAATCCTGCATAATTCAGATGCATACTTTACGGTGCAACAAAGTTACTGGAGGACTTAAGCGCCAAACAAGAGAAAGTTAATAAGCTTGCTAAGCATCTTGCCCGACATTATGGGTACCTGTGGTATTGTTTCTTGAGCTCTTCGAAGTGGTTTCAGCTCGGACTTGTTTTGTCATGGCGTTTATATATGTCTTTGTGTTCCCTATATTTGCAATCGGTGGCGAACTTTGATGCCCGATGGATGTAATATGTGTAATAGCCGTGATAGCCTAGTGTAAGTTGCTTGCTTATTTATTTCCTTGTTGTCATGTTTATTTGTTTGCTTGTAGTCAGTGCAGTTCTTTTTCTGCGGTTTGCTAGTGGCTGCAATAACCTATTTTTAAAAACTAGGCCACAATAGCCATGGGCTAATATTTACTGTAGTGACACTGGGCCTCCTACGGGCCGTAGAAATAGTGGGCCTTCTACAAGCCGTAGAAACTTTAGGCCTTCTACGGGCCGTAGAAACAATGGGCCTTCTACGGGTCGTATCATCAATGGGCCTTATACGGGCCGTATTATCGATTGGCCAAACATGGGCCAAACAGACCGCATTCTAGCCATAAACGGGCTAGAGTTGGAATCGTCCGTTCATGGGCCGACCATAACTGGCCATCGTTAATAGGCCGTATTTGATGATGCTATGAAAATGGCCCAACGTATTAACGGACCACAAACGGGCCGACTGTAACCATGGACTGAATTTGGCCCACAAGCAGAAAATGACAGTAATGGGCCGTAAGTAAACGAATGCTGGAAAATAGACCAAGAATAAATGGGCTCTGAGAAGGCCGAATGATAACATGGGCTGGAAACGGCCCAACGGAATAACGAGCCGTTAATGGGTATAAAGTGATACACTGTTCTTTACGGGCCAGTTTCACCACGGGCCGTTAATGGGTGTAAAGTGATACACTGTTTATTACGCGGGAGTTTCACCACGGGCCGTTAATAGGCCAAGAGTTACATAGGGCCTCATATGGGCCGAAAGATGTCATGGGCCATACATGGGCCAGAAGTGAAAACGGGCTGGAATCATATTGGATGGCCTAGATGACGCTGCTGGGCCTAGTTCGAATAGGGCGTAACGGGCCTTGGGTTAGCGGGCTGTAAACGGGCTATATGCGAACAGGCCGTTAACAGGCTTTCCATGGGCCGGCCCGCCACCTTTTGACCAAGTCAAATGGGCCGGCCTTTTCACAGGAATAGGCCTCTGTTGGGCCGTGCCACGTGTCGACGTATCATAGGGCCCTATCTGACCCACTGACGAGCTGACACGTGTTTCGTCCGGCCAATAAGAATTTTACACGAGGAAATTTCCCATTGGTTGGGGCTGTTAACGGGTTATCGGATCCAAAACCCGACCCGATAGCTTAACGGCGTTCCGTTACGGTGGATGCCACGTGTCGGTCACCCTTGATGAAAGCACTTTTGTGACGCGCGATTTATCATCATGGAAGTGGACACTTTTGTGATGATAATTTTGCTACTGTCATGGAACACTTCTACGACAGCACAGGTATGACTATCTTGATTCTGTCATAAATTTTTCATGCATGTACATGCATGACAAAAAACGCGACCTACTATGATAAACACGTATCATCACGGAAGTGTATTTTTTTGTAGTGGCTCCTCCTCGCTTCGACACGCGCCCTGGACAGCGATGCATGCGGCGCCATGTAGGCAGGCAGGCAGCTGAGGTGGCGCGGCGGTAGGGTCTTCACGAAGATCTGCATGCCGCCACGCAGGTGCCTGCTGAGTTGGCCTGGAAGCTGCATGTTGCCACGCTGGTGCCTGCCCAGCTGGTTTGGGTTGGCAGCTGCATGCAAACAGCGGCGGAGACTTGGTCGGTGCGGGCCTGGCGGTGGCCTTGCTGGCGTCCTCGGTGTGGGCCTTGCTGGGTGGCCCGGCAAGGGTCTTGCCGTGGCGCGCTGTCGTCCCCGGCAAGGATCTTGCCGGGGGTCTTGTGGTTCCCCTCGGTAAGGATCTTGCCGAGGATCGCTGTCTTCTAATCCTCATCTGATCTTGAGTGTTTCTTGTCTTCACAAAGATCTGCATGCCACCATAGAGGTGCCTCCCGAGCCCTGGCCCAACGTGGTGTTGGAGACTGTGGGCTCAAGGGTGGCTCGCTCTGTTGGTGTGGGGCGAGATGCCCGGCAAGGGTCTTGCCGGGGCTGCTGAGGCAGTCCCCGTCAAGGGTCTTGCTGGGGGAAACTTCTCCGCCCCTCTGCCTCTTTGAGTTCTTGGTCTTGGCGTTGCTCTGACTGCTTGGGCTTCGGTTTTGCCTTGGTTCACCTCCACTGCTCTGTTTGGTGTGACCGTGGGCACGGCTCTGACTGCCCGTGCACAGTAAAGGGGTACAAAAGTGCGCCCCTCCTTTTGTACACCGACAGTTCCACAGGTAGTTTGAGGGCAGCCGCTTCGACAAGTAGTCGGCGACGTTGTTCTCCACTCGGGGAACGTGCTCCGCTTGTATACCGTCAAAACGCTCCTCCAGCTTCCTCACCTCATCTACGTAGGCCTCCATCAATGGGCTTTGATAATCTTTGTTAACTTGCTTAACGACAAGCTGCAAATCACCCCTGACGATGAGCTTCTTGATCCCGAGGTCTGCCGCGATCCTGAGACCGGCAAGCAACCCCTCGTATTCAGCAGTGTTGTTTGTTGACATCTCCCTGGGGAAGTGCATCTGGATTACATACTTGAGGTGCTCTCCGGTGCATGCAATGAGCAGCACACCAGCACCTTGCAGCGAGAAAGCCCCGTCAAAGTACATAATCCAGTTGCGGCTTGTTTCCTTGCCGGGGAGAGTGGTCTCCTGGATCTCTTTGTCAGGCGTTGGGATCCATTCTGCAATGAACTCCGCCAAGACTCTGCTCTGGATTGTCGAAGTGCTTTCAAACTTCAAACCGAAGCTCGACGGTTCCAAGGCCCATTCCACAATCCTCCCAGTTGCATCTGGGTTATGCAATATCCGTTGCAGCGGGAGGGGGTGACGATGGTGATTTCGTGTGCTTGGAAGTAATGAGGCAGCTTCCTCGAGGCCATGAGGAGGCCGAAGAGCAACTTTTGCACACTGGAGTACCTTGACCTAGCCTCCTGCAAGAGGGAGCTGACAAAGTAAACCGGGTGCTGCATCATCTTCTTCTTCTGCAATACTTCATTTGATTGCACAGGCCCTGCCCCGCCGGCGTCAGACTCCGCCGGGGGCCTTGCCTTGCCGGCACCAGGCCCTACCAGGGGAAGCTTTGGCTCGCCATCCACCAGTCCTGCCGTTTCCACTATCTCTTCGTCAACCTCCCTCTGCGCCACTAGCGCGGCGCTGACCACTTGGTTTGTTGCCGCTAGGTATAGCAGCAACGGCTCTTGTGGTTTAGGCGCAACTAGTATCGGTGTAGAGGATAGGTATTTCTTCAAATCCTGCAGTGCTGCTTCAGCTTCTGGGGTTCACTCCATTGGGCCCGCCTTTTTCAAGATTTTGAAAAAGGGAAGGGCATGCTCAGCGGACTTGGAGATGAATCTGCTCATGGCGGCAACGCAGCCAGTGAGCCGACGCACATCCTTCATCCACCTAGGCACCTCAATCTGCTCAATGGCCTTGATCTTATCTGGATTCGCCTCGATCCTGCACTACGACACAAAGAACCCGAGGAGTTCGCTGGACGGAACACCGAAGACACACTTCTCAGGGTTCAGCTTGAGGTTGATCTTGCGCAAATTTGCAAACGTCTCTTCTAAATATTGTACGAGTGTTGCCTTGTCCTTGGTTTTGACCACTATGTCATCCATATAAGCTTCCATATTTGTATGTAGCTGGGGCTCAAAACCAATTTGGACTGCCCTTGCAAATGTTGAGCCAGCACTCTTCAACCCGAAAGGCATCCGTAGAAAACAATACGTACCATATGGGGTGATGAATGTTGTCTTCTCTTCTTCTTCTTTCGTCATGAAGATCTGGTGGTATCCCGAGTAAGCGTCCATGAATGATAACAAGTCACACCCGGCCGTGGAGTCAACAATCTGGTCGATGCGCGACAATGGGAAAGGGTCCTTTGGACAAGCCTTATGGATGTCAGTGTAATCAATACACAGCCTCCACTTCCCATTTGCCTTGCGCACAACCACCGGATTGGCCAGCCACGTCGGATGGAGTACCCCTCTTACCAAGCATGTCGCTTCCAACTTCCTGATTTCCTCTGTGATGAACCATTGCCATTCCAGGGACTGCTTCCTGACCTTCTGCTTGACGGGTCGCGCATGAGGATAGACAGCTAGATGGTGCTCAATCACCTCCCTGGGAACGCCGGGGATGTCGGATGCTTGCCATGAAAACACATCGACATTCCCCTGCAGGAAAGTGACAAGATCACTTTCCTATTTGCTGTCGAGGGTGGAGCTTATGGTGAAAGCCCCTCCCATGCCATCATCCTTGACGGACACCTTCTTGGTCTCTGGAGGTGCAGCTCTAGATTTCTTGCTCTTGCCGGTGGAGCTCTCTAGCACGTCCTCGACGGGAGCACAACACTCCAAAGAGGTGCACTTGCCGGAGTGGGTGCGAGAGGTCTTGCCGGTCTTCTTCCCTCCCGGGGCTTCGGCGGCAGGAGCATGTGCCTTGGCGGCAGTCGCTGCAACTGCCTCTCGGCAGAGTTCGTCAGCGCAGATCAACGCATCCTTCTTGTCGGAGGGGACGGTGATGATGGTCATCGGGCAAGGAATCTTCAGCGTGTTGTAGGCGTAATGTGACACCGCCATGAACTTGGCTAGTGCCGGGCGGGCGAGGATCCCGTTGTATGGCAAGGGGATCTTGGCTACATCGAAAAAAATCCTCTCTGTCATGTAGTTCAACTCGCCTCCAAACGTCATGGGCAGTGTGACCTTACCCTTCGGCTGACTCCTTCCTGGGTTGACCCCTTGAAACATGCCTGTCTCTTCGAGGTCTCCATCAGGAATCTGCAACCTTTTGATCATAATAGGCGAGATCAAGTTCAGACCAGCCCCACCGTCAACTAGCATCTTCGTCACCTTGAGGTTGCGTATCTTAGGTGAGACCAACAACGACAAACACCCGACCGCAGTTGTGCAATCAGGGTGGTCCTCGGTGTCAAAAATGATAGGCGTGCTGGACCATTTCAGTGGCTTCTGAGCGTCGAGTGATGGCTCTGCTGCCGTGATCTCACGCTCCCATTGCTTGAGCTGGCGGTGAGAGGTGTGCAGCGAGGCGCCACCGTCGACGCACATGGCCTCCGTAGCTTTCTGAAACTCATGCTCGCCGGACTCGTCGTCCTCGTCATGATCATCTTCTTCCTGCTTCTTGTCGCGGCCCCGAGCGGGACTCTCTTGCTGGTTATCCTTGCTGCGGCGACCTCCTTGGCCGCCACGCTTCTTGCTGGATCCCTCGGCACCATCCTGACCCTTCTCCTTGTCCCGCCTCTCATACTCAGCCTTTTGCTTCTCAGCAAGCAGCTCAACTTGCCGGCAGTTCTGGAGGTCGTGGCCCTTGGTGCGGTGGATCTTGCAGTACTGCTTGTCGGAGCCTCCCGGCTTGTCGGTAGCTGCCAAGGCCCGGCAAGCGGCGCAACCGGCAATTTGTTTGTTGGGGTCGTCTGCCTTAGCCTTCTTGGCAGCGCCGGTATCATCGGATCCCTCGACGGCAAGCACGGTCTTGCCCTTGCGTTTCCTGTTGCGGCGCCGGCCCTTCTTCGTCGGGGCAGTGGTATCTTCGTCTGTGGAGTCGGTTTCCGCACCGGCGTCCTCGCCGGGGTACTTCCTCCCCTCTTCATCTCGGGCACACCTATCGGCCAGAACATACAGTTCGGCCACATCTTTGACCTTGTTCATCGCCAGCGCTTCGCGCAT
Organism: Aegilops bicornis; assembly: GCA_021605145.1. NCBI lineage: Eukaryota > Viridiplantae > Streptophyta > Magnoliopsida > Poales > Poaceae > Aegilops > Aegilops bicornis. The sequence goes on along the minus strand of CM038672.1, from coordinate 437,068,649 downwards.
CTTGCGGTTGCGCACATTCTGATGGAATGCGCTAGTCACGGCGGCAGGATGAACATCTAGGATGTTGTACTACACCTGACTGAACCTCTGTATGTACTTGCACAGGGTTTCACCTTCCTTCTGGGGAATGATATGCAAATCATTGCCTGGCCATGAGCTTGGTGGCCTCCGGTGAAGGCGCCAACGAACTCATGACACAAATCCGACCAACAAGAAATGGAATCCTCCAGAAGTGCATTAACCACGACATGACATTGGGTTTAAGCGCCAATGGGAAGTAATTGGCAAGCACCTTGTTGTCGCGGGCTCCAGCAGCTTGCATCGCGATGGTGTAGATGCTGAGGAACTGCGACGGGTGGGTCTTGCCATTGTACTTCTCGCCAACGTCGGGCTTGAATGTGTGGTGGGAGGGCCACTGGAACTGCCGCAGCTCACGGGTAAAGGCTGGGCAACCCACCTCGTAGGGTAGGCCGCCAGAGCCTCCCGGTGCTGGGGGGGTCCATAGGGGGGCCCGCTCGCCTGTCTGACTGGTGGCGTGCTTCATGCCGGCGCTCAATGGTGGTTCGAGCGTCTTCGTGGGCTCGCTCCCAAAGAACTTGGCGCTGATCGCGGTGGGTCCGTGGGTCTAACGACGCTATGGAAATGTTATCACGTGCATCATCACGACAGATCGACACCTGCGGTGGCTGGCGTGGGGGAGGAGAGTGCACCGTGGCCGCAACACCTCCAGTCCTTCCACAACTGGCGTGTGGTGGCTCGACGGAGCGCCGGCCTGAGGGCCCCGCTTGTCACGGCTCGTCCTTGTTGGCAATGCCGACGAGGCTCCGGATGGTGGCTCTCCACTTGTCGAGCTTTTCCGCAGCAGGAGGAAAGTCGAGGAGCAACTACGCGCTCGCTAAAGCTTCTGCTGGCGTGGGTGGCGGCGAAAGCTGCGTGGACCGTGAGGCGCTCCGACTTCTAACCATGTTAGAAGGAGCTCGATCACGGCCATGCGGCTGCGCGCCATTTTCACCAGCGCCTCGGCGTTCATGCTGGCCTTCTACTTCCCGTGGATGAAGCACATGACTCTTCCCACGGTGGCGCCCGGGGTCACCAGCATGGTGACGCTGCCCGTCGCGCACAACCTGGGAGGAGCGCATCATGGGCGCCGCGTAGACGTCTTGGAAGTCGCCGCACCGCCGACGGGTGGCACAACGCCGCCTCTGGAGGGCCCCGCACTGCCTGCAGGGGGCCTGGCTCCGTCTTTGGATTTGGCGGTGTGCAGCCCGTCGTCTCGCGCACGAACGATGCCGCTCGCCAGGCTTTGACTGCCAGAGCGGTGTGGGTGTTCGCGGGCCGTGCCTCGGCTTTCGTCCGCGACCACCCCACCACTCGCCCGTACTCGTACGGGCAGTTCAGCCGCCGATGAACCGATCACCGTGATCGTCTTCTTCTTGGGAGCCATGGTGAGGAAGAACTGCTAAACTAACTGCTAGACCAGATTTTCACAATCGCGCCAATTTCACTGGCGCGCCAAAGGTGTCGGGAAACGACACCTATGGAATCACCGGGATCCCTTCTACGGTTGGCGGGCGCGGGTTGTGCAAAGAGCGGGTCCGGTAGTCGCACAAAGATCGTTTACCCAGGTTCGGGCCGCAAGGATGTGTAATACCCTAGTCCTGCTTTGGTGTATATTTGAGTGTTCTTGAGCTTTCGAACTAGCTTTGGTGCGTGCGTTGTACAAAAGATCTGAATCCCTCTCCTGTATACCTCGGGCCTCCTTTTATAGACAAAAGGGATCACCATAGTGGCACACAGGAGGTGGAAAGGTATACAGTGGCTAAGTTTATCCTCTGGCACCGTCAGACAAACGCATTTAATGCGCTGCCGATGTGCCCTCTTTGCTTTATCAGGGACGGCGGGGAAGCTCGTCCCAGCTGTCACCGCCTCGCCTGGCTCCGACGCGCGTCCGAGCTGATGAGGCCTTGTAGCGCCATGTTGGTTGGCTGCTGGGCTAGGGTGGTGGCAGAGTCTTCATGAAGATCTGCATGCCACCACGCATGTGCTTGCTGAGTTGGCCTGGAGGCCGCGCGTCGCCACACAGGTGCCTGCCCAGCTGGTTGGGCTGGCAGCTATATGTGAACGGCGGTGGAGTCTTGGCAGACGTGGGCCTGGCAGTGGCCCCTCGAGCGTCCTCGGCAAGGGTCTTGCCAGGGCCCCATCAAGGGTCTTGCCGTGGCATCGCGGTCGTCCCTGGCAAGGATCTTGTCAGGCGTCTCGTGGATTTCCTCGGCCAGGATCTTGCCGAGGATCGTCGTCTTCTAGTCCTCATCAGATCTTGTGTGCCTACGATCTTCACAAAGATCTGCATGCCACCACGGAGGTGCCTCCCAAGCCTTGGTTGCAATGTGGTTGATGGTGTTGGAACCCTTGGGCTCAAGGGTGGCGCGCTTTGCTGGCGTTGAGCAAGTTGCCCCCGGCAAGGCTCTTGCCGGAGCTGCGGAGGACGCCCCGGCAAGGGTCTTGCCGGGGGAGTCCACCTCGCCCTCTTGCTCTTTGTGTATTTGGTCTTGGCGTTGCTCTGCACGTCTTGTGCCTCTGGTTCCTCCCTTTGCCCTGCTAATTGTGGCCGCAGGCGCGACTCTGACTGCCCGTGCACAAGTAGAGGGGTCAAAAGGAGAGCCCCTACTTTTGTACACCGACAATATGTTGACCTTGATATGTTGTCAGCTCAGCCAAGGAATATGAATTGTTTATTATTATTATTATTATTATTATTATTATTATTATTATTATTATTATTATTATTATTATTATTATTATTATATCATAGAGGTAGCACACTCAATTGATCTTACTACAGTATGTGTGAACAAAAGATATGCAATCTGGTTTGCGAATAGCACATGGTTCATTCATGAAAGCCGTGTGCCGACCGAACCCCGCGCGTGATCTGAGTCGTGCTTTCCGATTGGCCAGAAACCAAACCCCACGGATCATACGTCTGCACCGTTGGATGCTCCCAGATTGAACGGCAATCCTCATCCCTTTCGACAACAAATGCAGTTCCGGTTGTAATTTTATTTTTATGCACAAAATGCATGTTAAACTAAAAATGTCTTAAATATAGCTAATGATACCTGAAATGCGCCAGAAAATCAAACCCGTGTTATAATGGTGATTGCGTACCTTGGAAATTTTTATGAGGCCAAACGATGAAGTCACCGACCACTAGAGTTTGAATTGACACGTCTCCTTTTGGAAAACATGATCCTTCATGTGAGATGCTCCGGTTTGGAAGGAGCGATCATCAAAACTTGTGCCAAACTTTACCAAAAAATTTCCACAGGGTCGTGAGAGCACACCACGGGCACCCATCAATTTTGATGATGTCCGAACTCCATCTGAATTTCCTGTAATTAAATACCAACTAGGCCTATGCTAGTGGTCGCACCTCGCGGCCGAAATGTTCGAAACTTCTCCCCTCTTCCCGGACAAATGGATGAAAACTCGCAAAGCGACACACAAATTATTTGTACACCTTCTTTGCTAAGGGTGGCCGTAGTGGGGGTATCATAGCTGGTATCATGCACTCGGGAATAGCAAATATGATGATGTGGGAAGGAATTAAAGAAGGGAGAGTGGGTTAGAGTAACATAGGTAGATACCATAGCATAATAAATGCTATACTACTTTGTGTCATGCATGGACATAAATACGGTCATCTATGATACTATGCACTATGAAGGTACGTAGTATCATACACTAGTATCATATGCATGGTACTAGTATATGATACTCCTCACTATAAGGCTGGCCATAGTGGTGGTATCATAGCCGGTATCATGCACTCGGAAATAGCAAGTATGCTGATGTGGCAAAGAATTAAGGAAGATAGAGAGGGTTAGAGTAACATAGGTAGATACCGTACATATCATATTAAATGTGATGCTAATTTGTGTAATGCATGGCAATAAATATGATCATCTATGATACTACTTATTATACTATGCACTATAACGAAAGGTAGTGTCATACACTAGTATCATATATATGCATGATACTAGTGTATGATACTCTCCACTATGAGTAGCATAAGCATGGCCTAACTAAAACACCCACACGTAGTTGTAGTAGGGTTTTGACTTTATATGCACTAAATGCAAGCTAAGTGCAAAAAATGACTTGAATATAGCAGACGAGACCTGAAATGAGCCAGAAAAGCAAACCAAGGGTATATCCGTGATTGTTTACCATGATTTTTTTTCGAGGCGAAATGATGTAATAACTGACGATTTGGAGTCCGAAGTTCCGCGTCTCCTTTTGAAAACTATGATCCTTCTTGTGAGATGCTACGGTATGGAAGGAGCGAGCACCAAAACTTGTGCCAAACTTTACCAATTTTTTCCATGCGATTGTGAGAGCACGCCACAGTGACACAATGATTTTCGTTATTTCCGGACTCTGCATGAATTTCCTGAAATTAAAATATCAACAAGGCCTACGCCTCTGGCCGCACCCTGTGGCCAAACTGTTTGAAGTTTTTTCCTGTTTCTCGGACAATGAATGAAAACTCGCAAAGCGACACACAAATGATCTTGCTAACACCCACGTGTAGTTGCGACTATATATATATATATATATATATATATATATATATATATATATATATATATATATATAGTTACGCTAAACTAAGCGTGAGTGTAGAATAGCTTATTCTACACCCCAATAACGGTACATATAGAATATAGTAACACACTATATAAAATATAGTAATTTTCGTAAAAATATAGTAAATTACAAACATAGATGATAAAAATATTTTCCAAATTACTACATTTTTACACCGTTTAACTAGATTTTGTATATGGCGTTACTAGGGGGTGTAGAATAAGCTATTCTACACTCACCCTTAGAATAGCGTTACCCTATATATATATATATATATATATATATATATATATATATGTGTGTGTGTGTGTGTGTGTGTGTGTGTGTGTGTGTGTGTGTGCAAAAAATGACTCAAATATAGCAAACGAGATCTTTTTTTGCATATTCGAAGTTTGAGATTGCTAGCTAGGTCTGCCGCCACGTAAAATGCAGCAGAAAATCGAACCATAGGGTACAATCATGATTTCTTACCTGGACAAAAATTGGAGGCGAAATGATGAACTCATGTTTTCATTCAAACAAAAATATGTTGTTAGTTAATGTAAATGTTTTCAAATAGCACACGGTTCACTCATGAAAGCCGTGTGCCTACTAAACCGTGGCCGATGCCCCCCTGCCACGTGTGCGATCTGAGTCGTGCGTGATTGGCCAAAACCCAAACCCCATGGATCGTACGTCCACACTGTTGGATTCTCCTTAATCGAACGACGATCCTCATCCCGTTCGATAGCACATGCAGTTCCGGTTGTGATTTTATTTATATCCACAAATTTCATGTTAAATTCAAAAAACTTCTTAAATATACCAAACGATACCTGAAATGCGTTAGAAAATTGACCCCGCGGTATAATGGTGATTGCGTACCGTGGAAATTTTTATGAGGCTAAACGATGAAGTCATCGACCACTGGAGTTTGAATTGAAACGTCTCCTTTTGGAAACCATGGTCCATGTGAGATGCTCCGGTTTGGAAGGATCGATCATCAAAACTTGTGCCAAACTTTACCAAAAAATTTCCCTGGGGTCATGAGAGCACGCCACAGGCACACACCAATTTTGATGATGTCGGGACTCCATCTGAAATGTTGTAATTAAAATACCAACTAGGCCTACGCCGGTGGCCGCACCTCGTGGCCAAAATGTTTGAAACTTCACGTTTCTCGGACAATGGATGAAAACTCGCAAAGCGAGACACAAATGATTTGTACACCTTCTTTGCTAACTAACACCCTGATGTAGTTGTAGAGCAGTTTTGAATTTGTATGCACCAAATGCAAAGTAAGTGCAAAAAATGACTTAAATATAGCAGACGAGACCTAAAATGGGCCAGAAAATCAAACCTAGTGTATATACCTAAAGTCTCTATGGATAAGGTGTTTTATGTTGTCTTTGCAAAACCTCCTGACAAAAACACCTCTAAGGAAAATGAAATCAAAGATGACAACACTTGAATCTTTGCATTATGCCTAGCTAGGGGCATAAAACGATAGTGCTTGTTGGGAGGCAACCCAATGAATAAAATTTATTTTTGTCTCTTTCTTTCTGTTCTTGAGTGTTTGCACAATTATGCTACTGTTATGATTGTGTTTTTTAGGTTTTCATTAGTGTTTGTGCCAAACAAAGCCTTTGGGATCATGTTGGGTGATAGTTGATTTGATCTTGTTGAAAAACAGAAACATTTGCTCTCAGAAAAACAATTTTAATAAATCACAGAAACGTGTTTTTACTCTGAATTTTTTACACAAGATTGATATACAAATTGCCCACGTTTTCTTCATTTTTCAGATTTTTTGGAGTTACAGAAGTATTAAAAGTTTTCAGATTACTACAGACTGTTCTGTTTTTGACAGATTTTGTTTTCTTTGCGTTGTGTGCTTATTTCGATGAGTCTATGGTTTGTATTGGAGGGTATAAGCTATAGCAAAGTTGGAATACAATAGATATAATGCAAGAAAAAAATATGAATGGGTTTGCAACAGTACTTAGAGTAGTGATTTGCTTTGTTATACTAACGGATCTCAGGAAGGTTTTGTTGAGTTTTGTGTGATTGAAGTTTTCAAGTTTTGCGTGAGATCACGATGGATGAAGGAATAAGGAGTAAGAAGAGCCTAAGCTTGGGGATGCCCATCGCATCCCAAGCTATTATGTAAAAGAGAAGCAAGCAACTAAGCTAGGGGATGCCCGAGTGGCATCCCCTCTTTCTTCTAACAACCATCGGTATTTTACTTGAAGCTATATTTTTATTTGTCACATATCATGAGTTTTGCTTGGAGTGTCTTGTATGATATGAGTATTTTCTTGTTTTGCATTTTATTTTAAGTCATCGGTCCTTGGTAGGCACACCTATTTGAGAGAGCCAAAATTATGCTATGATTAGTTAGAATTGCTCTCTATGCTTCACTTAAATCTTTATGAGCTATGGAATTGCTCTAGTGCTTCACTTATATCTTTTTTAGCATGGTGTGCTTTAGTATTTTTGAAGAAATACGCTCATACTTCACTTAAATTCATTTGAGAGTTAGTAAATTTTTTAAGAAATTCTCTCATGCTTCACTTAAATTATTTTGTGAGAAGAAAAAATTGTATGCTCATGTTCTTCACTTAGATTTGTTTGAGCTATCAAAAGCAACATATGAAATTAGTCTCCAAGTGATAGATATTCACGAGGGATATAATAAAAACTTTCATGAAGATCATTGGTCAAAATAAACTTGATTCCTTGTAATAGTTTTGCGATATGATGATATACTATGTGAGCCATGTTGATGAGTAATTATGCTTTAGTAAGAATATTGGTGTTAAGGTTTGTGATTCCCTATGCAAGAACGAAAGTCAATAGTTTTGCAATGAAATTATATCCTACTTGTGGTGCATTATTCGGTTTTAGTTATGCTTAATGCACGCTTATGACATTTTTCATTTTTTGGTTGGATGCTTCTCAATCTTTTGCTAGCCTTCATTTGCATTAGTTATGATCACTACATGTGCATCCAAAATCCGTAAACCAGTTTTGCCACATGAGTCCACTATACCTACCTATATGTGGTATTCTTTTGCCATTCTAAGCAAATTTGTATGTGCCATCTCTAATTTTCAAAATAAACTTATCTTTTGTGTGCTCGTACCGCTCATGAAATGGTAGGCTGTGGCTGATTTGTTTCCATCCTAGATGTGTTATTCTCAAGATGAGTGCTTATTCACTTATCATTGCACGAGAGTACGACAAAGGTATTAGGGATGCCCAGTCCCGGAATGAAAAATGAATTTACTTTACGTTGTCAAATAATAAATTCCTTGGAAAGTGTTGGTATGGAGGGCAACTGTGGATTCGGTTAGCCGTGGAATGTGAAAGTATGGTGGAAAAAGTAATAAATTTTATTTTCTGTTTGGGAACCGCATAAGATATATCTAGCATGGAAAGTATTGGGAACTACTCGATCGTTTTCATTGACAGGAAAAGTATGGCACCGAAAATGTTTTTTATCTCTATCTTTTTCGCTTTGAGATTTGGCACCTCTACAAATCCCTACTTCCCTCTGCGAAGGGCCTTTCTTTTACTTTATGCAATTTTTATTTTTATTTGAGTCTCCATCCTCTCTTATAAAGCACCAACTAAGGGGCACTATGATCATACTTGAGCATTGGGTGTAGCTAATATGCGAGTGTGTTTCATGAATGGATCAATGGTTGAGCATAATGGGCTAGGGATAACTTGCTTTAGTGTTGATATTTTGAAAGACATGGTTGCTTGTTGATATGCTTGAGTATTGAAATCTTCATGTCAAAACTAGACTATTGCTTTGAATCATATAAAAGTCCAAATGTCCATGCTACAAAGAAAAGAATATGTGATGAACATGCTAGGCAGCATTCCACATCAAAAATTTGGTTTTTATCATTTACCTACTCGAGGACGAGCAGGAATTAAGCTTGGGGATGCTGATACGTCTCCAATGTATCTATAATTTTTGATTGTTCCATGTTGTTATATTATCATTCTTGAATGTTTTACAATCATTTTATAGCAACTTTATATCATTTTTTAGGACTAACCTATTGACATAGTGCCTAGTGCCAGTTGTTGTTTTTTGCTTGTTTTTTACTTCGTCGAAAATCAATAGCAAACGAAGTCCAAATGCAGCGAAACTTTTTGGTGATTTTTTCTGGACTAGAAGACACACGTTGGGCCAAGGAAGTACCGGAGGGGTGACCCGAGGGGGGCACAACCCACCTGGGCACGCCTGGGGGCCCAGGCGCGCCCTGGTGGGTTGTGCCCACCTCGGTGGCCTCCCGCACCGCCTCTTTGCTCTATAAATACCCAAATATTCCAGAAACCCTAGGGGAGTCGACGAAAATCAATTCTAGCCGCCGCAAGTTCTAGAAACCACAAATCCAATCTAGACACCATCATGGAGGGGTTCATCATCCTCATTGGTGCCCTTCCGATGATGCGTGAGTAGTTCATCATAGACCTACAGGTCTGTAGTTAGTAGCTAGATGGCTTCCTCTCTCACTCTTTTGATTCTCAATACAATGGTCTCTTGGAGATCTATTTGATGTAACTCTTTTTGCGGTGTGTTCGTTGGGATCCGATGAACTTTGAGTTTATGATCAGATCTATGTTTTTATCCATGAAAGTTATTCGAGTCTCTTGATCTCTTATATGCATGATTACTTATAGCCTCGTATTTCTGCTTCGGATCTTTGGTTTAGTTAGGCCGACTAGATCAATTTTTCTTTCCATGGGAAGAGGTGCTTTGTGATGGGTTTGATACGGTGCTCGATCCCAGTGACAGAAGGGGAAAGGACACATATGTATTGTTGCTATTAAGGATAACAAGATGGGACCTATTCCTATATGAGTTGATCTTGTCTACATCATGTCATCGTTCTTATTGCATTACTCTGTTTCTCCATGAACTTAATACACTAGATGCATGCTGGATAGCGGTCGATGTGTGGAGTAATAGTAGTAGATGCAAGCAGGAGTCAGTCTACTAATCTTGGATGTGATGCCTATATAATGATCATTTCTTGGATATCCTTCATAATTAATTTAAGTTCTATCAATTGCCCAACAGTAATTTGTTTACCCATCGTATGCTATTTTTTTCGAGAGAAGCCACTAGTGAAATCTACGGCCCCCGGGTCTCTTCTTTATCATATTTGCCTTCGAGATCTATTTTAATTTGCTTTTATTTTCAGCTATATTAATCCAAAAACCCAAAAATTAATTGCTGAAATTTATTGTTATTTATTTTATCTCGTGTACCCGCGATATCTATTTATCCAATCTACTACAATTTTTATCTATCTTTTACCCGGGAGGGATTGACAACCCCTCTTTTACGTCGGGTTGCAAGTATTTGTTCTTTGTGTGTAGGTACTGTTCACGTAGTGTTGCGTTGTTCTCCTACTGGTTCAATAACCTTGGTCTCATCACTAAGGGAAATACCTACCATAGCTATGCTGCATCATCCCTTCCTCTTTGGGGAAATACCAACGTAGTTCAAGCCGCATCACCCGCCCATGTTTCACTCAACTAGTCCACCAATCACCATCGCCAGCTCCCCTCCCCCAGATCCATAGAAGAACCCTCTCCGGCACCGGCGTGCTCACCCCGGCCGTGTGCCCGCTCTTCGGCGTCAACCCTACCTCCACTGCCGTTCCCAACACGCGGCTGCTCGCGCCTCGTCGTCTTCGTTTACTCGCTAGCCACCCTCGAGCATATCGTTCCTGTAACCCTCGCCTCTCTTGTGGTCCGGCCGTGATTGCATTAAGAAACCTGTTAGTTACTACTCTCCATCACAGTGAGGTATTCCTTGCAATCCCTCTTCCTATTTCGTTCTGTATGTTCCCCAATCGGCTATAAAATAACGAAGAACATATATATGTTCATTATCTACCTTCCTAACTAGTACATATAAGTTGTATTTGTTCCAATAAGTTACTGCCGATTTACAGATCGCGGGCGCCCGAGTCACACAAACTTAACAAATAAGCCATACATTTTCTAAATTATTGCATGACATGTTTAGACAGCTTGATACCTCAAAACCCACAGGTATAGGGGATCACAACAGTTTTCGAGGGTAGAGTATTCAACCCAAATTTATTGATTCGGCACAAGGGGAGCCAAAGAATATTCTCAAGTATTAGCAGTTGAGTTGTCAATTCAACCACACCTCAAAGACTTAATATCTGCAGCAACGTATTTAGTAGAAAATTAGTATGGAAGGAAGGGTAACAGTGGCAAAAGTAACAATAGCAGTTTTGTAGTAATCGTAACAGTGGCAGCGGTAAAGTAACTAAGCAAAGATCAATATGTGAAAAGCTCGTAGGCATTGGATCACTGATGGATAATTATGTCGGATGCGATCCCTCATGCAATAGTTATAACATAGGGTGACACAGAACTAACTCCAGTTCATCAATGTAATGTAGGCATGTATTCCGAATATAGTCATACGTGCTTATGGAAAAGAACTTGCATGACATCATTTGTCCTACCCTCCCGTGGCAGCGGGGTCCTATTGGAAACTAAGGGATATTAACGCCTCCTTTTAATAGAGTACCGGACCAAAGCATTAACACATAGTGAATACATGAACTCCTCAAACTACGGTCATCACTGGGAGTGGTCCTGATTATTGTCACTTCGGGGTTACGGGATCATAACACATAGTAGGTGACTATTGACTTGCAAAATATGATAAAGAACTCTCATATATTCATGAAAACATAATAGGTTCAGATATGAAATCATGGCACTCGGGCCCTAGTGATAAGCATTAAGCATAGCAACGTCATAGCAACATCAATCTCAGAACATAATGGATACTAGGGATCAAACCCTAACAAAACTAATTCGATTGCATGATAAATCTCATCCAACCCATCACCGTCCAGCAAGCCTACGATGGAATTACTCATGCACGGCGGTGAGCATCATGAAATTGGTGATGGAGGATGGTTGATGATGACGACGGCGACGGATTCCCCTCTTCGGAGCCCCGAACGGACTCCAGATCAGCCCTCCCGAGAGAGATTAGGGCTTGTTGGCGGCGGCTCCGTATCGTAAAACGTGATGAATCCTTCTCTCTATTTTTCTCCCCAAACGTGAATATATAGAGTTGGAGTTGACGTCGGTGGAGCCTCAGGGGGCCCACAAGGTAGGGGGGCGCGCCCCAGGGGGTGGGCGCGCCCTCCACCCTCGTGGACAAGGTGTGGGCCCCCTAGTGTTGATTCTTTCGCCAGTATTTTTTATTTATTCCAAAAATATTCTCCGTGAAGTTTCAGGTCATTCCGAGAACTTTTATTTCTGCACAAAAATAACACCATGGAAATTTTGCTGAAAACAGCGTTAGTCCGGGTTAGTTCCATTCAAATCTTGCAAGTTAGAGTCCAAAACATGGGCAAAAGTGTTTTGAAAAGTAGATACGATGGAGACATATCAACTCCCCCAAGATTAAACCTTTGCTTGTCCTGTAGCAATTCAGTTGACAAACTGAAAGTGATAAAGAAAAACTTTTACAAACTCTGTTTGCTCTTGTTGTTGTAAATATGTAAAGCCAGTATTCAAGTTTTCAGCTAAGATTATGAACTAAACATATTCACAATAACACTTAGGTCTCATGTTTACTCATATCAATGGCATAATCAACTAGCGAGCAATAATAATAAATCTCGGATGACAACACTTTCTCAAAACAATCATAATATGATACAACAAGATGGTATCTCGCTAGCCCTTTCTTAGACCGCAAAACATAAATGCAGAGCACCTCTGAAGATCAAGGACTGACTAAACATTGTAATTCATGGTAAAAGAGATCCAGTCATAGTCATACTCAACGTAAATTAATAGTAATTCATGCAAATGACAGTGGTGCTCTCCAACTGGTACTTTTTAATAAGAGGATGATGACTCAACATAAAAGTAAATAGACAAGCCCTTCGCAGAGGGAAGCAGGGATTTGTAGATGTGCCAGAGCTCGATTTTTTAAATAGAGATAAATAATATTTTGAGTGGCATACTTTCATTGTCAACATAACAACCAAGAGATCTCGATATCTTCCAGGCTACACACATTATAGGCGATTCCTAAACAGAATGGTAAAGTTTATACTCCCCACCAACAACAAGCATCAATCCATGGCTTGCCCGAAACAACGAGTGCCTCCAACTAACAACAATCCTTGGGGAGTTCTGTTTGCAATTATTTTGATTTGGTTTGAGCATGGGACTGGCCATCCCGGCTACCGGCCATTTTCTCGTGAATGAGGAGCGGAGTCCACTCCTCATGACAATAACCCACCTAACATGGAAGATATAGAAAGCCCTAGTTGATACATGAGCCATTTGAGCATACAAAACATAATTTCATTTGAAAGTTTAGAGTTTGGCACATACAAATTTACTTGAAACGGCAGGTAGATACCGTATATAGGAAGGTATGGTGGACTCATATGGGATATCTTTGGGGTTTATGGAAGTGGATGCACAAGCAGTATTCCCGCTTAGTACAAGTGAAGGCTAGAAAGAGACTGGGAAGCGACCAACTAGAGAGCGACAATAGTCATGAACATGCATTAAAATTAATCAACACTGAGTGCAAGCATGAGTAGGATATAAATCACCATGAACATAAATATCGTGGAGGCTATGTTGATTTTGTTTCAACTACATGCGTGAACATGTGCCAAGTCAAGCCACTTGAATCGTTCAAAGGAGGATACTACCCCATAATACCACATCACAACCATTTTAATAGCATGTTGGCATGCAAGGTAAACCATTATAAACTCCTAGCTAATTAAGCATGGCATGAGCAACTATAATCTCTAATTGTCATTGCAAACATGTTTCATTCATAATAGGCTGAATCAGGAATGATGAAGTAATCATATTTACAAAAACAAGATAGGTTGAGTTCATACCAGCTTTTCTCATCTCAATCAGTCCATCATATATCGTCATTATTGCCTTTCACTTGCACGACCGAACGGTGTGGATAATAATAATAGTGCATGTGTAATTGGACTAAGCTGGAATCTGCAATTCAATACACACGAGAAGACAAGGTAATATGGGCTCTTTGTTAAATCAACAATAATGCATATAAGAGCCACTTCAACATTTTCATCAAGGTCTTCTCCTCTCAACCCCCAAAGAAAAGAAATAAAATAAAACTTTTTACACGGGAAAGCTCCCAACAAGCAACAGAAGAACGAGAAATCTTCTTGGGTTTTCTTTTAATTACTACTACTACAAGCATGGAAAGTAAACTAGCTAAAAGTTACAACTAATTTTTTTGGTTTTTTCTTAAGGTCATTCAGACACGCAAGAAGAAGATTAGAAAATAAAATAAACTAGCATGGATAGTACAATGAAAAAGTATGAGCACCGACAACTAAAATGAGTGTGTGAACATGAATGTAATGTCGGTGAGATATACGTACTCCCCCAAGCTTAGGCTTTTGGCCTAAGTTGGTCTAGGCCACAGATCAAAGCTGCTCTCTCGGGTGTACGGAGGAGTGTCCTATGGGAGCCACTGGTTGGCGATCTCCTCCGGATCCCACTGATAAACAGACTGTCAATAAGGGTCAAGTGGTGGCTCCAGCTCAGGCTCTGGAACTTGTGTCACGCTCCAGTACGCATAAATGGCTTCGGGTAAGATGAGGTACGTGCCTAAAAGTATGTTAAACAGAGAGGGTGCAGGCAAGGTAATAATCTCACACTATTTTTTATCAAATATCAGTTTATACTTAAGCATCTTCTTCTTATCTTTAACAATAATGTCATGTTCTAATATACTCTTGTAATCTAGAAAAACATGGGGCAGCAACTTTTCCTCTTTCTCCTAATGCCTAATAGGTATCTCAAAGTGTGCAGCAAGGCGCGAAGCAATGATGTCGCCGAAGATGGGGCCCTTTGTACAGTTCAGACTTAATCGTTTAGCAATAATAGCGCCTACACTGAAAATTGTATCACGAAACAAAGCATGGCGCAAAATAACAATATCAGGAGCACTGAGACTTCCACTGTTCCCGCGACCAATTAAGCATCTACTAGCAAATATTGCAAAGTAACGTAGAACAGGAAAATGTATGCTAGTAATTCTTGCATCGGAAACCTTCCTCGTTTCCCCTACAGCAATTGTGTCAATAAACCCCTGCACATCATTACGATGTGGTTCCTATATGCTGCCCGCAAAGGGTATCTTACAGACCCGACAAAAACCATATAGTGACATTTCCTTAACCTCATCATACAAGTGAAATTCCACTGAAGGTGGTGATTTCTTAGCATGAAAGTAAAAATTTTGCACGAAAATATTTGTGAGTAGGAGATATTGTTCGCGCTGGTCGTGGAGGAAGTCGACGAGGCCTGCATTCTCAGCCAGGTAATAAAAATCATCATAAATTCTGGCGGCTCTCAAGAATTCTTCGCAAGGCCATTCGCACGGCCGAACCTCCGCAGTGCGAGGAAGATTATATTTGGGCTTTTTATTCTCTTCATTTTGCTTATCTTTCGAGCTTTGGCTCGAAGAACCTCTCAACAACCTCTTCAACATTTTCTCCCTCTGAAAAATTTCTGAAATTTTAGTGACTCAAAATAAAAGTGAACCAAAATCAACAAGATTGATAGCAACTACTCCCACAAGTGCCTAGAGACTATATAATGCATTAGAACTACTAGGGACCATATAAATTTGACATGCAAGCTCAAAAACAGAGTCACCTAAGCAGCAAAATTTTGCAATAAATAAGGCACTAGAGCAAAAACTAATTGGACCTTTGGAGGAGTCACATACCGAAGAACAATCCCCCAAAACAGTTTTGTGAATGAAGCTTTGAGCAAGGAGATCGAAAATGGCAGCAAGATGAGCTAGAACACGGGTTTGAGCTATGGGAGGATTTTTTCTGGAGGAAGACAAATTGAGTGGGTGCTAGAATAAGTGGAGGGGGTCCACATGGGATCCACGAGGCAGGGGGCGCGCCCCAGGGGGTGGGCGCGCCCTCGACCCTCGTGGCCATATGGTGGGTCCCCTTGATGTGTTCTCAGTGCCATATATTCTTAAATATTCCACAAAAAATCATATTTCAATTTCGGGACGTTTGGAGAACTTTTATTTTCGGGGTATTTTTTATTGCAAGGATAATTCAGAAAACAGACAGAAAATACTATTTTTTCTTTATTTAATCTAAATCACAGAAAGTAAAAGGAATCCACTAACAAGGTTGATCAAGTCTTGTTATCAAACTCTTTCCGAATTGCATGAAACCGGAGAATTTTCGAATAACACTAGGTTACCTCAACGGGGATATGCACGTCCCCAATAATAAGAATATCATATTTCTTCTTGACAGTAGGAAGAGGAAATTCAAAACCTCCAATAGTAATCGTTGGAATTTTTCCAATAGAATTGACACTGTGGAATTGAGGTTGTTTCGGCGGAAAGTGTACCGTATGCTCATTACCATTAACATGAAAAGTGACATTGCCTTTGTTGCAATCAATAACAACCCCTGCAGTATTAAAAAAGGGTCTACCAAGGATAATAGACATACTATCGTCCTCGGGAATATCAAGAATAACAAATTTCGTTAAAATAGTAAGGTTTGCAACCACAACAGGCACATCCTCACAAATACCGACAGGTATAGCAGTTGATTTATCAGCCATTTGCAAAGATATTTCAGTAGGTTGATGACCCACAAGTATAGGGGATCTATTGTAGTCATTTCGATAAGTAAGAGTGTCGAACCCAATGAGGAGCAGAAGGAAATGATAAGCAGTTTTCAGTAAGGTATTCTCTGCAAGCACTGAAATTATCGGTAACATATAGTTTTGTGATAAGGTAATTTGTAACGGGTAACAAGTAATGAAAGTAAACAGGGTCCAACAAGATGGCCCAATCCTTTTTGTAGCAATGGACAAGCCTGTACAAACTCTTATATAAAGGAAAACGCTCCCGAGGACACATGGGAATTATCGTCAAGCTAGTTTTCATCACGCTCATATGATTCGCGTTCGTTACTTTGATAATTTGGTATGTGGGTGGACCGGTGCTTGGGTGGTGTCCTTTCTTGGACAAGCATCCCACTAATGATTAACCCCTATCGCAAGCATCCGCAACAAGAAAAGAAGTATTAAGGTAAACCTAACCATAGCATGAAACATATGGATCCAAATCAGCCCTCATTTAAGCAACGCATAAACTAGGGTTTAAGCTTATGTCACTCTAGCAACCCATCATCTACTTATTACTTCCTAATGCCTTCCTCTAGGCCGAAACAATGGTGAAGTGTCACGTAGTCGAGTTCACATAACACCACTAGAGGAGAGACAACATACATCTCATCAAAATATCGAACGAATACCAAATTCACATGACTACTTATAGCAAGACTTCTCCCATGTCCTCAGGAACAAACGTAACTACTCAGAAACCATATTCATGTTCATAATCAGAGGGGTATTATGCATAAAGGATCTGAACATATGATCTTCCACCAAATACACCAACTAGCATCAACTAAAAGGAGTAATCAACACTACTAGCAACCCACAGGTACCAATCTGAGGATTTGGGACAAAGATTGAATACAAGAGATGAACTAGGGTTTTAGAGGAGATGGTGCTGGTGAAGATGTTGATGGAGATTGACCCCCTCCCGATGAGAGGATCGTTGGTGATGACGATGGCGATGATTTCCCCCCTCCGGAGGGAAGTTTCCGGCAGAGCAGTTCACGGGAGGCCTAGATTGGTTACGCCAAGGTTCCGCCTCGTGGCAGTGAGTTTCTTCCTAAAGCTTGCTTATGATTTTTTCCAGGGTAAAAGACTTCATATAGCGTAAGATGGGCACCGGAGGCCCGCCAGGGGCCCACGAGGCGGCGCGCCCCACCCTCGTGGATGGTGGGTGGCCCCCACCGGTACTTTCTTCGCTCAGTATTTTTTATTAATTCCAAAAATAACTTCCGTGGAGTTTGGGACTTTTGGAGTTGTGCAGAATAGGTCTCTAATATTTGCTCCTTTTCCAAATTCCAAATTACCGGCATTCTCCATCTTCATGTAAACCTTGTAAAATAAGAGAGAATAGGCATAAGTATTGTGACATAACGTATAATAACAGCCCATAATGCAATAAATACCGATATAAAAGCATGATGCAAAATGAACGTATCAACTCCCCCAAGCTTAGACCTCACTTGTCCTCAAGCGGAAGCCGATAACGATAAATATGTCCACATGTTTAGAGATAGAGGTGTCGATAAAATAAAGTACGGACATGAGGGCATCATGATCATTCTTATAACAGCAACATATATGGATATTGTCATATGATTTCTTATGCTCAAGTAATAATCTATTCACAATGTCCAGTATGAATCAGAAACTTCATTGAGAACTAACAAACTATAATCTTGGTCATTGAAGCAATTGCAATTTATCATAACATCGGAAAGAGTCAATATAAGAGCTTTTTAGCAAGTCCACATACTCAACTATCATTTAGTCTTTCACAATTGCTAACACTCACGCAATACTTATGGGTTTAGAGTTTTAATCGGACACAGAGAAAGATATGGGCTTATAGCGTTGCGTCCCAACCTTTTACCTCAAGGGTAATGTCAACAATAATAGTTCATGCTAACTTACATCCAATTGGATATATATATATGTGCTTGCCAAAGGATAAAATGTAAAAAGGAAAGGTGAAGATCACCATGACTCTTGTATAAGATGTGAGATAAGAATAAAAGATAGGCCCTTCGAAGAGGGAAGCAGAGGTTGTCGTGTGCTTTTATGGTTGGATGCACGAAATCTTAATGCAAAAGAATGTCACTTTATATTGCCACTTGTGATATGGACCTTTATTATGTAGTCTGTCGCTTTTATTCATTCCACATCACAAGATCGTATAAAGCTTATTTTCTCCACGCTAATAAATCATACACATTTAGAGAGCAATTCTTATTGCATGCAACATGACAACTTACTTGAAGGATCTTACTCAATCCATAGGTAGATAGGGTGGACTCTCATGGCAAAACTGGGTTTAAGGGTACTCGGAAGCACAAGTAGTATCTCTACTTGGTGCAAAGAATTTGGCTAGCATGAGAGGGAAAGGCAAGCTCAAAATGTTGGATGATCCATGACAATATACTTTATTTCGGATATAAGAAAACATAACCCATTACGTTGTCTTCCTTGTCCAACATCAACTCTTTAGCCTGTCATATTTTAATGAGTGCTCACAATCATAAAAGATGTCCAAGATAGTATATTTATATGTGAAAACCTCTCTTTCTTTATTACTTCCTATTAATTGCAACGATGACCAAAACTATGTTTGTCAACTCTCAACAACTTTTATTCATCATACTCTTTTTATGTGAAGTCATTACTCTCCATAAGATCAATATGATCTCTTTATTTCTTTTTACTCTTTCTTTTTCTTTTATTCTCTCAAGATCATAGCAAGATAATCAAGCCCTTGACTCAACACTAATCTTTATTGTATATAGCTCACGGACTCGATTACATATAAGGATCATAAAGCAAAGCTCAAAACTAGATCATACTAAAATTTTATGCTACTAGATCAAAATATTACTGAAAGGATCAAACTAAGAAAAATGGTAAAGATAAGAGTGTGATGATGATACGATACCGAGGCACCTCCCCAAAGCTTGGCAGTTGCCAAGGGGAGTGCCCGTACCCATATACTCAGTTCTCCTTTGCTGGTGAAGAAGATGATGGTGACGATGGATAGTCGCACATCGAGTGTAGGAGATCCTCCAATTTGCAGATAATGCCCTTGAGTGCGATGATATGCTCCTTCAACAAAATAATTTCACATGTGAGATACTTGTTTTGTATACGAGCTAACTCAATCATCCTGAAAGCTTCGATCTCAGTTGGGGTAAGAAGATTGTGAGGAGGTTGAAGGATGTCTTCTTCTTCTGTTGCCGAAGCTTGATCCTCCATGGCCTTCCTGATCCCATCACCCTTGTTGATCTCCATGGGTTCTTCCCTCTTCAGCTCTATCTTCATTAGCCAAGCATCATTGCCCACATTGTTGGAGGAGGGGGACGACATGATGCCTGGCCTTGACAACTCTGGCAGAAAACAGCTCAAAACAAGAACAAAGGATATTTGCATGATACGGTGGTCAAAACCTTCGGGAGATTATATAATGAATTTTTACCGACCAAAAGAAGTATCGTGCAAGAAAACGGAGTCCGGAGAGCACACGAGGTGCCCACGAGGCAGGGGGCGCGCCTTCCACCCTCGTGGATGCCTCGTGTCCTTCCCGGACTACTTCTTATTTTCCTATTTTCTTAAATATTCGAAAACAGAGAAAAATTACCATTAGAACTGTTTTGGAGTCGGTTTACTTACCGTACCACATACATATTCATTTTCGGAGTCTGAAGCGTTCTGGAAAGTGTCCCTTATGTATTCCACCGGGGTTACGGTTTCAATAACATTAGTTTCAACATTTATATGATTACCTGAGATATAATGTTTGATTCTTTGACCGTTCACCACCTTCGGATTTGTGCCTCCGAAGTTGTTGATTTTTATGGCACTGGAACAATAGACCTCCTCGATAACGTAAGGACCTTCCCATTTAGAGAGGATTTTTCCTGCAAAAAATCTTAAACGAGAGTTTTATAGCAAAACATGATCACCTACATTAAACTCATGCTTTTGTATCCTTTTGTCATGCCATCTTTTAACTTTTTCTTTAAATAGTTTGGCATTCTCATAGGCTTGGGTTCTCCATTCATCAAGTGAGCTAATGTCAAATAACCTCTTCTCACTGGCAAGTTTGAACTCATAATTGAGCTCTTTAATAACCCAATATGCCTTATGTTCTAGTTCGAGAGGTAAGTGACATGCTTTTCCATAAACCATTCTATACGAAGACATACCCATAGGATTTTTATTTGCAGTTCTATAGGCCCATAATGCATCATCAAGTTTCTTGGACCAATTCTTTCTAGATCTATTAACAGTCTTTTGCAAAATTAATTTGAGCTCTCTATTACTCAGTTCTACTTGACCACTAGACTGCGGGTGATATGGAGATGCAATTCTATGATTAACGTCATACTTAGCAAGTATTTTACGAAAGGCACCATGAATAAAATGTGAACCACCATCAGTCATTAAATATCTAGGGACCCCAAACCTCGGAAAAATAACTTCTTTAAGCATATTAATAGAGGTGTTATGATCAGCACTACTAGTTGGAATAGCTTCTACCCACTTAGTAACATAATCAACAGCAACTAAAATATGTGTATAGCCATTAGAGGAAGGAAACGGTCCCATATAGTCAAAGCCCCAAACATCAAATGGTTCAGTAACAAGCAAATAATTCATAGGCATTTCTTGATGTCTACTAATATTACCAATTCTCTAACATTCATCACAAGACAAGACAAACTTAAGGGCATCTTTGAAGAGAGTAGGCCAATAAAAACCGGATTGCAATACCTTACGTGCAGTTCTATCTCCAGCGTGGTGTCCTCCATAAGCTTCGGAGTGACACTTGCGTAGGATCTGTTCCTGTTCATGCTCAGGTATACAATGTCTAATAACACCATCTACTCCTTCTTTATAAAGGTGTGGGTCATCCCAGAAGTAATGTCTTAAATCATAGAAAAACTTTTTCTTTTGCTGGTATGTGAAACTAGGTGGTATAAATTTAGCAACAATGTAATTAGCATAATCAGCATACCATGGAGCAGTACAAGAGGCATTTATGATAGCTAATTGTTCATTAGGAAAGCTATCGTCCATAGGTAGTGGGTCATCAAGAACATTCTCTAACCTAGACAAGTTGTCTGCAATGGGGTTCTCAGCTCCCTTTCTATCAATAATATGCAAATCAAATTCTTGTAGTAGGAGAACCCATCTAATAAGTCTAGGTTTAGTATCTTTCTTTTCCATGAGATATTTAATAGCAGCATGATCAGTGTGAACAGCTACTTTAGAATCAACAATATAAGGTCGGAACTTATCACAAGCAAATACAACCGCTAAAAATTATTTTTCAGTAGTAGCATAATTTCTCTGGGCACTGTCTAGAGTTTCACTAGCATATTGAATGACATTTAATTTGTTATCAACTCTTTGTCCTAGAACAGCACCTACAGCATAATCACTAGCATCACACATAATTTCAAAGGGTAAATTCCAATCAGGAGGCTGAACAATAGGTGAAGAAATCAAAGCTTTCTTAAGTATTTCAAATGCTTCTACACAATCATCATCAAATACAAAAGGAACATCTTTTTGTAAGATATTAGTCAGAGGCCTAGAAATTTTAGAGAAGTTCTTAATGAACCTCCTATAAAAACCGGCATGACCAAGGAAACTTCTTATAACTTTAATGTCCTTGGGACATGGCATCTTTTCAATAGCATCAAATTTAGCTTTATCAACTTTAATACCTCTTTCAGAAATTTTATGCCCAAGACAATGCCTTCATTAACCATAAAGTGGAACTTCTCCCAATTCAAGACAAGATTAGTTTCTTCACATCTCTGCAAAACTCGATGAAGGTTGCTCAAGCAATCATCAAAAGAAGTTCCATACATGGAGAAATCATCCATGAAAACCTCAACAATCTTTTCACAAAAGTCAGGGAGTATAGCCATCATGCATCTTTGAAAGGTAGCAGGTGCATTACATAAACCAAAAGGCATACGTCTATAAGCAAAGGTACCAAAAGGGCAAGTAAAAGTGGTCTTTTCTTGATCCTCTTTTGACACAGGTATTTGAGAGAAACCGGAATAACCATCTAGAAAGCAAAATGTGTATGTTTGGATAATCTTTCTAGCATTTGATCAATAAAAGGTAAAGGGTAATGATCATTTTTAGTTGATGTATTTAATTTTCGGAAATCAATTAACATCCCATAACCTGTAACAATTCTTTGTGGGGTCAATTCATCTTTATCATTAGGAACAACAGTAATACCACCTTTCTTAGGGACACAATGGACAGGGCTTACCTACTGACTATCAGCAACGGGATAAATTATACCTGCCTCCAGAAGCTTTAGTATTTCTTTTCTTACCACTTCCTTCATCTTAGGATTTAACCGTCATTGGTGATCAACAACTGGTTTAGTGTATTTCTCCAATTTTATTTGGTGCTGGCATAGAGTGGGACTAATGCCCTTAAGATCATCAAGAGTATATCCAATAGCAGCATGTTGCTTCTTCAGAGTTTTCAATAATTTATTTTCTTCATGCTCTAAAAGGTTAGCACTAATAATAGCAGGATATATATTTTCTCATCAAGATAAGCATATTTAAGATTATCAGGTAATGGTTTAAGCTCAAACAGGGGATCACCTTTGGGTGGAGGAGGATCCCCTAGGATTTCAACAAGCAAGTTGTGTTTCAAAATAGGTCCCTGTTTAAAGAATACTTCATCTATTTACCTTCTTTCATTCATAAACATATCATTTTCATGGTCTAGCAAGTATTGTTCTAAAGGATCACTAGGAGGCACGGAAATAGAAGCAAGACCAATAATTTCATCTTTACTAGGCAACTCCTCGTCACGGGGTTGTCTACGAAATTTAGCAAAGTTAAATTCATGAGACATATCTCCCAAACCAATAGTAACAAGATCCGTTTCGCAGTCTATCCTAGCATTAACAGTATTCAAGGGTCTACAAAATATAATGGGACAAAAGCTATCTTGTGGGGAACCAAGAACAAGAAAATCAGCAGGATATTTAACTTTCCCAGACAAGACTTCAACATCTCTAACAATCCCAACTGGTGAAATAGTATCTCTATTGGCAAGCTTAATTGTAACATCAATTTCTTCTATCTCAGCAGGTGCAATATCATGCATAATTTCTTTGTATAAGGAATGAGGAATTGCACTTGCACTAGCACCCATATCACACAAGCCATGATAACAATGATCCCCTATTTTAACAGAAATAACAGGCCTGCCTACCATAGGTCTATGTTTATTTTTAGTATCAGGTCTAGCAATTCTAGCAGCTTCATTGCAGAAGTAAATAACATGCTCATCAATATTATCAGCCAAGAGATCTTTAACCATAGCAATACTAGGTTCAACTTTAATTTGCTCAGGGGGTTTGGGTGTCTTAATATTACTTTTGTTGACCACAGTTGAAGCTTTAGCATGATCCTTTATTCTAACAGGGAAAGGTGGTTTCTCAATATAAGCAGTAGGAACAATAGGATCATTATAAGTGATAGTATTTTCTTCAACTTTAATAGGTGAAACTACTTTTACTTCAATGGGAGGATTATATTTAAACCACTTATCTTTAGGGAGATCAACATGAGTAGCAAAGGATTCACAGAAAGAAGCTACTATCTCAGAGTCAAGTCCATATTTAGTGCTAAATTAACGGAAAACATCAGTATCCATAAAAGATTTAACACAATCAAACTTAGGTGTTATACCAGACTCCTTACCTTCTCGAGATCCCAATCTTCAGAGTTGCATTCAATTCTTTCCAATAAATCCCATTTGAATTCAATAGTCTTCATCATAAAAGATCCAGTATAAGAAGTATCAAGCATGGAGCGATTATTGAGACAAAGTCGAGCATAAAAATTTTGAATAATCATTTCTCTTGAGAGCTCATGATTGGGGCATGAATATAACATTGACTTAAGCCTCCCCCAAGCTTGAGCGATGCTTTCTCCTTCGCGAGGCCAAAATTATGTATATAATTACGATCATGATGAACAAGATGCATAGGATGAAACTTCTGATGAAATTCCAATTTCAATCGCTTGTAGTTCCATGATCCCATATCATCACATAGCCTAAACCATGTCAATGCCTCTCCCTTCAAAGATAAAGGGAAGACCTTCTTCTTGATAACATCCTCGGGCATACCTGCAAGCTTAAATAATCCACAAACTTCATCCACATAGATTAGGTGCAGATCGGGATGCAATGTTCCATCTCTTGTAAAAGGATTAGCTAGCAGTTTCTCTATCATACCCGAAGGAATTTCAAACTAAACATTTTCAGTAGGTTCAGTAGGTTGAGGAGCAACTCTTTGCACTACTGGTCGGGGTGAAGATACCCCAAACAAACCCCTCAAAGGATTGTTTTCCATAGTAACAAGTGACATTAAATTTCAGCACACTATATAAATTTTTCCTTACCAAATTCCACCTACCAAAGGCGCTTCACTACCCGGCAACGGCGCCAGAAAAGAGTCTTGATGACCCACAAGTATAGGGGATCTATCGTAGTCCTTTTGATAAGTAAGAGTGTCGAACCCAACGAGGAGCAGAAGGAAATGATAAGCAGTTTTCAGTAAGGTATTGTCTGCAAACACTGAAATTATCGGTAACGAATAGTTTTCTGATAAGGTAATTTGTAACAGGTAACAAGTAATGAAAGTAAATAGGGTGCAGCAAGATGGCCCAATCATTTTTGTAGCAAAGGAAAAGCCTGGACAAACTCTTATATAAAGGAAAATGCTCCCGAGGACACATGGGAATTATCGTCAAGCTAGTTTTCATCACGCTCATATGATTCGCGTTTGTTACTTTGATAATTTGGTATGTGGGTGGACCGGTGCTTGGGTGGTATCCTTTCTTGGACAAGCATCCCACTTATGATTAACCCCTATTGCAAGCATCCGCAACAAGAAAAGAAGTATTAAGGTAAACCTAACCATAGCATGAAACATATGGATCCAAATCAGCCCCTTACGAAGCAACGCATAAACTAGGGTTTAAGCTTCTGTCACTCTAGCAACCCGTCATCTACTTATTACTTCCCAATGCATTCCTCTAGGCCCAAACAATGGTGAAGTGTCATGTAGTTGACGTTCACATAACACCACTAGAGGAGAGACAGCATATCTCATCAAAATATCAAACGAATACCAAATTCACATGACTACTTATAGCAAGACTTCTCCCATGTCCTCAAGAACAAACGTAACTACTCACAAACCATATTCATGTTCATAATCAGAGGGGTATTAATATGCATAAAGGATCTGAACATATGATCTTCCACCAAATAAACCAACTAGCATAAACTACAAGGAGTAATCAACACTACTAGCAACCCACAGGTACCAATCTGAGGCTTTGGGACAAAGATTGAATACAAGAGATGAACTAGGGTTTTAGAGATATGGTGCTGGCGAATATTTTGATGGATATTGACCCCCTCAAGATGATAGGATCGTTGGTGATGATGATGGCGATGATCTCCCACTCCCGGTGGGAAGTTTCCCCGGCAGAACAGTTCCACCGGAGCCCTAGATTGGTTCTGCCAAGGTTCCGCCTCGTGCCAGCGGAGTTTCTTCCCGAAAGCTTGCTTATGATTTTTTTTCCAGGGTAAAAGACTTCATATAGCAGAAGATGGGCACCGGAGGCCTGCTAGGGGGCCCACGAGGCGGGGGCGCGCCCAGGGGGTAGGGCGCGCCCCCCACCCTCGTGGATGGTGGGTGGCCCCTCCGTACTTTCTTCGCCAAGATTTTTTATTAATTCCAAAATAACTTCCGTGGAGTTTCAAGACTTTTGGAGTTGTGCAGAATAGGTCTCTAATATTTGCTCCTTTTCCAAATTGTAATTCCAAATTTGCCGGCATTCTCCCTCTTCATGTAAACCTTGTAAAATAAGAGAGAATAGGCATAAGTATTGTGACATAACGTATAATAACAGCCCATAATGCAATAAATATTGATATAAAAGCATGATGCAAAATGGACGTATCATAGGTGTCAACTTATTCAAATGAAGTCTACGATATAAAGAGAGAGGCATAGCACTAACACTGGCTCCAAGATCGCATAAAGCAGTTTTAACATAGTTTCTTTTAATGGAGCATGGTATAGTTGGTACTCCTGGATATCCAAGTTCCTTTGGTATTCCACCTTTAAAAGTATAATTAGCAAGCATGGTGGAAATTTCAGCTTCCGGTATCTTCCTTTTATTTGTAACAATATCTTTCATATACTTAGCATATGGATTCATTTTAAGCATATCAATCAAATGCATATGCAAAAAGATATGTCTAATCATTTCAGCAAAGCACTCAAAATCCTCATCATCCTTTTTCTTGGATGGTTTAGGAGGAAAAGGCATGGGTTTCTGAACCCATGGTTCTCTTTCTTTACCGTGCTTCCTAGCAACAAAGTCTCTCTTATCATAACGTTGATTCTTTGATTGTGGGTTATCAAGATCAATAGCAGGTTCAATCTCTACATCATTGTTATTGCTAGCTTGAGCATCAACATGAACATCATCATTAATATTATCACTAGGTTCATGTTCATAACCAGATTGTGTTTCAGCATCAGAAATAGAAATATCATTGGGATTCTCAGGTGTGTCAACAACAGGTTCACTAGAAGCATGCAAAGTCCTATCATTTTTCTTTTTCTTCCTCTTAGAAGGACTAGGTGTATCAACATTAGTTCTCTGGGAATCTTGCTCAACTCTCTTAGGGTGACCCTCAGGATACAAAGGTTTCTGAGTCATTCTACCCCCTCTAGTCACAACTCTAACAGCATTATCATTTTTCTTATTATCTAATTCATTGAGCAAATCATTCTGAGATTTAAGCACTTGTTCCACTTGAGTGGTAACAAATAGAAGCATGTTGACTAATAAGTTTAAGTTCACCCTTAACTCTAGACATATAATCACTCAAGTGTTAAATCATATAAGCATTATGTTTCAATTGTCTACCAACATAAGCATTGAAGTTTTCTTGTTTAACAATAAAATTATCAAACTCATCTAAGCGTTGGCTAGCGGACTTATAACGAGGAATATCACCTTCATCAAATCTATAGAGAGGATTTACCTTTACTACCTATGTCGGGTTATCAAGACCATGTATTTCTTCAATAGGTGGTAAATTCTTGACATCTTCAGCTTTAATACCCTTTTCTTTCATAGATTTCTTTGCCTCTTGCATATCTTCGTGGATCGAGAAATAGAATACCCCTTTTCTTCGGAGTTGGCTTAGTAGTTGGTTCAGGAAGTGTCCAATTATTATCCTTACTCAACATATTATTCAATAGCAATTCAGCTTGATCAACAGTTCTTTCCCTGAAAACACAACCAACACAACTATCCAGGTGGTCTCTGGAAGCATCAGTTAGTCCATTATAAAAGATATCAAGTATTTCATTTTTCTTGAGAGGATGATCAGGCAAAGCATTAAGTAATCGAAGAAGCCTCCCCCAAGCTTGTGGGAGACTCTCTTCTTCAATTTGCACAAAATCATATGTTTCCCTTAAGGCAGCTTGTTTCTTATGAGCAGGAAAATATTTAGCAGAGAAGTAATAAATCATATCATGGGGACTACGCACACAACTAGGATCAAGAGAATTAAACCATGTTTTAGCATCACCCTTTAATGAGAACGGAAATAACTTAAGGATATAGTAGTAGCGCATTTTTTCCTCATGAGTAAATAGGGTGGCTATATCATTTAATTCAGTAAGATGTGCCACAACAGTCTTAGATTCATAGCCATAAAAAGGATCAGATTCAACCATAGTAATTACCTCAGGATCGACAGAGAAATCATAATCCTTATCAGGAATACAAATAGGTGAAGTAGCAAAAGCAGGGTCATATTTCATTCTAGCATTCAGAGACTTTACTTTCAGCTTAGCTAACAGTTTCTTAAGATCATATCTATCTTTGCAAGCAAAAAAGTCTCTAGCAGTTTCTTCATCCATAACATAACCCTCAAGTACATTAGGAAATTCATATCTAGGGGGAGAATCTTCATCATCACTTTCATCAATATTATCAGTTTCAATAATTTCATTCTCTCTTACCCTAGCAAGTTGTTCATTAAGAAATTCACCTAATGGTACAGTATTGTCAAGCATAGAAGTAGTTTCATCATAAGCATCATGCATAGCAGAAGTGGCATCATCAATAACATGCGACATATAGAAATCATTAGCAGGAGTAGGTTTAGGTGTCACAAGTTTACTGAAAACAGAAGGTGAATCAAGTGCAGAGCTAGATGGCAGATTTTTACCTCCCCTCGTAGTTGAGGGATAAATCTTGGTTTTTTCGTCTTTCAAGTTCCTCATAGTGATCAACAGATATAAATCCCAAGTGACTCAAAGAATAGAGCTATGCTCCCCGGCAGCAGCGTCGGAAAATAGTCTTGGTAACCCACAAGCATAGGGGATCGCAACAGTTTTCGAGGGTAGAGTATTCAACCCAAATTTATTCATTCGACACAAGGGGAGCCAAAGAATATTCTCAAGTATTAGCAATTGAGTTGTCAATTCAACCACACCTGGAAGACTTAATATATGCAGCAAAGTATTTAGTAGCAAAGTAGTATGGAAGTAACGGTAATAAAGGGCAAAAGTAATGAGCAGCTTTGTAGTAATCGTAATAAAGGGCAGCGGTAAAGTAACTAAGCAAAGATCAATATGTGAAAAGCTCGTAGGCATTGGATCAGTGATGGATAATTATGTCGGATGTGATTCCTCGTGCAATAGTTATAACATAGGGTGACACAGAACTAGCTCCAGTTCATCAATGTAATGTAGGCATGTATTCCGAATATAGTCATACGTGCTTATGGAAAAGAACTTGCATGACATCATTTTTCCTACCCTCCCGTGGCAGCGGGGTCCTATTGGAAACTAAGGGATATTAAGGCATCCTTTTAATAGAGTACCGGACCAAAGCATTAACACTTAGTGAATACATGAACTCCTCAAACTACGATCATCGCCGGGAGTGGTCCCGATTATTGTCACTTCGGGGTTACCGGATCATAACACATAGTAGATGACTATTGACTTGCAGAATATGATCAAGAACTCTCATATATTCATGAAAACATAATAGGTTCAGATCTAAAATCATGGCACTCAGGCCCTAGTGACAAGCATTAAGCATAGCAAAGTCATAGCAACATCCATCTCAGAACATAATGGATACTAGGGATCAAACGCTAACAAAACTAACTCGATTACATGATAAATCTCATCCAACCCATCACCGTCCAGCAAGCCTATGATGGAATTACTCACGCACGGCGGTGAGCATCATGAAATTGGTGATGGAGGATGGTTGATGTTGACAATGGCGACGGATTCCACTCTCCGGAGCCCCGAACGGACTCCAGATCAACTCTCCCGAGAGAGATTAGGGCTTGGCGGTGGCTCCGTATCGTAAAACACGATGAATCCTTCTCTCTGATATTTTTCTCCTCGAACGTGAATATTATAGAGTTGGAGTTGATGTCGGTGGAGCCTCAGGGGGCCCACGAGGCAGGGGGCGTGCCCTAGGGGGGTGGGCGCACCCTCCACCCTCGTGGACAGGGTGTGGGCCCCCTGGTGTTGATTCTTTCGCCAGTATTTTTTATTTATTCCAAAAATATTCTCTGTGAAGTTTCAGGTCATTCCAAGAACTTTTATTTCTGCAACACCATGGCAATTCTGCTGAAAACAGCGTCAGTCCGGGTTAGTTCCATTCAAATCATGCAAGTTAGAGTCCAAAACAAGGGCAAAAGTGTTTGGAAAAGTAGATACGATGGAGACGTATCAATACCAAGTTATTAGTTTTATGCTTATCCTCCTTTCCTGAGTTTTGCATGTGTTCTTTGTAGATGCCGAGTAGCAGTGACAACACTCATGCTTTTGGCGATGTATCTTCATTTGATTCCGACAACCCTAGGTCTTCAGCAGATGGTGAGGGATCAAGTAATCTTGAATGGGATAGAGCTACAGCAATTACCCTTTCGGTCAGGACATGGAGGAACGTTCCAAGGAAGCCCACACACCAGCCTAAAGGTGTATATGAAGTAACCGAGATCAATTTAAAGTCTTGGGCTCCAACTAAACCAGATAAAGCACGCACGAGGTTCAGGAGTGTGTGTGGATTTGTTAAGGTGGGAAGGCTCAACATTAATCTGCCGGGTTTCGGAAGGTTGACATGTAAACACGGCAAAGGATAGTCCGGGAGATCATGGATCACTTCAACGCTCCAGTAGCAAAGGAGAATGCAGGTGGAACACGCTGCAATCAAGAAGGCTAGGGATGCTTGGAGAAACTGGAAGCACGTGATGTACAAGAAGTACTTGAGTGAAGGCAAGGACCCAATCCCCGCATACCCCCAAATTACAAAGGCAGACTGGGCAGAATTCAAAAGGGTCAGGGCAACTACATAGTTTGTTGAGAAGAATGCCAAGCAATTGGAACTTCATAAGAGGAACACACACACCCACCGTATGGGTGTGGCAGGATACGATGGCATGAAACCGATATGGGACTAGGAGGACAAAGAAGCAGTAGCGGTGGGTGGGAATCGGCCTTTAGTGAAATCAGGGGCGAATGCGCTAAACACTACTTGCGGGCACGTGCAAGGAGGCATGATGTTGGAACTTATTAATTTGAAAACTCACGTGACAAAGAACTGTATCGCGTGATGTTAAAGGCTTCCAAGATCCCTGGAAGGTTCTACGGGAACTCAGGGCCATGTGACATTCTGTCCGATGCTCTGGAAACAAGAGAGCTCCCTTGCCGTGCAAGGGGTATAGGTGTTAATGTCCCACACAAGAGGGCTTTCACACTCAGCAAAGAAGGGAGGCTCAGCATGAAAAAAGCGAGGAGTTAAATGAAGCAGAATGAATTGTATGAAAGGTTGAGGAAGGACATGTATCCGGCTGTTCGAAAGGATATTGAGGAGTCAATGATGATGCAGAAGACTCTAACACTGACAGATATCGAGCAGATGGGAGGGGAGGCGGGCATGGAGATGCTTGTTATTGCACGACAACACCGCACAAGAGTAGTTGTGCATCAGCTGACCCCAGCAACACTGAGACTACAGCTGCTCATGATGATGTTATATCTGATCTATCTGGAATAGAAGACAGACTAAAGGGTGTGCTTACACATTATGAAGTACACTAAAATGTGCAACAACCTGGGTTTTCCCACCCTTCTTGGAAGAGGGCCTCTTGTTGGACAATGTGCCATTGAAGTCGGGCTGTGTAAAGTGTACGTGACTGAAGTAAAGCTTGGATTCAATGAATTTGCCCTGAAGAATATCCTAGGAGACTTTGATGAGCAAAGGCCCTTGGGAGAAACAATGTTACATCACATCCAGTGGCCACGAAAGGAAATAGAGTTCATGGATGAGATTCCTGAAGCCTTGCCAAGAGCAACCAATGTCGCCCCTCAACCGGTGACGCTCTCCTTGCCACAGCAGCTCTCGCGTGCTTCCATAAAGAACCTAATACTCGTAATCCGACGGTGATGCATCAACCTGTGATCAGCCGGCCCGACTTTGTGTCGTATAGTCCATGTCATCGTCCGCCCCAGAGCAGCCAGTGGCAAGGCCTACAACTGCTAAAGACGCACCACCGATTCAGATGCCGGACGCTGAAGCAGCTAGGGGAGACCCAGCTGCAGCACATGCTCAGCAGACCAACTTGGTGGAACGGACTGCTAAGTAGTCTGATGCTTTGGAACCGCCTGCTAAGAAGTCTGTAGGTCTAGAACTGACTGCTCATCAGTCCATCGGTCCGCAGCCGCACGATCAACATAACAATGCGTCAGCATTTCTGCTCAGCAAACCAACGCATTGGCACGGCCTCCTCAGCACACCGAAAAGTTGGTACCACCTGCGCAGAAATTCGGCATAGCTTCAACGCATGGTCAGCAGTCCAATGCCTCTGCTCCTATAGCCCAGCAGTCCGTCATAGTAGCACTGCCAGCTCAGCGGTCCGGCATAGCTAAACCATCTGCTAAGCAGTCCGTCAAAGCTTCACCATCTGCTCGGCAGTCTACCTTTCAGCCAACCAGACGTTCTACTAGAAATGCTTCAAGTACCAAGAAGGAAGCGACCAAAAAGGCTGCATCCGCGAGGAAGTGCGCCGGGAGAGCGAAGAGGAAAGAAAACGATTGCCCCTTACTTAAAGCACTCATCGCCCAGAACCAAATTAACAGCAAGTTGTTCGAATCGGGGAGTAATCACTGGTACAGCGAGGTGCTATACAAACGGATTTTAACGCCTTTCCACGACGGTGTTCTGAACCGTCGCCTAGTGAGTGACTAAGACAATAGGGGGTACTTCCCCACACGACCCACAAACCATCGGGGATAGGCCCTCCTGGTACACACACTCGGCAAAATGAGGTCGTGTGCGACGGGCGAGCGATAAAATACGATTATACATGCCCAATCGGTTCCGGTCTTAAGTACATTCCACAAAGTCAGTCCCAAAAAAATGTTTCCGTTTGTTATGTACATTCCACACAGTCAATCCAAGGAATACATTTTCATTCTTATGTACATCCCACACAGTCAATCCATGGAAAACGTTTTCGTTCGTATGTACATCCCACACAGTAAATCCAGGGAAAAGGTTTTCGTTCATATGTACATCCCCCACAGTTTTATGTATAGGCTCGTGTGTCATAGGTGTAACTATCACACACGCTCTGCCTCGGTTAACCGTTTGTTTTATTCAACTACATCATACATGATTTGATGAAGAAAACTGTGTTGCATTGGGCTATCCATCACACGCGCTTTTACTGCTAGAACGGCTTGCAAAGTTCCATGACTCATTTAGCAGGTTTATTAGTTTACAATTAATAATTACAGTATTACGCAAATTCACATTTCATATCGAGCAGTTGTTTGCCAATTTCATATCAGGCGCAGAAATATATTTTAACATCACAGTACGATAGTTAACTGAAAACAACACAGTACAACATATAGCTAGTTCAGCTTCATAAGAACAATATTAGAACAATATATTCATTTCCCTAATCGAGATCATCCAGGCTTGTCTTATCCACCTCTGCTTTTAGTTCAGTAAGAACCTGTTTTGCACTGGCCAACTGGGAAAGTGCCTCCTCCTTCGCCAACGCCATCTTAGCAAAGTCTGATTTAAAAAATCTGAGCTCATTCTCCACCTTCCTCTTTTTATCCCGCATCTTCAAATATTCTTCAGCGTTGACAACACTTTATCTAAGCCTACCTCTGTTTTCTTCCTCATACATGCTCCAGAGCTTTGCTAGGCACATCTTCAAAGACTATGGCCACTCTTGATCGACCCACTCCAGGTAAAAACACTTCCGTTCATCCCATAATATTTAAAACTAGATCAGTAACAATTGTAGGGGAAATGGGTTTATATAAACATAGAAAATCACCAATACTTATTTTGAAAAACTGAAGAAATAGGTTAATTATGACATATCTTCTCAAATAGATCAATGTGCAAATGAATTAATTGCTACTGAGACAACAACCAAATTCTAAAACATCAGAACCTATAATTAACTACAACAACGCTACCAGTTCTTACTGATGTACTATAAATAAAAAATTGAACATTTTATGAGGAAGCTAAATATAACTGCAACAACATAGCGACAGTGTTTGGATGATAGCAAATTGATACTAGCAGGTGTGTACATGCATGTAACACCCACAATGCGGCTATATCTCCCACGTGTCGAGGCAAGACTTGGAGGCATAACCGCATGGTAGTTTTGTCGCAAGAAGGGTCATCTTCACACAATCCCATGTAATGAACAAGAATGGGATAAAGAGTTGGCTTAAAATCGCCTCTTCACACAATACATAAATTAAACATACATCATTCAGAGTACACACAAGGTCCGACTACGGAACCAAAATAAAAGAAGACAACCCCAAATGCTAGATCCCCGATCGTCCCAACTGGGCTCCACTACTGATCATCTGGAAACGAAACATAGTAACGACCAAGGACCTCGTCGAAAACCCACTGTGT
Source organism: Aegilops bicornis (assembly GCA_021605145.1). Classification (NCBI taxonomy): domain Eukaryota; kingdom Viridiplantae; phylum Streptophyta; class Magnoliopsida; order Poales; family Poaceae; genus Aegilops; species Aegilops bicornis. The sequence goes on along the minus strand of CM038672.1, from coordinate 437,034,174 downwards.
TCGGTAGCATCACCCGCACTGGTATCATCGGCACCTGCAACTGTTTGGAAGTATCTGTGAGTCATGAGGACTCAGCAATCTCAAAACCCACGAGATCAAGACTATTTAAGCTTATGGGTAGGATGGGCTAATGAGGTGGAGCTGCAGCAAGCACTAAGCATATATGGTGGCTAACATACGCAAATGAAAGCGAGAAGAGAAGCAACGCAACGGTCGAGAAGCTAGAAGTGATCAAGAAGTGATCCTGAAACTACTTACGTTCATACATAACCCAAACCGTGTTCACTTCCCGGACTCCACCGAAAAGAGACCATCACAGCTACACACACGGTTGATGTATTTTAATTAAGTCAAGTGTCAAGTTCTCTACAACCGGACATTAACAAATTCCCATCTGCCACATAACCGCGGGCACGGCTTTCGAAAGATAATACCCTGCAGGGGTGTCCCAACTTATCCCATCACAAGCTCTCACAGTCAACGAAGGATATTCCTTCTCCCAGGAAGACCCGATCAGACTCGGAATCTCGGTTACAGGACATTTCGACAATGGTAAAACAAGACCAGCAAAGCCGCCCGAATGTGCCGACAAATCCTGATAGGAGTTGCACATATCTCATTCTCAGGGCATACCGGATTGTCCAAACTTCCGGTAGGCCAGCCCAGAGTTGCCCCTGGTGACCACTGGCGGCTGACGGGTTGGACCAACACTTAGAGGAGCACTGGCCCGGGGGGGTTAAAATAAAGATGACCCTCGGGCTCCGGAAACCCAAGGGAAAAAGGTTTAGGCTATTAGGCAAATGTAAAACCAAGGTTGGGCCTTGCTGGAGGAGTTTTATTCAAAGCGAACTGTCAAGGGGTTCCCATGACACCCAACCGCGTAAGGAACGCAAATTCAAGGAACATAACACCGGTATGACGGAAACTAGGGCAGCAAGAGCGGAACAAAACACCAGGCATAAGGCCGAGCCTTCCACCCTTTACCAAGTATATAGATGCATTAATTAAATAAGGGATAATGTGATATCGCAACATAAACATGTTCCAACATGGAGCAATCTTCAACTTCACCTGCAACTAACAACGCTATAAGAGGGGCTGAGCAAAAAAGCAGTAACATAGCCAAACAACGGTTTGCTAGGAAGGTGGGTTAGAGGCTTGACATGGCAATATGGGAGGCATGATAAACAAGTGGTAGGTAGCGCAACATAGCGATAGAGCGAACAACTAGCAAGCAAAGATAGAAGTGATATCGAGGGTAATGGTCATCTTGCCTGAAATCCCGCAAGGAAGAAGAACGAGTCCAAGAAGAAGACCAACGGACGTAGTCGAATGAATCCTCCCAACTCCGGAACGAAACCGAAGCTAACGAGAGAAGCAAACAGGAAAGAAGCAAACAACATAGTAAACAACCATCACATCAACATGGCATGATGCACAATCAAGTATGATGCATGTCCGGTTTAATGAGGCATGGCATGGCAAAGTGCACAAACAATACAACAAATTAAGTGGAGCTCAATATGCAAAGAGACGGAACACCACATCAAATATTTAGTTCTCTCTCGTTTATGTACCCAACAATTTTAAATGTTGATTAACATGGAAAGAGGTGAAGCATAAGTAAACTAACTATTTAGGCAAGTTTAAATGAGGCCGGAAATAACAAACAACAATTCCGGAAAATCCTCATGTGCATATTGACGAAACACCACATCAAATATTTAGTTCTCTCTCGTTTATGTACCCAACAATATTAAATGTTGATTAACATGGAAAGATATGAAGCATAAGTAAACTAACTATTTAGGCAAGGTTAAATGAGGCCGGAAATAACAAACAACAATTCCGGAAAATCCTCATGTGCATATTTTAGATTTGGTACTGTTCTGCCCTAAACCATATTTTAGAGTTGTTAAACATGCAAGATGAGAGAACCATTTTAAACTAGGCATTTTTCTACCCCATTTACATATAGAGTTTATTAAATTTGGAGCTACGGTTATTTAGTTATGAAATAAATCATTTTAACATGCATTTTAACAAATTAATGCAAACAACAAGTTAAACATTTTTAACATGGATGAAAGTGGCATACTATGAAACTAGATGAAATTCTAAGCATTTTATATATATAACATGATGCAAACAGATGCATGGTTATTTAGTTGTTAGCAATGCAAAATGATGGCATTTGTTAATATGCAGGAAAAGAATAAATGCTAAATCACATGGGACAGGAAAAAAACATACACGGGCCAGAAGCATTAGAGTGCAACGGCCCAGAATGGAATCGGGCCCAAGCGGCTATGTGCAAAAGAAATAAAAGAATAGAGGAAAACAGGGGCGCAGAAGAAAAAGAAATGGGGATCCTGGGATTCGATCCCAGGACCTTCTGGTGTGTGCGTTGGGCACTAACCACTGCGCTGGTGCTCTGTTTGTGGCTAAACAGGGAGATCAGAATATATAAATAATCCAAAGGCAGAAGATGTCACAGCCCTAGAATTTGTTTGTCATTAGTTGCATTAAGGCATTCATGTCATCATGTTCAAATTTCTCAGAAAGTTGAAATGGGGATTGCCTAAACCCTAGCATTAAAGGAATTCAAATAGGTTCAACCAAAAATATTTTTCAGTTGAATTCAAATAGCTTTAGAAAATGTTCATCATTTCCGGAAAAATGCTATAAACCATAACCAGAGGTGTTGCACATTTTTCGTGACATATTTGGTCACCGGATTAATTCATAAAGTATTTGCATTTGGGCATTTAATGCTAATAAATAGTTTAAATGTTCAAATAATCATAAACTTAAATGTTTGCTGTTGGATATTTTCCAAACAAAGGGGCTTGAGAAAGTTTCATGATTTTTGGGATAGTATTAGTATTTTTAATAAAGCCCTAAAGACTACAGAATAATAGGAAAACAAAAACAATTAAGAGAGAGAGAGAGGAAGCTTGCCCGGACCACCCATCAGACTGGGCCGGCCCACCTGGCCCGTGCCAGTCACCCTCCTCCTTGCGCCAGAAGGACGTCGGCGTGTCGACGCCAAGGCCTCGATCAAGACCACCTCCTGCTTCGCCGTGTCGCGCCTCCGTCACCCAATCCCGCTACCGGAGATGCCTCGAAGCCCCTCTCGCCTCTCCCTCACTCGCTGCACTCTCTCCCCCTCATCTGGCTTCTTGCACGCGCCCGAGAGCCGCCGTCTCCGCCGCTCGCCATAGCCGTGCCCACCGGCCCTCCCTCGCCCATCCAGCATGCTCCGGAGATCCGCCACTCCGTCTCCATCAACCCCACCGAGCCACATGAGCCGCTAAGCGCTACAACGCCGCGACGTCGTCGTCTTCCTCCTCGGGCAACCGAGATCGCCGTCGTGATTTCGTCGCCTCCGGACCTCCCCCACGCCATCGACCTTCCCATCAGACTCGCGGTGAGCCATCGAGCGCTTCCTCCGCCTCGCTTGCTCCCACCCTCTAGTCAGAGCCCCGAGGTCACCCGAGGCCGCCGTCCGCCATGGCCGGGCGAGCCCGCCCCGAGCCTCTCCTGCCGCCTGTGGCACCGACACGCCTCTGGCGCCCAGGAGGATGCCTCTCCACTCTACTTGCTCGACCGAAGGCCGCAGCCGCTGCCCTCGCCAGCCCGAACGCTGCCGCCGCCACAGCCTGCTCCGCGAAGCTCGGGCCGCCTCAGCCTCTTCCGCTCACACAGGAAGACGCGGCGCTCTTCCAGCTATCCAGAGCCCTCCTCCGTCTGCTTGGTCGCCGGAGCAAGAAACTCAAGGCCTCCGCCGCCTCGGCCTCGCCGGCGACTCAACACCGGGCGGATTGACCTGCTTGGCCTGGGTTTGACCCTCAGGGTCACTGACGTGCGGGCCCGTCTCTGTTAGCTGTTAATTAGATTTAGGTTAGTGCTAATTAACCCTGACAGTTAGTTTAGTCACTAACCAGTGGGCCCAGGCCCTAATTAACCCAAATTAGTGCTAACGTAACACTAACTAACCCTGTTAGTTAGCTGTTACACTGACATGTGGGCCCCAGCCGTCAGGTTTGACCTGGGCTGGCGCCTTTGACCTGGTGACATCACCCCAACGTCTTGCTGACACAGTTAATCTTTTTTCTTTATTTATTCTTATTCAGGAAATTCTAGAAAATATCCTAAACTTCTAAAAATCATATAAAATCAACCGTAACTTCAAATCAAATAAATTATATATGAAAAATGATCAGAAAAATATGAAGAATCTGTTTATGCCATGATCATGCATGATTGAATAAGTTAACCTCACTGAATAGGATGAATCATGATTAGGGTAATTTATGAACTAGCATTTGGAGTTGGAGTTTAACCTTGTTTGAATTCCGCTTCAATTAACTTGGCTTACTACTGCATTAGGTCAATTCAGTTCCTTAACATGACATGTCATTCATTTGTTTGTGCATTGCATTGATTGTGTTTCTCCTTGTTTGTCGGTGGTTGTTCCCTATCGATAGACGTGGTTTCGACGATGAGATCGATGACACTGATGAAGAGCTATATTATCTTCGGAAGTGCCAAAAGAAAAACCCCTTGTTCATTCCGATATAATCCCACTCTCTCGCTCCTGCTCTATTTTACTGCATTAGGACAATAACGATTCAACTGTTACTTGTTGCGGTAGATGAACCCTTTATCCTCTCGTGATGACCTGTCATTCCACAAGAATTAGATGAAACCCACTAGCATGAGTAGGAGTTTCTTGAGCCATGTTGTGCCTACTCATTCATGCTTGTTTGTCATGCCTGCCATCGCTTAGAGTTGAGTCAGTTCGATTCATCGGGAATGAATTGGAATGGTGTGTGAACATGTCCCATCGTGTGTGAGCTAAGTGTGTGAACACGATTTGGTAAAGGTAGCGGTGAGAGGCCATGTAGGAGTACATAGTGGGTTGTCTCATTGCAGCCATCCTCAGGAACTGAGTTCTGTGTTTGTGATCCATGAAACAGTTACTACCACACATTGGGATCCTTAATTGACTCTCTCGGCTTCTTAACCACCCTTGTCCTCAGTCCGGGAGTTGCAAGTAGTTTACGTGTTTGTAGCATCTTTGGGGCGCATGCGGCGCTGACCTTAGGGGTGGGCTGTGTTGCGGTAGGCACGTGGTCTGCAAAATCGAATGCCCGCTTGGTATCTCGGGAACCCTGCACACATCGCCGGGCCGTTAGTGGAAACCTCGGCTGGACTCCCTGCGGATGGAACCCGAATAGGCGATAAACCTGGACTAGGGACTTGAGTGTTTAGGTAGGCCGTGGCCGACACCCTCGCTGGGCTTCCGCTTGAAGGTTGCTGAGTACATGTCGTGTAAACGGCGGTAAGTGGTGAGAGCGTGTGTGAAGAAGTACACCCCTGCAGGGTTAATATGATCTATTCGAATAGCCGTGTCCGCGGAAAAGGACTTCTCGGTTGCCTATATCAGTTCATAGACAAGTGAAAGTGGATACTCTAAAATGTGCATGATAAGCGTGAGTGCTATGGATGGCGTTCTCGTAGGGAGACGGGAGCGGGTCCATAGTGGTGTATTGATATGGTGAATATGTGGACTCGTGTGCGCCACCTCAAAAGAGTTACTTGCAATCGTAGTTCAGGATAGCCACCGAGTCAAAGCTGGCTTGTCAGAGTCAAACTCCACCACCCCTTTATTGATAATGATGCATATGTAGTTAGTTACGATGTAAGTCTTGTTGAGTACATTTGTACTCACGCTTGCTTATTTTATGTTTTGCGAGAGACGCCGGTCTCGCTAGTAGTTCCGCTTGGACTTCGACGCTTAGTTTGTTACCTCACCACGATCTTGTGCCCTCGGCAGATCGGTAGATAGTCGAGCTTCTCGGCCTTTTTCATTTGTAGATGTTTGTACTCGACATGTTAAGCTTCCGCTTGTGCCTTGACTTGTATGTTTCAATGTTGGGTCATGAGACCCATGTTTGTGATATCTCGCTCCTCGGAGCCTAATGAATAAATATTTGAGTCAGAGAGTTATGTTGTGATGCCATGTTGTATTTACACATATTGAGCATATTGTGTGTATGTTTGAAACGCTTGGTATGTGTGGGATCCGACAATCTAGTTGTTTATCCTTGGCAGCCTCTCATATGGGGAAATGTAGTCTAGTGCTTCCTCGAGCGATAGTAGTCCGCTACAGCCGGTTCACCGGAGTCCCGCTAGCCCAAAGACTAATGCTTTGGACACTTGATCGGCCGGGTATGTGTTTCACTTCGTTCCTATGTCTTTCCCCTCGGGAAATGTCACGGGTGACATCCGGAGTCCCGCCTAGCCTGCTACAGCCCGGTTAATGGAGTCTCATAGCCCAAAGGCTACAGCCCGGATTCACACGCTGATGACCGACATGCTCGATGTGATTCATGTATGCCTGTCCCCATGGGTTAGTGCCGCTTTGGGTTCATGACTAGCCATGTCGGCCCGGGTTCTTTGTCATATGGATGCTAGCGACACTATCATATACGTGAGCCAAAAGGCACAAACGGTCTCGGCCATGGAAAGGCGACACCCGTGGGAATACCGTGCGTGAGGCCGCAAAGTGATATGATGTGTTACCGGCTAGATCGATGTGACTTGGAATCGGGGTCCTGACAGTGTTGGTATCAGAGCCCCGATCGCTTGTAGGATTACCAAGCCAAACCGGTCAAGTTGTGTCTAGAAATGCTTTAGTTATGTAAGGGAATTGATTGTGGAAGGGAACGTAAGGCTCTTTTTACTCCTTATACCTCATGGCCTTACGATCCGAGTCAACCTCTTCTTTTCTACGGGTTTAAGAATTAGGCTTCTCATCTATCTATCGTGATGACGTGTTACTAATCCATAGACCTTTAAGATTGTTGGTTTTAAGCCTCGCTCAGTTCCTATTATTTACGTATGTTAACTGTTGATCTCGGAATCTTGTTATGATGTTGTAGAGTGGTTATGCCACCATTTTTGCAGGATGTCTCAAATCATTTTGAGCATTTGCAGCCGTTATGCTGTCCGAGTCATCCCAGGTCTCTAAATAGTCTGATGCGTTTGCAAATTCCTTCCCTCCATTTCTAATGTTCATCTGGGCCAGTTAATCACACAAATTAGTATGTTGAGGTACTCCGCTGCCTCAACATATATGTTGGAGCTATCATTATGACCCTAGGTGTTTAGGAAGTCACCTAGTAAACTAGCCATGTTTTGTGTTCCCCGGTGCGATGATTCTGTCCATTATTCTTGAAAGCATCTCGTGATGTTATTAGTTAGTAGGCATTCTATTCATGGGTTCTTGAACCCGAGATTCACCCTACTTCATGTTGTTAGTATTTGCTAGTTCCTTTAGGATATTAGTAACTTTGCAATAGTCCTCGAGGTCCATGGTATTTCCTTCTTCCAAATACCATGAACTAGTTAAGGCAGAAATTCTTTGAATTAAAAGATCACAATCAGAGTACTCTTGAGGAGTTCGCCATTCATAATTGTGACTCTGCCAGTCCTACCTTCTCTGCATGGGTTATCCGGAAGAAATGTTGAGCTTTGCTCGATATACTAATCCATGCCTCCACAACTCGAAAAGTTATATGTTCCTCGAGTTGTCCCTCCTTACTTGTATTCCGATCCCCGCTCATCGCTTGATTGATAGTCAGGAGTAGTCGTGCTCTCGTCCTCATCGATGCCCATTTTTCTTGTGGTCCGTCAAGCCATTCTATTCTAGAATGACTGGGAGAAACAAACTCCAGTGCCTCATCCATATCTAGGATTGGGTCAAAGCAGTTGTAATCCGCAGATCAAATGCAATCAAGCTTTTGATTCTGTTCTATCCCGAAGTATTACCCACTTTATGTCAGGAACATCATGAGAATTGCACCTTCTCTTATGAATTCTTGACGCAGTGATACTTCTCGCCATCATTTTTCATTCATCGGTCCCGTGTTGTTGTAACCGGAATGCCGACAAGTGAATTGTGGTGTGTGAAATCGATACTCCTAGCAACCCCGTTACTTGGTAGTTAATGGACAATATTTTCATTCTTAGCGTGTTGGTTATTAAATCATCATATTAAGATTGATCGTGCTACCTAGTCCTTAGTTCTGGTGCACTCTTCGATCTATGAGTTAGGATTGTGTCAATCCCTCACTCTTTTGATCATATCGTCTTGCCCTCAAAAGCAAGATTGATCTCGAGCTTAGTAACATACCGGTGGTTCGTGACTTTCCAAATATCTTCTTGGAAGTGTTACCGGATTGTTTCCTGATTGTTATGTTGAGCTCGTGATCAAGTTGGTTTCTTGTGAACCACCCTTTCTCCAAGAATCATGTTGGATATCCCCGAGCTAGTTGGTTAAGTTAGACAACAACTTGGAGAGTTGGAAGATAAAAGCTTGCCTAACTTAGTTCGTTCCAAAGGGATATTCTTGTGTAGTGTGTGTTGAAGAAAGATGATATCTTCATCGATTGGTCCTCGTGATCGATTCTTTGGACCTATTGTCTTATCAATCCTTTGATTTGAGTGTGGGCTATCGTCAAATCAAATCAGTACCAACGATGCTCGTAATGTTGTCTTACTCGTGGTTGATCCCTCGAACATATACCATTACATCTTTTGGTCTCGACCAATGCTATCACCGTGTTCACATGATGGTGGATGTCCAAAGGATATGGAAATTACGATGAGTTGTCATGAGCCCATTAGCAACATTTTGTCTCCCCCATGAGTCATGTTGAACATCAACCTAGTATTGGAAACTTGTGTAAGCATTTCTTCATGTTTCGTTCATGAAGCATATGTTTGGATGAAAGTAGTGACTTCCTCTAATTCACGTGCATTAGGTGCAAGTTGCCGCCATGAATTTGAGAAAGGTTTGTTTTGGTTCCCTTGGAATCATCCCAAGTCGATCATGCATATGTGCGAAGTATTACGTAGTCCGGAGACTTGCAACCTTCATTCTATATGTATTCCTAGCATACCAAGCCACCGATTGACTTGTTCAAGGAAAAGAAGTCTATGCTTGGGATCTAATCCATGGACTTGCGTAAAGACTTGATATCCTCGAGGATGGTTCCCCACCTGAACTCGGTAGTGTTTGATGATAAGACTACTATGTGGTCATTCTTGTCTTGGACATCATGCTCACATGTATGTAGCAGAACCAGCTCATGTTTTGGAGCTTGCTATCGTAGTTCATATCCCGAGAATCTCGCAACGTTATCTCGTCGATTTGTGTTGCGACCTTTCTTTTCGGACATGCCGAGTCCAAGTATCCTATTACCAATCGGGTCCGAATCTCGTAGATATGATGGTTGGAACATTCCCAGCATTTGCATGTTGTTCCCAGCTTGCACCCCATTGTGCCAATTTTTCCATGGGATGTCCCTCTCAGTACTTGATGTCTAGGATCATCCTCAAAAGTGGACTTACCATGGGTCCCCTCCACCTCCAATGATAAGCAAAAATCATCCATTGCGTTGTCTTCAACAAGGTAGTCCACATCATCCATTCTAGTCCGGTGTACCATTCCTTTACACTCCGCCAAACGATCGTTGTGAATTGCCTTAGGCTGGTATAAAGAGTTCCAATGATCTATGGATCAAAAGTAATTCTTTTTGCCACTTGAGGGAATAATTCTACGAGTCATCCTTCTCGAGTTGCCCCGTTACGGGATCATGGTAAATATTTCCTCGCCACCTTGACACCATCCACCATCTTTCTAAGCGTGGAATTGTTGCCAACCAATCAAACCCCGTCGTTGCTCTTCCATCCCTCTCGATGTGTTTTGTGTCTCAAATCAAGATGTTTCAACATCTCATCCCACGAAGTTGATCTTGAGTGCTCGATCTTTAAGAAGATCGATTCCCGCAGAAGTTCTCTCTGTCATTGTCGTGTTGGATGGAGTTCTCGAAAGCAAAGACGCCAAGATCAATATGAAGCAATGAATCAACATCTTCGAGAAGGGCAAATGGATCATGAAGATTGTGATAGTTTTGTGACTCCTTTTCCTCTTACCTCACGCCTTGAATCTCAAGTAGATTCTTGTTTAGTGGGGTGAGTTGTCACAGCCCTAGAATTTGTTTGTCATTAGTTGCATTAAGGCATTCATGTCATCATGTTCAAATTTCTCAGAAAGTTGAAATGGGGATTGCCTAAACCCTAGCATTAAAGGAATTCAAATAGGTTCAACCAAAAATATTTTTCAGTGAATTCAAATGGCTTTAGAAAATGTTCATCATTTCTGGAAAAATGCTATAAACCATAACCAGAGGTGCTGCACATTTTTCGTGACATATTTGGTCACTGGATTAATTCATAAAGTATTTGCATTTGGGCATTTAATGCTAATAAATAGTTTAAATGTTCAAATAATCATAAACTTAAATGTTTGTTGTTGGATATTTTCCAAACAGTGGGCTTGAGCAAGTTTCATGATTTTTGGGATAGTATTAGTATTTTTAATAAAGCCCTAAAGACTACAGAATAATAGGAAAACAAAAACAATTAAGAGAGAGAGAGAGGAAGCTTGCCCGGACCACCCATCAGACTGGGCGGCCCACCGGCCCGTGCGGCCACCCTCCTCCTTGCGCGGAAGGGCGTCGGCGTGTCGGCCTTGGCGCCGCACCACCTCACCTCGCCCGTGTCGCGCTCTCCGTCACCCAATCCCGCGCCTGGAGACGCCTCGAAGCCCCTCTCGCCTCTCCCTCACTCGCTGCACTCTCTCCCCCTCATCTGGCTTCTTGCACACGCCCAAGAGCCGCCGTCGCCGCCGCTCGCCATAGCCGTGCCCACTGGCCCTCCCTCGCCCATCCAGCATGCTCCGGAGATCCGCCACTCCGTCTCCGTCAACCCCACCGAGCCACATGAGCCGGGAAGCGCTACAACGCCGCGACGTCGTCATCTTCCTCCTCGGGCAACCGAGATCGCCGCCGTGATTTCGTCGCCTCCGGACCTCCCAGCGCCATCGACCTTCCCATCGTACTCGCAGTGAGCTACCGAAGGCGTTCCCTCGCCTCGCTTGCTCCCGCCCTCTAGCCGTAGCCCCGAGGTCACCCGAGGCCGCCGTCCGCCATGGCCGGCGAGCCCGCGCTCCCGAGCCTCTCCTGCTCGCTCCAGGGGCACTGACACGCTCCTGGCGCCTCCAGGAGGATGCCTCTCCACTCCGCTTGCTCGACCGAAAGGCCGCAGCCGCTGCCTCGCCCCAGCCAACGCTGCCGCCGCCAGCCTGCTCCGTTCCGGCGAGCTCGGGCCGCCTCTTTCTTCCGCCACACAGGAAGACGCAGCTCTTCCCGCTATCTCAGTATAGCCCTTCCTCCGTCTGCTTGGTCGCGGAGCAAGAAACCCGGAGGCCTCCGCCGCCTCGGCCTCGCCGGGCGACTCAACGCCGTGGGATTGACCTGCTTGACACAGGGGTTTGACCCCCTGTGGTCACCGACGTGCGGGCCCATCTCTCGTTAGCTGTTAATTAGATTTAGGTTAGTGCTAATTAACTCGATAGTTAGTTTAGTCACTAACCAAGGCCCAGGCCCTAATTAACCCAAATTAGTGCTAACGTAACACTAACTAACCCTGTTAGTTAGTTGTTACACTGACATGTGGGCCCCAGCCGTCAGGTTTGACCTGGGCTGGCACCTTTGACCTGGTGACGTCACCCCGACGTCTTGCTGACGCAGTTAATCTTTTTTCTTTATTTATTCTTATTCAGGAAATTCCAGAAAATATCCTAAACTTCTAAAAATCATATAAAATCAACCGTAACTCCAAATCAAATAAATTATATATGAAAAATGATCAGAAAAATATGAAGAATCTGCTTATGCCATGATCATGCATGATTGAACAAGTTAACCTCACTGAATAGGATGAATCATGATTAGGGTAATTTATGAACTAGCATTTGGAGTTGGAGTTTAACCTTGTTTGAATTCCACTTCAATTAACTTGGCTTACTGCTGCATTAGGTCAATTCAGTTCCTTAATAATGACATGTCATTCATTTGTTTGTGCATTGCATTGATTGTGTTTCTCCTTGTTTGTCGGTGGTTGTTCCCTACGATAGACGTGGTTTCGACGATGAGATCGATGACACTGATGAAGAGCTATATTATCTTCGGAAGTGCCAGGCAGCAAAACCCCCTTGTTCATTCCGATATAATCCCACTCTCTCGCTCCTGCTCTATTTTACTGCATTAGGACAATAACGATTCAACTGTTACTTGTTGCGGTAGATGAACCCCTTTATCCTCTGCATGACCTGTCATTCCACAGTAATTAGATGAAACCCACTAGCATGAGTAGGAGTTTCTTGAGCCATGTTGTGCCTACTCATTCATGCTTGTTTGTCATGCCTGCTACTGCTTAGAGTTGAGTCAGTTCTGATTCATCGGGAATGAATTGGAATGGTGTGTGAACATGTCCTCATCGTGTGTGAGCTAAGTGTGTGAACACGATTTGGTAAAGGTAGCGGTGAGAGGCCATGTAGGAGTACATAGTGGGTTGTCTCATTGCAGCCATCCTCAGGAACTGAGTTCTGTGTTTGTGATCCATGAAACAGTTACTACCACACATTGGGATCCTTAATTGACTCTCTCGGCTTCTTAACCACCCTTGTCCTCAGTCCGGGACTTGCAAGTAGTTTCTGGTGTTTGTAGCATGCTGGGGGCCGCATGCGGCGCTGACCTTAGGGGTGGGCTGTGTTGCGGTAGGCACGTGGCCCGGTGTACCGAATGCCCGTTTGGTATCTCGGGAACCCTGCACACATCGCCGGGGCCGTTAGTGGAAACCTCGGCCGGACTCTCGCGGATGGAACCCGAATAGGCGATAAAACCTGGACTAGGGACTTGAGTGTTTAGGTAGGCCGTGGCCGACACCCTCATTGGGCTTCCGCTTGAAGGTGCCGAGTACATGTCGTGGTAAACGGCGGTAAGTGGTGAGAGCGTGTGAAGAAGTACACCCCTGTGGTTAATATGATCTATTCGAATAGCCGTGTCCGCGAAAAGGACTTGGGTTGCCTATATCAGTTCATAGACAAGTGAAAGTGGATACTCTAAAATGCGCAAGATAAGCGTGAGTGCTATGGATGGCGTTCTCGTAGGGAGACGGGAGCGGGTCCATAGTGGTGTATTGATATGGTGAATATGTGGACTCGTGTGCGCCACCTCAAAAGAGTTACTTGCAATGTAGTTCAGGATAGCCACCGAGTCAAAGTTGGCTTGCTGCAGGTCAAACTCCACCACCCCTTTATTGATAATGATGCATATGTAGTTAGTTCTGATGTAAGTCTTGTTGAGTACATTTGTACTCACGTTTGCTTATTTTATGTTTTGCAGAGAGACGTCAGTCTCGCTAGTAGTTCCGCTTGGACTTCGACGTTTAGTTTGTTACCTCAGCTACGATCTTGTGCCCTCGGCAGGATCGGGTAGATAGTCAGGCTTCTCAGCCTTTTTCATTTGTAGATGTCTGTACTCAGACATGTTAAGCTTCCGCTTGTGCTTTGACTTGTATGCTCTGAGTGTTGGGTCATGAGACCCATGTTTGTAATATCTCGCTCCTCGGAGCCTAATGAATAAATATTTGAGTCGTAGAGTTATGTTGTGATGCCATGTTGTATTTACACATATTGAGCATATTGTGTGTATGTTTGAAATGCTTGGTATGTGTGGGATCCGACAATCTAGTTGTTTATCCTTGGCAGCCTCTCATATGGGGAAATGTAGTCTAGTGCTTCCCGAGTGATAGTAGTCCGCTACAGCCCGGTTCACCGGAGTCTCGCTAGCCCAAAGACTACTGCTTTGGACACTTGACTGGCGGCATGTGTTTCACTTCGTTCCTATGTCTGTCCCCTCGGGAAATGTCACGGTGACATCCGGAGTCCTTCCTAGCACTACAGCCCAGGTTACCGGAGTCCTGTTAGCCAAAGTGCTACAGCCCGGATTCATACGTTGATGACCGACATGCTCGATGTGATTCATGTATGCCTGTCCCCATGGGTTAGTGCCGCTTTGGGTTCACGACTAGCCATGTCGGCCCGGGTTCTTTGTCATATGGATGCTAGCGACACTATCATATACGTGAGCCAAAAGGCGCAAACGGTCCCGGGCCATGGTAAGGCGACACCCGTGGGAATACCGTGCGTGAGGCTGCAAAGTGATATGATGTGTTACCGGCTAGATCGATGTGACTTGGAATCGGGGTCCTGACAGAAGAACTTGGTGACGACACCGGCGAGAAAGATGGCGATCGTCGCAATCACAGGCCGACGGTGGGGGTGCGGAAAAAAGGTGACAGTATAGCTATGGGATGTGCGCGTGCAACGACTCGAGCTTGAGCCCTCGCTCGACTCGGGCGCGACATGGCTCGGCGAGCGAAGGCAGTAGCTTGGCATGTATGGAGTGAGAAGTGGGGCAAGCGGCGGGCGTGCGGCTGTGTGTGCAGACAGAGGCAGCGACTGGCGAGGTGTGCAAGTGCAGCAAGGGCGGCAGCAAGGTGTGCGAGTGCGCGGAAAACAAAGCCTCGACTTCAAACGGCCATGGCGATAGCACGGCAACAGCGGCTCAGACGGCACAGGAACAGGATCGACGGCTACGGCGACGAAACTCAAACCAAAGTGGGGCTGGGAGGAGCGGCTGCTCACCGAGGGGATGCTGATGGAGTTGAACGAGGTCGGCGGTGCCTGGGGATGGCGAGAAGATGCGCTGGTCGAGGCGGTGGACTTGGCGGGGCTTCGGGTCCATGAAGCAGAGGAAGCAGGGGAAGAAGACGTCAAGGAGGAAGCTCCTGGGGTCCTTGTGGAAGCGTGCGTAGGCGAGGAATACGATGGTGATGCTCGTGTCGCTGCCGAGGAAGAAGACGGTGGCTGCGGGCTGGATCACGCCGGAGAAAAGCTCGGGCTCCTCTCGGCCATGGCGACGGCTATGGTGTGGATAGGTCTCACCTGGCGGCGGGAAGGGAAGGAGAGGGGCGGAACGGAGGGAGGAGGAGGACTAGGGCACCGGGGCATGTTATATAGGGGCCTAGGGGGGCTCTCCAGCCGTCAAATCACTCAGGAGGTCAACGTGGCGTGCGTGGGATGTCCCGGCCAGACAGAGGTAGAATAAGAAACGAAGAGATCGGTTTACGGTGGGCTAGTCGGGCTGAAAGAGGTAAGTGAGGTGGGTTGTGGTCTAGGAGAGGCCCGGGTAAGGAGAATGTAAGTCTCCCTTTACTTATTTTTCTGTTTAATAAATAAACAGTCCCCAAAGGAAAATTTCCAGGAGGTTTCGGAAAGAATATGAATGAAGTAGAGATATACTTGGACTCCTGGAATTATGCTCCATCTGATAAAATTGGTTTGGGCATTTTTAGAGAAAGAAAATTATCGCAAGTTGAGGCAATTTTGATTCCAACCAAATCAAGTCCAAAAGAGCTGAAATTTGGCAGAGAGGGTGTAGGCATGGTTTAAGATTAACCGAAAATAAGTGAACATTTACTCGGACAGGAAAATGTCACTTGCAATAAATGGATGAGAATTGAAAGGAAGAAGCTTGATGGGATGTTGCACTTGATGATGGTTTAGAAGAAAAGGGCAAGATGAAACAGCAAAGAAGATGAGGAGAAGGAGTACACAAAGATAACAAGCACACAACAAATATGCACACTACAATGATGATCATGATGCAAATGCAACAAAAAAATTACATAATTGACACGCAAAACATGGAAGGCATCTGAAGCATCGGTCTCGGGGCATCACAATGCACAAATTTAGTAATATAGAACTAATAGCACTAAGGTCGTCCACTATGTATGCCAAAACCGGTGTAAAGACAATTGTTGCTACATTTTGCACGGTGCCCTGCACTGGCGAGTTGATGCAACAGAAAAATATTAGGGACCCGGACTCCGAAGCACCTAGCTGCTCTGATGCCCAGTTCCTTTGTGCCATAAAGATTTAGTATTTTACTGCTTGGCTGCTTGGATGTGTGGACCGAAGTTGGCTGCACATACTGCTGAAGCGGTGCCAAATAATTTTCTAATGGCACCACTGATGAGATGGCAACATTTTTAGATACTAGGTACAAACTGTGACACTGTCTTAGGATGCGTTTGGTTGAAGGTGTGGTATGAATGGATTGGGACCGTGACAGTGTCTGAATCACATCTAACAAATGATTTGTAACAGCGAAGGTGGGGCTAGCCTTCTCTGCACATGCCAGAAACTTCCTCCCACTGTCCATAGATAGATCTTCAGCCACCCTGCTCCATTCGTTGCAACTGATGGTCCTAGGGAGCTACAAGAGGAAGAAATGACTCAAATCGACCGCCGGGTTAAAATCCTTCATTCCAAGTCATAGCCCAAGAGAGAGAAGAGAGGCATACCCAGGTGGTGAAGGAGTCGTCGTCAGAGAAGGAACCACTGGAGAGGTCATTAAATAAGACCATGGCGACCCCGGCGGTAGGACACGAGACGGCGAGAGCGAGGAAGCAAGCGAGGAAGCGGCTATAGCTTAGGAAGGAAGGAAGGAAGGAAGGAGGAAACAGGGGAAATGTGACTTGTGGTCGGGGAGAAAAGGGGGTGGGGAAGGGGGCGGGGGTAGATATTTCGGTGGTTGGCCAAAATTTCAAAATGTGGAGGGAAACTTTGCGCGCGGTGTCGCCGGACACATTCACTTTGAACGATTGTGTGCATCGCAAACGATTATTCTGCTTTACGCGCATGGGATGAGTTTGATAATTCAAATTTTGGTGGAAATTTCCCTGGGTACTGTCCTCATCCACGTCATTGCATAATTTAACATCGCTTGCTAATTTGGGCACACAAAAGAGCGTACAGCACACACACCACACTTACTGAATCGAGAAATTTTAGTAATTAAACAGAGCCAGTTGACCTAAACATTGCTCTAACAAGAGACCAGCATTAAAAACAAAGCCTAAGTATGCATAATTTTAACAAAGCCGCCGCCGCGCTGGCCTATGCATCGCCGGTGTGAGATGAGACGTTGATGACTTGTCCTGGCGACATGCCGCCGTTGGTGGATTCCGCGTCCCCCCTGCTAAAGTCAACCGCGTCCGTGTCCTGGTCCTCGTCCTCGGTGCCGCCCTCAAGGTTGTAGTACTCGTAGTAGTGGCTCCGCCAGAGCTCGTGTTGGTACTCCACCGCTGATTCCTCAACGGACAGACTCTTCTCTACCTCGACCTCGACCACACGCAACTCCTCCTCTTGGTGCTCCTCGATCTTCGCCGCCTCCTGCATCTCCAGCTCCCGCTCGGCGATCTAATGAGGAAGCAGGTGCTTCATGACCAACACCGCCTTTGCGGATGTGGGTTGCATGATGAATAACGAGGTTGCCTGGAATATCTTGGCGTGTGCGTCGTCGATCTTGGCATGGATGGCCTCGACCCGGGCCAGGGCAACATAGGCGGCAAGGACGGCAGCTCGAGCGCTCTTGGTGTTTGCAGCCGCCGTCGCAGCAGCAGCAGCAGCCGTCTCGGCTGCTGCAGCTGCCCTGTCGGCTGCCGCAGAAGCCCTCTCGGCGGATGCGGCTGCACTTAATGTGGATGCGGCGGCACTCTCGGCATAGGCGGTCGCGCTCTTGGCGTAGGCGACCGCGCTCGGGGAGGACGCGGCCACCGTACGGGCCTTGACGAAGTGTTTCCACGGCATCATCTTTGCAAGAAGGGGTTGCGGGAATGGGGACCGGGATTCGTGTATTCGGTGGTTGCCGGCACTAGAGCAGACGACCCAGCGAAGCTTAAGGAGGAAGACTTAAATAGACCATGAATTTTTATCGCAAACGGTTCCTACAAAAACTGTGTGTGATGTTGTTGATATTTTTTATTAGCTGTGAAAGATGAATTTGGAGTAAAGTGGCAACCGATGGTGTTTTAATTGTACGAGAAAATTTGTAGTACTAATACAACTATCATGTCAAATTTTGGAAAATTTCAGGGGTCATTTGACCTTTTAAGACATTAAGTGATTTTCTAGCCATTTAATGACCGTAATTAAAATTTGAACTACATGTAGATGCAACCGCTAACCACAACGGTTTGAAAAGTCATATCTTGTGTACTTGTGTGCGAGTTAATTCCATGTGCAGTAAATTGGAAGGAATTTTCAAACATATTGGTCCCATACCTTGGACACATGCATGGAGTGCCATGGCATTTAAATTACAAAAAATTAAAAAAAGATCAGAGACACATAAAATCTTGCTTGATGTAATGTCATGCCACCAAGATGATGTGGTAAAAAAATTGGCATGTTGGCCGAAAGTTTGGACACACACGCCCCTCATAAACCGGAGCAACTCACTAGAAGGCTCGTGGTTCCGAGAGGGAACAATGCATATTTGATGACGAACGGGAGATAGCTTCCTCTTACAGCCTTCAAATTTTTTCTACATTTAACGTGCACTAATACAACTGTCATGTGAAAATTTGGAAAAATCTAGGGTCATTTGATCTTTTAAAGACATTTAAGTGATTTGCTAGCCATTTAATGACCGTAATTCAAATTTGAACTACATCTACATGCAACAGCTAACCATAACGGTTTGAAAAATCATATTTCTGTACTTGTGTGCGAGTTAATTCCATGTGCAGTAAATTAGAAGGAATTTTCAAACATATTGGTGTCATGGCATAGACACATGCATGGAGTGCCATGGCATTTTAATTCCAAATAATTAAAAAATGATCAGAAAAACATGAAACTTTGCTTGACATAATGTCATGCCACCAAGCTGATGTGGTAAAAAAATTGACATGTTTGACGAAAGTTTTGACACACACCCCTCAAAAACCAGAGCAACTCACTAGAAGGCTCGTGGTTCCGAGAGGGAACAATGCATGTTTGATGACGAACAGGAGATAGCTTCCTCTTATGGCCTTCAATTTTTTTTCTACATTTAACGTGCACTAATACAACTGTCATGTGAAAAATTGGAAGATTCTAGGGGTCATTTGACCCTTTAAAGACATTTAAGTGATTTTCTAGCCATTTAATGACCATAATCAAATTTGAACTACATCTACATGCAACGGCTTACCATAATGGTTTGAAAAATCATATTTGTGTACTTGTGTGCGAGTTAATTCCATGTGTAGTAAATTAGTAGGAATTTTCAAACATATTGGTGTCACGACATGGACACGTGCATGGAGTGCCATGGCCTTTAATTCCAAAAAATAAAAAATGATCAGAAAAACATGAAACCTTGCTTGATGTAATGTCGTGCCACCAAGATGATGTGGTAAAAAAATTGGCCTGTTTGACGAAAGTTTGGACACACACCCCTCACAAACCATAGCAACTCTCGAAGGCTCGTGTTTCCGAGAGGGAACAATGTATGTTTGATGACGAACATGAGATAGCTTCCTCTTATGGCCTTCAATTTTTTTCTACATTTAACATGCACTAATACAACTGTCATGTGAAAATTTGGAAAGTTTTAGGGGTCATTTGACCTTTTGAAGACACTTAAGTGATTTTCTAGCCATTTAATGGCCGTAATTCAAATTTGAACTACATCTACATGCAACGGCTAACCATAAGGGTTTGAAAAATCATATTTTTGTGTACTTGTGTGCGAGATTCCATGTGCAGTAAATTGGAAGGAATTTTCAAACATATTGGTGTCACGGTCTGGACGCACATGCATCGAGCGCCATGCCATTCAAATTCCAAAAAATAAAAAAAATGATCAGAAACACATGAAACCTTGCTCGAAGTAATGTCATGCCACCAAGATGATGTGGTAAAATAATTGGCCTGTTTGACGAAAGTTTGGACACTCGCCCCTCACAATACGGAGCAACTCACTAGAAGGCTCGTGGTTTCAAGAGGGAACAATGCATGTTTGATGACGAACTGGTGATAGCTTCCTCTTATGGGTTTCAAAAAAATCAACAGTTAACATGCGCTAATACAACTGTCATGTCAAAATTTCGAAAATTTCAGGGGTCATCTGACCTTTTTAAGACATTTAAGTGATTTTCTAGCCATTTAATGGCCGTAATTCAAATTGGAACTACATCTAAATGCAACGGCTAACCATAACGGTTTGAAAAAAATATTTGTGTACTTGTGTGCGAGTTAATTCCATGTGTAGTAAATTGGAACGAATTTTCAAACATATTAGTGTCACGGCTTGGACACATGCATGGAGTGCCATGGCATTTAAATTCCAAAAAATTAAAAAATCATCAGACGATATAAATATCTGGTGTTCAAAAAATAAAATATAAAGATCTGGCAAGACAACCGGGCCCCACGTGATGGGAACTCTACGTGGGTTATTAATCAGACACGGTTCTGTATTTGAAACCATCTGCTATTAATTTCACACACGGACTTTGATGCGGGAATCGTGTGTAATTCAAACTACAGTACTCGTAAACTCCGGCGACCGGCGTGTGTACTGTTCCCGTCGATCTAGATTTCGTTCGCCAATAAATACTACCTTGCTCATGTTGTCCCGCCTGCATTCTCATCTACATCATCCTTCCCTCGCTCGCCCTCTCTCTCTATCTCTCTATCTCTCTCTCTCTCATATCTTGGCCATGGCGTCGGAGGCGCCGTCCCCCGAGGACGCTCAGTCAAAGAGCAACGATGAGGATGACCCCTGCGCGCCGCCGGACGAGGTTGCGCCGGACCCCCCCCCCCCCACTTTGGAGTGGTTTTGGGGCCAGTACAATCATTGTCTGTGGAAGTCACTGCCGCCGGCTCAGAAAGCCAGGAAAGTGGTGTTCAAGAAGGAGATGACGGAGGAGGAAGCCAGGTACCAGGCAGCCTGTGAAGCCCGTGATGCCGCCTGGAAAAAGGAGGTGGTGGAGCTTTGGGGGCGGGCGCGTCGTCGTGCGGAGGAGGTGTAAAAATATGGGTACTTCGTGAGGAAGGTCAAAGGCACTAGGCGCCTCATCACTACATGCAGGTGGGCCGATCAACTCCAGCGTGCCACCGAAGAGGAGCTCTGGTGGGCGCCCAACAAAATGGCAAGATCGTTCGCGCTTGTTCGCCAGCAAGAGGTAGATCGGTACGTCAAGTGCTGCGAGGCGGAGGAGGCGGAGTATGGCCTTCCCGCTGTGAAGACGCTGCGCACCAGGGAGCTGCTCGCGAGGGGCTGCCGGCATACTGCCGCCAGGATGGATTATAGTTTTAGTATTGTTTGTTTTCAATTTTATGCATTGTACCTACTAGTTAAGTATCATCACGTATATGTGATATTATATATATTTTGTGATGAACTAATGAACAATTAATATATATATATATATATATATATATATATTATGAATTCCATTTTCTATTTGTTTTTGTATACTAATTTGTATATAGTTGTTATCATCCACATATATAGAATGGAAAGCATATATACACACATTGAAACAGAACATATAAGAACGGAAAACAGAGTACACACATTGAAACAGAGCAATATTATGATTGCTGTGGATACGTAGCGATCCACGTCGAAACGAATCAACAAAATAAAACGCGTCCATGAGACCACATGACCAGCAGCCCTTGCCTACAGTAGCTCTTGGCTCTGCCTGAACTCGTGCAGGCGTTCGTCCAAGCGGTCGACACGCTCGCGGTACATCTGGAGCGCGATCTTGAGCTCCAAGTTGGCTATTTCATCGGAAATCACCAGCTCGAGGATGCGATGGCCATGTTCCTCTATTGCGCCTAGGTGGACACCTGGGCCAAGGAGGCGGTCGAGCCTAGCGATCAGCGCATTGGCATTGAGCGGGCTGCGGATAAGGCGAACGGCGCGACCCATGCAAACGGCACGGCGGGCGTCCGGTGCAAGTATGGCGCGGCCGGCCTCTGGTGCAAGTACGGCGCAGAGGGCTTCTGCCCACTCCTGGCGAGGAATGGGGGTACTGACGGGACGTGTACCCAGCTGCAACACCCTGCCGACAGCAGGAAAGCGCCGATGGATCCGCTCTTGCTGTGCGCCGCGCCGCGCCTCTCGCTCTGCGGTGCACCATCGATCATGTTGTGCAGCGAGCTGCAGTCTCTCGGCGCTGACATGCCTATCTTGATCCGCGGTGCTGAAGCGCCATGCTCCAAGGGTCTGCTCAACCCTGGCGATGACGCGCATCACGGCATCTTCCATTACGTTGTCGGGGAGCGCCTCGGTCTCGACGGGCCGTGGCGCCTTCTCGTTTTCCTCATCGACGAGGTTGATAGCAAAGGTGGCGCTTTGGTGGGTTGGCATGCTCGGAAAAGGTGGATGTGCTACAGGTTGTGCTTGTTGCCTTTGTGCATCGCGCGCAGCCTAGGTTTATGCGCAATATCGCTGGGTGGCAGGAAACTGGTGTGGAAATGGCGGGAAACGGTGGCGTGTTCATAAAACGCCATCAATTAGTGGAAACTTAGCATAGAAGGAACATCGAGCTAGCACAAGAAGTAGATGATGATCAGATGATCGTTTATCCTAGTTAATTATGCATGTAATAGTTTACTTTGGTGTGAGGAAATGTCATTTGTGTACTAGCCACCTATGTAACTAGATTTTTGCCGCGTATTACACACATCTTGTTTATGTGAAATGTTTCTGTTCTCTTGGCTCAACACAAACAGTTTATCGGAATGAACTGTATGCCCTCCATTGCACACACCTTGATCTGGCTGAACCATTTCTGTTGCGTTGCCTAATCGAAAACAGTTCATCCGAGTGAACCGTATGCCGTATATCGCACACACCATGATTTGGCTGACCGTTTCTTTTGTGTTGCCTAATCACAAACAGTTCATCGGAGTAAATTGAATGTCGTATATTGCACACACCTTCATCTGGCTGTCCATTTCTTCTGTCCTACCACATCGCAAACAGTTAATTGAACTGCACTGTATGCCCCGCATCACACACGCAACTAAAATTGGAACCGTGTTTGATGTATCCTTCATCTCAAATGTTTTGCATCTTTTTTTACAGTTTTTTACATCACTGTTGCGATTAATGCATCGCACACAATTTCATCAAAGGGTCTCTGATCATAGTGTTGCGTTAGCAGCATCCTCCAGTAGTGAATATTTGTAGGACCTTGAAGTATGTCTAGAGGGGGGTGATTAGACTACTTGACCAATTAAAAACTTAACCTTTTCCCAATTTTAGACTTTGGCAGATTTTAGCTATCTTTGCACAAGTCAAGCAATCTTCACACAATTCAAGCAAGCATGCAAAGAGTATATGAGCAGCGGAATTTAAAGCATGCAACTTGCAAGAATGTAAAGGGAAGGGTTTCGAGGATTCAAACGCAATTGGAGACACGGATGTTTTGTCGTGGTTCCGATAGGTGGTGCTATCGTACATCCACGTTGATGGAGACTTCAACCCACGAAGGGTAACGGTTGTGCGAGTCCACGGAGGGCTCCACCCACGAAGGGTCCACGAAGAAGCAACCTTGTCTATCCCACCATGGCCGCCGCCCACGAAGGACTTGCCTCACTAGTGGTAGATCTTCACGAAGTAGGCGATCTCCTTGCCCTTACAAACTCCTTGGTTCAACTCCACAATCTTGTCGGAGGCTCTCAAGTGACACCTAGCCAATCTAGGAGACACCACTCTCCAAGAAGTAACAAATGGTGTGTTGATGATGAACTCCTTGCTCTTGTGCTTCAAATGATAGTCTCCCCAACACTCAACTCTCTCTCACAGGATTTGGATTTGGTGGAAATAAGATTTGAGTGGAAAGCAACTTGGGAAGGCTAGAGATCAGGATTCATGTGGTAGGAATGGAATATCTTGGCCTCAACACATGAGTAGGTGGTTCTCTCTCAGAACTGGTAAGTTGGAAGTGTAGGTTTGTTACGATGGCTCTCTCCATGAATGAAGAGGAGGTGGAGGGGTATATATAGCCTCCACACAAAATCTAACCATTACACACAATTTACCAAACTCGGTGGGACCGAATCAACAAACTCGGTCGGACCGATTCAGTAAACCTAGTGACCGTTAGGGTTTTTGGTGGGACCGAAATGCATCTCGGTAGGACCGATATGGTTAGGGTTAGGGCATAACGTAATCTCGGTGAGACCGATTACACAAACTCGGTGAGACCGATTTTGGTAATTAGATAACCAGAGAGTTGGTCAGGTAAACTCGGTGGGACCGATTCGCTCTTTCGGTGAGACCGAAACGTTATGAATGTTAAAGAGAGAGTTTACATTGCAATCTCGGTGGGACCGATCGCTCACTTCGGTTAGACCGAAACGTTACAAAGGGAAACAGAGAGATTACAATCCCATCTCGGTGAGACCGAGATCCCTATTGGTGAAACCGATTTGCCTAGGGTTTGTGGCAGTAGCTATGACATTTGAACTCGGTGGCGCCAGATAGAAAGAATCGGTAGGACCGATTTTGACTTTAGGTTTAGGTCATATGTGGATGTGAGAAAGTAGTTGAGGGTTTTTGGAGCATATCACTAAGCACATGAAGCAAGAGGCTCACTAAGCAACACCTCATCCCTCCTTGATACTATTGGCTTTTCCTATAGACTCAATGTGATCTTGGATCACTAAAATGTAAAATGTAGAGTCTTGAGCTTTTGAGCTTGAGCCAATCCTTTGTCCTTAATATTTTGAGGGATCCACTTTCATCATCCATGCCATGCCATTCATTGAGCTTTCCTGAAATGTTTGTCTTGGAATATCATTAGCTCAATGAGCTATATGTTGTTATCAATTACCAAAACCACCTACGGATAGTTGCACTTTCAATCTCCCCCTTTTTGGTAATTGATGACAACATATAGATCAAAGCTTCGACAAATGATAATAAGATTGAAAAAACATCGTCGCTTTGAGAAGTATCTGATAAGGAAGAGCTCCCCCTAAATTTGTGCATATTTTGAGATTTGCTTTGGACTGCAAATGCACAAGGAATTAGGCTCATGGGTTACTCTTCCATGTCACATACATCTTGGTGGAGCGCTCAAAATAATAAAGATTGAATACATGCACTCATCACCAACCAAAGTGAATGATCATATAAGGATAAGTAAGATAATATCATCTAACAAGCATAAGTGTAGCTTATGATCAAACACATGATCATCAATGTCTCACAGATAATAGCATAGTATCTCAAGCAAGCAAAAGCAAACAAAATTCAACCAAGAAGACAAGAGAGAACAAAAGCAAACTCTCTCTCTCTCTCGAAGCCTACGATCTATACATTTTTCTCCCCCTTTGGCAACAAGTTACCAAAAAGTTCCTAGAAAATGCATAGTTCTATATCATCTCTCAGGCTTGGTCTTCAGTTGGTGGTTTAGAGATGGCTCCTTGGACGAAGACTTCAGTTGATGTGGAAGGAGCTGTAGGAGTTGGTGCTGGAGCTGGTTGCGCTGAGTCAGCCGGAGCAGATGAAGTGACTCGGTGTCTGCATTCTTGGCTCTGCGGTGACCTCCGAGCTCGAGGCACTCGCAAATGCATCAAGAGTTTTCCTGCCCTTCCTCTCACGCATGTCATCCATGTAGCTGCTCCACGGTGGCCGAATCTCGATTACTTTGACATCAAGATCATAGAATTTTTGTTCCATGATTCTTTCCAGGCTCTCCTGGTTTTGAGTTAGGGTGGCCAACCCTTTGTCAATCCTCAGAGTTGATGCTATCAAGTAACTAAGCTGGTCCTGCTTGCTCTTCAAAAAGTACTCAGATGCCTTCTCTTGTGTTGGCATCTTGGCAGCCTTCTCTTTCTTTGCTTTCTCCTTCTTCTCTTGAGCTTGTACTGATGATGGTTCATTCTCATTCATCACAACTTGATTTTCCTCAAAGTCAGGATAGAGAACAAAGTGTTCCTTATCCAACAGATACTTTCCTGTGCCCATCTTTGAGTTAATCAACTCCTGAATTTGTGGGGCATATCCACAACTTCTCTTTTGGTCTGCTGCTATCCTCTTGATAGTCTCAACCATAAGGCTCATGACCTTGAATTTCTGTGGCACATCAAATATGTGTAGCAAATTAATTGCATGCCCTCTGATCATGTTGTGGTCACCTGATTTGGGCAAAAGAGTGTGCCTTAGGATCCAGTTGATCGTTGGCAGCCCTGACAGAAGAAAATGGACTGACCCAAGCTTGAAAGACTCAAGAGCTTTGTCTGGGATCTCCTTGTACATCTGTGACATAGAGTTGTGATCCATCTTCTTCTTGGCATAAACGTCCAAGTCATCTCCACTCTCCTTTGGGGCATTGATCAGACTTGCCCATTCCTCAATGGTTGATTAGTATCTCGTTCCTTCAGACATCCAAACTATCCTACCATCTGGATAGAAATGTGATGTGGAGTAGAATTGCATAATGAGCTCATCATTCCAGTTTGTGAGCTTCTTCCCAACAAAGTCTGCAACTCCACACGCACTGAAGCTGTCATACACTCCAGGATAATGTTCTTCATTCTCCTGTATGTAGGTCCAGTCGACCCACCTCATATCACACACTATGGGCTTCTTCTCCAACAAGATTGTCTCATAGAAATCCTGTTGTTCCTTTGTGTGGAACCTGTAATCAACATCAGTCCTTCTCCTGGTGGCATATGGATTTGTCTCTCTCCATAGCCTCAACCCTAAGCTCTCCTGATCTTCATGTTCTCAGCCATAGGATGAGCATCATTGTGGTTTAGAATCTTGGGTTTGAGCTTCCTTAGGACTTGTCCTTCATCATCTTCCTCAGCAGCAACATCAGGCACTGGGGCCTTGTTCTTTTCAGCAGCTGGTATACTCCTGGTATTCCTCTTAGGTGCACTCTTGGGCTTGGAGGCAGCTTTGGGTGCTACTTTGGGCTTTGATGTTGCAGCCCCTGACTTTATAGCATCACCCATCAGCTTTTGTACCTTGGGTGCTGGTGCAGCAACCTCTTCTTCTTCTTCTTCCATCATGGAAGGCTTTCCAATCACTCTGGCCATGGTCTTCTTGACCCTTTCCTTCCTTTTCTTTCCTTCTGCAGCAGGCTCTTTGGGTTGGGTTTCCGAAGATGCTTGAGTGGAGACTCTGGCTTTAGACATTGGTTGTCTTCCTGCAGGCCTTTTGATCTTCATCCCTGGCTTTACTGCAGTTGAGCTATACTCCTTCTTGAGCACTTTCTTCTTTGAAATGGCCTCATCTTCTATTTCCACATAATCCTCATCCTGAGATTCTGAGGTTCTCTTCTTCCTTGTCCTGGTGGCAGCTTTGGGCAAATTGCTGGGAGTGCTTCTGCTTCCCTCATCTGAGCTGCTAGAGGGACTAGTGCCCTCACTCATCTCAGACCGCTTCTACGACTTGTTCTGGCTGTCACTTTGGTCTGACATGCTGCTCACACTGACTGTTGACCCTGTGAATAGTTATAGATGAGATAGAGTGGATGAGCATCACAAAATGCAGAGATTTTTGCAAAAGAATGATTCAAAAGACTTAGTTTTAGTTTTCCACAGAAAGCATTTCGGATCAACCGATTTTCAAACTAGGTGATACCGAAGCAGTTTTGGAACCTAAACTAGTGAACTCGGTCAGATCGAGTCACAGTTCGGTGGCACCGAGACTGCTAGGGTTTCACAAAGTTCTAAAATCGGTCACACCGATTAGCAATTCTCGGTCAGACCGAGAGTTACTAGTGCAATGGCGTTAGCCGAATTGGTGGGACCGAGTTTTTCAACTCGGTGGGTCCGAGATGGTTTCGGCGGAAACCTAACACTAAATT
This sequence comes from Aegilops bicornis, assembly GCA_021605145.1. Classification (NCBI taxonomy): domain Eukaryota; kingdom Viridiplantae; phylum Streptophyta; class Magnoliopsida; order Poales; family Poaceae; genus Aegilops; species Aegilops bicornis. The sequence continues at coordinate 437,006,514 of CM038672.1, read as the reverse complement.
TTCGAATCACATCTATTCTAAGGATTGTTTTGACTGGATAGAGGTGTTTCAATCATGGCAAGAATCATAATGAACACAATGTGCTGAGAATCAGGCGAGGATAGCACTGTGATCAAGTTCATACCCTAGTTCGGTGATGAACTCGCTACGGCGACAACGGCGGAGACGAAATCTGTTGACGGCGACGGAGACCAGCGACAGGAGGCGGCAGGCGACGAAGTCGACGATCCGGAGACCTAGAAGGCAGACCGAGCTATGCGCGGGCGAAGAGGTTTGGAGAAAGTTTTCCAAAATTTGCCCGTGTGAATATATAGCCCGACACTGTCGGTGTGACCGAGTAGAACAACTCGGTGGCACCGAGATGCATAACTGTTGACAGTTACAGCAACTCGGTGTGACCGAAAAGTTCAAATCAGTTGCACCGAGATGAAAACCTAGATCGACTTAGTGATCTCAGTATGACCGAAATGGAAGAATCGTCAAACTGAAAAGCACAAAGAAGTTTTGGAAGTTTAAGTCTATGACGAATCGGGGACTCCGAGTGCTCCTCACACAGAGTGGTTCGAATCTGTCTTGATCAAATTTTGTGATGTAGCATGAATAGAGTTTGAGACGAGTAAAGCATAGATAGATAGAGAAGGTTCTTAGGCATTCTTGTCCATCCACTTGGCCAAAGAAAAAGAAACCAATCAATCAAAGCAACAAGTGGATGTCCTCGAATGAGTAAAATATGCAACCAACATGCTCACACAATAAAATGACAAATGAAATATGTGACAAAGCATGCACAAACAATTCTAGCATCTATCAAACAATTGGCGATGACTAGGTCATCTATATATGAGTATATTGACTTAGGAGTCAAATGAGAACATTTGATCATAGGTCATACTCATCGTTTAAGCTCAAGTGGGGTTACCACTTTTACATAAAGCATTTTTGTGTTCACATCATTAGAGTTGCTTTGACTCAATTCTAAGAGTTAAGCTCCCCCTAGATGTGAGATCCCCCCTTAGAGGGATGAACTAAGCTTGGGTCTTGTCGATGATGACTTCATGTAGGTGTTGAAGATGTGGATGCTCAATGTTGATGTAGATCTTTTGGAGCAATCCTTTGGAGTGAGTTGCACTTTCAATACCTACATGGGTTAGTCCCACAAGGAACAAACAAGAATATCCACAGACATAGAGTGATGCACACACGAGATGATGTCCATGAAAACATTAGGTTACCTTGTCCCTTGCCTTACCAACATGAGGGTTTGTCACTCCTTGAACTAGTGCAAGATATGGAAGATGATTGCACTTGTCCTTGCCATAGTGATATGAGTGAAGAATGTTGGCGGAGTCACCCTCAAGAACACTCTAGTTCTTCTTCTTCGGGATCCACATCATCTTGATGGGAATCCTTGGTGTTGTAGTTGTACTTGATGAAGTAGAACTTGACGTAGTCTTAGGAACCCACTTGACCAAGGCCTTAGGTGCTTCTTCAAATGCATCAATCTCCTCTTGAAGCTTGTCCTTGCCTTTGTTCTTGTGGTTTTGTGGTGGAAGATCATCTTGTGCTTGTGTTACCTTGAAGGAAGTAGGATCATACTTCTCTTGTCGAGGAACAAACTTCGTGTTGGGGTATTGATCTTCTTCCCACTCAACTCCATTGGCATTGAACTTTCGTTCAAAACCAACACCTTGATTCTTCTGGTGCCTTCCTTGCTTGCGTACAATTTCCTCGAATTGCTTACTCCCGGCAAGGCTCTTGTATACACCTTTCTCTATAATTCCCTTCAATAAGCTGTTTTCTTGCTCAAGTGTAACTTGGCTAAGAGAATCATTAGTGGAATCAAGAGAACTACTAGAAGCAACAATATTGGATTTAGCATTGTTATTGTTACTACTAGAGGAAGAATCTTTCTTGTTCTTGTTACTAGACTTGACTTGAGGCATGTAAGTAGATAAGATTAAACGCTTGGCAATGTAAGAAGAACTTTTCTTACGGAGATCATCATTGATTGCCTTTAGGAACTCATGCTCTTGCTCAAGATTGAGCTTTTCAAAGCGTAACTTCTCATGAGCCCTTAAAAGATCTCGATGATCTTCGAAGATAGTTTCATGAGCTAACTTAAGAGTGTTTAGTTCTTTAGTTAGAAGCTCAATCTTCTCCTTATCATTTTCATTCGTTTCATCTTGATTAGCATGATTAATTGACGTTTCATCATAGTATTCATCACTAGAGTTGTCAACAAGTAAATCATCATCACCTAACAAGTCATCTTCATCACTATTGAAATCAACATACTCGGGTGTGTTACCTTAGGACCTTTGGCCATGAAGCATCTTCCAATTCCTTCATTTGGTGAGTCAAATATGTCATAGGAGTTGGTTGACACAAGTGCTAGACCGGCAACACCTTCATCCTCGAGTATATTCGAGTCGGAGTGATAGCTTCTCTCGGAGTGATTGTCGAGTCGGAGCGGATACCCATTCACCAACATGAGCTTGATGTCTTCGTTTTGTGTAGCTCTTTGATGACTTGTCCTTCCTTTCCAAATCCTTGCTTCTCCGTGAGGGTTTTCGTTCATAACGATCATCTCTACTCCTTCTCTCTCTTGGTGGTGATTCTTCTCTTCTACTTCTTCTTTTTGGAGAATCTTCTCTTCTTTTGTAGGGTGCCGTACACTCATTGGAATAATGTCCGGGTCTCCCACAATTGTAGCAATTGCGCTCTCGACTAGAAGATCTTTTGTCATTGTAGGACCTTGACTTAGAGCTTCTTTCTTTGCTTCTACTCTTGTAGAATTTGTTGAAGTTCTTCACCATTAAGCTCAATTCTTCATTGAAGGTTTGTTTCTCACTTGATGATGTGGGGCTTCACATGAGGCTTTGTAAGCACCACTTGACTTGTTGTGAAGTTCCTCCTTATCCTTGAGTGACATCTCATGAGCAACAATTCTTCCAATGACTTCCGTTGGCTTGAGATCTTTGTAATTTGCCATCATTTGGATCAATGTGCACACGGTATCATATTTTCCATCCAATGCTCTTAGGATCTTCTTGATGATGAATCTGTCGCTCATCTCTTCACTTCCTAAGCCGGCAATCTCATTTGTGATAAGAGCAAGCCTATAGTACATTTCAGCGACACCTTCGCCATCCTTCATTTTGAACTTGTCAAGCTGACTTTGGAGCACATCCAACTTGGATTCCTTGACGGAGTCGGTACCTTCATGCATATCAATCAAAGTATCCCAAACTTCCTTTGCATTCTCAAGACGGCTGATTTTGTTGAATTCTTGAGGCACATTCCATTGAAGAGGATATCACAAGCTTTTGCATTTTATTGCAGCATATTCTTCCCTTCCGCGCTAGATTCACGGTTCGTTTCTCTCCCATCAAAGAATTCACCTTGCAAGCCAATACACACAATAGCCCAAACGGCGGGGTTATGTCCGAGAATATGCATTTTCATCTTATGCTTCCAACTAGCAAAGTTAGTGCCATGAAAGTAAGGACCTCTACGGTGATAATTTCCCTCGCTAGACGCCATACTCTCCTAGGTTGTGAAACCAAGGCTATGACCACCAAAAGCTATGGAAATCAAAGCAAATGGAGACCAAAGCTTTGATACCACTTGTGGGACCTTGAAGTATGTCTAGAGGGGGGTGATTAGACTACTTGACCAATTAAAAACTTAACCTTTTCCAAATTTTAGACTTTGGCAGATTTTAGCTATCTTTGCACAAGTCAAGCAATCTTCACACAATTCAAGCAAGCACGCAAAGAGTATATGAGCAGCGGAATTTAAAGCATGCAACTTGCAAGAATGTAAAGGGAAGGGTTTGGAGGATTCAAACGCAATTGGAGACACGGATGTTTTGTCGTGGTTCCGATAGGTGGTGCTATCGTACATCCACGTTGATGGAGACTTCAACCCACGAAGGGTAGCAGTTCTTGTGAGTCCACGGAGGGCTCCACCCACGAAGGGTCCACTAAGAAGCAACCTTGTCTATCCCACCATGGCCGTCGCCCACGAAGGACTTGCCTCACTAGCGGTAGATCTTCACGAAGTAGGCGATCTCCTTGCCCTTACAAACTCCTTGGTTCAACTCCACAATCTTGTCGGAGGCTCCCAAGTGACACCTAGCCAATCTAGGAGACACCACTCTCCAAGAAGTAACAAATGGTATGTTGATGATGAACTCCTTGCTCTTGTGCTTCAAATGATAGTCTCCCCAACACTCAACTCTCTCTCACAGGATTTGGATTTGGTGGAAAGAATATTTGAGTGGAAAGCAACTTGGGAAGTCTAGAGATCAAGATTCATGTGGTAGGAATGGAATATCTTGGCCTCAACACATGAGTAGGTGGTTCTCTCTCAGAACTGACAAGTTGGAAGTGTAGGTTTGTTCTGATGGCTCTCTCCAGGAATGAAGAGGAGGTGGAGGGGTATATATAGCCTCCACACAAAATCTAACCGTTACACACAATTTACCAAACTCGGTGGGATCGAATAAACAAACTCGGTCGGACCGATTCAGTAAACCTAGTTACCGTTAGGGTTTTCGGTGGGACCGAAATGCATCTCGGTAGGACCGATATGGTTAGGGTTAGGGCATAACGTAATCTCGGTGAGACCGACTACACAAACTCGGTGAGACCGATTTTGGTAATTAGCTAACCAGAGAGTTGGTCAGGTAAACTCGGTGGGACCGATTCGCTCTTTCGGTGAGACCGAAATGTTACGGAAGGGAAACAAAGAGTTTACATTGCAATCTCGGTGGGACCGATCGCTCACTTTGGTTAGACCGAAATGTTACGAAGGGAAAAAGAGAGATTACAATCCCATCTCGATGACATCGAGATCCCTATCGGTGAAACCGATTTGCCTAGGGTTTGTGGCAGTGGCTATGACATTTGAACTCGGTGGCGTCGGATAGAAAGAATCGGTAGGACCGATTTTGACTTTAGGTTTAGGTCATATGTGGATGTGAGAAAGCAGTTGAGGGTTTTTGGAGCATATCACTAAGCACATGAAGCAAGTGGCTCATTAAGCAACACCTCATCCCTCCTTGATAGTATTGGCTTTTCCTATAGACTCAATGTGATCTTGGATCACTAAAATGTAAAATGTAGAGTCTTGAGCTTTTGAGCTTGAGCCAATCCTTTGTCCTTAATATTTTGAGGGATCCACTTTCATCATCCATGCCATGCCATTCATTGAGCTTTCCTGAAATGTTTGTCTTGGAATAGAATTAGCTCAATGAGCTATATGTTGTTATGAATTACCAAAACCACCTAGGGATAGTTGCACTTTTAATATTATTTCTGACGGCATGGATGATGAAGAAAAAGATTTGCAGCTAGCCAAAAATAAAGCAGACATACTTGAAGCACGCAATTACGTCCATGGCCAGCCATTTCTCGTTTGCGAATACTTTGATGAGTGCAGCTCCAGTTGTCGCGATTTACATAAATATTTCATGGATCAAATGTCAGCACGTCATCATGTTCTGCTAGTCCACTACAATAGAGATCATTCCGACATGATGCTTTGATGAGGTCATCAAAGCATATGGTTGTATACAGACTTTCGGTGAAGCCTGTACTTACAAGAAGTGGGAGCTCTGTAGCATTTCTGATATTATATGTAGATGGCTTATTGTTGATTGGAAATGATATAGAATTTCTGGATAGCATAAAAGGGTACTTGAATAAAAGTTTTTCAATGAAAAACCTCGCTGAAGCTGCTTATATATTGGGCATCAAGATCTATAGTGATAGATCAAGATGCTTAATAGGACTTTCACAAAGCACATACCTTGAACAAGTTTTGAAGAAGTTCAAAATGGATTAGTCAAAGAAAGGGTTCTTGCCTGTGTTACAAGGTGTGAAGTTGAGTCGGACTCAAAGCCCGACCACCGTAGAAGATAGAGAGAAAATGAAACTCATTCCCTATGCCTCAGCCATAGGTTCTATCATGTATGCTATGTTGTGTACCCGACCTGATGTGTGCCTTGCCATAAGTCTGGCAGGGAGGTACCAAACTAATCCAAGAGTGGATCACTGGACAGCGGTCAAAAACATCCTGAAGTACCTGAAAAGGACCAAGGATATGTTTCTCGTTTATGGAGGTGACAAAGAGCTCGTCATAAATGGTTACGTTGATGCTAGTTTTGACACTGATCCGAATGACTCTAAGACACAAACCGAATACGTATTTGTATTGAATGGTTGAGCTATCAGTTGGTGCAGTTCCAAGCAAAGCGTCGTGGCGGGATCTACGTATGAAGCGGAGTACATAGCTGCTTCGGAAGCAGCAAATGAAGGAGTCTGGATGAAGGAGTTCATATCCGTTCTAGGTGTAATACCTAGTTCATCGGGTCCAATGAAAATCTTTTGTGACAATACTGGAGCAATTGCCTTGGCGAAGGAATCCATATTTCACAAAAGAACCAAACACATCAAGTGACGCTTCAACTCCATCCATGATCAAGTCAAGGAGGGAGACATAGAAATTTGCAAAATACATACGGATCTGAATGTAGCAGACCCGTTGATTAAGCGTCTTCCACAAGAAAAACATGATCAGCACCAAGACTCCATGGGTGTTAGATTCATTATAATGTAATCTAGATTATTGACTCTAGTGCAAGTGTGATACTGAAGGAAATATTCCCTAGAGGCAATAATAAAGTTTTTATTTTATATTTCCATCTTCATGATAAAGGTTTATTATTCATGCTAGAATTGTATTGATTGGAAACCTTGATACATGTGTGAATGCATAAACAAACACCGTGTCCCTAGTGAGCCTCTACTAGACTAGCTCGTTGATCAAAGATAGTTAAGGTTCCCTGACCGTGGACATCAGTTGTCATTTGATAACGGGATCACATCATTAGGATAATGATGTGATGGACAAGACCCATCTGTTAGCTTAGCATTATGATCGTTCAGTTTTATTGCTATTGCTTTCTTCATGTCAAATACATATTCCTTAGACTATGAGATTGTGCAACTCCCGGATACTGGAGGAATGCCTTATGTGCTATCAAACGTCACAACGTGACTGGGTGATTATAAAGATTCTCTAAAGTTATCTTCGAAGGTGTTTGTTGAGTTGGCATAGATCGAGATTAGGCTTTGTCACTCCAAGTATCGGAGAGGTATCTCTGGGCCCTCTTGGTAATACACATCATAAGCTTGCAAGCAAACGACTGAGGAGTTGGTCATGAGGTGATGTATTACGGAATGAGTAAAGAGACTTGCCCGTAATGAGATTTAACTAGGTATAAAGATACCAACGACTGAATCTCGGGCAAGTAACATACCGATAGACAAAGGGAATAATGTATGTTGTCATAACGGTTCGACCGATAAAGACCTTCGTAGAATACATAGGAGCCAATATGAGCATCCAGGTTCCGCTATTGGTTATTGACCGGAGTCGTGTCTCAGTCATGTCTACATAGTTCTCAAACCCATAGGGTCCGCACGCTTAACGTTTGATGACAATATAGTATTATATGAGTTATGTGATTTGGTGACCGAATGTTGTTCGGAGTCCCGTCTGAGATCATGAACATGACGTGGAGTCTCGAAATGGTCGAGAGGTAAAGATTGATATATAGGACGATGATATTCGGACACTGGAAGTGTTTCAGAGGGTACCGGGTACATATCGAGTCACCGGAAGGGGTTTCGGGCACCCCCGACAGAAGATATGGGCCTTATGGGCCAAGAGGGGGAAGCGCACCAGCCACCAGGGGCTAGTGCGCCCCCCTTATGGGCCGAACCAGAGGGAGAAGGAAATAGGGGAAGAGAAAGGAAAGGGGGGATTCAGCCTCCCCCTTCCCTTTCTCGCCCCTCCTCTTTCCTTCCCCCTCTGGCAAATATGGCAGGGGGCACCGGCCATGGGGAGACCCCGAGTAGGATTTGGCCTACTTGGGCGCCTCATGGTTGCCTCCCCTCTCCCTTCCACCTATATATATGTGGGGGGCGCCCTAACACAGACCAGACAATTGCCTAGCGGTGTGCGGTGCCCCCCTCCACTGTTTACAACCCTGGTCATATTTTCATAGTGCTTAGGCGAAGCCCTGCGGAGATCACTTCACCATCACCATCACCACACCGTCGTGCTGACGGAACTCATCTACTACCTCGATGTCTTTTTGGATCAAGAAGGCGATCACTACTACAGGATGGTCCAAACTCGACAGTCGAATCAGAGACCCTTCGACGAAACTGTGTGTGATGCATCAATCACAAACGGTGATGTAATAAAACCATCAAAAAGATGCAAAACGTTTGCGATGGCGGCGACATTAAACATGGTTCATTTTAGATTTGCGTGTGCGATGAGTGGCAAACGGTTAATCCAGAAGAACTGTTTGTGATGATGCAAAACAATAGAAACGGCAGCCAGATGAGGGTGTGTGCGATATACGGCATACACTTCACTAGTATGAATTGTGTGTGATTAGGAAACACAACGGAAACGGTTCAACTGAACAAGATGTGTGTGATACACAGCAAACAGGTCCATAATAAGAAATGTGTGCGAAGACCAATAATAACACAGACGATTACTGCTAATAACCCGTGTGATTTGCTCTGTCTACAGAAGAATTACATGTATATATATAACTGAAATAAACATCCAATTACATAAGTGACTATACAGATCATTCGCACACACCTCAATAAACAATTGCATGCATTCTAAAGTAGGAGAAACAATCGTCTAGTCATCTACTTCTTGTGACGCTCCCGCCAGTGCTATGTGGCTCGATCCCTCGTCTGGGGTAGGAAGAAGACACTTCCTCATGTTAACGATCCGCATGTATGTCTCATAGCTTGTGTGCGCGTCCTTGGCCACGTACTTGACGTGTTGTTCATCCAGTCTCTCATGCCAAACACTGTGCCGGGCATTCAAGTCCTTCTTGCTCTCATCCTTCATCTTCAGGTAGTAGGGGTCGATGATGGCCGAGGCAAGGTCAACCAGGGAGTTTAGTTTGTTGCTGTCGCTGCCCCAGACCTTGTAGTGGTCCTAGATGTTGACAAGACTCCGGCATTTCAAGCCGGAAACCTTGAGCGCTTTTAGATCGTTGGTGGTGTCCACCGTAGCGAAACTGTAGTCGAAGCTATTGATAAACCTGGAGAAACGCTCGCAAGGCCTTGTGGCCAGGTGGTAGTGGTAGACGAGGACGTCATGTTGCACATGCAACTGGGCGACGACAACCTTCTGATCATGCCCAGCATGACCGATGGTGTACTCGAGGTCGAAGCTGACCACTTGGTACTTGTCCTCGGCAAGGAACTGCGCCATAGTTTGGATGGAGCTCTCCACCGAGACCGGATCATTCGTGTACACCACCGAGAGGACAGCTCCAGCTGGGAGGCTACACCGCGGCGGCGGCATAGTCCCCGACGTAGTGTAGTGCGTGTGGCATCCCTGTTAGGTGTGCGCGGATCACCCACCACACGCTCCGCCGCCGCTGCCCGTCAATAACTGTTGCTGGGCGTCGTTGCCGCCACACCATCGTCGAAAGCCAGAGCCATCTCCCGCTCCGCCGCCACGGCCCGAAGGCAGGAGGTGGTCCTCGTGGCCACCACCGCACTGTCGGCCACGTGGCCATCGCCCGCTCCGCCACCATGGCCCGAAGGCTGGAGGTGGTGGTCGCGGCCACCACCCCACTGTCGGACGCCGTGGCTGCCAGCCCACCGTCAACCGCCGGGGTCATCACCCGCTCTGCCACCGCCGCCCAAAGGCGGGAGGCGGAGGTGGAGGCCCGCACGTACGTTAGCGACCTTGCTCTCTACACCGAGTTACTGCGGGAGGAGGAGGAGGAGCACCTCATCGAGCACGCAAAGAGCCTTACTGCCGCCATGGCCGCAGCACACACAGCCTCAGAGGCGAGGAATCAGGAGATCTATGAGGAGAACCACTGCTTCGAGAGGGGACGTCTGGAGGGGCAGAGGGCATTCAAGGTGAGTGTCGCTGAAGGTGCAGCGGTGCCAGGCACCGTATTGCAGTTGTCCAGCTCGTCGGTAGGCTCCTCCTCCTCTGCCTCTTCTTGGCCTTTCGGCATGTGAGAGGCTGCCGGAAGTAGTACAAAGCCCCTCCGTAGTACTAGTATTTAGGCGCTATTTTGTTCAGTTCATCTGACTATAGATGTGGTGGAACTGTACAACGTACTTAAAATTAGCTAGTATATATAGTTGAACTAGCTATTTCAGTATGTGGTTGGCAACAATTGGGGAAAAGTTTGGTCGGTTCAGCTGTCGAGTTGAACTATTTGTATAATGAACGACTGCCTAATCTATGAATGAAATATATGCTTAATTACTAAATTTTAGTTGCAAAAATTAGATAGTGCTAGTGATTTTTAGCTGCGTATTTTGACAAATCGCAGTGTTACAAGGTTGACAAATGGCAATGTTACTAGATCAATAAATGTCAATCTTTCCAGTTTGACAAATGGCAACGTACCCAATATGACAGATGCAAATCTTACCAAATTGTTTGTATGTGGTTGCACACGGGTCATCCAAAACAACCTTTTGCGTTGAAGCGATGCACAAATCCTGCTCGGCACATTTTCCCTTGGCTTCCTGGGGAAGCTGTCGGTTTGCATACGGGTGTTCTAACTAAAAAGTTTGCGATGAGTGTTTTATATTTAAAAACCATTGACATTTTTTTCAAAAGAAAATCGTTTGATAAGTCTGTACATTGAGCGAGAAAAACGCAAGTTCGTTCAAACCATATATTTCATTCAGTCACACTGTGAATTTATATTAATAAGATCGAGATATAGTGTTAAACCCCAAAAAAACTATTTCTGGCGGCCGCGGAGGCGGCGTGCTGCGCCGTTGTTGTTGTTGTCGTCCTCCGGGACACCATTGTTGAAGTCTTCAAGGCAGCACAGAATGTTCTTCACTTGTAAATCAAACATCATGCCGTCACGCGATCGACGGGCGGGGCACGGGAGGACAGCAACTGGCGACGCTGAGAGGTAGCAGTCGACAACGGCGTCCCATGCCGCTGAGGGGGGCATGCGCACGGGCACGGGCGAGGCGGGTGTAGCCAAACGCACGGGGACCGGCGCCGCGGTGGGTGGACGGGCGCGCACGGGCACGGGCGCTGGCACTGGCATGTACACGAGCTCGCGCGGGTCCATGGAGACCTCACTGACGCCCGCGGCTTCCAGCTCTGCGATAATGCTCGGCGACCAGCCCATCAATGCTATGGGGATGGTCGCTGGCGCGGGCATGGGGATGGGAGCTGGGACGGGAGCGGGGGCAGTAACCGCCGCGGCCATCTCGTTTAGGGCCATGTCCATGAGGCCCCATTCCTCCTTATTATATATCTCCTCCAGCTCGGAGTCGACTTCACCAAACTTGACGACCAGTGGCAGATGATCCTTCTGCCCCCATGATGTTGGTGGAGGTCTGCGGGATGGAGGGGAATGGGAGGCGAACAGTAAGGTTACACGTATTAAAGAGCGGCTCGGGCGCCATTAATGGAGAGGAAGGCGGGTGGACATGGAAGTCAAAGGGCTCGCTTCCCAGTGAGCCTGCGCAGCATACAACTCGCACGCTTCCCGATGAGCCTGCGCATTGGAGGACAGCTTGCACGCCTCTAGGTCAGCCTGCGCACCGGACTGTGCTTGCACGCCTCCCGTTCAGTCAAGCAGTTGTCCACACGGCACCTCCTATAGCCATTAAAACCAAGACACGTGGCGTCACGTGAATGGTTAACAGAACGCACACGCTTTGAATTATACAAACATTTGCAATATTAAAGAGGCAGTTATTTTCTCAACATGTCTTTGTTGGCTGTTATTCGAGTGCGCCTTCTCTCAAAATGGACACAAAAAATACCACATCATGTCATGTGCCATTCCATGATAGCATGCCAAGTTTCATGAATTTCAGACAAGTTTTGGATTTACTAGAATTTAGAAACAAAGTATCTCAACGTTTTGTCGGCAATCAACAGTGCCCTGGTGTTTGAAATGCATTCCCATTTCTTGCATGGGACCTAAGCATGCACCCAAGGACACATATTTGATTTTTCAACCAATTGATATGCATTGGAGCATGTGCATGTAGTTAAAATTTGAATTATGCACATAAAATGCCTAGAAAACCTAGTTAATGTATAAAAATGTCCGAACGAACCCCGAAAAATTCCAAAATTTTAACACAACTCTCCTATTGTTCTATGTTGACACTAGAAATTTTTTGAAAGCAATAAGGGGCAACGGATATCGTTTCGTCCCCAAAGGTGGTACGTTCCCTACCGAAACCATCAGGTATGTCGTGAGAAGCTCTGATTTGTGAGAAGCTTATGCCCAAACCTGCCCCAAATGGGACAAAAAAATTACCACAGCATGTAGCATGCCAAGTTTCATGAATTTCAGACGAGTTTTGGATTTACTAGAATTTAAAAACCAGGTATTTGAATGTTTGCGGCCGAGTGACGGCGGGAGTGTGTTTGACATTCATTCCCATTTCTTGCATGGGACCTAAGCATGCAACCAAGGACACATATTTTAATTTTCAACTAATTTATATGCATTAGAGCATGTGCCTGTAGTTCAAGTTTGAATTATGCACACAAATGCATAGAAAACTCAGTTAATATATAAAAATATCCAAACGAGCCCCGAAAAATTCCTAAAATTAACACAACACTCATGTTGTTCTATGTTGACACTAGAAAAAAATTGAAATCAAGAAGAGGCAATGAATATCGTTTCGTCCAGAAAGATGAAACGTTCCCTACCGTAACCATGAGGCTTGTTGTCAGAAGCTCTGGTTTGTCAAAATCTTATATACCCCAACCTGCCCCAAATGGGACAATATTTTTACCACTACATGTTGATGTCATTCCATGCTAGCATGTCAAGTTTCATAAATTTCATATGCGTTTTTGATTTACTATAATTTAAAAACCATGTATCTCAATGTTAGCAGTCGTGCGGCGGTGGCAAGGTGCTTGGCATTCATTCTCATTTCTTGCATGGAACTTAAGCATGTAACCAAGACACACATTCCAATTTTGAACCAATTTATATGCACTAGAGCATGTGCATGTAGTTCAAATTTGAATTATGCACATGAATGCATAGAAGCTCAGTTAATGTATCAAAATGTCTTAAGAGAACCCTGAAAAATCCCAAAAATTGACACAACGCTCGTGTTGTTCTATGTTGACACGAGAAAAAAATTTGAAAGTAAGAAAAGGCAACAGATATCGTTTCGTCCCCCTTAGGTGGCACGTTCCCTACCGAAACCATCAGGCTTGTTGTCAGAGAAGCTCTGGTTTGCGAGAAGCTTATACCAAACCTGCCCCAAATGGGACAATACTTTTACCACAGCATGTCGATGACGTTCCATGATATCATGTCAAGTTTCATGAATTTCAGACAAGGACAAACATTTCAGAGAAGGACAAATTTTTTGACATTCATTCTCATTTCTTGCATGTGACCTAAGCTTGCAACCAAGGACAAACATTTGATTTTTCAACCCGTTTTATGGACTGGAGCATGTGCATGTAGTTCAATTTTTAATTATGCACATAAATGCCTAGAAAACTCAGTTAACATATAAAAATGTCCAAACGATCCCGAAAAAATCAAAAATTTAACACGACACTCCTGTTGTTCTATGTTGACACCAGGAAAAAAATATTGAAAGGAAGAAGAGGCGACAAATATTGTTTTGTCCACAAAGGTGACATGTTTCCCTAACAGAACCATGAGGCTTCTTCTGAGAAGCTCTGGTTTGTGAGAAGCTTATACCTTAACCTACCCCAAATGGGACAATATTTTTTACCCCAGCATGTTGACGCCATTCCATGATAGCATGCTAAGGTTCATGAATTTTAGACGGGTTCTGGATTTACTAGAATTACAAAAGCAAGTGCCTCAACGTTTGCCGGAGAGCCATGGTGTCGTGGTGTTCGAAATTCATCCCCATTTCTTGCATGGGACATAAGCATAAACCCATGGACACATATATGATTTCACAACCCATGTTGGTGCACCGGAGCATGTGCATGTAGTTTAATTTTGAATTATGCACCTGAAATGGTTAGAAAACCAATTTAATGTATAAAATGTCCAAACGAACCCTGAATAATTCCAAAAAAAATTACGACACACATATAGTTGCATGTTCACTGCAGATAAAAGTTCTAGCAATTCAAACACCGTCCATTGCCATTGTGACCCCATTATGTAATTCAAATCAAGATGAAAAATCAAATAGATTCCACACAGTTTATTATCACCAACCGTGTGAGATGCAGTACAAAATATCCTAGAGCACCGTCGGTGTATAGTACGCCTATGGCTTACGCAATAAGGTGTTGTGTCCTTGGTTCACATATCGTACACAGTTCTGAATAAGGGACAGTGTCTGATGACACTTTGCGCACTAGTTTTTTTGCTGAACCGATTCAAAAAATTTGGCTTTCGTGGAAATATCTACCTCCCCGCCCCCTCCCCCTTACCAAAAGCCACATTTCCCCTGTTTCTGCCTTCCTTTCCAAGTTGAAACCTTCACTCCTTGCTTGCAGCGCTGCCTCCTCGCTGGCGACCCTCCTTCACGCTGCTCGGCCTCGTCTATCCAGGCAACTAATCCACACTCGACCCCATCCTCCTCCTCCCTCCACATCCCATATTCCCCGACCGCCGGCGCGACACCTTCCACCCAAATCACTGACCCCTCCACCAAATAAGCGCCACCCTAAGCCATGGTGCACACAGTATAGCCAGGAGCTCAAGGAACATTTGGCAGCCGAGAAGCAAATTGTGGTCGCACGCGCAGATGAGGTCGCGATGGCTGCCATTCGTGCCGACCCCCAGATCTTGGAGGAGCACCTTGACATTTGCTAGCTATGCCGGTTAAGCATGCTCGGTTTACCCGTTGCGTGTGCTGCTCCTGCCTTTCCTTAACAAATTCTAGTGAATTGTGCTATGTAATTTTACCATGCAATCTGTTGATCTAGTGTATATGTTCTAGATGTCGTGTAGTGTGGTGCTCACTTATTAACTGTTTGGTTAATTAGTTGTCGTCTTCAGTTAACTTTTTGGTTCAATTCTGTAAATGTGATGTTCAATTCTTCAGGCTGCAATTTTGTATTGCTTACATGTGAGAAATGAATCGAATTTATCTTTACAAAATACACGAGAAACGAATACAATTGCTATATTTCCAAGTTGTCAAGCATGCTTGGTTTGGTTATACATTGTGCAATGTGGTGCTCAGTTAACGTTTGGTTCATTTGTTGTGGTGTTTAGTTAACAGTTTGGTTCAATTCTGTAATGCGATATTCAATAATTGTGGGTGCATTCTGTTATTGTATACCATTTGAGAAGTAAATCAAATTTGGTTGTACTAAATACATGTGAAACAAATACGATTGCTATATTTCCAAGTTGTTAAGCATGCTTGGTTTGGTTAACTGTCTGATCTTCTATTAGGAGTATGTTATATTGTGCAATGTGGTGCTCAGTTAACGTGTGGTTCATTTGTTGTGGTGTTTAGTTAACTGTTTGGTTCAATTCTACAATGTGTTGTGGGTGCATTCTGTTATTGTATACCATGTGCGGAATAAATTGAATTTGGCTGTACTAAATACATGAGAAACAAATACAATTGCTATATCTCCAAGTTGTCAAGCATGCTTGGTTTGGTTAACTATCTGATCTTCTATTAGGAGTATATTATATTGTGCAATGTGGTGCTCAGTTAATGTTTGGTTCATTTGTTGTGGTGTTTAGTTAACTGCTTGGTTCAATTCTGCAATGCGATGTCCAATTGTCGTGGGTAGACTTTTGTATTGTTGTGCATGTGAGGAATAAACATATACAAGTGCTATATTTCCTAGTTCTTAGTCATGCTTGGTTTGGATAAATGGGTTTTCCATGTGGCTTGAATTAATCTGATCAATCTGTAATGTGCTTATTTTTCATCAACATATTTTACTGATAGCATGTGAACCCTTACTTAACCTGATGACTAACTAACTTATATGTGTTGCAAGGAAACAATGGGAAGCACTGAGGTTTATGATACGTCTCCAACGTATCTATAACTTTTGATTGTTCCATGCTGTTATATTATCAATCTTGGATGTTTTATAATCATTTTATAGTCATTTTATATCATTTTATATCATTTTTTGGTACTAACCTATTGGCATAGTGCCAAGTGCCAGTTGTTGTTTTCTACATGTTTTTTACGTCGCAGGAAATCAATACCAAACGGAGTCCAAATGCAACGAAACTTCACGGAGATATTTTATGGACCAGAAGACACCCAATGTGCCAAGGCTGAGTTCGGGGGGAGCTCCAAGGGGAGCACAACCCACCAGGGCGAGCTAGGAGGCCATGTGCGCCCTGGTGGGTTGTGCCCACCTCGGGTGCCCCCCCGGACCACCTCTTTGCTCTATAAATACCCCAATATTCCAGAAACCGTAGGGGAGTCAACGAAAATCAATTCCAGCCGCCGCAGAGTCCAGAACCACTAGATCCAATCTTTGTAGACCTTCGGGTCCGTAGTTAGTAGCCAGATGGCTTCCTCTCTCTCCCTGAATTCTCAATACAATGGCCTCTTGGAGATGCATATGATGTAACTCTGTTTGCGGTGTGTTTGTTGGGATCGGATGAACTTTGAGTTTATGATCAGATCTATCTTTTTATATCCATGAAAGTTATTTGAGTTTCTTTGATCTCTTATATGCATGATTTCTTATAGCCTCGTATTCTTCTCCGATATTTGGGTTTTGTTTAGCCAACTTGATCTATTTATCTTGCAATGGGAAGAAGTGCTTTGTAGTGGGTTCGATCTTATGGTGCTTGATCCCAGTGACAGAAGGGGAACGGACACGTATGTATCATTTCTAGTAAGGATAAAACGATGGGGTCTATCTCTACATAGATAGATCTTGTCTACATCATGTCATCATTCTTATTGCATTACTGCGTTTCTCCATGAACTTAATACACTAGATGCATGCTGGATAGCGGTCGATGTGTGGAGTAATAGTAGTAGATGCAGGTGAGTCGGTCTACTAATCTTGGACGTGATGCCTATATAATGATCATTGCCTAGATATCGTCATGATTATTTGAAGTTCTATCAATTGCCCAACAGTAATTTGTTTACCCACCGTTTGCTATTTTTTCTCGAGAGAAGCCACTAGTGAAACCTACGGCCCCGGGTCTCTTTCTCATATTATTTGCCTTTGTGATCTATTTTCCTTTGCTTTTATTTTCAGATCTACTAACCAAAAATACAAAAATACCTTGCTGGTTTTTATTATTATTTATTTAATTTGGCGTTCAATCTATCAATCTACTACAATTTATCCCACGTCCGTTTTGCCAACTTCTGGCACCGTTACCCGAAAGGGATTGACAACCCCTTTAACACGTCAGGTTGCGACTAGTTGTTATTTTGTGTGCAGGTGTTGTTTAAGTTGTGTTGCTTGGTTCTCCTACTGGTTTGATAACCTTGGTTTCATCACTGAGGGAAATACCTACCGCCGATGTGCTGCATCATCCCTTCCTCTTTGGGGAAATACCGACGTAGTCCTAGCAGACATCAAAAGGAATTTCTGACGCCGTTACCGGGGAGGATCTTCAACATATGCCAGGTTCCTAATCACAAATCTCATCTCCTCACAATTTACATTATTTGCCATTTGCCTCTCGTTTTCCTCTCCCCAACTTCACAAAAATTTGCCGTTTTATTTGCCCCTCTTTCGCTCGTTGTGTTCCCGTTTGCTTAAGTTCTTTTCTCTGTCGCCATGACCGATCCTAAAAAGGCTAGGGTTTTTCTCCCGAGTTTTAATGCTTTGGATAGCCCCTCTGTCCTCTCTAAGCTCATAAACAATGATGCTATGGAAGGACTTACCGGGGTTGTTAAGGAAAATCTTAATAATTTTGATAAAGCCGATCCCGGAATTTTTTGTTATTTACTTGATGAATCTTTGAAAGATGCTTGGGATAGGCTGTTGATAATTCGAGCTAGCTATGTGCCCCAATATCAGATAGAGATATACTTGAGAAGTTTTTATGTTGGTTTACCTTCTTCCTTCAAACAAGTTTTGGATTCTATATTTGAAATCGATTTTCTTGGAGGGGATGCCATTGATACTTATGAAAAGATGAAAACCATCTTTGGGCACCCAAAGGGGGATAGGGTTGAATCAACTACCCTTTTGTGCTTTCATCAAAATGAAATAATCAAAGAGATGAAGGCTAGCTTATATATGAATTTTCGCAATGTCCTTAATCTTTCTTCTGCTATTAATGGCCATGTGCTTTCACAAAATAGAAAATTAAAGTCCACTGATAGGAAATTTTCTCTTTGCTTTCAAAAGGGCAAGGATGACAAAACTTAGATCCTTGCTTTAGGCCTAGCTAAGGGCGTAAAACTATAGCGCTTGTTGGAAGGCAACCCAATGAATACAATTTATTTTTGCTTTTTGCTTTATGTTCTTGAGTGTTTGCAAAATTATGCTACTGTTATGATTGTGTTTTTTGTGTTTTAATTAGTTTTTCTACCAAGTAAAGCCTTTAGGATCTTCTTGGGTGATAGTTGTTTGATCTTGCTGAAAAACAGAAACTTTTCCGCTCACGAAAACAATTCTTATTTTTTAACAGAGCGTGATAAAATGCCAATTCTTTTTGCAGAAGATTAATATACAAATTTCTCATGTCATCCTAGTTTTTTAGATTTTTTGGAGTTACAGAACTATTTGAACAATTCAGATTACTACAGACAGTTCTGTTTTTGACAGATTCTGTTTTCTTTGCGTTGTGTGCTTGTTCAGATGGCTCTATTGTTTTCTTTGATGAGTTTTTGCCATAGAAAAGTTGGAATACAGTAGATATAATGCAAAAACAAAATATGAATAGGTTGCAATAGTACTTATAGTAGTGATTTATTTTCTTATACTAACGGATCTCACGGAGGTTTTGTCGAGTTTTGTGTGATTGAAGTTTTCAAGTTTTGGGTTATCTTACGATGGATGAAGGAATAAGGAGTGAGAAGAGCCTAAGCTTGTGGATGCCCCGGCATCCCAAACTATTATCCAAAGAGAGCAAGCAACTAAGCTTGGGGATGCCCCGAGTGGCATCCCCTCTTTCTTCTAATGACCATCGGTATTTTACTCGAAGCTATATTTTTATTCGTCACATACTATCTGTTTTGCATGGAGCGTCTTATATGATATGAGTCTTTGCTTGTTTTATTTTTTTGTTTTAAGTATTGATTCCTTGCTAGACACACCTATTTGAGAGAGCCAAAATTATGTCATGACTTGTTAGAATTGCTCTCTATGTTTCACTTAAATTTTTTATGAGCTATGGACTTGCTCTAGTGCTTCACTTATATCTTTTTGAGCACGGTGTGCTTTAGTATTTTTGAAGAAATACTCTCTTGCTTCACTTAGATTTATTTGAGAGTTAGTAAAATTTTCAAGAAATTCTCTCTTGCTTCACTTAAATTAATTTGAGAGAAAGAAATATTTTGCTCATGATCTTCACTTATATTTATTTGAGCTTATCAAAAGCAACACATGAAAATTAGTTCCAAAGTGATAGATATCCAAGAAGGATATAATAAAAACTTTCATGAAGATCATTGGACAAAATAAACTTGATTCTTAGTAATAGTTTTGAGTTATGATGATGTGATATGTGAGTCATGTTGATGAGTAATTATGCTTTAGTAAGAATATTGGTGTTAAGGTTTGTGATTCCCTATGCAAGCACGAAATTCAATAGTCATGCAATGAAATTACATCCTACTTGTGGTGCATTATTCGGTGTTGATTCTGCTTAATGCTCGCTTATGAGATGATTCGTTTCTTGGTTGGGTGCTTCTTAATCTTTTGCTAGCCTTCATTTTGCACTAAGTATGATCACTACTTATGCATCCAAAAACCTTTTAACCAGTTTTGCCACATGAGTCCACTATATCTACCTATATGCGGTATTCTTTTGCAGTTCTAAGAAAATTTGTATGTGCCATCTCTAATTTTCAAAATAAACTTCTCTTTTGTGTGTTCGTATCGCTCTCGGAGTGGTGAGGGGTGGCTAATATTTTCCATGCTAGATGTGTTATTCTCACGATGAGTGTTTATTCACTTGTCATTGCACGAGAGTAAGGCAAAAGTATTAGGGATGCCTAGTCCCGAAATGAAAAATGAATTTACTTTATGTTGTCAAATAATGAATTCCTTGGAAAGTGTTGGTATGGAAGGCACCCGTGGATACGGTTAGCCATGGAAAGTGAAAGTATGGTGGAAAAGGGAATAAACTTTATTTTCTGTTTGGGAACCTCCTATGATATATCTAGCATGGAAAGTGTTGGGAACTCTAAGCCGTTTTCTTTGGTGGGAAAGACACACCTCCCAAAATGTTTTTATCTCTAAGTTTTTCGCTTTGAGCTCTGGCACCTCTACAAATCCCTACTTCCCTCTGTGAAGGGCCTTTCTTTAACTTTATGCAATTTTTATTTTTGAATTTGAGTCTCCATCTTCTCTTATAAAAGCACCAACTAGGAGGCAATATGCTCGTACTTGAGTATTGGGTGTAGTTAATATGCGAGTGTGTTTCATGAATGGATCAATGGTTGAGCATGATGAGCTAGGGATAGCTTATTTTAGTGTTGATATTTTGAAAGACATGGTTGCTTGTTGATATGCTTGAGTATTTAAGTTATCACGTCAAAACTAGACTATTGCTTTGAATCACATAAAAGTCCAAATGTCCATGGTATAAAGAAAAGAATATGATATGACATGTTAGGCAGCATTCCACATCAAAAATTCTGTTTTTATCACTTACCTACTCGAGGATGAGTAGGAGTTAAGCTTGGGGATGCTGATACGTCTCCAACGAATCTATAATTTTTTATTGTTCCATGCTGTTATATTATCAATCTTGGATGTTTTATAACCATTTTATAGTCATTTTATATGATTTTTTGGTACTAACCTATTGACACAGTGCCAAGTGCCCGTTGTTGTTTTCTGCATGTTTTTTACATCGCAGGAAATCAATACCAAACGGAGTCCAAATGCGAAACTTCACAGAGAATTTTTATGGAACAGAAGACACCCAATGGGCCAAGGCTGCGCCCGGGGGGTGCTCCGTGGGGAGCACAACCCACCAGGACGCGTCGGGAGGCCCAGGTGCTCCCTGGTGGGTTGTGCCCACCTCGGGTGCCCCACGAACCGCCTCTTTGCTCTATAAATACCTCAATTTCTAGAAACCCTAGGGGAGTCGACGAAAATCAATTCCAGCCGCCGCAGAGTCCAGAACCACCAGATCCAATCTAGACACCATCACGGAGGGGTTCACCACTTCCATTGGTGCCTCTCCGATGATGCGTGAGTAGTTCTTTGTAGACCTTCGGGTCCGTAGTTAGTAGCTAGATGGCTTCCTCTCTCTTGCTGAATTCTCAATACAATGGTATCTTGGAGATCCGTATGATGTAACTCTTTTTGCGGTGTGTTTGTTGGGATCGGATGAACTTTGAGTTTATGATCAGATCTATCTTTTTATATCCATGAAAGTTATTTGAGTTTCTTTGATCTCTTATATGCATGATTTCTTATAGCCTCTTATTTCGTCTCCGATATTTGGGTTTTGTTTGGCCAACTTGATCTATTTATCTTGCAATGGGAAGAGGTGCTTTGTAGTGGGTTCGGTATTACGATGCTTGATCCCAGTGACAGAAGGGGAACCGACACGTATGTATCGTTGCTACTAAGGATAAAATGATGTGGGTCCATCTCTACATAGATAGATCTTGTCTACATCATGGCATCGTTCTTATTGCATTACTCTGTTTCTTCATGAACTTAATACACTAGATGCATGCAGGATAGCGGTCGATGTGTGGAGTAATAGTAGTAGATGCAGGTAGGAGTCGGTCTACTAATCTTGGACGTGATGGCTATATAATGATCATTGCCTGGATATCGTCATGATTATTTGAAGTTCTATCAATTGCCCAATAGTAATTTGTTTACCCACCGTTTGCTATTTTTCTCGAGAGAAGCCACTAGTGAAACCTACGGCCCCCGGGTCTCTTTCTCATATTATTTGCCTTTGCGATCTATTTTCCTCTGCTTTTATTTTCAGATCTACTAAACCAAAAATACAAAAATACCCTGCTGCATTTTATTATTATCTATTTTATTTGGCATTCGATCTATCAATCTACTATAATTTATCTCACGTCTGTTTTGCCAACTTTGGGCGCCGTTACCCAAAAGGGATTGACAACCCCTTTAACACGTCAGGTTGCGAGTAGTTGTCATTTTGTGTGCAGGTGATGTTTACATTGTGTTGCTTGGTTCTCCTACTGGTTCGATAACCTTGGTTTCATCACTGAGGGAAATACCTACTGCTGTTGTGTTGCATCATCCCTTCCTCTTTGGGGAAATACCGACGTAGTCCTAGCAGACATCAGTTTACAGTCGAGGTTAGCACGTGCATGGTCCGTTGTCTAATAGCACATTATTGTGCAATTGCAGGAATCATTCTAATATTTAGGTTTTTAACAATTTGGTCTTGCACATGTAGGTCCTGCTGTCAGAGGTTTTGACCCACTGCTCAACCCTTTTGCATATGGGGAAATCAGTTGTCCATGAATATCAGTCAAGTCAAGAAACTCGGAAAGATTGTTAGGATAAAGAAATTAGCGACAAAAAACAACAAGATCTTTGTCTGCACACTGAAGAAGACATCATTTCACTACAAGATTGGTGTGACCCGGGCCGCGTGTGCCCGTGCCCTGTTTTGGGCCTGGCCCAACAGCCGGGCACTGCAGGTGGCCCAGCCCGGGGCTCTGTCGGTGTACTAGATTAGGGGTACCCTAGTATCCCGAACTTGTGCACGGCGATTGCAGCCCTCAGCGGCAAGGCTTACGGGTGACCGCCAAGGTACTCCGTGGTTCCTTTGGAGCCATTCAAGAACAAAGTATTCAAGCCGGGAGACAAGGCCCGGCAAGAGGAGCTTGCCGGAAGGCCACCAAGGCACATAGGAGACAAGGCCCGGCAAGAGGAGCTTGCCGGAAGGCCACCAGTGCACTTACAAGACAAGGCCCGGCAAGGCAGGCTTGCGGGAAGGCCCGATGGCGACAAGCTTCGGCGCGACAAAGATAACAACATGACAAGGCGCTTGCAGCGTACCTCTCTGTACCTCGCTCCGAGCGCATCCACTAACGTGTCGCATACAGGGCCTTTCGAGGCGTGGCGAGAGGCTGCAGCCAATGAGCGAGGTGGCAAGCAGCGCTGGCGAGTTTGCCATCGTGGCGAACGGTGGCGCCCCTGACGGTCCCTGTTTGCACTGTTAGGGCAACTAGACGGGCAATTAATGCCTTTGTCCCCTGCCGTCAGGGTTAGGTATATTACACTGTACACCGTACAAGTAGGTGTACCAACCACTTTTTTTCCATTTGTACCCCCGTCTACGTTGCCACCTGTCGGAGCCCCTTTGAGCATATAAAAGGAGGCCCATGCGCAACGTAGAAAGGGGTTGGTCGATCAGTTCCCTCCAGGCTCAGTCTCGTTAGCAGCTCGTCTGTACTGTAGCACTCGAGCGCTCCTGAGCAAGAACGCAATACACCTAGACATGCATCAGTAGGAGTATTATCTCTCCGGAGAGCTCCGAAGCTGGGTAAACCTCTCGCGTGCTTCGCCTCGATCTGCTCTTCGTGCGACCTCCGCTCCCCGCCGAACCGAAAGGGGCTCGGTCCGCCGGCCCCATAGGTGTTCGTGGGCCAGATCAGCCTGCCCCGACATCTTTGGCGCACCAGGTAAGGGGTTTCTTTATTCGGAAAATCGGAACGTCCGCCTCCTCCCTCTTTATAAGCAGGGGAAACAGGGGCACGTCGCTTACCTTGCCAGTTGCTGTCCCATCAAAAAACCACCGCTGCTCCCCCCTTCTTCTCGAGGCTGAAAAGAGAGCAGCGCTCCGCCCCCCATCGCCACCAGCACTCTCAACGCCGCCGATCTCCTCCACCGCCTCCGCCATGGGCCCGAAAGTCGACAAGGGGAAGACCGTGAAGTCGGCCGAGGCGCTACCGCGGCGCTGCGGAAGGAGCGCTGTCTTCCCTCAGCTCGGCCGCGAGGGAGCCGAGGGAGAACTACTACCTCTTCGGTCGAGGGAGACGCAGCGCCAAGACGAAGGTACTTCCCCGCATTGCCGCAGAATCGCCTGACGGGTATCCTTCTTCGCGCTCTTCTTCTACTGCGGGCTCTGCCTGCCCTTCTCTAAGTTCTTTTGTGACATTATGAACACCTACAGGGACAACAACTGGCAAGGTAACCGACGTGCCCCTGTTTCCCCTGCTTATAAAGAGGGAGGAGGCGGACGTTCCGATTTTCCGAATAAAGAAACCCCCTACCTGGCGCGCCAAAGATGTCGGGGTAGGCTGATCTGGCCCATGAACACCTATGGGGCTCGGTCTTTCGGTTCGGCGGGGAGCGGAGGTCGCACGAAGAGCAGATCGAGGCGAAGCACGCGAGAGGTTTACCCAGCTTTGGAGCTCTCCGGAGAGATAATACTCCTACTGCTGCATGTCTAGGTGTATTGCGTTCTTGCTCAGGAGCGCTTGAGTGCTACAAGATGCATTTAGCTGCTAACGAGATCGAGCGTGGAGGAATCGATCGACCAACCCCTTTCTATGTTGCGCATGGGCCTCCTTTTATATGCTCAAAGGGGCTCGACAGTGGCAACGAGACGGGGTACAAATGGAAAAATAGTGGTTTGTACACCTACTTGTACAAAGGTATGTTGTAATATACCTAACCCCGACGGTAGGGGACAAAGGCATTAATTGCCCGCCTAGTCGCCTAATAAAGGCAAAGAGGGACCGCTGGGGCGCCACTGCTCGCCACGATGGCAAACCTGCTGCTTGCCACCTCGCTCCGCCGGCTGCACAGCCTCTCGCCACGCTACCGGAAAGGCCCTGTATGCGACATGTTAGTGGATGCGCTGGAGCGAGGTACAGAGAGGTGGTCCGCCACGGCAAGCGCCTTTGCCGCTGTTGTTATCTTTGTCGCGCCGAAGCTTGTCGCCATCAGCCTTCCTGCAAGCTCCTCTTGCCGGGCCTTGTCTTGTAAGTGCTCGGTATTTCTCCGGCAAGCTCCTCTTGCCGGGCCTTGTCTCCTATGTGCCTTGGGTGGCCTTCCCGGCAAGCTCCTCTTGCCGGGCCTTGTCTCCCTGGCTTGAATACTTTGTTCTTGAATGGCTCCAAAGGAACCACGGAGGACCTTGGCGGTCATCCGGTAAGCCTTGCCGCGGAGGGCTGCAACTGCCCGTGCACAAGTTCGGGATACTAGGGTACCCCTACTCTAGTGGAGAACTGCCTCTGCTCCATAGACTAGAGCGAAAGGTGTCTGGCCAGTGGCTCGATTTGGCGTCGTCCTGATCGAGCAAAGAACCACCGGCAGCTCCTCAATCCAGTTTCTTCCGCACTTGTGCAGCACGCCGAAAGTTCGGTCTTGAGCCCGTGCAGCACTTCAGCATTTGCCCTCTCGCTTGACCGTTGCTTCTCGGATGAGCAATGTAAGGCAGACCTTGGCGCCAAGATCTTGGACGTCGCATGAAGGTGCGGCTTAGAACTGTGGTGCCGTTGTCGGTGATGATCCCGTTAGGGATTCCAAACGGCAAACAATCGACCAAGAACTTTATCGCTGACTGCTGTCACCTTCCTCATCGCTTCCACTTCAGGCCACTTTGTGAACTTGTCGATTGCAACGCATAAGTACTCAAAGCCCCGGCAACTAGGGGAAGGGGTCAAGGATGTCGAGCCCCTGCACCGAAAATGGCCAGGATAAAGGGATCGCCCGAGAGCTTGAGCTGGCTAGTGTGTCTGCTTGGAATGGAACTGCACGCTTCACACTTGGTTATTTGTGCATTGCATCACGGAGGGCTGTCGGCCAAAGAAACCTTGCTTAACGCTTTGTTTAAGTGCTTCCGCGCCAATGTGGTGACCACATATGCCTCCATGTATCTCGCCAACAGCTTTTGTCCGTCCTCCCGTGAATACACTTCAATTTCACACCGTTGAGTCTTCTTCTATACAAGCAGTGCAGCCTTGCCGCTGGAGGGTCAGAATCGCCTGCACAAGTTCGGGATACTAGGGTACCCCTACTCTAGTACACCGACAAAGATGGTACTAACTATTATACCTTGCCTTTTTTATTCCTTTGCCCCATTTCCAATATAGAGAAGATATTTATGCACATCCTTGTTATCAGGCCTTTCCAAAGCAGTTCACTGATGATTACCTCTCAAACCACCTCTATGGTCAGGAGGTTAGGAAGGTTTTCATACAACACCCACGGTTCAATATTGAAGTGTTCTTGAAGAGGACGAAGGATGGACGGTCAATCATCCACAGGCACTGGCCTAAAGTTGCAAAGACCTTCAACATGAATGAAGGCTCAATATTCGCTTTCCTCTTCAGCATTTTTCCAGATGAGATGCATCTGTCTATGTACCGTCTATGATGATAATTTTGAAAGGTTCTAGATGTTGCATGCGAAACTTGGTGTTGGTGCAGTTGTGTAATGGGGTAGCTGAGTGCTGAAGCTATATCATATTGTACTCTGATGTATTTCAATTATGAAATCATGCTTCCTTAATATGGGAATGAAATATATTATGTGCTTAATATGAATGTCAATTAGATTAATAAATGGATTATTAATAATAGGGAAGTTAGCCTGCTAATGGCCAATTAGCCTGCTAATTGGGTTTTTCTATTGCAAACGGTTATTGAGAAAACACCGTGGGCGATGACCTCAGGCAACGCACACAATTTCTAGGAATAAACCGTGTTGGATCAACGAACAATCACACACGACATTCTCTTGAAAACCATTTGCATTTTAGGCCACCTTGCGCAAACGTTTACCACATAAAAACTGTGTGTGATGGACAGCCTTTGCCACACAGTTTCTTTTACGCACCGTGTGTGATGCATTCAATAACGCAAACGATAAAATTGTTAATATCATGTGAAATGGCAACGTTATCACAAACGATTTAACAGGGAAAATTGTGTGTGATGTACCAGTGAACGGAAACGTTTTTTTGGAGCAACTGTGTGGGATGTATATACGAACGGAAACGTTTAGCGGGACTGACTGGATGTACCTACGACCGGAAATGATTTTGCATGTATAATTGTATTTTTTACCACTACTGTACGTAAAACCGTATTTGATCGCTCGCCGGTCGCACATGACCTCATTTTGCTGAGTGTGTGTGCCTGGAGGGCATATCCCCGATGGTTACTGGGTCGTGTGGGAAGGACCACCCTATCGCTGTCACTCACTAGGTGACGGTTCAGAACACCGTCGCGGAAAGGGGTTAAAAACCATTTATATAGCACCTTGTTGTACCAGTGGAGGGACGACACCGAGCTAAACGTGTGCAGAACTCGGAGGTGTCGTGCGTTCGGTACTTTATCGGTCGGAGCTAGAAGAAGTTCGACTACATCAATTTTGTTGTTAAGCGCTTCCGCTTACTGTCTACGAGGGTACGTAGACACACTCTCCCCCTCGTTGCTATGCATCTCCATGGATAGGCCATTGCGTGTGCATAGATTTTTTTTGTTTTTCATGCAACAATTCCCAAGAGTGGTATTAGAGCCAGGTATATGCGTAGATGATATGCACGAGTAGAACACAAAGAGTTGTGGGCGGTGATAGTCATACTGCTTACCACCAACATCTTATTTTGATTCGGTGGTATTGTGGGATGAAGCGACCCAGACCAACCTTACGTGTCCACGCACATGAGACCAGTTCCACCGACAGACATGTAACTAGTTTTACATAAAGGTGGCTAGCGGGTGTCTGTTTCTCCTAATTTAGTTGAATCAAATTTGACTATGGCCGGTCCTTGAAGAAGGTTAAAACAACAAACTTGACAAAACACCGTTGTGGTTTTATGCGTAGGTAAGAACGGTTCTTGCTAGAAGCCCGTAGCAGCCACGTAAAACTTGCAACAACAAAGTAGAGGATGTCTAACTTGTTTTTGCAGGGCATGTTGTGATGTGATATGGTCAAGACATGATGTGATAAATGTTATTGTATGAGATGATCATGTTTTGTAAGATATCTGACAACCGACAGGAGCCTTATGGTTGTCTCTTTATTGTATGAAATGCAAACGCCATGTAATTGCTTTACTTTATCACTATGCGTTAGCGATAGTTATAGAAGCAATAGTTGGTGAGACATCCACGACGCTACGATGGAGATCAAGGTTTCGAGCCGGTGACGATGGAGATCATGACGATGCTTTGGAGATGGAGATCAAAAGCACAAGATGATGATGGCCATATCATGTCATATATTTTAATTGCATATGATATTTATCTTTTTATGCATCTTATTTTGCTTAGTACGGCAGTAGCATTATAAGATGGCCCCTTCACTAAATTTCAAGGTAAAAGTGTTCTCCCTAAGTATGCACCGTTGCTATAGTTCGTCGTGTTGAGACACCACGTGATGATCGGGTGTGATAGACTCTATGTTCACATACAACGGGTGCAAGACAATTTTGCACGTGCGGAATACTTGGGTTAAACTTGACAAGCCTAGCATGCACAGACATGGCCTTCGAACACTGGAGACCGAAAGGTCGAATGTGAATCATATAGTAGATATCATCAACATAGAGATGTTCACTATTGATGACTACTTCATCTCACGTGATAATCAGACATGGATTAGTTGATTTGGATCACGTATCATTTAGATGACTTGAGAGATGTCAATCTAAGTGGGAGTTCTTAAGTAATTTGATTAATTGAACTTAATTTATCATGAACTTAGTCCTGATAGTATTTGCATATCTATGTTGTAGAACAATGGCCCGTGCTACCGTTCCCCTGAATTTAATGCGTTCCTAGAGACAGCTAAGTTGAAAGATGATGGTAGCAACTACACGGACTGGGTCCATAACTTGAGGATTATCCTCATTGTTGCACAAAAGAATTATGTCCTTGATGCACCGCTATGTGAAAGGCCTGCTGCAGGAGCAGATGTTGATGTTTTGAACGTCTGGCAAGCTCGATCTGATGACTACTCGATAGTTCAGTGTGCCATGCTTTACGACTTAGAATTGGGACTTCAAAGACGTTTTGAACGTCATGGAGCATATGAGATGTTCCAGGAGTTGAGGTTAATATTTCAAGCAAATGCCGGAGTTGAGAGATATGAAGTCTCCAACAAGTTCTATAGCTGCAAGATGGAGGAGAACAGTTCTGTCAATGAACACATACTCAAAATGTCTGGGTATCACAATCACTTGACTTAGCTGGGAGTTAATCTTCCAGATGATAGTGTTATTGATAGAGTTCTTCAATCACTGCCACATAGATACAAAGGCTTCGTGATGAACTATAATATGCAAGGGATGGAGAAGACAATTCCCGAGCACTTCGCAATGCTCAAGGCTACGGAGGTAGAAATCAAGAAGGAGCATCAAGTGTTGATGGTTAACAAGACAACTAGTTTCAAGAAAAAGGGCAAGGGAAAGAAGGGTAACTTAAAGAAGAATGGCAAGCAAGTTCCCACTCCCAGGAAGAAGCCCAAAGCTGGACCCAAGCCTGAAACTGAGTGCTTCTACTGCAAAGGGACTGGTCATTGGAAGGAGAACTACCACAAGTATTTGGCGGATAAGAAGGATGCACTACAAAAAAATACACTTCCGTGATGATACGTGTTTGTCACAGTAGGTCGCGTTTTTTGTCATGCATGTACATCCATGACAAATTTATGATAGAATCAAGATAGTCATACCTGTGTTGTCGTAGAAGTGTTCCATGACATTACCAAAATTATCATCACAGAAGTGTCCACTTCCATGACGATATATCGCGTGTCACATAAGTGCTTTCATCAAGGGTGACCGACATGTGGCATCCATCGTAACGAACGCCGTTAAGCTATCGGGTCGGGTTTTGGATCCGATAACCCGTTAATGCCCCGACCAATGGGAAATTTCCACGTGTAAAATTCTTATTGGCCGGACGAAACACGTGTCACCGCTGCTGGTGTCGATAGGCGCCTATGATACGTCGACACATGGCACGGCCCAACAAAGGCCCATTCCTGTGAAAAGGCCGGCCCGTTTGACTTGGTCAAAAGGTGGCGGCCCGGCCCATGGAAAGCCTGTTAACGGCCTGTTCGCATATAGCCCATTTACAGCCCGCTAAACCCAAGGCCCGTTACGCCCTATCTGAATTAGGCCCAGTAGCATCATCTGGGCCATCCAATATGATTCCAAATTTCGCTTTTCACTTCTCGCCCATGACGCCTTTTCGCCCATATGAGGCCCTAGTAACTCTTGGCCTATTAACGGCCCGTGGTGAAATCGGCCCGTAATGAGCGGTATTACTTTACACCCATTAACGGCCCGTGGTGAAATCGGCCCGTAATGAACAAAGGTATCACTTTATACCCATTAACGGCCCGTTATTCCGTTGGGCCATTTCAGCCCATGTTATCTTTTGGCCTTCTCGAGCCCATTTATTCTTGGGCTCACTTCAAAGATTCGTTTACTTACGGCCCGCATCGCTATTTTTCGCTTAGGGCCAAATACAACCCGTGGTTACAGTCGGCCCGTTTGTGGTCCGTTAATACGTTGGGCCGTTTTCATACCGTCATTGCTACCTCTTAAGCACTGCATTGGATTTCCCCGAAGAGGAGAGGATGATGCAGCAAAGTAGCGTAAGTATTTCCCTCAGTTTTTGAGAACCAAGGTATCAATCCAGTAGGAGGCCACGCACAAGTCCCTCGTACCTGCACAAAACAATAGCTCCTCGCAACCAACGCGGTTAGGGGTTGTCGATCCCTACACAGTCACTTACGAGAGTGAGATCTGATAGAGATGATAAATAATATTTTTGGTATAGAGATGCAAAGTGAAAAGTAAAAGGCAAAGTAAAAACAAAGCAAGTATTGAAGTGATGGAGATTGATTTGATGAGAATAGACCCGGGGGCCATAGGTTTCACTAGTGGCTTCTCTCAAGAACATAAGTATTCTACGGTGGGTGAACAAATTACTGTTGAGCAATTGACAGAATTGAGCAAAGTTATGAGTGTATCTAGGTATGATCATGTATATAGGCATCACGTCTGAGACAAGTAGACCGAAACGATTCTGCATCTACTACTATTACTCCACTCATCGACCGCTATTCAGCATGCATCTAGAGTATTAAGTAAAAAATAGAGTAACGCCTTAAGCAAGATGACATGATGTAGAGGAATAAATTCATGCAATATGATAAATACCCCATCTTGTTATCCTCGATGGCAACAATACAATACGTGCCTTGCAACCCTTTCTCACATCGGGTAAGGACACCGCAAGATTGAACCCAAAGCTAAGCACTTCTCCCATTGCAAGAACTACCAATCTAGTTAGCCAAACCAAACGGATAATTCGAAGAGACTTGCAAAGATAACCAATCATACATAAAAGAATTCAGAGAAGATTTAAATATTATTCATAGATAATCTGGATCATAAACCCACAATTCATCGGTCTCAACAAACACACCGCAAAAAGAAGATTACATCGAATAGATCTCCACGAGAGAGGGGGAGAACATTGTATTGAGATCCAAAAAGAGAGAAGCCATCTAGCTACTAGCTATGGACCCGAAGGTCCAAGTAAACTAGTCACACTTCATAGGAGGGACTAAGGTGATGATGTAGAAGCCCTCCGTGGTGGATGCCCTCCCATGGAGCTTCGTAACAGGCCCCAAGATGGGATCTCGTGGATACAGGAAGTTGCGCGGTGGAATTAGGTTTTGGCCCTGCTACGATCGTTTAGGGGCAATGAGGTTTATATAGGAGGAAGGAGTACGTCGGTGGAGCAACAGGGTGCCCACGAGGCAGGGGCGCGCCCTAGGGGGGGACACGCCCCCCACCCTCGTGACCGCCTCTTTTGTTCCTTGGAGTAGGGTCCAAGTCCTCTGGATCACGTTCAGTGAGAAAATCACGTTTCCGAAGGTTTTATTCTGTTTGGACTCCATTTGATATTCCGTTTCTTCGAAACACTGAAATAGGCAAAAAACAGCAATTCTGGGCTGGGCCTCCGGTTAATAGGTTAGTCCCAAAAATAATATAAAAGTGGAAAATAAAGCCCAATATAGTCCAAAACAGTAGATAAAGTAGCATGGAGCAATCAAAAATTATAGATACGTTGGAGACGTATCGTGCATCCCAAGCTTAATTCCTCGTCATTCTCGAGTAGGTAAATGATAAAAAGAGAATTTTTGATGCGGAGTGATACTTTGGCATAATTTCAATGTAAATCTTCTTAATTGTGGTATGAATATTCAGATCCGAAAGATTCAAGACAAAAGTTCA
Organism: Aegilops bicornis; assembly: GCA_021605145.1. Taxonomy (NCBI): domain Eukaryota; kingdom Viridiplantae; phylum Streptophyta; class Magnoliopsida; order Poales; family Poaceae; genus Aegilops; species Aegilops bicornis. Next base: position 436,974,074 of record CM038672.1, on the reverse strand, counting down.
TATTGACATAAAAATAATAATACTTCAAGCATACTAACTAAGCAATTATGTCTTCTCAAAATAACATGGCCAAAGAAAGTTATCCCTACAAAATCATATAGTCTGGCTATGCTCCATCTTCCCCACACAAAATATTTAAATCATGACCCGATGACAAGCCAAGCAATTGTTTCATACTTTAACATTTTCAAAACTTTTTCAATCTTCACGCAATACATGAGCGTGAGCCATGGATATAGCACTATATGTGGAATAGGATGGTGGTTGTGGAGAAGACAAAAGGGAGAAGATAGTCTCACATCAACTAGGCGTTTCAACGGGCTATGGAGATGCCCATCAATAGATATCAATGTGAGTGAGTAGGGATTGCCATGCAACGGATGCACTAGAGCTATAAGTATATGAAAGCTCAACAAAAGAAACTAAGTGGGTGTGCATCTAACTCGCTTGCTCACGAAGACCTAGGGCATTTGAGGAAGCCCATCATTGGAATATACAAGCCAAGTTCTATAATGAAAAATTCCCACTAGTATATGACAAAATGAGAGACTCTCTATCATGAAGATCTTGGTGATACTTTGAAGCACAAGTGTGGTAAAAGGATAGTAGCATTGTCCCTTCTCTCTTTTTCTCTCATTTTTTTTATTTGGGCCTTTTCTCTTTTTTTATGGCCTCTCTTTTTTTATATATTTTTTTCTTTTTCGTCCGGAGTCTCATCCCGACTTGTGGGGGAATCATGGTCTCCATCATCCTTTCCTCACTTGCGACAATGCTCTAAAAATGATGATCATCACACTTTTATTTTTCTTACAACTCAACAATTATAACTCGATTCTTAGAACAAAGTATGACTCTATATGAATGCCTCGGTGTACCGGGATATGCAATGAAACAAGAGTGACATGTATGAAAGAATTATGAAAGGTGGCTTTGCCACAAATACGATGTCAACTACATGATCATGCTAGCAATATGACAATGATGGAGCGTGTCATAATAAATGGAACGGTGGAAAGTTGCATGGCAATATATCTCGGAATGGCTATGGAAATGCCATGATAGGTAGGTATGGTGGCTGTTTTGAGGAAGATATATGGTGGGTGTGTGATACCGCGAAAAGTGCACGGTATTAGAGAGGCTAGCAATGGTGGAAGGATGGGAAAAAGTGCGATAATCCATGGACTCAACATTAGTCATAAAGAACTCATATACTTATTGCAAAAATCTAGAAGTTATCAAAGCAAAGTATTACGCGCATGCTCCTAGGGGATAGATTGATAGGAAAATACCATCGCCATTCCCCCGACCGCCACTCATAAGGAAGACAATCAATAAATAAACCATGCTCCGAGTTCATCACATAACGGTTCACCATACGTGCATGCTACGGGAATCACAAACTTCAACACAAGTATTCTTTAAATTCACAACTACTCAACTAGCATGACTTTAATATCACAATCTTCATATCTCAAAACAATTATCAAGCATCAAACTTTTCTTAGTATTCAACGCACTCAAAAGAAAGTTTCACATATCTTGAATACCAAGTATATCAATATTAAGCAAATTACCATGCTATTAACGACTCTCAAAATAATCTAAGTAAAGCATGAGAGATCAATAGTTTCTTTAAAACAAATCCACCACCGTGCTCTAAAATATCTAAGTGAAGCACTAGAGTAAAAATTATCACGCTCAAAAGATATAAGTGAAGCACTATGAGCAAAACTATCAAGCTCAAAAGATATAAGTGAAGCACAATGAGCAAAACTATCAAGCTCAAAAGATATAAGTGAAGCACATAGAGTATTCTATCAAATTCCAATTCATGTATGGCTCTCTCAAAAGGTGTGTACAGCAAGGATGATTGTGGTAGACTAACAAGCAAAGACGCAAATGATACAAGACGCTCCAAGCAAAACACATATCATGTGGTGAATAAAAATATAGCTCCAAGTAAATTACCGATGGAAGTAGACGAAAGAGGGGATGCCTTCCGCGGCATCCCCAAGCTTTGACTTTTTGGTGTCCTTGGATTATCTTGGGGGTGCCATGGGCATCACCAAGCTTAGGCTCTTGCCACTCCTTGTTCCATAATCCATCAAAAGAATCTATGATACCTAAATAGTTCATTCTAACTATCTATTTCTCTTAATATGCAGCCTATCCACCTCATCACTATGCCATGTCAGCGTTTTTTCTATTGACATGCCAATTTATTTCCGTGGAAGAACTCTGTCTAATGTTCTACCGTGTGCCCGTCGAACTCTCGATCTATCAATGAGGTGGCTCCGTTTCTGCAATGGACGCGGGCATCCGAAAAGACATACTCGCTCACCATTAAATCCCAATTTCCCCTGCAACACCATGCCGCATCATCATCCACTTCGGATCCTGGTCGATGCAGAGGAGTTAGGGAGAAGAAGGATAGAGAGGAAGAGGCGGCGTGTGGGGGATGGGCCTGGATTGCGCCACTACGCACCCGCAGCTGGTCGCCGACAACAACGCCTTCTCTATGACCCAGATCGGCTTTGTCCGACCGTCTGCATGGGATCCGCCAGGCCACGGCTGCCCTGCACACCCACCCTGCACCGTCGCTGCTCCATCAAGGATAGCCCCTCCTCCATCTGCTCCGGTGTGGTGCCCGACGAGCCAATCGGTGTGGCTTGCAGTCGAAGATGAAGAATAGGCGCTCTCTTCGTTCTTGGGCTCTAATTGCTTCAGGAAAGTAAGTAATTTAATTTCACCTACATAGATAACTTTCGACCTTGCGTGTTCTACATTTAAATTTCTATAATTGTTTCAGAGCAGGAATATGCTTTTCAACTAATTTGATATCTACATTTAGAGCCCAAAAAGATTTGAAGCCACGGATCCAAACCACCAGTATTTTACTTCTCAATCTCCCGCAGCTATCGGGTTTGCCATTAGTATGATAAATCAGTCGCCGAGGCCTCCTTTTTGTTTGTCTCAAGGTTGGATCTGTGAAGTTACAAGTGAAGGGCATCGATGTTCCGGACACACTATGTGCATCTTGACCGGACTTAATACTCGCCTCAAAGGTGCATGATCCCATCTGACATATCTGAAATATTTGGCGCCTTATGTCAGGTCCCCCATACATATGTCCGTCATGATCGGTCCACAAATGTCGATTCTTCTCTAACAGTCAGGTCCCCTTGATATGTACTTTTATTGATCTGTCCACAAACGCTGATTCGTCTCCAACAGTCAGTTTCCCCGGATGCACGTCCACCGGGTGACCTTGAACATACTGTAATTTTTGTTTCAAGTCTACCATGTTTTCTTAGATCTATTTCTTTCTTTTATATTCTTTGACCATGCGCCTGAATGGAAGACACACTTTTGTTTTACCTCAAACTGAATCATTGTGCAGATCAATGAGGTGGTGCAGCTAGCAATCAAATACTTATGATCTCTCCACCAAGAAATAGAAATTAGATACCATAGATAAGTTTTGTTATGTAAACTTTTCTGAGAACATTTTTTATTCAAATTTTTAGACCGTGTTCTTTTAGAAAATCCTAATGGTAGAACTTAGAGACTGACACATATGTCATCCACCTTTGCTTAAAAGTTTTTCGGGTTAAAAGTTCAATAGAGCTCATAATGTTATTTCTATCATTAATTTTCTCATATGTTTAGTTCAGACTTGAGTACAATAGAATAATTAATGTTTCTTTGATATTTTGCTTTCCACCCCAAAAGGCAATTCACGATATTAGCATTTTCTCAACTTTCTCAGTGGCTTGCCTTGAGCATCGAAAGGGATTTAAAGATGGTACGGGTGCAACTCGACATAGTCCCATGTGAGGCTGCAGATTTGGCTTTTCAGGAATTTCGTTCTCAGAAATAATGTTTCTTTGCAACCTTTTTACTTTTACCAAGGTAACACAACTGAATTTATATTGTACTGTAATTTATGGTGTAAGATGAAGGTGTATGTTGTTCTGACTTTCACATTATTATTTTAGATATTTTCCATAGCTCTCATGCATGTGACTTATTTGAATCTCTATTTTTGAGCATGGGGACATCTTTATCTTTTTTGTTCAGACATATGGTGCATTCACTTCATTTTCTCATATGCCAGTTCTTAGTCTTTCCTCTCCTCTATTCTTTAGTTTGCCCATTACCATATTGTGTGTTGACTTCTCATAAATTGGATTTGCAACAGGGATGTATCTAATTTTCACATCATTTGCTATTCTCTTAAATTGGCCAATTTGTGTTGTTTTATGAATCATGATTGACTCCAGAAGATTAACAACTCTACGTCTTTCCCTTTTTACATCAGCAACTATATGTTCTTACATTGGCTACCTTTTTGTAAACTATGCGAGAAGTGACCATCAAAATTACAGAGTTGCTCAACTATTTTCACCAAACAACCATCATTTCTTGCTTTCTAATTAATTATATTGTCTCTTTGCACACTAACGATTAATTGTTACTCTATCTAAAGAAACTGTTTATTTAGTTTGGTTATGTGTAACACAAGATTTTTTTTTTTGAGGTAACACAAGATTATCTTGATTGAAAACAAGTATTTTTATTTGGACCATACTCATGTATTCCTATTGATAATCCTCCCCCCCCCCCTAATATCCACACAGGATTGCTCTTGCCACATTTCCGCAGCAATGCGCGGGGTGTCATCTAGTTTACCCAAAACTTGAAAATTTCACAGCACAAAACTCAATAGAAATCTCGTGAGCTCCGTTAGAGAAAGAAAACAAAAGACTATTTTAAGGTACTGTAATGAAATCATTATTTATTTATATTGGTGTTAAACCTACTGTATTCCAACTTCTCTATGGATTATAAACTATTTTACTAGCCATAGATTCATCAAAATAAGCAAACAACACACGAAAAACCGAATCTGTCAAAAACAGAATAGTCTGTAGTAATCTGTAACTAAAGCAAACTTCCGGAACTCCAAAAAATCTACCAAAATTAGACGTCCTAGAAAATTTGTTTGTTGATCAGCAGCAATTGGAATCAGTATTTTATCACGTTTTGGTGATTTTTAATAATTCGGGCATTGAGTGCAAAGTTTTTGGAAATTACAGCAAGATCAAATAACTATCATTCAAGAAGATCCAATAGGTCTAGCTTGGCACAAACACTAATTAAAACATAAAACCACATCTAAATAGAGGCTAGATGGATTATTTATTCCTAAACAGAAGCAAAAGCAAAAAAAAACTAAAAATAAAATTGGGTTGCCTCCCAACAAGCGCTATCGTTTAACGCTCCTAGCTAGGCATAAAAGCAAGGATAGATCTAGGTATTACCATCTTTGGTAGGAAATCCATAAGTGGCTCTTACGATAGATTCATATGATAATTTTATTTTCTTTCTAGGAAAGTGTTTCATGCCTTTCTTTAAAGGAAATTGGAATCTAATATTCCCTTCCTTCATATCAATAATTGCACCAATCGTTTTAAGGAAAGGTCTACCAAGAATAATAGGACATGAAGGATTGCAATCTATATCAAGAACGATAAAATCTACGGGCACATAATTCCTGTTTGCAACAATAAGAACATCATTAATTCTTCCCGTAGGTTTTTTAATAGTGGAATATGCAAGATGCAAGTTTAGAGAGCAATCATCAAAGTCACGGAAATCTAGCAAATCACACAAAGTTTTGGGAATAGTGGAGACACTAGCACCCAAATCACACAAGGCATGAAACTCATAATTTTTAATTTTAATTTTAATAGTAGGTTCCCACTCATCATAGAGCTTTCTAGGGATAGAGACTTTCAACTCAAGTTTTTCTTCATAAGATTGCATCAAGGCATCAACAATGTGTTCGGTAAAGGCTTTATTTTGACTATAAGCATGAGGAGAATTTAGCACGGATTGCAACAAGGAAATACAATCAATTAAAGAGCAATTTTCATAATTAAATTCCCTAAGATCCAATATAGTGGGTTTAGCAACATCTAGGTTTTTATTTGTTTCAATCCCACATTTATCAATTTCATCGTCAAGATCTAAAAACTCCGAATTTTTAGAACGCCTTCTAGGTAAAGGAAGATAATATTCAGTTTCATCAAGATTCATATTGCAAAACAAAGATTTAATGGGGGACACGTCAATAACTTTTAGATCTTCATCTTGATTTTCATAGGAATTGGAAGAACACGCTTTAATAAAGGCATCTTTGGAAGCACGCATCCTAGCGGTTCTTTCTTTGCACTCATCAATGAAATTCTCATAGCTTTCAGAGACTCATTGATATCATGCTTAGGAGGAATAAATCTAAGCTTTAAAGAATCAACCTCAAGATAAATTCTATCAACGTTCCTAGCCAAATCATCATAAAGCTCAGAGATTCTATCAATTAAAATATTGGTAGGCACCTTTTTTCTAAGATTTTCATTGAAAGCAACATAGTTGATAGATTGAAAACGCATTATTTCTTCTTGATCAAAAAGGATAGATTCTATGGGAGGACGGCCAGCGTCCACCCTATAATGCGCAAATATTTCTTTGGCTTCTTTTATTATAAATCTGGATTCATGAGCCAAAAAGATAGTAGCGGAATGCTTAACAGAGGAGTGTTCAATATTAGAAAATTCTAGGAAAATTATTTGTATAGAAGGGTGCATATGCATAAATTGCCTTTCAAGTTCAACGATAAGCATGGCAATAGCGTCCGCAAGGCTACTAGTTCTATGGAGAATAGAACCACCCATAGAGGGTAAAGCACCAAAGACAAGTAAAGAAATCTTGAATAACTCCTTTTCCAATAATATTACCACTACCGATTCAAATCTTTTTGTATGATAGGTAGGGGATTCTTCACAGGAGCTTCAGAATTTTCCATGATATTATTATCGCCCATATCGGCAATAATTTCCCCAATTTCAGACATAACGACGAGCAAGCAAACTAACACACGAGCAAACAAGCGGACGAGGAAAAGGCAAAGGGAAAAAGAGGAGGAGATTGGGAAAGAGAGGGCGAATAAAACGGCAAGGGTGAAGTGGGGGAGAGGAAAACGAGAGGCAAATGGCAAATAATGTAATGCGGGAGATAGGGATTGTGATGTGTACTTGGTATGGTGCGTGACTTGCTCTAGCGTGAGCCTCCCCGGCAACGGCGCCAGAAATTCTTGTTGCTACCTCTTGAGCACTGCGTTGGATTTCCCCGAAGAGGAGAGGATGATGCAGCAAAGTAGCGTAAGTATTTCCCTCAGTTTTTGAGAACCAAGGTATCAATCCAAGAGGAGGCCACACACAAGTCCCTCGTGACTCGCACAAAACAATAGCTCCTCGCAACCAACACGATTAGGGGTTGTCAATCCCTTCACGGTCACTTATTTAGAGTGAGATCTGATAGAGATGATAAATAATATTTTTGGTATTTTTGGTATAGAGATGCAAAGTGAAAAGTAAAAGGCAAAGTAAAAACAAAGCAAGTATTAAAGTGATGGACATTGATATGATGAAAATAGATGCGGGGGCCATAGGTTTCACTAGTGGCTTCTCTCAAGAGCATAAGTATTCTACGGTGGTTGAACAAATTACTGTTGAGCAATTGACAGAATTGAGCATAGTTATGAGTATATCTAGGTATGATCATGTATATAGGCATCACGTCCAAGACAAGTAGACCAAAACGATTCTGCATCTACTACTATTACTCCACTCATCGACCGCTATCAAGCATGCATCTAGAGTATTAAGTTAAAAACAGAGTAACGCCTTAAGCAAGATGACATGATGTAGAGGAATAAATTCATGCAATATGATAAATACCCCATCTTGTTATCCTCGATGGAAACGATACAATACGTGCCTTGCAACCCTTTACATCACATCGGGTAAGGACACTGCAAGATTGAACCCAAAGCTAAGCACTTCTCCCATTGCAAGAACTACCAATCTAGTTGGCCAAACCAAACGGATAATTCGAAGAGAGTTGCAAAGATAACCAATCATACATGAAAGAATTCAGAGAAGATTCAAATATTATTCATACATAAGTTGGATCATAAACCCACAATTCATCGGTCTCAACAAACACACCGCAAAAAGAAGATTACATCGAATAGATCTCCAAGAGAGGGGGAGAACATTGTATTGAGATCCAAAAAGAGAGAAGAAGCCATCTAGCTACTAGCTATGGACCCGAAGGTCTGAAGTAAACTACTCACACTTCATTGGAGGGGCTATGGTGATGATATAGAAGCCCTCCGTGGTGGATGCCCCCTCCAACGGAGCTCCGGAACAGGCCCCGGGATGGGATCTCGTGGATACAGGAAGTTGCGGCGGTGAATTAGGTTTTTGGCCCTGCTCGATCGCTTGGGGCAATGAGGTTTATATAGGAGGAAGGAGTACGTCGGTGGAGCAACAGGGGGCCCACGAGGCAGGGGGCGTGCCCTAGGGGGGCGCCCCCCACCCTTGTGACCGCCTATTTTGTTCCTTGGAGTAGGGTCCAAGTCCTCTGGATCACGTTCGGTGAGAAAATCACGTTTTCGAAGGTTTTATTCCGTTTGGACTCTGTTTGATATTCCGTTTCTTCGAAACACTGAAATAGGCAAAAAAAACAACAATTCTGGGCTGGGCCTCCGGTTAATAGGTTAGTCCCAAAAATAATATAAAAGTGGAAAATAAAGCCCAATATAGTCCAAAACAGTAGATAAAGTAGCATGGAGCAATCAAAACTTATAGATACGTTGGAGAAGTATCAGTCATCAAATACGGCCTATTAACGATGGCCCGTTATGGTCGGCCCATGAACGGACGATTCCAACTCTAGCCCATTTACGGCCATAATGCGGCCTGTTATTGGCCCATGTTTGGCCAATCGATCATACGGCCCGTATAAGGTCCGTTGATGATACGTCCCGTAGAAGGCCCATTGTTTCTACGGCCCGTAGAAGGCCTACTGTTTCTACAGCCCGTAGAAGGCCCACTTTTCTACGGCCTGTAGGAGGCCCAAAGGTCACTACAAAGAATATTAGCCGATGGTTATTGTGGCCTAGTTTTAAAAAATAGGTTATTGCAGCCACTAGCAAACCACGGAAAAAGAACTACACTGACTACAAGCAAACAAATAAACAATACAACAAGGAAATAAATAAGCAAGCAACTTATGCTAGGCTATCATGGCTATTACACATATTACATCCACTGGGCATCAAAGTTCGCCACCAGTGCAAATATAGGGAACAAAGCAAAGCATATAAACGCCGCAAAGAAAACAAGTCCAGAATCAAACCACTTTAGAAGAGTTCAAGAAACAATATCCTGGGTACCCATAATGTCGGCAAGATGCTTAGAAAGCTTATTAACTTTCTCTTGTTTGGCACTTAAATCCTCCAAATTTGTTGTTGCACAAGAAAGTACGATCTGAATTCTGCAGGGACTTCCTCGGTCCTTGGCTTCTTGCCACAAAGACAACTGAATGATGCCTTTCAGCTTGTAGCTGAGACTCAAGAAGTCAAGTGATTCAGCAAATGAGTTCGAAGAGCTTGTGCCGGTGATCGCCAAGAATCTTCGAACACTACATCAACGCAGGATCGTGGGGTTTTCACCGTCTACAAGATCGCTTTTTATCACCTTTCTTGGAGACCAACAGGTTGTCTCACTATCTTGAACCTTATCTGCATTACTTTCTCTACCATTGCATAGTGGGGTGCTCTTCTCCAATATTATGTTTGCATACTACAAGAGAAACAAGGCATACACATCACATGTTTAGCTTGTAGTATACTGAAACTCATTTTGGTAAACCGTTCAAGAGTAAGGTGGACAGGATAACAAAGATGAAACAAACATATATCTATGTACTATGGTCACTTTGATTGTCCATATCATTCTAGTTTATGTTCCCTAATCAAGATAGAGACACGCTTCAACTCATATATTTTTAAGACACAGCAACATAGACATAATATAAGTGTGAGAAACTACACAACATTGGCAGCACTTGTAATGTGCATCACATGAGAACATAACTGTTTATACAACTTAAACTGAAATCAACATAGAACAAGAAGTTAGAACAACAATCCAGTTAAAGAAATAGGTTTAAAACATACCTATTGCGCCATTGGAGTTTCAATTGGATCCTTCAAATTTGAAACTAGTTGGTATGAGTAAATACAGTGATGCAACAACAAAGGAGTATGGACCATAGCTACGGAATCGACACGAGAACAGCTTGCTCTTCCGCTTTTAACATGGAGTTTGGGTTAATGTGGTGGTCTTCGTGCTTTGGGCAATCGCAGTAGCTTTACAAACTGCCGTGGGGGGTACTGTGGTCGATATGGTGCTTTGTCAACTATAAGTGGGTTACTATCCACTGGGGTTGTGGTTAGATGGGTTGTAGCTGGTTCTTCCGCCCAATGGTGTAAGTGTGCAATCTGGAAGAGTCTCGATTATGTGTGGTGGGGCTAGTTTGTGGGCTAGTACAACCATGGTTCTATCTGCATCGATGGATAGCAATCGCCTTTTTGTGAAGAACGGGTTTTTGCTCCTTTAGATAACGCCATCACCCCTCCAATTCAAATGGCTGATAAACAAGAAAAAATTGAACGTATGTACATTGTATGATAGATGATGTGGTAATTCACATATATGTTATCTAACCAAACAGGACAAAGATGACACAATTTCACATATATGATGCCTAACTAAACAGGATAGCATGACACAATTTCAGATATATGATGGATAACTTAACAGGATATAATGGCATAATTCAACATATGATGAGTACCTAAACAGGATGACATGACAAAACTATATGATGTCTTTCTAAAATAGGTTGGGATGAAATAATTCACATACATGTTGTATACAGGATGGCATGATATAATTGACATAATTGATTCATATACTAAGCAGCTGTCACTCGCATGTATGATCTCTAAACTAAGCAGATAGAATTCAATATTGTGCATATGATGTCTAAACTAAGCAATGCAAGACACCATATGCATCATATGAGAAATATAAACATTGCAACTTAGAGCATACACCTCGTGTGGGATATAGGACTGGTCATCTGTCTCTGAATCCTCCTCCGAGGAGCTCCGTAACCATCGAGATATATGCTTCAACAGTGTCCATTGCCTGCTCAAGACCTTGTTTTCACTCCAGATTTTTCCATAACTGCTCAAATGGCTGATACACATGAAGAGTAGTTCAATATACATGTATTGTCCATAAATGGAATATGTAATGAAAAAAAGATGGCATGAGATAATTCACATATATGATGCCTGGCTCCATGGCGGTGCATAATTCACATATATGATAACTGGCTGAAAAACATGGCATTGCATAATTCACATATCTGATATAGAAAGCAAACATGAGGCATTCACACAAAGCATGTGTCACAGCCCTAGAGCTTGCTTGTAACTAGTGGCATTGCATCCATGCATCATGTTTAAATTTCATGAAACTTGAAATGGGGTTTTATCCAAGCCCTAGCACTAAATCAATTCAAATAGGTTCAACTAAAATTATTTTTCAACGAATCCAAATGGCCTTCAAAAATGTTCACCATTTTTGGAAAATGCTGGAAACAGTAACTAGAGATGTTGCACATTTTTCCATGACATTTGGATAATTGAATTAACTCATATTGTATTTGAATTGGGGCATTTAAATCCTATAAATATTTAAAATGCTCTAATAATTCTGAAACTAGTTGAGGGCTGTTGGGAATAATTTCAAAAGTGCCCAAAAATATTTTCAGAATTATATAAAAATGATTTGGTGTTAAACTAAATCAAAACAGAGGCAAACAATAGAAAACAGAAACAAATTTTAACAGAGAGAGAGTTTTACCTGGCACTCACCTAGGCAGCCCACCTAGCCCTCTCCCCTGTCGTCTTCCTCCCCGAGCCAGTAGGCAGAGCGTTTGCTCACCGCACGCTGCCAAGACGCGCCTCGAGCCACCTCCTCGCTCACGCCGGCTCGAGCTGTGCCCGAGTGCCACGCACTCCCCCTCGCCCCCTACACCTCTCCTCTCTCCCCATGCTCATCCCCCCTCTAGCTCTCTCCCCCTCTCTTCCCCGAGCATCGCCGTCACCGCCGCTCGCCATAGCCGTGCCCACCGGCCACCCCACGCCTCACCGACGCACCCAGAAGCTCCGCCACTTCGTCCTCTACCTCCTCGACGAGCCACGAGGCCCTGGACGCGCTGCAACACCGCCACCGCCGCTGCCCTCTTTGTTCGGCCACCAAGATCGCCGGCGATCTCTCGTCGCCACCAGCCCCTCCCCGAGCTCACCGAGGCCTCCGTTCAACTCTATGTGAGCTACCGCTTCGAACCCCTCTCTTCCCCGCCTCGATTGCGCCTTGTAGCCCTCGTTCTCACCGGAGCCGAAGCTCCCCGCCGCCGGCCATGTTGCCATCATAGCTACGGCCGTGCAAGCTCGCGTTCGAGCTCATTGTTGCACTCACCGCACTCCCGCGAGTCGAACACGACTGCTTATGGCTCCTCCTGCGTTCTCAGACCGCCTGCACTGCTGGTGCCCGAACTCCGCCGCCAAGGAAGTGCTTCGCCGTCACAACCCGGCCATCTCAGCTGCCGCTACTACCACTAGATGTGCAAGAACGCCAGAAGCCGAGGAGCAAACCCCGCCTCAAACTGGTAATGAAGCGAGATCCCGACGATCTCCGCCATCGCGAAATGGTCGCCGCCGATTTAAACTCCGGTGATCGATGACATGGCTCATCATTAGCCACTAATGACCCAGCTAAACCACCTCTAGAGCCACCGCCATGTGGGCCCCAAAGGTTCAATTAGGTTAGTCTAATTTTCTCGTTAAGATTAGTACTAACTGTGGACCCCACGTGTCGCCTTTGACTTTGGTCAAGTCAACGTTGACCGGTCCCACCCGTCATACACCCAAACCAGCCTGATACACTAACGTATGGGTCCCACAGGTCAGGTTTGACCTGGCCGACTCAGTTGACCTGCTGACGTCACACCTATGTCATGCTGACGCAGTAATTTATTTTCTGGATTTATTCTTATATAGGAAATTCCAGAAAATGTTGCAAACTTCAAAAATTCATAAAAAATCAACCATAGCTCCAAATCAAATAATTTATATATGAAAAATGATCAGAAAAAATCAGTCTATCCATCTATACTTGTTTCATGCATGTTTAAACAAGTTAACCTGCTGTTTAGTGCAGAACAAGATAAAGCACTAATAATGACCATGAATGAGTTTGAACTTTGAATCTTTGGTTCAAAATAGCTCAAACCCATCTGGTTGTAGTTGCATTAGCCCAACACACTAATTTTACCATGTCATGATCATGCATCATATTGTGCATTGCATTGATTGTGTTTCTTCTCTGTTGCGGTATTTGTCCCTCTCGATAGACGTGGTTTCGACGATGAGATCGATGACACCGATGAAGAGCTATATTATCTTCGGAAGTGCTGTGCAAGAAAAACCCCTTGTTCATTCCGATACAATCCCACTCTCTCGCTCCCCGCTCTCTTTTATCTGCATTAGGACAACAACGATTCATCTGTTGTTTGCTGTAGCTGAACCCCTTAATCCTATGCATGACCTGTCATTGCCACGAAATAGATGAAACCCAAAGTAGCATGAGTAGGAGTTGTTTGAGCCACGATGTGCCTACTCATTCATGCTTGTTTGTCATGCCAGCCATCGCTTAGAGTTGAGTCAGTCCGATTCATCGGGATGAATCGGAGGTGTGTAAACATGTCCTACTTTGTGTGAGCTAAGTGTGTGAACACGATTTGGTAAAGGTAGCGGTGAAAGGCCATGTAGGAGTACATGGTGGGTGGTTTCATTGAAGCCGTCCTCAGGAACTGAGTTCTGTGTTTGTGATCCATGAATAGTTACTACCACACATTGGGATCCTTAATTGACTCTCTCGGCTTCTTAACCACCCTTGTTCTCTGTCCAGGAGTTGCAACTAGTTTCTGGTGTTTGTAGGATATGTGTTGGAGGCCGTGCGTAGCGCTGACCCTAGGGGTGGGCTATGATGAAGTAGATACACCGTGGCCTGGTGTACCGAGCGCCCGTTTGGTGTCTCGGGAACCCTGCACACATCGTTCGGGGCCGTATGTGGAAACCTCGGCCGGACTCCTCATGGATGGAACCTGAATAGGCGATAAACTTGGACTAGAGACTTGAGTGTTTAGGTAGGCTGTGGCCGACACCCTCGCCAGACTTCCGCTTGAAGGTTGCCGAGATACATGACGTGTACATGGCGGTAAGTGGCGAGAGCGTGTGTGAAGAAGTACACCCCTGCAGGGTTAACATCATCTATTTGAATAGCCATGTCTGCGGTAAAGGACTTCTGGGTTGCCTATAACAGTTCATAGACAAGTGAAAGTGGATACTCTAAAATGCGCAAGATAAGTGTGAGTGCTATGGATGGCATGCTTCAGAGGGAAGACGGGAGCGGATCCATAGTGGTGTATTGATATGGTGAATATGTGGACTCGTAGCGCCACCTCAAAGAGTTACTTGCAGTCGTAGTTCAGGATAGCCACCGAGTCAAAGCTGGCTTGCTGCAGTCAAACTCCACCACCCCCTTTTTTGATAATGATGCATATGTAGTTAGTTCTGATGTAAGTCTTGCTGAGTACATTTGTACTCACGTTTTCTTATTTTATGTTTTGCAGAGAGACGTCAGTATCGTTAGTAGTTCCGCGTGGACTTCGACGTTTAGCTTGTTACCTCAGCTACGTTCTTGTGCCCTCGGCAGGATCTGGTAGATAGTCAGGCTTCTCAGCCTTTTTCATTTATAGTTGTGTGTACTCAGACATGTGAAGCTTTCGCATGTGCTTTGACTTGTATGCTCTGAATGTTGGGTCATGAGACCCATGTTTGTAATATCTCGCTCCTCGGAGCCTAATGAATAAATACTTTGAGTCGTAGAGTTATGTTGTGATGCCATGTTGTATTTACACATATCGAGCATATTGTGTGTATGTTTGAAATGCTTGGTATGTGTGGGATCCGACAATCTAGTTGTTTATCCTTGGCAGCCTCTCTTATGGGGAAATGTAGTCTAGTGCTTCCTTGAGCCATAGTAGTCCGCTATAGCCCGGTTCACCGGAGTCCTGCTAGCCCAGCACTACTACTCAAGACACTTGACTGGCCGGCATGTGTTTCACTTCGTTCTGGTTCCGTCCCTTCGGGAAATGTCACGCGGTGACATCCGAGTCCTGCTTAGCCTGCTACAGCCCGGGTTCCCGTAGTCCTGTTAGCCTGCAGCTACAGCCCGGATTCACACGTCACGACCGAGATGCTCGATGTGATTCATGTATGCTTGTCCCCATGGGTTAGTGCCGCTTTGGGTTCACGACTCGCCATGTCGGCCCGGGTTCTCTGTCATATAGATGCTAGCGACACTATCATATACGTGAGCCAAAAGGCTAAACGGTCCCGGGCCATGGTAAGGCGACACCCGTGGGAATACCGCGCGTGAGGCCGCAAAGTGATATGAGGTGTTACCGGCTAGATCGATGTGACTTGGAATCGGGGTCCTGATAGCTTTAGTACCAGAGCCTGACTGCCCGTAGGATTACCAAGCCAAACCGGTCGAAGTTGTGTTTAGAAATGCTTTAGTTATGTAAGGGAATTGATTGTGGAAGGGAATGTAAGGATCTTTTTACTCCTTATACCTTATGCCCTTCTGATCTGAGTCATCCTCTTCTCTTCTACGGGGATTAAGAACTAGGCCTTCTCATTTATCTATCAGGATGACGTGTTACTAATCCATAGACTTATAGAATTGATAGTTTCAAATCTCAGTTCAGTTTTTACCACTTCCGTATGTTCATAGCTGGTCTCGTAACCTTGATATTGTGATGTTGAGTGGTCATGCCACTATTTTGCGTGATGTCTCAAATCATTTTGAGCATTTACACCGTTATGCTGTCCGAGTCATCCTGTGTTTCTAAATAGTCCGATGCATTTGCAAATCCTTTCTTTCCGCTCGATGTCCTTTATGGTCGAATAAGCACACTAATCGGGTACCGAGGTAATTTATTGCCTCGACATATATGTTGGAGTTATTATTATGACCCTAGGTGTCTTAGAAGATTACTTAGTAAACTAGCCATGTTTTGTGTGTTCCCCGTGTGATGATTCTGGCCATCATTCTTGAAAGCATTCCGTGATGTTATTAGTTAGTAGGTATTCTATTCCTGGGTTCTTGAACCCGAGATTCACCCTACTTACCTCATGTTGATAGTGCTTGCTAGTTCCTTTAGGAAATTAGTAACCTTTGCATTAGTCCTCGAGGTCCGCGGTATTTCTTTCTTCCAATTACCATGAACCATTCTTGGCAGGAGTTCTTTTAAACCAAAAGATCACAACCAGAGTGCTCTTGATGAGTCCTCCATTCTATATTGTGATTCTGCCAGTTCCGCCCTTTCCGCATGGGTTATCCAGAAGAAATGCTGAGCTTCGCTCGACATACTAATCTATGCATCCACAACTCAGAAAGATATATGTTCCTTTGAGTTGTCCCTCTTTAGTTGTATTCTTACCTCCATCTATCAATTGATAATCAAGAGTATGCGTGCATCCGTTCATTGATGCCTATTATTCTTGTGGTCCATCAAGCCATTCTATTCTGGACTGACTAGGAGAAACAAACTCCAGCACCTCATCCATTTCTTGGAGTGGTCAAAGTAGTTGTATTCCGCAGATCAAAATGCCAATTCAGCTTTTGTTCTGTTCTACCCTGAAGTATTACCCACTTTATGTCAGGAACGTCGTGAGAATTGCACCTTCCCTTATGAATTCTTGACGTAGTGATACTTCTCGCTATCATTATTCATTCCTCGGTCCCATGTTGATGTAACCGGAATGCCGACAAGTGAATTGTGATGTGTGAAATCGATACTCCTAGCAACCTCGTTGCTTGGTAGTAAATGGACAATGTTCTCACTCCTAGCGTGTTGGTTATTGAATCATCATTCTAAGATAGATTGTGCTACCTAGTCCTTATTTCTGGTGCACTCTTTGATCAATGAGTTAGGATTATATCAACCCCTTGCTCTTTGATCATATCGTCTTGCCCTGAAAAGCAAGATTGTTCTCGAGCTTAGTAATATATCGGTGGCTCGTGATATTCCGAATATCTTCTCCGAAGTATCACCAGGTTGTCACCTGACCGCTATGTTGAGTTCGTGATCAAGTTGGTTTTCTTGTAAACCACCCTTTTGTAACATCCCAAAATTCTAAATTTTGGAATGTTATAAACACATAGATAGTTTTGATTGATTTTTTGATTGATTGATTGATTGAGTGAAATTCAAAACTTTTTTTTTGAAAGTTAAATGAGAGGGAATAAAAGGACTTTCCCAAACTTTCATTTTTGCTTTCATGATCTTCGGGAATTCAAATTCTTTTCACCACAAAACCCAGGAGAGAAGATGACATGACTTCTTTCATTTATTTAAATGACAATGGGTGTTGAAAATATTTGAATTTCATTTGGAAAATATTTCCAATTCTGAAACTTTATGCAACTCAATGATTTTCACGAGCGAAGATAAAATGACTTCTTCAAATTATATGAAATATGAGTTGGGAGTTTCAAAGAATTAAATTCAAAGTTCCTTTGAATTTATTTTCAATTTGGAGTTATTTGAGTTTTATTCAAATTATTTTTCTCCAAAAATAAAATATATGGAAAATAGGGTAACATGATTCCCTACATCAGAAAAATGGAGAGAAATAAATTTGTATTCATTTTGGTATTTTTAAAATGATTTTTATTGGATTTATGAGAGCAGAAACACTCTTTGCTTTATTTGAATTTGTGTGTATTTTATTTCACTCTAGAATAAAGTTCATCTTGTAGGAAATCTTTTTCTGAAAATTTTGATATATTATATGCCTATATAATATATTTGTTTTATTCTGTTTTTTTGTATTTTTTCTGAGAAAATGTTTTATTAAAAAACTCTTGGACCGGCCGGGCGAAGCCCAGCTGCCTGGCCCGGCCCACTCGGGTCGTCTCGATCTCCAGCGGGAGACCCGCCTGACCAGGGGCTGCCGCCTCGGAGGCGGACTCCTCCGCCGCCTCTCGTGCCCCTTCCCCAAGGCCGCCGCCGCCTCCTCTTATAAATCCGGCCCCCTCTCTCCTCTCTTGGCCTTGTGCTGCATCTTACGCTTGCCGTTGCCGCTCGCGCCGCCCTTCACCGCACTCGCCGCCTCCGTGCCTTGGCCAGCCTTACCGCGCCGCCTTTGCCTCTCCCGTGCATCGCCGTCTCCTCCGACAAGGAGACCACCACGGAGCACCGCGCCGCCTCGAGCTCGCCCGGTCCGATCCGTCTGTGAACCACCGGTTTTCTCGAATCACAGAACCGGTATAAAACCGCTACTGCTTGTCTTTTAAGTTCGGTTTTCTTAAACCCTAGAATAGATCTGCTTTTTATGGGTTTTTAAACAAATAACGTCCATTGTTTAGATCCTATAAACGAACGCTCGCTTTTAGACTTTTCTTTTTCTCGTTAGTTTTTAGTCGTGGACTTCTTTGTAGATATTTTATTTCTGATTAGCCTGGTTTTCAAACGATCATAACTTTTTGCTCGTTAGTCGGAATTCAACGAAACCAACGCCCACCTCTTCGTTATGATCTCCTCTATCTAGTAATCCAACTCAAACATATTTTTGAAAGTTTTAAAATTTGAATTCAAACCGATTTGTATTTGAACTTCGTTTGATCATAACTTGAGTTTTATAATTCCGTTTGAGTTGATTCTTTTTGCAAATCGAAGCTCTTGACCTAAACTTTCTGATAAGGCCAAATTCACATAATTTTGGTACTGTTAGAAATTGTTTTACGTTGCAAGAGTTATTTGCTTGGTTTTGATGTTTCCCCGAATTGTTCTCTTCGTTTTTTCCGGTCTTTTGAGTGATTGCTTATGTGTGGTTACTATTGCTTGATTACGATAGATTGACCGGAGTGTGACGAGTAGAACTATCAAGAGATTTGAGTGCGAATCATCTTCATCAACTTTGCAGGCAAGTAACACTTTGATCATACTTTTCTCATACCCAGTTTTTTATGCATTAGATCTATCCTCAAACACTTGCATGATTAGGATCTAATTAAATTGTGGGTTTTGGGAAGTAGATTGAGGTAGTACCTATTACCTGTTTTATTATCAAACCCTTGGGAGTTACTTCTACGTTTGCTTTTTATGCTATGCTATGCTAGTAGACGTGGATTGGGAGAGTGTATTCCATGACAGATGTGAGATTGTTATTTAATGGTTTATTTAAGGTGGCAACTTAAACACACATCTGGGTGGATTGAGGCACCTGGTTTCTATCAGGACTTGCCTGTATTTCTTTGGACCGCCACCCAGGCTCAAAGGGATCATGAGATTATTCAAACTAGAAACTTCCGTGTGCAGCCACAAGCCATTATGGGCTCGACATAGTCGATTAAGTTGTGCGAACTCTTACGGGTAGATTAGCGAGATGTAGGGGATGTAGGTTGGTACGGTCTACCCACATGTAAGGTGCTAGTGCTTACGAAAGATCGTGTCTCGGTCATCCATTTCTCAAACACCATGTAGTGCGAGAAACCAAACGGAGGCGATCGAGTCTTGTGGGGAAAAGTGCGCAAACCTCTGCAGAGTGTACAAACTAATCATGGTTAGCCGTGTCCCGGTTATGGACATCTTGAGTATCTAGTTCTTGGATTATCCTGTTGATCTCATCACGTTACTTAATATAATTTGTTCGGGTTTAATGAGTACTTTTAATTGGGATTGAGAATGTCAATAACCATTCTCAATGTTTCACAACCACCATGATAGTTAAATAAATGTATTCCTTTGTAGTAGGGAAAAATTGGCTTTTCGCAAAACCTTATAACCATAGAGCTTTTCCACCAGCCATATATGCATGTAGTATAGGATTATTCTTTCATTCCTCTCTTGTGTTACATTGCCAGCATATTCCATGTGCTGTCCCGTTTTCGGGCTGCAACGTTTCATGTTGCAGACTTTTCAGATGAAGAGTAAGTGATACGTTAGGGTTACGATTTCTACACTCAACTTTGCCGTTGGTGTTGATGGGAATCCACAACCTTGTTGCTTCCGCTATGTTTTGGATTGAGGTAATAGTATTTACGTTACTTTATACATGTGATTTACCTCTGTTATAAATCCTTCGAGTAATCGTGTGTGTCAAAGATACCGATCCAGGGATGACACTTAAGCACAGAGACTCGATCCATTCGGGTCGGGTCGCTACAAGATGGTATCAGAGCACATGTTGACTGTAGGACGTGACCCTAGAAACTGACAAGCCCATAGGAAAGATTTTCTCTCTACAACTTCATTTTTCAAAAGGATCTTTTACCTCTCTTCTCTTCTGAGCTTATTCAAAAAATTCTTTTTAGTGAGACCATACCCATTTTCCCCTTTTGACCACGAAGATTCGTCTGATGATGAGACCACTCCAAGGAGACAAGATATCGGACAACTAAGACCATTTGGAATGAAGAGGATTTTCCCGTGTAAATGGAAACTACAACTGTTGAAGACTCCGAAGACTAGGAGATTTTGAAGGCTCTGAAGAATTCCCAGATCGTATGACCTAGGAAGGCTACCCTTATGGAATTTGTCAAACTATGGAAGTTATCAATACCCGAGATCAAGGTGTATTGGAGAAAGACCGGAGCATGGAGAGTTAGAAATTCAAAGTTCTGTCAAGGAAAACCCTAAGGCAGGAGATATCAACTATGGAGAGATAGCTCATGGAAATGACAAGAGCAGAAAGACGGCTATCCATGATGTTATCGCCGTGTCACCGTACTGGGTTAAGCATGCAGATGCATGGAAGGATTGGATGGTAGAAGGCTGAAGGAGCATCTGTCAGCGAAGGATGAAGTTTTTAACCTCAGTTGACGTATCGCCAGGATCTGGAATATTACATCAAGGATTTTAAGATGGATCTGCAGGAAGCCGTATTTGACAAGGAAGCAGTTCGTGAAGAACCCATGTCCCAGAGGATTAAAATAGCCAAGCAGGAGGAGCTAAACCTCGAGATACCGGAGATTTGTCAGGAACTGAAGGACAGTAGGATCATGGTTCATGTCGAGGTTGATGAAATCCAGAAGTTTGGAACCCAACTCCAGAAATATTAAAGGATGTCACTAAGAGACTTTGTGACAACAGAGAATTGGCATAAGAACTTGAGAAGGACAAGCATGATCAGAAGGAGTCATCGGAGACATGACTAAGACTTGAAGAGTTTGATGACGTTGAGATCTATAGACTTTTAGAAGACCAAAACCCTGTTTATACCTATGTTAGATGGATTGTGAGGTGTCATTTGTTTGATGTTTTTCCGACAGCCACAATAAAATCTGCCTTTTCAAAACTTTTGTTTGTATTGTGTGCATCCCTCTCGATCTCTCTTATCCCACCCCAAACCCATGGACCCGTTAGAGGAAGAATGGAGACGAGCTTATATTTTCTGGACCAATGAGTCAATTGGAGACAGACCGATGGATTCAGAACATGGAGGATCGCATGGAGAATAACCCTATAGCCGGAAAGGATATGCCCCAACATGCTCTTCAGTGCTTTGAAAGAGGTGCTGCTACTTGGTGGAGGATGTACCAAACCATCAATGGATTGCAAGGAGTAACCACCTGGAAGGAAATTTAAGTGGACTTTGTTAAGATCTCGTCTTGTGTCCCAGAAGTTGAAGCCTTATGGAAAGGATATGAAGAAACCTTGTGCATACAAGCTTTGTGGAGAAGTATGATACAACCATAAAGAAAACAAGGATGAATACCCTCATAATCGGAGGATTATCAAAGGAGTTAGCCGAGGATTTTCAGGGAACTTCGATTGGAGATTGTTCCCAAAGGTTTTGTTGCAGCAATGGAAGTTCAGTCTACATTGCTGGGAAAGATCTGTGAAGCTCAGAAGTATGACAAAGAGATTGCTGAGATAAAAGAGAGGATGAGCAAAGGAAAGTCCAAAGGTTTTTGTAAGGATGAGCACGACACCTTATGGTTTGAGGATAGTGTATATGTGCCCAATAATGCAAAGATCAGGAAGTTAATACTTCAGGAGGCTCATGACTCACGATACTCGATTCACCCCGGAAACACCAAGATGTATTTGGATTTGAAGGATCGTTTCTGGTGGACTGGTATGAAGAAGGATATTGCCGAGTATGTAGCCGTATGTGATGTATGTCAGAGAGTAAAAGCAGAGCATCAGAAGCCAGCAGGATTACTACAGCCTATGCCGATACCCGAATGGAAGTGGGATAAGCTTGGCATGGATCTCATTACCGGATTTCCCAGAACCCGAACGGGATATGATTCTATCTGGGTAGTAGTTGACTCGCTTGACCAAAGTGGCTCATTTTATCCCAGTGAAAACCACCTATACAAGTGCGAAGTTGGCCAAGATATATTTGACAAGGATCGTATGTCTGCATGGAGTTCCGAGGACCATCGTAGAGGAACACAGTTTACCTCAAAGTTTTGGAATCAGCTGCACCAAACTTTGGGTACTAGGCTAGAGTTCAGTACAACCTTTCATCTGCAGACAGATGGACAAACTGAGAGAGTAAATCAGATTCTGGAGGACATGTTGAGAGCATGTGCGCTAGATTATGGATCTGGTGGGGATGATAATCTACCTTACGCGGAGTTCTCATACGTCAACCGTTACCAAGCCAGTTTGAAGATGGCCCCTTTTTAAGATTTGTATGGGAGAAGGAGCCAGACACCGTTGATGTGGGATGAAGTTGGAGACTGTCAGTTGTTTGGACCAAATGTGATCAAGGAGTCAGAAGACAATGTTAAGTTGCTACGAGATAGACTGAAGGAAGCTCAGTCCAGGCAGAAGAGTTATGCAGACTCAAAAAAAATGCAAGGAGGTAGTCTATGAAATTGGAGACGGAGCATGTCTTCATGTGTCTCCTCTGTGAGGAGTTAAACGATTTGGAGTTAAGGGAAAGTTAGCCCCGAGATTTGTAGGACCATACCGAGTTTGGAACGTATGGGAGAATTGGCTAACAAGTTGAGTCATCCGAAGGACTGTCATGAATTCATGATGTGTTTCACGTTTCCCAGTTGAAGAAGTGCCATGCAGAGATGGCCAATATTCCCCTATAAGGACGCTTGACCCTGGAAAGGATAATGATGTTCCACGGACTAGAGTATGGACTTCATAATTATAAGTTTTATCTCGGTATGTGGGATATCCCACGAGGATGAAGAGATGAATTACTATTGGATATAAAGGAGGTGTGATGTTGGAAATATGGATTAAGGGAAATTCCATGATGAGTCTGAGTAATCATGTCCTAGTTTGGTGCAAATAGAAGGAAGGAAGACACTACAAGTGGATGGATTTGAAGTATACTAGGAAGTTGGAAGTAGGTATAATGATCAGTTGCCCCGAGGATGTGTTCAAGGTTTGCAAGTGATGAGATGGGCCATAACCCACAGGCCCCAGGACCTGCCAGGAAGCAAGCACATTCTTGCTGAAGGAAAAACCCTGGAAGAGGATATGTCTTTATCAACCGACGATTCTATAAGAGTTTACGCAAAACCTGAGGGTTGTTAAGGAACGATAGATGTTTGCTTGGCTTGCAGAATCAATGGATTTATCCGAACTTGGTTCGTCGACAAGAGAAATTCTGCAATGCTTGTGAGGATGACCGAGTGTTAGAATGCGAGATTCGCTAAACCATGTACAAGGTAATGATTTGGGTGCGGGATGGATTGATCACCATACCGACTTACTCTTATTATTCGCTTTGCTATATGAGATGGTAAATCTGAGTGACCTACCTATAGTAGAGAGACGACGATCTAAACCTTGTTTGAACCTTAGAATGGTATAGGTATTTTCCCTTGTACAAGGCAGTTGTTGCCAACCGTAGGTTATACGGTGAGGATCAACCCAGACCCGTTTTCTGCAGGAGAAACCATAAATTGTTGACCACCATGAGATATCGATTAGAATTGGCGCCAGACCTATCAGCTATGAAGACCCAGTCTTGGAATAACCTTACCAAGATGAAAGGACAAAAGAATTGAAGAAAAGGTTATGCCACTACCGGAAGAGCCCAGAGAAGGTATTATCCTTAAGATCTGAGAAGACCGACACTGTCAACCATAAGGATGGAGCAAATGAGTTTTGATGGAACCGTAACCATGCTTCTAAGGGTGGTAGCACCCCAGACCCCGGAGATGATCGATGGATTTGAGAAGACCACCAAACCCTAACCTATTTCTTTCTAGCCTCTCCGAATCTCGAGGACGAGATTCATTTTAAGGGTGGTAGTTTGTAACATCCCAAAATTCTAAATTTTGGAATGTTATAAACACATAGATAGTTTTGATTGATTGTTTGATTGATTGATTGATTGAGTGAAATTCGAAACTTTTTTTTGAAAGTTAAATGAGAGGGAATAAAAGGACTTTCCCAAACTTTCATTTTTGCTTTCATGATCTTCGGGAATTCAAATTCTTTTCACCACAAAACCCTGGAGAGAAGATTACATGACTTCTTCCATTTATTTAAATGACAAGGGGTGTTGAAAATATTTGAATTTCATTTGGAAAATATTTCCAATTCTGAAACTTTATGCAACTCAATGATTTTCACGAGCGAAGATAAAATGACTTCTTCAAATTATATGAAATATGAGTTGGGAGTTTCAAAGAATTAAATTCAAAGTTCCTTTGAATTTATTTTCAATTTGGAGTTATTTGAGTTTTATTCAAATTATTTTCTCCAAAAATAAAATATATGGAAAATAGGGTAACATGATTCCCTACATCGTAAAAAATGGAGAGAAATAAATTTGTATTCATTTTGGTATTTTTAAAATGATTTTTATTGGATTTATGAGAGCAGAAACACTCTTTGCTTTATTTGAATTTGTGTGTATTTTATTTCACTCTAGAATAAAGTTCATCTTGTAGGAAATCTTTTCTGAAAATTTTGATATATTATATGCCTATATAATATATTTGTTTTATTCTGTTTTTTGTATTTTTCCGAGAAAATGTTTTATTAAAAAAACTCTTGGACCGACTGGGCGAAGCCCAGCCAAACCTAGCGCCGCTGCCCACTCCGGTCGTCCCGATCTCCAGTGGAGACCACTTGACCACGGCCGCCGCCGCCGTCCCGGAGGCGGACTCCTTCGCCGCCTCTCCGTGCCCCCTTCCCCAAGGCCGCCGTCGCCCCCCTCCTCTTATAAATCCCCGACCCCGCCCCTCTCTCTCTCTCTTGCGCCAGATCGCTGCATCTTGCCGCCCTTGTTGCCGCTCCACCGCCGCACCTTCACCGCACCCGCCGCCTCCGGCTGGCCATGGCGCCCGCGCCGCTACGCCTCTCCCCGGCGCCTCGCCGTGTCCTCCGACGCCGGAGCCGCCCGCCGAGCACCGCGCCGCCTCATGAGCTTCGCCGGTCCGATCCGTCGAACCATCGCTTTTTTTCCCGAATCAACTGCAAGAAACCGGTATAAAACCGCTACATGCTTTTTCTTTTAAGTTCGGTTTTCTTAAACCCTAGAATAGATCTGTTTTTATGGTTTTTAAACAAATAACGTCCACTGTTTAGATCCTATAAACAAACGTTCGCCTTTTAGACTCTTCTTTTTCTGTTAGTTTTTAGTCAGGGACTTCTTTGTAGATATTTTATTTACAGATTAGCCCCTGGTTTTCAAACGATCATAACTTTTTGCTCGTTAGTCGGAATTCAACGAAACCAACGCCCACCTCTTCGTTATGATCTCCTCTATCCAGTAATCCAACTCAAACATATTTTTGAAAGTTTTAAAATTTGAATTCAAACAGATTTTTATTTGAACTTTGTTTGATCATAACTTGAGTTTTATAATTCCGTTTGAGTTGATTCTTTTTGCAAATCGAAGCTCTTGACCTAAACTTTCTGATAAGGCCAAATTTACATAATTTTGGTACTGTTAGAAATTGTTTTACGTTGCAAGAGTTATTTGCTTGGTTTTGATGTTTTTCCGAATTGTTCTCTTCGTTCTTTCCGTTCTTTTGAGTGATTGCTTATGTGTGGTTACTATTGTTTGATTACGATAGATTGATCGGAGTGTGACGAGTAGAACTATCAAGAGATTTGAGTGCGAATCATCTTCATCAACTTTGCAGGCAAGTAACACTTTGATCATACTTTTCTCATACCCAGTTTTTTATGCATTAGATCTATCCTCAAACACTTGCATGATTAGGATCTAATTAAATTGTGGGTTTTGGGAAGTAGATTGAGGTAGTACCTATTACCTGTTTTATTATCAAACCCTTGGGAGTTACTTCTACGTTTGCTTATTATGCTATGTTATGCTAGTAGACGTGGATTGGGAGAGTGTATTCCATGACAGATGTGAGATTGTTATTTAATTGTTTATTTAAGGTGGCAACTTAAACACACATCTGGGTGGATTGAGGCACCTGGTTTCTATCAGGACTTGCCTGTATTTCTTCGGACCACCACCCAGGCTCAAAGGGATCATGAGATTATTCAAACTAGAAACTTCCGTGTGCAGCCACAAGCCATTATGGGCTCCGGCATAGTCGATTAAGTTGTGCGAACTCTTACGGGTAGACTAGCAGATGTAGGGGATGTAGGTTGGTACGGTCTACCCACATGTAAGGTGCTAGTGCTTCTGAAAGACTATGTCTCGGTCATCCGTTTCTCAAACACCATGTAGTGCGAGAAACCAAACGGAGGCGATCGAGTCTTGTGGGGAAAAGTGCGCAAACCTCTGCAGAGTGTATAAACCAATCATGGTTAGCCGTGTCCCCGGTTATGGACATCTTGAGTATCTAGTTCTTGGATTATCCTGTTGATCTCATCACGTTACTTAATATAATTTGTTTGGGTTTAATGAGTACTTTTAATTGGGATTGAGAATGCTGTCAACCATTCTCAGTGTTTCACAACCACCATGATAGTTAAATAAATGTATTCCTTTGTATTAGGGAAAAATTGGCTTTTCGCAAAACCTTATTACCATAGAGCTTTTCCACCAGCCATATATGCATGTAGTATAGGCTTATTCTTTCATTCCTCTCTATGTGTTACATTGCCAGCATATTCCATGTGCTGACCCGTTTTCGGGCTGCAACGTTTCATGTTGCAGACTTTTCAGATGACGAGTAAGTGATACGTTAGGGTTATGATTTCTACACTCAACTTTGCCGTTGGTGTTGATGGGAATCCACAACCTTGTTGCTACCGCTATGTTTTGGATTGAGGTAATAGTATTTACGTTACTTTATACATGTGATTTACCTCTGTTATAAATCCTTCGAGTACTGTGTGTGTCAGCATACCGATCCAGGGATGACACTTAAGCACAGAGACTTGATCCATTCGGGTCGGGTCGCTACACCTTTCTCCAAGAATCTGTGTTGGATACCCTGAGCTAGTTGGTTAAGCTAAACAACAACTTGGAGAGTTGGAAGATAAAAGCTTGTCTAAATTAGTTCATTTCCAAAGGGATATCTTGTGTTGTGTGTTTTTTGTAGAAAGATGATTTCTTCATCGATTGGTCCTCGTGATCAATTAATGGACCTACCATCTTAACCAAACTTTGACTTGAGTATGGGCCATCGTCAAGTCAAATCAGAACCAACGATGTTCGTAATGTTGTCTTACTCGTGGTTGATCCCTCGAGCATACACCATTACATCTTTTGGTCTAACTAATGCTATCACCGTGTTCAAATGATGGTGGAAGTCCAGTGATATGGAAATTCCGATGAGTTGTTGTTGAGTCCATCAGCAGCATATTGTCTCCCCCATGATTCGTGTTAAACATTAAGCTAGTGTTGGAAACTTTGTAAGCAATGCCTTCATGTTTCGCTCATGAAGCTTATGCTTGGATGGAAGAAGTGACTTCCTCGAATTCATGTGCTTTAGGTGTAAGTTGCCGCCATGAATCTGAGAAAGGTTTGTTTTGCTTCCTTTGGAATCATCCCAAGTCCGTCATGCATTTGTGCGAGGTATTCTATGGTTTGGTAGATTAATTACCTCCACTCCATTTGTATTCCCTAGCACACCAAGCCACTGATTGATTTGTTCAAGGAGAAGAAGTTCCTTCTTAAGAGCATGCCTTATCCAAGGACTTCAGTATCCTCGTTGATGGTTCCCAACCAGAACTCGGTAGTGTTTCCTTGTAAGACTGCCATGTGGTCATGCTTGTCTGGGACAGCGTGTTCACATGTTTGTAGCGGAACCAACTCATGTTTTGGAGCTTGCTATTGTAGTTCACTCCCCGAGAATCTTGCAACGTCATCTCGTCGGTTTGTGTTGCAATCTTTCTTTTCCAGACACGTTGTCTGAATTACCCTGTTACCAACCAGATCTGAATCTAAGGCAGATATGATGGTTGGAACATTCCCAACAGTTGCATCTTGTTCCCAGCTTGCACCGCCATTGTGCCAATTTCCCATGGGCTACCTTCTCAGCAGTTGTTGTCCAAGATCATCTTCAAAAGTGGACTTACCATGGGTTCCATCCATTTCCGATGATAAGCAAAAGTCATCCATTGCGTTGTCTTCAACAAGGTAGTCCACATCATCCATTCGAATCCGGATATGCCATTCCTTTGAACTCCGCCAAACGATCGATTGTGATTGCCTTAGGCTGGTATAAAGAGTCTCAATAATCTCTATATCAGAAGTAATTCTTTTGCCACTTAAGGGAATAGTTCTTCGAGTCACCTTCCCTGAGGTGCCCCGTTTAGGAATCATGGCAATTCCCCTTGCTACTTTGAAACCCTCGTCAAATTGTTTCTTCTGTCGCTCCTGATGCATGCTTTTCTCTCAGCTCCAGAGATGTTTCTATGTCTCATTCCGTGAGTTGATCTTATGATCATTAAGATGATCCTAAATTGTTCAAACCTCAAGAAGATCGATTCTTCTAAAATCCCCCCCTTTCTTCTCGTTGTCATGTTGGATGTAGTTCTCAAGGCAAGACGTCGAGACAAAGATGGTGATCATATCAACGTTCATATGAAGTGCAACTTGGATCATGAAGATCGTGTTAGCTTTGTGTTCCCTCTGTCTTCTTACCTCACGTCTTGAATCTCGGGTCGAGATTCTTGATTAGTGGGGGTGAGTTATCACATCCCTAGAGCTTGCTTGATACTAGTGGCATTGCATCCATGCATCATGTTTAAATTTCATGAAACTTGAAATGGGGTTTGATCCAATCCCTAGCACTAAATCAATTCAAATAGGTTCAACTAAAATTATTTTTCAACGAATCCAAATGGCCTTAAAAATGTTCACCATTTTTGGAAAATGCTGGAAACAGTAACCAGAGATGTTGCACATTTTTCCATGACATTTGGATTATTGAATTAACTCATATTGTATTTTAATTGGGGCATTTAAATTCTATAAATATTTTAAATGCTCTAACAATTCTGAAACTAGCTGAGGGCTGTTGGGAATAATTTCAAAAGTGCCCAAAAATATTTTCAGAATTATATAAAAATGATTTGGTGTTAAACTAAATCAAAACAGAGAGAGAGTTTTACCTGGCACTCACCTAGGCAGCCCACCTAGCCCTCTCCCCTGTCGTCTTCCTCCCCGAGCCAGTAGGCAGAGCGCGTGCTCGCCGCACACACACACGCGCCCGAGCCACCTCCTGCTTCCGCCGCTTCTGGAGCCAGGCCCGAGTGTCACGCACTCCCACTCGCCCCCCTGCACCTCTCCTCTCTCCCCATGCTCATCCCCTCCTCTGGCTCCCTCCCCCTCTCTTCCCCGAGCATCGCCGTCGCCGCCGCTCGCCATAGCCGTGCCCACCGGCCACCCCACGCCTCACCGACGCACCCAGAAGCTCCGCCACTTCGTCCTCTACCTCCTCGACGAGCCATGAGGCCCCGGACGCGCTGCAACACCGCCACCGCCGCCGCCCTCTTCGTTCGGCCACCGAGATCGCCGGCGACCTCTCGTTGCCACCAGCCCCTCCCCGCTCGCCGAGGCCTCCGTTCAACTCTATGTAAGCTACCGCTTCGAACCCCTCTCTTCCCCGCCTCGATTGCGCCTTGTAGCCCTCGTTCTCACCGGAGCCAAGCTCCCGCCACGCCATGTTGCCATCGTAGCTACGATCACAAGAAGCTCGCGTTCGAGCTCACCGTTGCACTCACCGCACTCCATGAGTCGAACATGACTGTCATGGCTCCTCCTGCCTCCCAGACCGCCCACACCGTTGGTGCCCGAACTCCGGCCGCCGCGGAAGTGCTCGCCGCCGTCAACCCCGGCCATCCCAGCTGCTGCCGCTACCACCACTAGATGCGCAAGAACGCCAAGAAGCCGTAGGAGCAAACCCTGCCTCAAACCGAGGGCTGTAGCAAGATCCCGACGATCTCCGCCGCGCGAAATGGTCATCGCCGGCGAAACTCCGGCGACTGATGACATGGCTCATCATTAGCCACTAATGACCCAGCTAAACCACCTCTAGAGCCACCGCCATGTGGGCCCCAGTGTCTAATTAGGTTAGTCTAATTTTCTGTTAAGATTAGTACTAATCTGTGTGGACCCCACGTGTCAGCTTTGACTTTGGTCAAGTCAACGTTGACCGGTCCCACCTGTCATACACCCAAACCAGCCTGAGACACTGACGTATGGGTCCCACAGGTCAGGTTTGACCTGGCCGACCCAGTTGACCTGCTGACGTCACACCTATGTCATGCTGACGCAGTAACTTATTTTCTGGATTTATTCTTATATAGGAAATTCCAGAAAATGTTGCAAACTTCAAAAATTCATAGAAAATCAATCGTAGCTCCAAATCAAATAATTTATATATGAAAAATGATCAGAAAAATTCAATCTATCCATCTGTACTGGTTTCATGCATGTTTAAACAAGTTAACCTGCTGTTTAGTGCAGAACAAGATAAAGCACTAATAATGACCATGAATGAGTTTGAACTTTGAATCTTTGGTTCAAAATAGCTCAAACCCATCTGGTTGTAGTTGCATTAGCCCAACACACTCATTTTACCATGTCCTGATCACGCATCATATTGTGCATTGCATTGATTGTGTTTCTTCTATGTTGCCGGTATTTGTCCCCTCTCGATAGACGTGGTTTTGACGATGAGATCGATGACACTGATGAAGAGCTATATTATCTTCGGAAGTGCCAGGCAAGAAAAACCCCCTTGTTCATTCCGATACAATCCCACTCTCTCGCTCCTGCCCTCTTTTACTCCATTAGGAGAACAACGATTCATCTGTTGTTTGCTGCGGTAGCTGAACCCCTTTATCCTCTGCATGACCTGTCATTGCCACAGTAAATAGATGAAACTCACTAGCATGAGTAGGAGTTGTTTGAGCCCTGATGTGCCTAATCATTAGGTCTGATTCATTGGGAATGAATCGGAGGTGTGTAAACATGTCCTACTGTGTGTGAGCTAAGTGTGTGAACACGATTTGGTAAAGGTAGCGGTGAGAGGCCATGTAGGAGTACATGGTGGGTTGTCTCATTGAAGCTGTCCTCAGGAACCGAGTTCTGTGTTTGTGATCCATGAACAGTTACTACCACACATTGGGATCCTTAATTGACTCTCTCGGCTTCTTAACCACCCTTGTTCTCTGTCCAGGAGTTGCAACTAGTTTCTGGTGTTTGTAGGATATGTGTTGGAGGCCGTGTGTAGCGCTGACCCTAGGGGTGGGTATGATGCAATAGATACACCGTGGCCCGGTGTACCGAGCGCCCGTTTGGTGTCTCGGGAACCCTGCACACATTGTTCGGGGCCATATGTGGAAACCTCGGCGGGACTCCCTGCGGATGGAATCTAAATAGGCGATAAACCTGGACTAGAGACTTGAGTGTTTAGGTAGGCCGAGGACTACAACCTCGCAAGGCTTCCCCTTGAAGGTTGCCGAGATACATGACGTGTACAAGGCGGTAAGTGGCGAGAGCGTGTGTGAAGAAGTACACCCCTGCAGGGTTAACATCATCTATTTGAATAGCCGTGTCTGCGGTAAAGGACTTCTGGGTTGCCTATAACAGTTCATAGACAAGTGAAAGTGGATACTCTATAATGCACAAGATAAGTGTGAGTGCCATGGATGGCGTTCTCGTAGGAAGACGGGAGCGGATCCATAGTGGTGTATTGATATGGTGAATATGTGGACTCGTGTGCGCCACCTCAAAGAGTTACTTGCAGTCGTAGTTCAGGATAGCCACCGAGTCAAAGCTGGCTTCTTTGATCAAACTCCACCACCCCCTTTGTTGATAATGATGCATATGTAGTTAGTTCTGATGTAAGTCTTGCTGAGTACATTTGTACTCATGTTTGCTTATTTTATGTTTTGCAGAGAGACGTCAGTCTCGTTAGTAGTTCCGCGTGGACTTCGACGTTTAGCTTGTTACCTCAGCTACGATCTTGTGCCCTCGGCAGGATCTGGTAGATAGTCAGGCTTCTCAGCCTTTTTCATTTATAGTTGTGTGTACTCAGACATGTTAAGCTTCCGCATGTGCTTTGACTTGTATGCTTTGAATGTTGGGTCATGAGACCCATGTTTGTAATATCTCGCTCCTCGGAGCCTAATGAATAAATACTTTGAGTCGTAGAGTTATGTTGTGATGCCATGTTGTATTTACACATATCGAGCATATTGTGTGTATGTTTGAAATGCTTGGTATGTGTGGGATCCGACAATCTAGTTGTTTATCCTTGGCAGCCTCTCTTATGGGGAAATGTAGTCTAGTGCTTCCTTGAGCCATAGTAGTCCGCTATAGCCCGGTTCACCGGAGTCCCGCTAGCCCAAAGACTACCGCTCAGACACTTGGTAGCCGGCATGTGTTTCACTGCCGTTCTGTATACATCCCTTCGGGAAATGTCACGTGGTGACATCCGAGTCCTGCCTAGCTCGCTACAGCCCGGGTTCGAGTCCTATTAGCCCAAGTGCTACAGCCCGGATTCACACGCTGGCGACCGACATGCTTGATGTGATTCATGTATGCTGTCCCCATGGGTTAGTGCCGCTTTGGGTTCACGACTAGCCATGTAGGCCCGGTTCTCTGTCATATGGATGCTAGCGACACTATCATATACGTGAGCCAAAAGGCGCAAAACGGTCCCAGGCCATGGTAAGGCGACACCCGTGGGAATACCGTGCGTGAGGCCGCAAAGTGATATGAGGTGTTACCGGCTAGATCGATGTGACTTGGCATCGGGGTCCTGACAACATGTCTAATCTAAGCAGATGGCATGGCAATGCAAGACACCATATGTATGATATGAGCAATATAACCCAGCCAAGTTAGAGCATGCACCTCGGGGAATACGTTGGTCATCTCTCTGAATCCTCCTCCGAGGAGCTATCTTGTAACCAAAGAAGAAATCTGCATCGACGGTATTGGCGCTCAAAAGACCTTGTTTTCACTCCAGATTTTCCCATGACCGACTCAAATGGCTGATGCAGGGAAGAGTAGATGAATGTATAAACATTGTTGACAAATGGAATACATTATGGAAAAAATATGGCACGATACAATTCACCTATACGATGGTGGCTAAGCAGGATGGCATTGCATGATTCACGTATATGATGCTGGCTAAAGAAGATGGCATTGCATAATTCCCATATACTCCTTTCCGCTCCTAAATATTTATCTTTTTAGAGATTTCAAATGGACTACCACATACGGATGTATCTGAGACATATTTTAGAGTGTAGATTCACTCATTTTGTTCCGTATGTAGTCACTTGTTGAAATCTCTAAAAGACAAATATTTAGGAATGGTGGAGTATGATATAGAAACCAAACAGGTGGCATTCACACAAATCAAATCTAAACTAAGCTGATGACATATAAGATGTATAATGTAAGCAATGCAAGGCGCCATATGCATGATATGACCAACATCGGCATGCGAGTTAGAGCAAACACCTCGTGTGGTAAACATGCGTGGTCGGCTCCTTCGAATCTCCATACGAGCAGTTATCTTCCTCTGGAATACAATCTGGAAATGCAGGAGGGGGGCACTTCGCCCACCATGGAGTGGCGTCTGCATGACATTATATTCGACGTTAACGGTCTTCTCTTTTTTCTCTACATGTTCAAGACGATTGTGTACAATATCGACATGCATAATAAAAAAAGTTAGATTTTGTAAGGCCTAAGGGGTGCATGCAAAAATCAAGACCGATGGTAGCAAACAAGTGGATGGATCCAAAACTAATGATAGCAGGTAGATTATAGCTTCAGTTTAAAAAGATAGACAATGGATCATCTATTGTTTGTTGCCCACCCAACATGAACCACATAGAAGACCCATATGAACCAAATAGTAGACAGATACTATTTGTTGCTGGCTCGATATGAGACCCATGGGAAATTCAAAACTCAAGATTGAACTATAAAGTAGCAGGTAATAATAACCGATGTATAACATAAGCAAACACGAAAGACTGCGACCTCTCTCCCGGAACTGTGTAGTCCTCAGGTTCATCTGCTCAGCCGATGATGGTAATGCAGTTGGCGTGGCTGCGGCAGCAGGGGAAGATGATGCGAGGCGGTGAAAGGAAGTCTGCGGGGGATCTCTGCTGCGGTGAGCAACGCTTACGTCGATGGTGCACCTCAGGTGGGGTGGATGACGACACGGCAGGAGCAGGACATAACACACAGAGTTCTTTGACGCCTATCTGAAAATGAAGTAAATCTGTAAGGGCTCCTTAGAATTGGAGGATTCTATAAACGCAGGGACAGGAAAAACACAGGAATAGGATAGGAATGCACGTGCAAAAGCAGAGCATTTGGAAACATAGGATTTCATCCAACCTCGGGTGTTTGGCTCACATGAATTGGAAGAACAAAGGAATGGAGAAACAAAGTGATGCGACGTGTGTACAACCTCTTTGGCATAGCCTTGTCGACCTCAGCATCATTGGGTTGGACGTGGAGGATGCTGATGCTGGTGTGACTGTCGGAGGCGGGGAAGAAGATCCGAGGCCTCTGGAAACGGCGCCGAGGGTACTGCTCCGCTGTGATGGACGGTTCCATCGTTGGAGCAGCTCCGCTAAGGTGTACGGCGACGAGGCTGAAGCATGACAAGACAGACAACGTTAATCTGAAGTGGGACCCTAATATCATACGCAATAGATGATGTAAAATACATCGACAAAAGTGCTAGATGTAAAAGCATCGATCGCGCCACGGCCGCTCCGACAGATGCTGTAAGTACTATTCACTCACGAACTTAATCAAGAAAATGAACTTCACAATCGAAACTGAATTTTCTTGTCAAACTGATTGAACTAGTAACAGAGCATTGCAATAGATGTTTAGGGCGTTCGAGCACTAGTAGCAGAGAAGCAGTGATCTAAATCAGCAGACGCTCGAGCAAGGAACGCACTAGCAGAGAGCAAGCACCGCGAGCGGGTGCTAAAGCAGCAACTCCTATAACTGCCGGAGGTCGTGCAGCAGCAGCAGTAGCGCAAGCAAGAGCAAGAGCAGAGCGGCAGCACGAGCGAAAGCAGGAGCAGTGCAGCAGCGCGACCGACAGCAAGAATAGAGCCGCAGTGCGAGCGAGAGCCAGAGCAGCTGCATCTAGTGCCGTTGTGGAAGTCGCCACCGAGGAAGCAATGACATGGGGGAGAGACGTCGTGGATGATGTGGCCGGCGACGGCACCGTCGATGGAGACACGCCATGTCTGCTCGGTATCGGGCACCGGCAGCCCCGTGAGATCGAATAAAAGATAAAATGCAGCGGTGAGTGCAGAATCTCCTTGGTGGCGTCGAGTTGGCCTCGGCTTCATCGGAGAAATTGGTGAGGGTGCTGCGGTTCCGGTGGGGCAGATCAAGACGAAGTTGTGGGGATTGAGGTGGCGCGATAGACGAGGCAAACGTCGGGGCAGCTCCTTGGAGGTGGAGGACGGGGCGGCTGATCCGGCGGGACGACGAGATCGACAACGGATCCTCATCCGATGCGGCGGATGAGGGACGGCGAGCTGTTGCGGTGGACGACGTAGTCGGGGAAGAGTCTCCGGCTGGTCGCGGTCGGGAGGCCGACGGAGGAGCGTGGGGTTTCGCGGGTTTTGGCGGCCTCGGTGTACCAATGGGGGTCGAAGGGGGAGGGGGAGCCAAGCTTAGGGACGCGCTTGTCCGAAATGTAGGGCAAGTTACCAGCGTACCCCCACCGGTTTTGACACCGCGACGTGGAGCTTCATTTCCGGCTGAGGGGTAGAAGGGGATTTCGCGTGTCTGGGCTGCGGGAGCGATTTCGGATGAGGAGGGAGTTCTCGCGCGCATCCAAATTTCGGGATAACAAGGCGCGGCACGGGTTGAAGAAGCGGGAGTTTCAAAGCAGGCGAGACAAAAGATACTCGAGCTTGAAAATTTTGGGATAACAAGGCGCGGCGCGGGTTGAAGAAGCGGGAGTTTCAAAGCAGGTGAGACAAAAGATACTCGAGCTTGAAAATTTCGGGATAACAAGGTGCGGATTCCTTGTTCGGCAGAACAAACTTAACGTGTAAAAAAACAATTCATACAAGACACAAGAGAGTAATGTCCCCTTTTACTATATTGCTATAGATGCCATTGAAAAGACTACAAGAAAAATGTAAAAAAAATCGGGAGAACAAGATTACTCTGCACAGTACCAAATCGATTCGCACTTCCCTCAACAACAACAAAAAACAAATCAATTCCCACCAAAGAAAGAGTAATGTCCCTTTTTATATGATTACAGATGCCATGATATCGAATTTCAATTTTTGAATACATGTTATGTTGAACTCGAATATATCGTTAGGTGACCTTGCGGTTTATAATTGATGTAGTCGTACATTTTGATCTTCCATCATATATGAACATTTTACTCCACCATGTGAACATATATATTGTCGTCTACCATATGGACTAAATTTGAATCAACTTTCCTTATTTGAATACGATTGTTGTCAAGTTATACAATAATTTAAATATTATCTTGATAAAAAAAACATACATATAGCAGTAATCATATTTCACTGTGAACTACATGTACCATACGCTCTCCAATTCAAATATTTGTATCCATTTTATGTTGAATTCAAATCATAGTACATTATTGGTCTAGGTAGCGAGATGTTTGGGATAATCTAAACCCTGTTTTCATACGTATAATTTTTGGCTGAATTGGGACAAGTTTTGGTATAAGCCTCTTGCAAAACTGGAGATTGTCTCAACAAGCCTCGTGGTTCCGAGAGGGAACGTGTCACCTTTGTGTGCGCAACGATATACGCTGCCTCCCCCCTGATTTTATTTACAGAGGCAACATAGAACTATATTGGTGCCCTGTTAAATTTTGGAATTATTTCGGGTTCATTTGGCCTTTTTATACATTAATTGAGTTTCTGGACTTTTAATGTGCATAATCTAAATATGAATTGCATGCACATGCTTCGGTGCACCAAAGTGGGTTGAAGAATCACATGTGTGTCCTTGGTTGAATTTCTAGGTCCCATGGAAGAAATGAGAATGAAATTCAAACATCTCGGCGTCATGACTCGGCCGAGAACATCGAGAAACTTTGATTTTAAATTCATGTAAATCCAAAACTCGCCTAGAAATCATGAAACTTGCATTGGTGTCATGTCATGGCACTAACATGTTGTGGTAAAAAACTGGGCGATTTGGAAGCTCGTGGTTCTAAGAGGGAACGTGCCACCTTTGAGTGTGAAATGATATACGCTGCCCCCCCTTGAGTTTCTTAACAAAGGCAACATAGAACTACATTAGTGCCATGTTAAATTTTGGAATTATTCCGGGTTTGTTTGTCGTTTTTTATACATTAATTGAGTTTATGGTCATTTAATGTGCATAAGTCAAATTTGAACTACAAGCACATGCTCTCGTGCACCAAAGTTGGTTGAAAAATCACATTTGTGTCCTCAGGTGAATTTCTAGGTCCCATGCAAGAAATGAGAATAAAATTAAAACATCTGGGCATCGTGGCTCGGTCGAGAACATTGAGAAACTTGGTTTTAAAATTCTTGTAAATCCAAAACACGACTGAAAATCATGAAACTTGGCATGGATGTCATGTCATGGTACTACCATGTTGTGGTAAAAAATGGCGAATAGGAACAGATTTTGGTATAAGCTTCTTGCAAACCGAAGCTTCTCTCAAGAAGGCTCGTGGTTACGAGAGGAACGTGCCACCTTTTAGTGCGAAACGACATACGTTGTCCCCCTTGAGTTTATTTACAAAGGCAACATATAACTACATGAGTGCCCTGTTAATTTTTGGAATTATTCCGGCTTCGTTTGGCCTTATTTACACATTAATTGAGTTTTTGGTCATTTAATCTGCATAATTCAAATTTGAACTACAAGCACATGCTCCCGTGCACCAAAGTTCGTTGAAAAAACACATTTGTGTCCTCGGGTGAATTTCTCATTTGAAAAATCACATTTGTGTCCTCGAGTAGGTCCCATGCACAAAATGAGAATAAAATTCAAACATCTGGGCATCGTGGCTCGGTCGAGAACATTGAGAAACTTGGTTTTAAAATCATGAAACTTGGCATGGTGTCATGTCATGGTAGTACCATGCTGTGGTAAATTTTTTTGGCCGAATAGGAACAAATTTCGGTATAAGCTTCTTGCAAATCGGAGCTTCTCTCAAGAAGGCTCGTGGTTCTGGGAGGGAACGTGTCACCTTTGTGTGCATAATTCAAATTTGAAATACAAGCACATGTTCCAGTGCACCAAAGTTGGTTGAAAAATCACATGTGTGTCCTCAGGTAAATTTATAGGTTCCATGCAAGAAATGAGAATGAAATTCAAAATTAAGGCGTCGTGGCTGGGTTGGAAACATTGAGAAACTTAGTTTTTAATTCCTGTAAATCCAAAACACGCATGAAAATAATGAAACTTGGCTTGGTGCCATGACATGGCACCAACATGCTGTGGTAAATTTGCAGTCCGATTTGCGAAGGCGCACACATTAACAATCAACAAAGTCATTTTGGAACAAGTGATGTCAAGTTACAATCGGAAACACAAGTATTATTGAAACCGTGTGCGTTCTACTTACTAGTACCATTTACGTGCCGCCACGCGTCCCCGTTTTTTATTAGCTAGGAGGCGCCGTGCAGGGTAGCTATTTGAGTACGAGAGGCGTGCGATCAGACCCCTGCGCGTGCTTATCGGGAGGAGAGCCCTTTGACCTCCATCTGTCATCCACCTCTCTCCCAAGCAGTGGCGGAGCAACCTCCCGGTGACCCTGGGCAGCTGCCCGGGCTCTGCCCAAATACTTCTGTTAGCTTATAGTAAGAGCTTGATAATGAATCACTAGTTTTTGTAGCCAAATACTCATGAAGCACATCCCTTTGTATTTTTCCCGGGCTCCATGGATGGGCTAGCTCCGCCACTGCTCCCAAGGTCTCCATTAATGGCACCCGAGCCTTTGTTTAATGGCGTGGCTATGTCTCACCAGACTGAGATTTAAGAGAGAGAAAATAAAATCTGAAAGCACGGATCTTGATGTAAGATCCGACGGACCTATATAGCATGTACTGCGACTTATAGCAAGACTGATAAATATATAAGGACGATTAATTTTTTTTGATCAAAGAAGGGCTTGCCCCTTCCGATTTTCATTACTGAAAACAACCACAATTCACAAGAAGTTCAGCACAACTCCAGCCTAACACGAAGGACTAAAAGCTACCAGATTGAAATTGCAACATCCCAAGAGGCCAACAAAGGCCAAACATCCGAGCTAGAACCCAACATTTCACAACCGATTTACACAATCCACATCCTAAACCAATTATTACATCAAAAGAAACCAGGAAACTGAAGGAAGCCCGGCAACAACTAGAAGAACAACAACGCCAGGTCACCTCGGCAAGAGTTTTCTTCATTCCAGACCGCGAACATTGATCTTCCACAGAAAGATAAGGATGATTAATTGTCTTACATAATTAGAAAGATAATTAAAAAAGCCACATGCGGCTACGCCCGAAATACACAAGGGCAAAAGAAGAAGGAATACAAGGATCTGGCTCCCTGATCTCTACTTTCTTGATGCGTTGTTGCAGGCCGCGGGAACTAGTCTCTGCGACGAGCAGCGATGAGCTCTTTCGTGTCCTCAATACGCTGCTTGAGAACATCCACGGATTCCTCCACCAGCCTTTGACGCTCGTTGCGGAGCATGTCATTCTCGTCCATAAGTTTCTTGACGATGACGCCGGTCCTCTTCAACAAGGCACTGGTCTCCTCCTGCTGGTCTCCACTTCGGACGATCTTCTCCCTCAGCAGGTCGCGCTCGGCCCGGAGCCTCTCATTGCCCTCCCTTAGTTGCCGGATGACGCTGATAACCTGTTCAAACGAGGCTTTCATGTCGTCCTGCAACCTCGCACAACCGGAGATCTGATCCATCTGGCTATGGACGATCGCATGCATGCGTCTGTAACATTCATCGCCTGCCCGCGAGAAATTTTCCCGAGCCGCGGCCGGGACATCTCTTTGCATTCGTGGTGCGGCGGGACATCTCTGCTTTCGGCGGCGAACCGATCTGCTGCGCATCGACGGTGCGGTGGGACCTCCGTCTTTGCTTCAGCGGCGGGACCTCTATCTTGCTACTTCCACGGCGGGACATGTCGGCTGCTCTCACAGCGGCGGGACATCTCTCATGCTTCCGCTTCCATGCTCGCCTCTCCACAGTGGCAATCTCGACCTAGAACTCACGCTGGCCATGGCAGACGCAAGGGAAGGATGTTGAATGACTTGTTTGTTTTTGTGGACGAGGAGTTGAGGAGGAATGTGCAGTCATCTTGGCATACTAGTATTTATAACCAAGTACTAGTACGCTCCTAAGTGGGAAACCGTTTAGGTTGTGATTGGTGTGAACAGGTTTGCAATTCAATATAGCGTGGAGTAATTTGGAATGTGACGAGACGCAAGCTCAAAATTTATTGACGGTTCTAGTTTTGAAGTGCGGCACTATTCCCGGATGGAGTACTTCTTTTTCTACTCCCTCCTTTCCGGTTTTATAGGGCTTATCTCAAAATTTTAGTTTTTCCATTTTATAAGGCTCAATTTGGTTGTTCCCCAACACATGTTCAGATCCCAAGGTGCATTAAATCATTGCATGTACTTTATGCATGCATGCATTGCAATTAATGCATTGATAAACATAATTTTTTGAGTACTTCTTACCCAAAGGAACTTTATATCCAACAGACACAAAATATCCGTTCGACTGTTGGAAATTACTGATCTGATGTCGAAGTAATTGCTGCATCGCCACCAAAACCCACCATTTCTTAAGAAAAAGTAGACCATGGTAATCCCTATATTAGCATATTACTAAGACAAACAGAAGGCACTGTAGAAACATTTAGGACGTGAGCTTGTCAATCTGAATGTGGAGGGAGACAAGCTTAGCCCCGGCCAGCAACTTGGGCGGAACTGTCAAGAAGGTCAGCTCCTGCACGTCAACGTCGTCGGGATCCTTGCTGCTTGTCACCTCCATTTCCACCTCAACGGCGTCGGTCGTGCCTTCGGGCTCCCCCGGCGGGCCGTTCGCCCATAGTTTGGCCACGTAGTGCGGCAGTGGGGACACCCCCGCTCTGATACAGACGACCGACACGGCGATAGGCGCGCCGATGTCGAGCATGTTGCCGACCAAGAAAGACGCGCGGCAGTCCTCCTCCGCGAACAGCAAGAGTCGTGGCTCCGACAGTGGCACTTGCAGCTGCAGCACCTTGCCCTACTGGATTCTATGCACGGGCATGGGATGCGCGGTGCTGATGTGGTGGTAGAGCGCCGGCGGCGGGCCTTCGTAGCCGCAGACAGGCACGGGGCATTTGCAGGGCGTGAGCGGACACACGCTCTGGTGATCGGCGAGCTTGTGGTAAGTGACGTAGAGCCCATAGCCTTCATGCGGGCACTCCACCATCACCGACGAAAGGACGGAGTCCACCGCCGTGTTCCGCACGTCGAAGCCACCGCCGTGCTCGCACTTCTGGCACTGCCGCTGGTTCCCGGGGCGCTCGACGCGGCAGTCCGCGCAGCTGTGTGCCCTCCCTTGCACTACGTAAATCAATCAAACGGCACATCAATCAAGAAACCTGCACCTTGCTCAATCACCGAACCGACGAGGTGTATTGAACCTCATACACT
Organism: Aegilops bicornis; assembly: GCA_021605145.1. Classification (NCBI taxonomy): domain Eukaryota; kingdom Viridiplantae; phylum Streptophyta; class Magnoliopsida; order Poales; family Poaceae; genus Aegilops; species Aegilops bicornis. The sequence goes on along the minus strand of CM038672.1, from coordinate 436,931,881 downwards.
AGAGGCGTCAAGGGTGGAGGCACAAGGGGCAGTGGAGCACGGTGAGGTCCATCGAGACCTTAGAGAGCTCCATCGTCGGGTCCTGTTCGGTCTGCATGATCTCGCCCTCCTCGTGCACAACCATCTCTCGACTTGGGCCGGGGTATTACAAAGCAAGTATCAAAAGGAGAGTCACGGCATGCATGCATGCATGCGTTGTAACTAATGCATTGGTAAATGCAAATTATTAAAATATATCAAGTGTAGTGCTTTGATGTGTCGCGTCAACTCGTACATCAACGAGAAGTTTGATTATCCTCTCCCTCGCAGACTTAACTGCACCTGCCTTTGGCTGTATGACAGGTTGGCCACACACTGTCGAGCCCAATCATACACACAAAGGCAGGAGCGTCCCTCCCTCGCCCATGAGCGTGGTGGCTGGCAATACTAGGAGAAGCTTTCGCTACACGCTCTCCCTCCCGCACGCGGTGGACATGCAGCAATTTAACCGGTGTCAGATGGCCAGAAGCATACTGTAGTACTCCTCCAGTGCAGTACTAGTACTCCATCATTGTTCGACTTCTCGAAGAGGCGAAGAGCCAAGCGCAGCCCGGACGCTCGTGTTGCAGTTTCATGTGTAGAGTAGTCTAGGATAGCGTGTATCGTGCGTGTAAGCTTAAAATCGTTGGGGTCGGCTCCATGCGATGTGGCCGTCTCGAAGTTTTTAAAAAAAATTAAAATAGTCTTTTGGCCCTACCTGACACCCTGGTGATTGTAGTTTGCACGCTCATCTGGTCAAGATAGGAATATATATTTTAATTTGTTTTTTTCGAAAAGGGGGGACTCCTCGGCCTCTGCATCAGAACGATGCATACGTCCACATATATTTTAATTTGTGGTGGGTAAATGTTAGAGGTTGCAACAAATATATTGTACATCATGGGTCTTTCAGCCAAGTTTAGAGGCAAGCATGTGGGGCCAGTGCTATGATGTGTCGCGTCAACTCGTACAACGAGGAGCAGCTTGATTTTTACTACACGCCTTCTCCGTCACCCATGCGTGCGGTTGCTGGCAAACGAGGACATGCTTTTGCTTAGTAGTACTTCTACAACAAGCTATCCGTCCCGCTCGCGGTGGACGGACATGCAAAGATGGATTCGACCTTTGTAGAAGCAGCGATAGTAACATCATTGTTCATCTTCTCAAAGAGGCGAAGAGCCAAGCGCCAAACCGAATGTTGCGATTGCGAACATTGGAGCACGCATATAGCAGCTCTTGCATGAGACAAAATTGCTATGTGAGCCCACTATTGTACTAGTACGCATAACTACTTGCTAGTATAGCCTGTAAACCGGAAAGGAGTATTTGCCCTTCTAGAGATTTCAACAAGTGACTAGACTACACCGAGACGGAGTACATATGGAGCAAAATGAGTGAATCTGCACCGTAAATAAATACGTACTAGTTCTATCGTTTTGCTCTCCTAGGTGCACAATATTGAGTATACTGACTAGTCTCTTTTTGACACGCATTTACTTTTTTACACAGTCAGCCTTAGCGCTCATATACACGCGCATACACTCACCCCTATGAACGCACACACGCACGACACTATCATCTTGAAATTTAGGAAGTCACCATAGGCACCTCGTCGTCGACGGGTCCATAGGTGCTTGAATGCCAAGGAGGGAGAGGGTAGCGGTTCCCGAGACATTGAACGGTCAGTGATGCATCCTCAATTACATGCAGAGGGGATTAATTGGAGAAGCAGAATAGAGCCAGCACGATGTGAATGCAACAGAGTTTGGACTCTCATATAATAAAGGCGCCCCACCACTCCAATCCATCTACTCCCAAGTCTCTGCGCAACACTGCTCACTCCAATCCAAGACCAAGTGACCAGAAGCCACAAGCACCTATGGAGGCAATGGACGCGAGCGACAGTCGGCTATGCCAAATCATCCAAGGTGCCGGCCTGCGGCCCCACACCACGCAGCGTTTCCAGACGGTGCTGGCGACCGCAGGCATCGTAGCCCTCGCCGACGCCGGCTTTGCCTCTCGCATGGACGACATGATGGTTAACTCCATCTGCAAGTTCACCGCCGTCAAGAAGCGCGCAGACGACCTTGCCGTACTGCTCCAGCCCGCGCGGCCAGGCTCCTCATTGCCTGCCACCCTCATCGGCCTCCATGGTGACGAACTCTTTCAAGCCCTGGTGGCCCTGCAGGTGCCGGAGGTTGCGACGAAGAATGTGCACCTCGAGGCCGCGCTCGCCGCGCAGCGCCTCGCCATGCAAGAAACCGTCGACCTGCACATCCACGTCTACGAGGAAATCGTCCACATAGGCCACTACAAGGCAAGCGAGGACAGAAATACGTTGGCCTTCTTCCAGCGGCTGGAATATTTGGACGCCATTGTTAAGAAGCACGTCGATCTGGCCACGAAAGCCGCTGCTACTTAGGCGTCGTGCTCGTGGGCGGCGCCTGAGTCGAGGAGGTGGGCGCCGTCGATGGATGCTTCTCTTCTTCTTGCCTCGTGTAACCAAAGCACCTTTGCATCGCCTCGTGGCCTTAATGTTTTATTAGTATAGTACTCCTCCGTTCCCAAATATAAGTCTTTCTAAAGATTCCGGCAAGTGACTACTACATACGGAGCAAAATGAGTGAATCTACACTCTAAACTATGTCTACATACATCTGTATGTTGTATTCCATTTGAAATAGTATCTAAAAAGGCTTATATTTATGAATGGAGGGAGTAGATGGGATTTTTATTCCAGTCGTAACGTTTTCAATGTGAGGTGGGGCCGCAGTTGAGCAAACCCACCCCGCCCATCGGGCGTCGGCCGAGTTTAGAATTAGAAGAGAGAAACGAGGGAGGAGAGCTAGCTGTAGCACGGACGCTGTTGTCAGATGGGACTCGTGTTTATAGAATAGGAGTACTGAGCACTCGTGCCTCTTTTTTTTGAGGGAAAAAATAGTCGTATGTCTAGTACCACTAGTTGGGTGCGTGCGACCTATAGCTGTCATCACTTTAGGTCTCCTTTTGAATCATGATTTACGCTTCACAAGTACATATTATTTCACGCATTTATCCTCCTATATGTACTCCTAGGCTATTTCCACGTGCTCCCATTCCCGACATGTGGGACATAGAGCATCTGGGTCGTAGTGCATGCACGACTGGAGCATATGCCGGGGTACTTTACATTTCAGACCTCATGAATTACATGCAAACCCCCCGCAGAAGAATAAATAAATGAATGAATTACTACATGAAACCGGATTATTTTCGTGGAAACCGGAGCACGCTCATTAAATTTTGGACATAACACGTTTATAAAAAATGACCGGACCGAAACCAGTCTAAGGGCCTCTTTGATTTTTCCCGCAAAAAAGGGTCTCTTTGATTCGCAGGATACTGAAAACACAGGAATGGGGAAAGTATGATGGCGATGAACCGAGACGATGAGAACTCTAACTCAGCTAGAGGTTAGAGTTAGATTCTAACCCTAGACTAACTCTAAACCAAAGAGGTGTATGGATGGCAAGGTTAGATTGACAATAAATGCTCTATCTCAATCATTTGACTACTTCAGACCCTATTTCCTGCCAGATTTGGAGGGTGCTTGGATACGTTTTAGTTCCATGACTAAAAGTAGTGGGACTAAAACTTGCTAGCCTCACCCATGCTTGGATCCAAATACTAAAGAGACTAAAATCAAGTTAATGAGCATTTATTATCCTCCAAACCCTCCAATCCAGAACTACTTTGTGTTAAAGGATAGGAGTTAAATGAGGAGAGAGAGGACTAATCCACATTTTAGTAGGGGTACTGACTAAGAATTTTAGTCTCAAGACTAGTTTTAGCCCCTCTTTAGTCGGGGTGCTTGGAACTTTAGCCTCTTAAAGAGACTATTTTTAGTCAGACTAAAATAAGTCCCTTGGATCCAAGCACCCTCTTGGTGTGGCCGGCTCTTTTGTCGCCTCCTCCCGCTCACAATTGACATAAACGAACCATCTATACAAATCAAGCATGCAAAACATGATAATTTTTTACTTTGTCCATACAAATGAGATATCCCACTTAAACATACAAGTCGTCAATCAAGCTTCACAAAATAAAAAACACTTCATGAAACAAAGAATGAGCTAACTCATCACGGAAGTCATTCACGATAGGGAGGGAGCCCGGAGCCCCTCACGCACCGAGGGAGGAGCTCGCCATCGTCGCTCTGGAGGAAGGCTCTATAGAGCCCAAGCCCCGGGAACCCCTCCGACGTCGGCCCTTGCGAGTTGAGGTCGACACCGGCATGGGTAGCAGGGCCGATTGCCGCCGACTGGGAACTTAATCTTTGGGCCTCTAGAAATAATGCAAGCCTGTAACTAAAATACCTAGAAAGGTGAACTAAATCTTTAGGCCTCTAGAAATAACGCAAGCCTGAAACTGAAATACCTAGAAAGGTGAACTGAATCTTTGGGCCTCTAGAAATAATGCAAGCCTGAAAGTGAAATACCTAGAAAGGTGAACTGAATCTTTGGGCCTCTAGAAATAATGCAAGCCTGAAACTGAAATACCTAGAAAGGTGAACTGAATCTTTGGGCCTCTAGAATAATGCAAGCCTGAAATTGAAATACCTAGAAAGGTGAACTGAATCTTTGGGCCTCTAGAAATAATGCAAGCCTGAAATTGAAATACCTAGAAAGGTGACCTGAATCTTTGGGCCTCTAGAAAGATTTATTACCTCCTCAAGCAGCATCAAACAATTCCATGTGTGCACCACAAATCTATACCAAGTTTGATCAGGATCTACTTTTCCAAATCAGAATTAGCGCTAGAGCAAGCAAGATCAATGATATGGACGTGAGACAGAGAAGGAAGAAACAAACTCACCCTCTCGCGACCTCCCGGTAGATGCTGGCCCTTAGCTCTGACAGAGGGAGAAAAACGACTGGTGAAGGGGGAGCGGGGCGACCTTCGAAGGCCGGAGGGAGAGGGCAGCCGGAGGAGAGAACGGGCGAGCGGCCCTATGGGGAACAGAGAGGAGTCGTGCGAGAGGGGGGGAGCGATCTGGTGCGGGCAGGGGAGATTTTTTTAGTTCTCTTTTAGTGGGCCCGAGGATAACTAACCCAATTAGAACCTCTCCACCGGGCTAGTTTTTTTAGCTGGGTTAGAGCAAACTAGCTCATACTAACCCCTCTTGTTTCGATAATCTGAGGCTATTTCAACCCAAACTAGCTCTAACTCAAGGATCCAAACAAAGAGGAGTGTTACTGTACATGCTACAGTGTGGACCGTAGCACATTGTTTTTTATGGCCATATCACCACATTGTTTTCTCTTTGCTGGTTCCTTTGGGCTACCGTGGTTACTTGCTTTGCTGGTTCCTTTGAAATTGCCGTGGTTCGCACTCCTCCAACTTTGAGTAGTACTCCCTCCGTTCCTAAATATAAGTCTTTGTAGATATTTCACTTTGTGGACCACATACGGATGTATATAGATGCATTTTATGTGTAGATTCACTCATTTTTCTCCGTATGTGGTCCATAGTGAAATCTCTCCAAAGACTTATATTTAGGAATGGAGGGAGTAGTATAGTAATAGTATATACCACATCATTCTTTGCTCCTTCTTACTACTCCGACATGTGGGAGAGCCAAGATCCGGTCGACGTGTCATGCACCAGATTAGAGCGCGGAACAGAAGGGGGGCATCACCCCGGTCGGAGCGCCAGTAATTCATGATTATAGTGAGTGGTCATATCACAAGTCTTTCCAGCAGTAACGCATCGTCAAATTGCACAGCCGCACTCGCTCACCCTCCTCGCCTCTCTGTCAAACCGCCTACCCGAAAACTGCCGCGCGTACTACCCGGGAAAAGCCCCGCCCTCAACTTTTAACTACGCGAAAATAATTCGAGCTTGTTCATTCTATATAAATACAGTACTTACTGTATGTTTATTCACCCGTGGGATTGTTCAATGAATGGAGGAGCGGGGAGCACAAGTGAACAATACTGTAGTACTACTAGTAGTAAGTAGGAGTCGTATAGTAGTCACCTTAAATAGAGTTTCTTTTCTTTAATGCCACGTACACAAATTGAAACGCTTGTTGTGGAGAGAAAAAAGATAATCACTCCACTATATATGGACGCAGGGGCCTGAGCGCTTGCATTACTAGGGTTGCTCTCTTCATTCTCTCATCCTCTCCAGATATAAACAAGACAACGGTAGCAACATTTTCTCTCTGCTCACCGCTGGTCACAGATCCGGCCGGATCCCTTCGGACGGTGTGTGTAGAGGACTAAAAGGTGCATCGTTCACGCGGTCATCACCGCCGAGGGAGGAAACCCACAGCTACCGGAGGGGCCCGATCCTCTGCCCGTGCCGTTCTCTCCGACACAACGCTGGCTCGGGAGGTCCTCCGACCCTTCTTCCTCCCTGCCGTATTGTCCGCAGATCCGACCTGCCGCTGCCGACATCCCGTGACCCTCGGATATAAGTTCTTGAAAGAGGCCTTGCTCTACTGCCCCAGATCCCCACGTGTCTGCATGTGCATCTTTTTCTACTCCCATCAGCTCTTCCAAAGCCACCTAATTTTTAGTATTATTGGAGGTAAAGCTACTTCATGCATTCGAATCTAGGGCTTTGTTCAAACAACGAAGAAAGGGGGAAAGTTGTAGCATGAATCTAGGACTTGATTCAAAGAGGAAATAATATGGTGAAAGTAGTAGAGACCGGATACCCAACCGGTCTCTTGGTTGAAAAGGGAAATAATGGAAAAACGTAGTACAAACTAGATAAGGAACATATCTATTATTGGTTGAAAAAAGGATAGAAAGTGGCGGTTGGTGGACAAGTCAACAGAGTATGTCCAGGATTAGATTTGCTGCCATCACATAGTAAAAGGTCTCCAGGATTAGATTTGCTGCCCTCACATAGTAAAAGGTCTCAGGATTAGATTTGTTGCCCTCACATTCGTAAAGTTCTCGAGGATTAGATTTGCTGCCCTCACATAGTAAAAGGTCTCAGGATTAGATTTGCTGCCCTCACATAGTAAAAGGTCTCCAGGATTAGATTTGCTGCCCTCACATAGTAAAAGGTCTCTGTGATTAGATTTGCTGCCCTCACATAGTACAAGGTCTCGAGGATTAGCTTTGCTGCCCTCACATAGCATGAACAAACTCGGCATCACCACTTTATGCCTCCTTGTAGGTACATTGTGCCGATCGTCCTTTGTCGCATGTCCTTATACAAACCTTTTGCTGTTGTTAATGTAAGGGCGCATGTAAAATGAAGCGAACACACTGTCACCTTAGGGACATGTCTAACCAGTGTTATTGTTAATCTAATGCCTCCAGTGATAAGATGCAATTAAACTATGTTACAAATGGCACTCATGTTGTTTTCCCCAGTATGATCAGTAAGTTGCTCCTTTACGTTGCTGAGTGTCCTGGTGTCCCCACGGTCCCATGCCCTTAAACCAACTCTTTAGCTGATGTTGATTTATCGTGGTTCCGTAAACAAGCAATGCCACCATTAAAGTAATCCCATATTTGAGGAATCTCATTGTTGATCGTAATGCTTCTGGTAACATGAAGCATTGCTGACATTTTAAAATTTGTACTGTCCTTGCGTGATTGCCATGAACATAATTAAGATGCTTCTTTTCATTTTGTATATGTTTCGTATATTCTTATTGACCAGCAACTGTTTACTTTCTATCTTTTTGTGCAGATAGGGATATCCATTTCACCTTGTTGCTATTGTGACCTTTTGGTGAACTGCACAAAACACTTTTTTGGAATGAGTGTCTTGTGCAGTTCAACTAAAATGTCACGTGGGAAACATCTCTCAATTTTGGTGGAACTGCACAAAATGGTGATTGGAGTTTCCAAAATCTCCATCAAGTTTCTGCTGGTAATCTCGTGCAACATTTTATTAGCCTTTGCAAGATGGAGCCGTCACTGTCACCACAATGGCACTTTATTTTAGTGGAACTGCACAAAAGGATAAGAAAATTATAGTTGCACCTTACATGAGCCGGACAACCAACCTTAATGTTCCTTAATTTTAGTGCAACTACTAAAGAAGAACACCTTGACTCACAAGAGCAAGTACTTCTTGCTAGCTGAATGATGCAATCTTTGCTTCATTTCAGGTGAACTGCAGAAAAAGGCGCATGAATTGAATCATTGAACTCCAGGCCGACCTCATCCAAGTAGAGCTGGAGGTTGAGTTCAAGGAGGCCGCTATTAAAGCGAAATCATGCTCTCCTGTCTCTTTGTTTGTGCTGTGCAAACAGGAATACTCAACTACAGATGTTGTGATGGTCAAGAGCATTCGCCAAGTTCTTCGATTGTATGACATGGCTAGCGAAGATGGATTTAATCCTCGATATTCACTTTATCAAAAGGCTCTAATGGGTTGGTTACGAATCTTGCAAGTCGGGAATCGTGAGATGTGTAGGCATTTTTGTTGTACTTTTTATTTTAATCTTATTTGTTTATTCTGAATCTTGCAAGCTGGGAATCAATGAGATGTGTAGGCATCTTTGTTGTACTTATTATTTGGATCTTATTTGTTGGTTTTGAATCTTGCAAGCTGGGAATCAATGAGATGTGTAGGCATCTTTGTTGTACTTATTATTTGGATCTTATTTGTTGGTTCTGAATCTTGCAAGCTGGGAAACACGACATGATGATGTAGAGGACAACAACCATAACAAGCAGTTCAAACTTGGTAGTATTATCTTTGTGAAAGTGCGACAAATGTGTTGATCGCGTGCGTCCTGAGAATAATAATTCTAATTGTTGTGCATGTTGATCCTGTGGCACTGATAGAACGAGTGAATGCATTGCTTGTTTTAAGTATAAATTTATATTAAAGCTAATTAAATTTAAGTAAAGTGACCACTAACTCCTGTTATTACAGTACCAATACAGACCCGCTCGTGAACCGACGTGTGGCCGAGGGTGCATCTTCTGCCGGGCGTGCAGCGACTGAGGAGGGGTAGTAATCGTTGTCGCTGTACACACTCAGCTTCTTGTTGAATCCAGTTCCCCAAGAGCTGAAAAGCGAACTGCCGCCGCCTACACACTCGTTCACTCGAAGAGACTCCAATGGCGATCCGAGGGGTGAGCTGCTTGGATATGGACTTGACAAGGAGTTCCCTTTGAGTTCGCCGTTCGATCCTATGGCTGCAGCAAGTTGAATGTGATGTACACCAACGATACGGACTCGGTGAAGCTACGCCTCACCTCGGTCCTATGGCTGCACCAGTTTCGGAGCTTTCGCCCGTTTCATCAGCAGCGACGACTGCACCTTCGCTGTGGTGGAGAGATGGAAGAACGCGACGATTAGGCCATCTGGTGCTACAAGCTTGGCGACATCCAGTAGCAATACAAGATCATCAAGAACGGGCAGGAGAAGGACTCCGTGGTTGACCTCGCCGAGACCATCATCGACTCGACACGCCAACATGAAAGAAGACGACCTGAACACGTGGGAGGTACCTCTGAATCTAGCCTACATAACCTACGCGGCCAAGGGCGACATCGCATGCTACGAAATGTACAGGCAGATCTTGGACATGAGGGCGTGTTCCGCTTCCGTAATCGACGAGTACCGCATACCGCAGCGTCATGATCAAGCGTGCCGTGAAGGTCTAGATGTTGTACTTTATCTGTTTATAAGCACCTTTATCATCCGAGTGTTTCATGCATTAGCCTATGTGTCGTAATTATCTGCTTTGTCCGAAATATTTCTTTTAAGAACCCATTAACCTGATTGCTTTTTTTAGTGGCTATTTGCTTATGTATGTAAACTAGTTCACTTGTCCGTAAAAAGAACTAGTTCACTCGGCTGTCGTGCTTTGAATCTCCTTCCTCCCAACATATTCCCCTCCTCAGGTGGACCTAGCAGGTCTCTGAATTTTCTCCCACTTCCTTTTTCGATGTAAACTGAGTTTTCTCCCAGTACTTTCCCCTAGAACCAACTCAATTGTCCCACGTCTAGCCTAAAAAATAATAATACCCCACGACTATTAACTCATCAAATTAAAATGATATTTTATTTCGTAAGTTGAAAGTTCTTACAAAATAATAATAATAATAATTGTTTATATATAACTTGGCAAGTTAACTCCTAGTGATTGCATACATAAGCTTGCAAAGATTTTACTGACGTGCAATCATGTGTTTATGTTTTTATAACATTTCTCCGTCTAGCCCAACATGATATTTTCACCCAGCCCAGCAAGTTCGCGGATTTCGAGAAAAATGCAAATGGGATTTAAACGGGCTGCATAGATGCTACATCATTGTTTCACCCAGCCCACCAAATGGACAAAAAACAAACGGACTGGCTGACATGTGGGCGATGGAGAAGCCTAAGAAGGCGTTGGATTTACATCCAACGGCCGGCATTCTTCTTCAATCTCTCGTCTTCTTCCCCAAGCGCTGCGGAACCGCTTTGCTCCAGCCTTGGCGTCCAGCGGCGTTGTTTCTTGATCCTCGGTAAACGCTACCCGCCGACGGCCGTGCCATCCCTCCACTCCGCACCTCCTGTTATTCTTCGCCGAGTGTAGGCCCACCCCACACGAACCAGTCAAGTTTCCCACTCCTCTCCGTCTGCGACTCCTTTGCCGCGTCTTCCCCATCTCCGGTCGTTCGATGCAGGGCCTCGTGGCCGTCCACCGCCTCGGTGCGCTCGGCGTGGCGTGGTCAACATACGAGAGTCATCGGAAGAGGACTGTACGTGGAGAGCCTGATGGCTGGGACCCACGAGGTCCATGGTCGCACGCAAGGAAAGTTCCTCCTTATTACGCACTGTACGTGCACTCTACGTGCACTGTACGTGGGAAGGGCTTCTGTATTTCACGAAAAAACGTTCCCCCGCTGACAGGTCGGACCCTAAGCTATATCTTCGCACGCAAGGAAGTGCCTCCTTATTACGCACCAAAAATTGAATACCCCTGCTAGCTGGGACCCATCATAGTGGGCGGCTGACTTGTGGGCCTACTAAGTTGACGAGGACGGAGGGCTTTGTCAACTTAGTCAATATGAACGATTCTAGCTCCAGTGACCATACGATGTCCATCCAACGGCCATAGTGCTTCTTCAACCTCTGGTCTTCTTGCTCCAGCCGCCCAAAGCAGCGCCCGGTCGTGCGCGTGCTCCTGCCTCTCGTGGCGGCTGTGATGCATGGAGGCCTCACCGCCCCCTACTACTCCCACCGCTGGCCCAGGGTATCCCTCTACTCACCCACACCCCCTGTTATTCTACGGCGATGGCAGCCTCACGCCGCAGCCGAACCAGTGAACCCTCGTACTCCTCTCCGCGTGGGCATCCACTGCCGCGTCTTCCCCGTCTCCATGTTGTCCCCTTCCTAGGCTTCGCTGTCGTCCACCACCTTGGTGCTCTCGGCGCAGCGTGGTCAATGTGGTCAAACGACCGACTTCCATCGGAAGAGTACTGTATGTGGAGAGGCTGACAGCTGGGTCCACGGCCACATCCCAGTTTTTTTGTGATTTGCCAAGTAAGTCGCTTTGTTAGGCCTGTTGGGCTGCAAATCTTTCAAAACGAGGAGAGCTTCATTCGGCTGGCCAAGAAAATGGCCTATCTGTAATGAGAAATGGGTTGTACATTTTTAAAACACATCAAACCGGCAATTAGTTTCAAATATCTTTTTTTCATTTCAAGATTTTAAATTACATTAATTTTTATGCGTGGAGAATTTGTTGGATTTTATATTGATATACATTTATTTTTAAAATCAGTTTGAATGTGAGTCGAAATTTTAGGATTAAAAACAGTTCGGACCGCACCGAAATATGCAAAATTTCGTACTATAATTTTTTAACCATGGCCGTAATATGGGATGTAATGCTAAAAAAAAGAATATGGGCTCCAAAAAACCTTAGGAATTAGCAAATGGGCTGTAAATTATTAGAAATAACGGCAGATGGGATGTATGCTGTTTTCCACAAATTTGAGGCTTTCCTAAAAAATGTTGGCCAAGCAAAGGATCTGGATGTCCATCGAACGGCCGTCGTGCTTTTTCAATCTCTGCTCTTCTGCTCGGCCGCTCAAACAAGCGCCAAGTGGACTGCCTCGCTTCCTTCCTCCTCATGGTTGTGGCAGCTGCCAAGGCAGTTCACCGCCCCATCATACTCCCATCATGGCCTAGCCATCCCTCTACTCACCCACACTGCTGTTATTCTTGGCGATGGCGGCATTTAACCAAGATAAACCCTCAGACAACAGTACTCCACTCCGGCGTGGGAAAAACTACCGAGTCTTCCCCGCCTCCGTGCCGTTCCTTCCTAGGCCTCGCTGCCGCCGCCCACCGCCTGCGTGTTCGGGCGCTGTTCGTCAACGTGGGTCAATCTAATCACATGCATCTAAAGTGGATCAGACGTGGAGAGGCCGAAAGCTGGGTCCACGGCCGCACGCAAGGAAATGCCTCCTTATTACGCGCAAAATAATGATTCCTCCACCTAACATCAGGGACCCACCAAAAGGGCCTCTGTATTTTGCGAAAAAAACGTTACCGCCACTGACAGCTCGGACCCACCAGCTATATCTTCGCACGCAAGGAAGTGCCTCCTTATTACACACAATAAAAATGAATACTCCCCTATTAGCCGGGACCCAGTATAGTGGCAGGCTGACTTGTGGGGCCTACTAAGTTGACGGGACGGAGGGCTTTGTCAACTTAGTCAATATGCACGATTCTAGCTCCAAAGGACGACGATGTCCATCCAACGGCCGTAGTGCTTCTTCAACCTCTGGTCTTCTTGCTCCAGCCGCCCAAACCAGCGCCGGTCGTGCCTCGTGCTCCTCCCTCCTGTGGCCGGCTGCGATGCGGTGGAGGCCTCACCGCCCCCTACTACTCCCACTGCTGGCCAGGCCATCCCTCTATGTCGGGGAGGCTGATCGTACCCACGGACACCTATGGGGCCGGCGGACCGGGCCCCTTGTGGTTCGGAGGGGGGCGGAGGTCGCACGAAGAGCGGATCGAGGCGATGCACACGAGCGGTTTACCCAGCTTCGGAGCTCTCCGGAGAGATAAAACTCCTACTGCTGCTTGTTTGATCTATTGTGTTCTTGCTAGGGAGCAATGCGAGCTACAAAACCTAGCGTGAGTGTATCTAGACTATGGCCAGTCGAACGGACCGAACTAGCCGAACCTTGCCAAAAATGCGAACCTAGAACGCGAACCCTCTTCACGCTGCACTCGGGCCTCCTTTTATACGCTCAAGGGTCTCCGGCAGGTGGCAACATAGGCGGGGTACGAATGTAAAACAGGGGTTGGTACACCTACTTGAACAGTTATGCGGTGCAAAATACCTAACTCGACGGCAAGGGACAAAAGCAATAAATGCCCGTCATTGTCGCCGAACAAAGGCAACAGAGGCCGTCAGGTGCGCCTCCGCCGCCACGATGGCGAGCCTGTCACGCCGCTTATCGCTACTCTCCGCCGGCTGCAGGCCGCCGACACGCGCCCATGGAACGGTCCCATGGCGACACATCGCTGGGTGAGCTGGAGCGGAGACGGAGAGAAGTTGCATGCCACGGCAAGCGCCTTGCCGCGGCCGAATCCTTGTCGCGCCCAGAGGCTTGTCGCGCTCCGGGCCTTCCCGGCAAGCTCCTCTTGCCGGGGCCTTGTCTTCTGCGTGTCTGGAGTGGCCTTCCCGACAAGCTCATCTTGTCGGGGCCTTGTCTTCTCAATCTAACACTTTGTTCTTGAATGGCTCCAACGGAGCCACGGAGGAGATTGGCGGTGACGAGGCAAACCTTGCCGCGGGGTGCTGCAACCGTCCGTGCAGTCACGGGATACTAGGGTACCCCTACTCTAGTACACCGGCAGGAGCCTCGGCTCGGGCCGCATACGCTGCCGAGCGCTTGTCGGGCCAAGCCCAGAACTGTGCACGGACACGCGCGGCCTCGACCACGCGGCAACCCGCCCCGGACCCACCACGATCCCCACTAACGGCACGTGCCAGACGTGGCGTCATGCGAGAGATCGTGGGCGCGGTCGTGGGAGGGGTTCTTTATTAATATAAGCGGAACGTCCGCCCCCCTCGTCCCCTTTATAAGCGGAGGAAACAGAGGCAGGCCGACCACTCCTGCCATTGCCGTCTTGTCAAGAAACCACCGCCGCTCCTCGTCTTCTCCGGTGCTTGAAGAGAGCAGCGCCCGCCTTTCGCCACAAGCACACTCACCGCCGTCGACCTCCTCCGCCCCCCTCGCCATGGCCCCGAAGGCCAATAAGGAGAAGGGCGTCAAGTCGGCCGAGGCGCAGCGGCTCGCGGAGCTGCGCAAGGAGCGAGCCGTCTTCCCCCCGCAGCTTGGCGCACGGTAGCTGCGGGACGTCTACTATCTTTTCTGGTCGACGGAGACTCGTGCGCATCCGCGCATGAGGGTGCTCCCCGCCTCCGCCGCTGATCTGGCCCCAACAGGGTACCCTTTCTTCGCCCTTTTCTTCTATTGCGGTCTTTGCCCGCCAGTATTCGAAGTTCTTTATGCGACATAATGAACACCTTTAGCCTCCGCCTCCTTGATTTCACCCCAACGCCATCTTGATTATGGCGTTTTCGCACATTTGTGCGAAAACTTTGTCGGAGTCCACCGAACGTGGCACTCTTCCGCCATTTCCTTGTTCCTCGCGTTGAGAGAGGAGAGCCACTTCTTGGGAGGGATAGCACGGGTCTCTAGGATCGGCAAGAAAGAGGCCTACCTAGAGGGGGAGTTCGGAACAAGTGGGAGGAGTGGAGAGCCAATCGGTGCTTTGGGTCGTAGAGGAGGATCCGCAGCCCTTTTCACCGCCAGGCGCCTAAACCCCAATTCTTGTGCGGCAAGGATTGGAGTAACTTACGCCAGAGGATGCGAGGCTGAAGATAGCTGTGACTCAATTCTGCGCCTCGGGCTTGCCGGGTTAAGCTATTGGCGCTAGCTTGGCGCAGACTTCATTCGCCGCCGCGATCGCTCCCTTCCAGGAAAGGAGGAGGCCTCGCTTGGGAGTTCCGTAATGCGGCGGACATCATGCGAGGCTGCGCCGGGCTTGAATTGGAACTTCACCGTCATGGAGCTGGACTCGGTGCTGCTCGAGCTGTTCAAGAACGACCCGAACATCGAGTGGTTCAGGTTGCCGCGAGGGTCGCCCCGCAGGCAACAACTCGACGCTCGACCGCATCCGCGCCATGATGCCACTGTGCGACTCCCACGGGATCGTCCCGACCTGGCAGGAGCCCCCCGACGAGGTTGTGCAGCAATTCTTCGATGATTTGCAAGAAGTGCCGATCCGCGCCGACGAGCAGAGGAGGCTCACCCGAGACACCACCGAGCAGGAGATGGGGCGGATTGCCACCAGGGTGGAGGAGGCGGCGGCAGCCGCCGCCGCTGGAGCCTTCGGGTTCACCGTGGAGGAGGCGGAGGCGGCGAAGGCGGCAAGCCTTGCCGAGCGAGGGGAGGTCGTCGGCGATGACGAGCCTGCCGGGACCGAGGCCGGGTCGAGTGGACCCGCCGAGGGCGCTTTCTTCCCACCGCCAAGCGACTTGCCGCCAGTGAGCCCCTGCTCCGCCAAGGAGGCGTCTACGCAGGGTCGGAGACGAAGTCGGGCGGCAGTCCGGCGACAGCAGCGGCCGGCTCGGCGGCTGGCCACATGCAAGCGAGGTTGCACAAGGAGCGCCCCAAACCGCAGCGACAACCGGGGCGGAATCTTCTCAGCTGCCGCCGACGCCCGCTAAGCGGCCAAGAAAGCCCACTCCCCGCCTCATCGCACCGGAGGCGGGCGGAGTTTGACTTCTCCACGCTTTCGGCTCCGAGGAGGAAGGCGAAGAGTAAGCTCTTGGGACTTGTGCTTGTATTTCTTCAATTTTTATTGCTTCATCTTGAATCTGATTTGCTTCCTTCCGGACTCTTTCCTTTTCGTGACGCCGCCCAGAGCGGCGAAGAGGGCTAAGATCCCGACGATCGTCGTTGAGGACGATTCCCTGCATGGCATGGGGGACGCGGCCCGAGACCGCCTTTGCCGGACCAGCGACCCTTCCTCTGAGCAGCCCCCAGCACAACCCCCAAAGTAAGTGTGCAGTTTTTCTCCTTACTACTAGGTGTGCAGGGGTGCCCTTTCTTCGTTGATTTCTGACTGTTTAATTGTGTAGGAGCGGAGTAGCCTCATCAGGAGGGCTCGGAAGCCGCCTCCGAGACCCTGCCCGCTGTCACTACGCCGCCAAGGGAGAACTCCCCGGTAAGGGAGCTCCCTCCGATAAGGGAGGCCACCCCGACAAGGGAGGCCACTCCGGCAAGGGAGGATACCCCGGCAAGGGACAGCGCCAGCGACCCTCCAGTGGTCGAGGCCATGGCTGCGGATCCCGTTGCAGGTAACTCCCTTATACGAGATTTTCCTAGGGTTTGCTTTCTTTTGTTTCTCTTTTTTGAATATCTGCTTGATCGCTCTTTCTTCACCTGACGCAGACCCGATGGAGGTCGAGGCCGCCGGCGAGGAGGAAACGCGCGGCAACACCGACGAGGCCGCCGCCGAGAAGAAGAAGAAGAGGTCGTCGTCGTGGAGGAAGAGGCCGTCGCCGACGAGCCTGTTGGCGAGGAGGCCACCGAGGCTGCCGACGCAGAGGCCGGCGAGGGGTCGGGCGGTCGTACTGACGGCCCTGAGGCCGCAGGAGCGGCAAGCGCTGCACCGACAAATGATTCCCTGGCCGTTGCCAAGGGCGCCAGTTCGAGGAGCCCCAGGCCAGCGCCTACACGAAGGCGGCGAAGGCGTCTTCATCAAGCTCCTGGGAACCGAGTTCCCAGAGCGCGGTCGAGGGCGAGACCTTCGACGGCGAGCTACTTCGCGTCCTCATTGGCCGACGCTGGTGGATGCGCCAAGCAGCAGCAGCGGCGAAGTCCGAGGAGGAGCAGGCTGAAGAAGCTGCTGTCTCTTTACCGCACTCCGCCAGCCAAGTTAGAGACCCGGAAGCCCTTGTCGCGAGGGCGGAGCGGACATGAAGAAGCGCGCCGAGGAGCTCGGAGCGCCAACAAAGAAGCGCCCGCGACGTGGCGGACGCGCTGGGCGCAGCTTCGCAGAAGAGCGCACGGCCTTCATCCTTGAGAAGGCCGCGGTGATGAGGAGCAGCGGCTGGCTGCCGAGAAGCTTCGCGCCAGAGAAGCGAGTTGGCGCAGCGGAAGGTCAACCTGGACAGCCATGAAGAGGACCTTGCCGCGTGAGTCGCTGGCGGGCGCTTGAAGCGGCGACGCCGCCGCAGCCGCCGAGGCCGCCAAGGGAGAGCTGAAGGCGAAGGTGGCACTGGAGGCCACCCTCAAGAAGAGCGAAAGAGCTTGCCGTGCTCAAGCGTGAGCGCGAGAAGGACGCCCACACGCTGGGCGAGCTGCAGGTCCGCCTCACGACAGGCCAAGGAGCTCGACGCCGCCAAGGACTCCAAGGCGGATCTCGAGCTGAAATCGACCACTCGACGCAGACGTTGGATGGCGCCCGAGAGCGGGAGGCGGGCTTGTTGGAGGCGATCAAGGCCAAGGAGGAGCTGCTGGCGAATCTTGTCTTCGTCGAGAACACCTTGAGGGAGAGCGTGGAGCCTGGATCAAGGTCTTGTGGACACCGCCGCCGACATCCACAACGAGTGATGGAGCTGGGATGGCGGACCTTGCGTACTCCACCGACGAGCATCTCCAACCCAGCGTCAAGCTTAGCCTATTCTTCAAAGGCGTGGTGGACGGGCCTCCGGCGACTCGGGAGGAGGTCCCAAGCAGCTTGCCGAGCAATCTCGCCCAGTTTGTGCAGGGGCCCTCGAGAAGGTGTTGATGAAGGTGGCCTTCCGCAACCCGGGCCTCAACCTTAACGGCGTCCTCGAGATCCTTGCCGGCCAAGCCAACGTGGAGGAGTTTCAAGGCCCTTGTCGCACCCATTGTGGACAAGGTGAACAAGATCAAGAGGATTGAGGGCGACCGCGTGGACTAGGCTGCCAACCTTATCTTTCCCTTGTCGCTGCTGATCATGTTTAGAAAACTTTGTTAGATCAGCGACAAGTTATTCTGTAATATACTCTATCTTAGGTGAATCGATCAATGCAACGTTATTTCCTCTACTTGATCTCTTCCTTTGTACGTTTCTGCCTTACGCATTCAGGGAAGCTTGCCGGTGCAGGCACCCTTGTCATGGCGCCGAGTGCGGAACTTCAGCTTCTTTGGCGAGTGGTCGCTACCGACAAGCAACCTTGTCGCGGACTAGCCGCAACTCACTTAAGTTGTTGAGCGGACTCGAAACAAAGTAAGGGCGACCGATCCACGATTTGGTTCCTCTGCGCACAGGTTTTCCATACAAAGTACTACCGTTCGAGGAAGATAACTTGAAATTTTAAAAATTGATTGCTCAGACTTTGGCAACTTAGCTTTTCTATCTCTTGCTTCCCGATGAGGTGAGACTTCCTCGAGCGGTGCCTGGTCCACAATATTATCTCCTCCTTCCCCCCTGGTTAACTTGTGCGCGAGGGAGCCTCCCTTTCTTTGCGACAAGAGAAAGAAGAGGAAATAACGTTATGGAGCCCGGTGGCTCGATTCTGCTTACGGGTGTGGTTGCTGCACAAAGTGTTAGCCAAAACATGCAATAAATTGATGAAAGCATGAACTTGACGGGTTGTGCGCAACACATGGGCTTTATCGATGCACGGGTCTGCGCCCGGCTTTGTACAAAGGATCACATGCAACAGCGACAAGACTTGTAAAAAAGGTGGTTGCCGGGACGGGTCCCGACAACCGCGCCTTATGGGTAAAACTTACGAAGATGCTCAATGTTACAGGAGTTGCTCACCGGAATGCCATCTTCGGTCTCAAGGCGGACAGCGCCAGGCCTAGTGACTCGTTTCACCCGATAAGGGCCTTCCCACTTCGGCGTCAACTTGTTTGAATTCTTGGCGGACTGAGCAGCGCCGAAGAACAAGGTCGCCTTCCTCGAGACTTCGGCATTAACCCTGCGGCCATGGTAGCGACGCAGAAGCTTGTTGGTAGCGGCGGCTCGCGACAAAGCAGCTCGAAGACGATCCTCCTCAAGGAGCAGCGTCATCTTGTCGCAGCTGCTCTTGCTCAAACTCATCATAAGCGAGCACTCGAGGCGACCGTATCTGAAGTTCCGTGGGGAGAACTGCCTCTGCTCCATAGACTAGAGCAAAGGGTGCCCGCCGATGGCTCGATTTGGCGTCGCTCGATCGACCAAAGAACCACCGGCAGCTCCTCGATCCAGTTTCTTCCGCGACTTGTGCAGCCTGTCGAAGTTACTGGTCTTGAGCCCGCCGCACTTCAAAGATTTGCCCTCTCGCTTGACCGTTGCTTCTCGGTGAGCAACGGAAGCGGCGCACCTTGGCGCCAAGGTCTTGGACGTCTGCATGAAGGTGCGACCAGAAATTGTGTGCCGTTGTCGGTGATGATCCCGTTAGGGATTCGAAACGGCAAACAATCGACCAAGAACTTGATCGCCGACCGGCCGTCACCTTCCTCATCGCTTCCACTTCCGCCACTTTGTGAACTTGTCGATGGCAACGCATAAGTACTCAAAGCCCCTGACGACTCGGGGAAGGGGCCGAGGATGTCGAGCCCCGACGAAAATGGCCAGGATAAAGGGATCGTCTGGAGAGCTTGAGCAGGCTGGTGTATCTGTTTGGAATGGAACCGCACGCTTCACACTTGGTTACTTGTGCGGTTGCATCTGGAGGGCTGTCGGCAGAAGAAACCTTCTTGGAAAGCTTTGCCGGCAAGTGCTCTTCTTGCGCCAATGTGGTGACCACATATGCCTCCATGTATCTCTCGCCAACAGCTTTCATCCATCTTCCCGCAATACACTTCAATTTCACACCGTTGAGTCTTCTTACATGCAAGATGCTGTCGACAAACCGGTACATACTTGATTTGCCCGGGCTACTCTTTCCGCTTCTTCTTGCTCTTCGGAAGTTCTCGGTCAAGGAAATGGACAATCTGCTGCGCCCATGTTGGAGCTTGTGGCTCGACAACAAGGACTAAAGGCACATCTGGCTGCGGGAACATCAGCTTCTACGGCAAGAGCCCGTGGCTCGCTGAGTTAGATGTTCCCGACAAGCTTGCCGAGCAAGACTTGTCGGGAGCGCTTTGCTTTCAACGAACAAACCTCGGGTCTCCGGAGCAGATCGCTCGCCTCAAAGATCAAGTAGTGTTGATCTTGGGGACCTTTTGCAACGACGGCCGGAAGCTCACGGAAAGTAGTCACCAGAGGCCAACTTCCTCTTCTTGCTCTGTCCGGTCGATGGTGTTACGGTTGGTATCGAGTCAGCTTGAGCACGAAAATCCCTGGTTCCATTGTGTAACTTAAGCGCAGCGCACTTTGACAAAGCCGTCAAGAATATCATTACGAGCTCTTGGAACATGTTCCATTTGCAGGCCGTCAAAGTGCTCTTCTAGCTTCCTCACTTCATCAACGAGGCTTCCATCAACGGACTCGGTAATCTTTGTTCACTTGCCGGACTGACGAGTTGCGAGTCACCCCGACAATAAGCTTCTTGATCCCAAGGTCCACGGCGATCCACGAGACCGGCAAGCAAACCTTCATACTGCAGTATTGTTTGTCGCTTGCTCCTTGGGAAAGTGCATCCGGACGACGTATTTGAGGTGCTCTCCGGTGGGTGCGATAAGCAAGACGCCCGGCACCGGCGCCTTGCAGCGAAGGCACCATCAAGTACATCAGCCACTCTTTGCTTGCTTCTTTGACGGGAATGCTCATCTCGGAATCTCTTCATCTGGCGTTGGCGTCCATTCTCGCTATGAATTCTGCCAATGCTCGCCTCGATAGTTGATGTGCTTTCAAACTTAAGACCAAAGCTTGACAGCTCCAGTGCCCACTCGACAATCCTGCCTGTCGCTTCTGGATTCTGCAGTATCCTCTTCAGGGGAAAGCGAGTGAAAATTGTGATCTCATGTGCTTGGAAGTAATGGCGCAGCTTTCTCGAGGCCATGAGGAGGCCGAAAAGCAATTTCTGCACACCAGAATACCTTGACCTAGCCCCTTGCAGGAGGGAGCAGACAAAATAGACTGGGCGCTGCACCATCCTTTTCTGCATCTGTTCTTGTGTCGCCACGGATTCGTCCTTGTCGGGACCAGAGCTTGTCGGCGAAGCCCCTTGCTTGTCGCTGGATGTGCTTGCCGTGGTTGCTGGCTCGTCATCCGCCTCCCTCTCCGCTACTAACGCAGCACTAACCACTTGATTGGTTGTCTGCTATGTACAGCAAAGAACTTCTCTTGTGGCTTAGGTGCGACAAGTGTTGGAGTAGAGGACAGGTATCTCTTCAAGTCTCGCAGCGCAGCCTCCGCTTCGGAGTCCATTTTATTGGACCCGCCTTTTTCAAAATTTTGAAAAATGGCGTGGCTGCTCAGCGAACCTAGAAATAAACCTGCTGAGAGCAGCCACACAACCGGCAAGTCTTTGTACATCCTTGACGCGCTTTGGTGCTTCAATCTGCTCAATGGCCTTGATCTTTTCGGGATTAGCTTCAATTCCTCGCTGAGACACGAAGAACCCGAGAAGCTTGCCAGAAGGGACTCCAAACACACACTTCTCGGGGTTGAGCTTGAGGTTGATCTTGCGCAGATTTGCAAAGGTCTCGTCCATATCTTGAACCAAAGTTGCTTTGTCCTTGCTCTTGATCACTATGTCATCCATGTAGGCTTCTACATTTCTGTGCATTTGCGGCTCAAAAGCGTCATGGACTACCCTTGCAAATGTTGAACCAGCTTTCTACAAACCGAAAGGCATCCTATGAAACAGTATGTGCCACATGGTGTGATGAATGCGGTCTTCTCTTCATCTTCTTCAACCATGAAGATCTGATGGTATCCTGAGTAGGCATCAAGAAACGAAAGCAAATCACATCCGGCCGTGGAGTCAACAATCTGGTCAATGTGCGGCAAGGGAAATGGATCTTTGGGACAAGCTTTATTAACATCCGTGAAGTCAATACAAAGTCTCCATTTCCCATTTGCCTTGGCGCGACGACTGTGGATTGGCCAACCACGTAGGATGGAGCACTCCTCTGACAAGGCCTGCTGCTTCTAGTTTCTTGATCTCTTCGGCTATGAATTCTTGGCGCTCCACTACTTGCTTCCTGACTTTTTGCTTGACGGGCCGTGCATGAGGACAAATGGCCAGGCGGTGCTCAATCACTTTCCTGGGAACACCGGGGATATCAGACGGTTGCCATGCAAACACGTCGACATTCGCCCGCAGGAAAGCAACGATCGCGCCTTCCTATTTGGGGTCGAGAGAGGCACTGATGGTGAAGGTACCACCAGCGCCGTCCTCCTTGGCGAGCACCTTCTTGGTCTTCGGCGAGCCACCATCTTCTTGCACTTGCCGGTGGAGCTCGATGGAAAGGCGTCCTCGACGGTAGCGCAGCACTCAAGAGGTGCGCTTGCTTGAGTGAGCATCGAGCCCTTGCCGGACTTGGACTTGGTCTTCCTCCGGGAGCTTCAGCGGCAAGTGTCCGGCAATCTGTCGCTCAGCTGCATCCCGAAGATCTTGTCGGCACAGATAAGGGCATCCTTCTTGTCGCCATGGACGGAGATGACGCTTATCGGGCCCGGCATCTTGAGTAGGTTGTAGGCGTAGTGAGAGGCTGCCATGAACTTGGCGAGCGCTGGACGGCCAAGTATCCCATTGTAAGGCAATGGGAAATCGGCGACGTCAAACGTAACCCTCTCAGTCCTGAAGTTCAGCTCGCTGCCAAATGTGACCGCAACGTAATCTTCCCTTCGCTTGCTCCTTCCCGGATTGATTCCTTGAAGGTACCGGTCTCTTCGAGCTCATTGCCGGGATTTGAAGCTTCGAGCACCGCGGAGGAGATCAGATTCAAGCCGCCCCGCCGTCAACTAACATTTTTGTGACCTTGAGGTTGCGGATGGTTGGAGAGACCAACATCGGCAAGCACCCGACCGCAGATTATGCGATCGTGGTGGTCCTCAATATCAAAAATGATAGGCGTCTTGGACCATTTCAGAGGCTTCATGCGTGACTCTATGGATGGTTCCGCCGCATTGACCTCCCGCATCCATTGCTTGAGTTGGCGGTGGGAGGTATGCAGGGAAGCACCTCCGTCAACGCAGAGAACCTCTGTGGCTTTCTGAAACTCCTGCTCGTCGGCATCGTCATCCTCCATATCTTCATCGTCGTCATCATCTTCATCCTTGTCGCGGCCGCGGGGAGGTCGATCTCCTTGCCGCTGCTTGACCTTGCCGCGGCGTCCTCCCCGGCCGTGACGTTTCTTGCTTGCTCCCCCAGCACCTTCCTGGGCCTTCTCCTTGTCTCGCCGCCAGACTCAGCTCTCTGTTGTTCGACGAGCTGCTCGACCTTCTTGCAGCTCTGGAGAACGAGGCCCTTGGTGCGGTGGATCTTGCAGTACAGCTTGCCGGAGCCGTCCTTCTTTTCGTCGGCCGCCACCGACTGGTGGTTGGAGTCAGTGGCACCCTCCTTGCCGGAGCCACCAGCCTTGGCGTTCTTGTCGCCGCCTCCGTTGCGGACTGCTCGACAGCCTAGCACCTCTCTGCTTTTCTTCTTCATGTTGCCTCGCCGGGCCCTTCTTTGCCGGGCGGTGTCATCCTTGTCAGATCCTGCTTCGCATTCTCTCCGTGGAGTCTCCTCCCTTCCTCGCCACAAGGCACACTTGTCGGCCAGTGCGTACAGCTCATCGACGCCCTTGACTTTGCTCATCGCCATCTCCTCCTCATCCCGCGGTTCCGCACATTACGATGAAATGCGCTGATCACCGCAGGGTGGACGTCTGGGATGTTGTAGTGCACGCGGCTGAATCTCTCGGATGAACTTGCGCAGGACTCTCCTTCCTTCCGGCGAGCAAGTGAAGGTCGCTCTCTTGGCCATGGGGTTTGTGGCCACCGTGAAGGCGCCAACAAACCGATGGCATGATCTGCCCAAGAGGATATGGAGCTGTCCGGCAAGTGCATGAGCCAAGATCTCGACGTTGGGCTTGAGCACGAGCGGAAGTAGTTGGCAAGGATCTTGTCGCCCCGTCCCCCGCAGCCTCGCACCGCGATGGTGTAGATGCTGAGGAACTCCAACGGGTGCGCCCTGCCATCATACTTCTCCGCACGCCTGGTTTGAAGTTTTTCGGCTGGGCCATCGGACTTGCCGCAGCTCACGAGTGAACGCAGGACAACCTACCGCAGACGTAAGTCGCCTGGCCCCTCCGGTGCGTGCATGTCAACAGAAGGCCCAGCGCTTGTCGGATCGACGTCGCGCTTCTATTCGGCGCCGATGCGAAGTTCAAGCGTCCTCTTCATCGTCGCTCATGAAGAACTTGGCGCTGATCGCGGCGAAGCTCGCGGATCCGACGACGCAGCGTGGAGTCGCCGAGGTGGATCCGGCGAGTCGGCGATCTTGGCCTTCTTGGCGGAGAGTGCACGGTGGTTGCACCTCCGACAGTCTCGCCGCCACCGGCTCGTGCCTTGTCGCCACGCCGCGGCAACGATGGCGTTGGTTGCCGCGAGCGCCGCCGTTGGCAAAGCCGATGAGGCTCGATAGTGGCCCTCCACCGCCGACCTTTGTCGGCCGTTGGAGGGTAGTCGAGGAGCAACAGGCGAGCTCTCGCCAGAGCTTCTGCTGGAGTAGTAGGTGGCATTGGAGAACGGTGCGAGGAGCGGACACGCCGGACTTCTAACGACGTTAGAAGGAGCAGCGCCCCGTCCGGGCGACCGTATCTCACTTGCGCCAGCATGTTGGCGCGCATGCTGGTCTTGAGGGTCTCGATCCAACGAACGTATGGCGTTGTGAGCGCCATGACGTTGTTGGTCCCGCGTCTCCTGAGATGGGCGCGGGGGATGCGCGGACGCCGAGGTTTGCGGTGCCTTGTCCTTGGACTTGGCAACGTCGCGAGCACCTTCGTCGGCGCCCGTTCCTCCGCCAGCGTCCGCCCCACCACCCGTTTGCTGCGGTGAGGGTGGGTACGACGCGGACGGCTCTGCTGGGCCAAGCCTTCTTCTTCGGTGGCATGTTGAGGAAGATGTTGATGACGTTGCTCGTGTGAACGCCGGATCAGATTCACACGGCCTCGACGCTTCTACCGGCGCGCCCGGAGATGTCGGGAGGCTGATTGTACCCACGGACACCTATGGGGCGGCGGACCGGCCCCTTGTGGTTCGGAGGGGGCGGAGGTCGCATGAAGAGCGGATCGAGGCGATGCACACGAGCGGTTTACCCAGCTTCGGAGCTCTCCGGAGAGATAAAACTCCTACTGCTGCTTGTTTGATCTATTGTGTTCTTGCTAGGGAGCAATGCGAGCTACAAAACCTAACGTGAGTGTATCTAGACTATGGCCAGTCGAACGGACCGAACTAGCCGAACCTTGCCAAAAATGCAAACCTAGAACGCGAACCCTCTCTACGTTGCACTCGGGCCTCCTTTTATACACTCAAGGGGTCTCCGACAGGTGGCAACATAGGCGGGGGTACGAATGTAAAAACAGGGGTTGGTACACCTACTTGAACAGTGTACAGTGCAAAATATCTAACTCTGACGGCAAGGGACAAAAGCAATAAATGCCCGTCATTGTCGCCCGAACAGTGCAACAGAGGCCGTCAGGTGCGCCTCCGCTTGCCACGATGGCGAGCCTGTCAGCGCCGCTTATCGCTACTCTCCGCTGGCTGCACACCGCCGACACGCCGCCCATGGAACGGTCCCATGGCGACACGTCGCTGGGTGAGCTGGAGCGGAGACGGAGAGAAGTTGCATGCCGCGGCAAGTGCCTTGCCGCGGCCGAATCCTTGTCGCGCCCGGAGGCTTGTCGTGCTGCGGGCCTTCCCGACAAGCTCCTCTTGCCGGGCCTTGTCTTCTGCGTGTCTGGAGTGGCCTTTCCGACAAGCTCCTCTTGTCGGGGCCTTGTCTTCTCAATCTAATACTTTGTTCTTGAATGGCTCCAAGGGAGCCACGGAGGAGATTGGCGGTGACGAGGCAAACCTTGCCGCGGGGTGCTGCAACCGTCCGTGCACGAGTACGGGATACTAGGGTACCCCTACTCTAGTACACCGACACTCTACTCACCCACACCCCCTGTTATTCTGCGGCGACGGCAGCCTCACACCGCAGCGAACTAGTGAACCCTCGTACTCCTCTACGCGTGGGCATCCACTGCCGCGTCTTCCCCGGCTCCGCATCGTCCCCTTCCTAGGCCTCGCCGTCGTCCACCGCCCTGGTGCTCTTGGCGCGGCGTGGTCAACGTGGTCAAGGAACGGCTTCCATCGGACGTGGATCAGACGTCAGAGGTCGACACCGGGTCCATGGCCACAGCAAGGAAGTGCCTCCTTATTACGTGCAAAATAATTATTCCTCCACCTGACAGCGGGGACCCACCAGATGGGCCACCGTATTTCGCGAAAAAAATGTTTCCCCCCTAACTGCTGGGACCCACCAGCTACATCTTCGCACGCAAGGAAGTGCCTGACAGTCGGGACCCACCTGGTCGAAGCGTACGTAGCGTTGTCATTCTGGTCGCGAACGTGTACGTACATATATACTGGTGGATGTAGAGGCGCGCACGTGTCATAGTAGAGACGCGTATGTGTTGTAGTAGAGGCGGGCACATTGCATGTACACGTACGTACAGCGGCCAGGGTGCA
Source organism: Aegilops bicornis (assembly GCA_021605145.1). Lineage (NCBI taxonomy): Eukaryota > Viridiplantae > Streptophyta > Magnoliopsida > Poales > Poaceae > Aegilops > Aegilops bicornis. The sequence goes on along the minus strand of CM038672.1, from coordinate 436,905,247 downwards.
AGAAAGAAAATACAGCCACGTATGTGTACATACGGGCAGGCTCTCGAACGCCTACTCGCGCATACGTACGACGAGGGCTCGTGTACATGGCTGGGTCGGAACGGAGAAACAGCGTCGTCGTCGTGTTCATGGGGAGGCAACGGAATGCGTCGTGTTCATGGGGAGGCAACGGAATGCGTCGTGTTCATCGGGAGGGCTTGGACGGAACAGGCGATGGAAACGAGGCCTGGCGTAGCGCAGAATGGAGGAAACGGCCTTGTGTTCGACCGGCCACGTTCGAAACGGGATCCTGTACATCGGGAGGGGTTTGGCGTACCGCAAAATGGAGGAAATGGACCTCCTACGGTCGAAACGGGGGTCCTGTTGACCGGGAGGGGTGTGGCGTACCACAAAACGGACGAAACAGACTTGTGTTGGAGCGCTACAGTCGAAACGGGGGTCCTGTTCATCGAGAGGGGTGTGGCGTACTGCAAAATGGGACTCCACGGGATACTGTTCATCTCCACCGTCAACCTCCTCCAGCCTCCACGGGCTCCTGTTCATCCAGCCTCCACGGGCTCCTGTTCATCCAGCCTCCACCGCGTGCTACTCCACTGGCTACTGTTCAACCACCCCTCCACCATCTACTGTTCATCCAGCCCTCCACACCACGGGGTCCTGCTCAACCACCCCTCCACGGGCATCCCTCCACCATCTACTGTTCATCCAGCCCTCCACACCACGGGGTCCTGTTCATCCACCCCTCCACGGGCACCCCTCCACCGTCTACTGTTCATCCAGCCCTCCACACCACGGGGTCCTGTTCAACCATCCCTCCACGGGCACCCCTCCATCAGATACTATTCATCCAGCCCTCCACACCACGGGGTCCTGTTCATCCACCCCTCCACGGGCACCCTCCACCGCTTCATCGCTCATCCAGCCCTCCACCACACCACGGGTCCCGTTCATCCAGAGGCAGCGCCACCGCTCCTTTATTCATCCAAACCCCATAACGCCATTGTTCATCCAATCGATCGGCTTGATTAGCAGCAGTAGCGGCGAATCGCCGATCGGGTTCGATTAACAACCATCGATCGGTCGCCGAGTTCAAGAACGTAGCCTTGTAGTGCAATCGCCGGGTTCGATTAGAGCCCAACGCCTCGCTTCGGGTTCATTAGAGCCAACGCCGCAAACACGCAGCGTCACGTGTCTGAGAGAAACATGCATCGCTTCGCCCCGACCTCCCACCGTAACTGGAACTCCCGAAATTTTCCTCCCTCGCTTCTACCACGGTTTTTCCGTCATGGACGGCCCAAAGAATGTCATGCAGCCGCTTCTCCGCCCGCCCAGACGAAAAGCCCATTTTCTGTCATGATTTTTTGTCATAGAAGTAGGAGCCCACCACATCTATTATGATACCGGGTTTTGTCACAATTATCGTCATAGAAGTGTCATATGTATGACAGAAAAAAAATTCGTTCGGCCCAAAATGTCACGGATGTGTCTTTTTTTTGTAGTGATGGCAAAGTGAACAAAGGTATATTTGATATACATGTTATTGATGTGTACCTTACTAATGGTCGTAGTAGCGCCTAGGTATTTGATATTGGTTCAGTTGCTCATATTTGTAACTCGAAACAGGAGCTACGGATTAAACAAAGATTGGCTAAGGACGAGGTGATGATGCACGTCGAGAATGGTTCCAAGGTCGATGTGATCGCCGTCGGCACGCTACCTCTACATCTACATTCGGGATTAGTTTTAGACCTGAATAATTGTTATTTGGTGCCAGTGTTGAGCATGAACATTATATCTGGATCTTGTTTAGTGCGAGACGGTTATTCATTTAAATCAGAGAATAATTTTTGTTCTATTTATATGAGTAATATCCTTTATGGTCATGCACCCTTGAAGAGTGGTCTATTTTTGTTGAATCTCGATTGTGGTGATACACATATTCATAAAATTGATGCCAAAATATGCAAAGTTGATAATGATAGTGCAACATATTTGTGGCATTGCCATTTAGGTCATACTGGTGTAAAGCGCATGAAGAAAATCATGCAAATGTGTCGGTGTACTAAAGTAGGCGTACCTTAGTACCCCGAACTTGTGCACGGGCAGTCGCAGCGTCCCCGCGGCAAGCCTCGCCGGGCGTCCGCCAAGACCCTCCGTGGCCATCCTGAAGGCAAGACCCCGACAAGAGGAGCTTGTCGGGAAGGCCTCTCTAGGCAGACAAGGCCCCGACAAGAGGAGCTTGTCGGGAAGGCCACTCCAGGCACACAGAAGACAAGGCCCCGGCAAGAGGAGCTTGCCGGGAAGGCTCGGAGCGCGACAAGTCTCCGGGCGCGACAAGGATTCGGCCGCGGCAAGGCGCTTGTCATGCATGCAACTTCCTCTCCGCCTCCGCTCCAGCTCACCCAGACGTGTCGCCATGGGACCGTTCCATGGGCGTGTCGGCAAATTGTGCAGCAGCCAGCGAAGAGCAGCGACACGCGGTGCAGACAGGCTCGCCATCGTGGCGAGCGGAGGCGCACCTGACGGTCTCTGTTACACTGTTTAGGCGACAACGACAGGCATTTATTGCTTTTGTCCCTTGCCGTCAGAGTTAGGTATTTTTGCACTGTACACTGTTCAAGTAGGTGTACCAACTCCTGTTTTTACATTCGTACCCCCGCCTATGTTGCCACCTGTCGGAGACCCCTTGAGCATATAAAAGGAGGCCCGAGTGCGACGTAGAGGAGGTTCGGTTCGCGTCTTTCGCAAGGCTCAGTTCATTCGACGGGCCATAGACTAGATACACTCACGCTAGGTTTTGTAGCTCGCATTGCTCCCTAGCAAGAACACAATAGATCAAACAAGCAGCAGTAGGAGTTTTATCTCTCCGGAGAGCTCCGAAGCTGGGTAAACCGCTTGTGTGCATCGCCTCGATCCGCTCTTCGTGCGACCTCCGCCCCCCTCCGAACCACAAAGGGTCCTGCTCCGCCGGCCCCATAGGTGTCCGTGGGTACGATCAGCCTCCCCCGACATCTCTGGCGCGCTGTAGAAGCGCCGAGGCCGTGTGAATCCGATCCGGCGCTCACGCGAGCGGCGCCATCAACATCTTCCTCAACATGCCACCAAGAAGAAGGCTTCGGCGGCGGAGCCGTTGCGTCGTACCCACCCTCACCGCAGCAAACGGGTGGTGGTGCAGACGCCGCGAGGAACGGGCGCCGACGAAGGTGTTTCGCGACGTTGCCAAGTCCAAGGACAAGGCACCACAAACCTCGGCGTCAGCATCCCCGCGGCCCATCTCAGAGACGCGAGACCAACAACGCCATGGCGTTCATAACGCCATACGCTCGCTGGATCGAGACCCTCAAGACCAGCATGCGCCGCCAACATGTTGGCGCTTAGTGAGATACGGTCGCCTCGGACGGGCGCTGCTCCTTCTAACGTAGTCAAGTCCGGCGTGTCCCGCCTCGCACCGTTCTCCAATGCCGCCTACTACTCCAGCAGAAGCTCTAGCGAGAGCTCAACTGCTCCTCGACTACCCTCCAACGGCCGACAAGGTCAACGAGTGGAGGGCCACTATCCAGAGCCTCATCGGCTTTGCCAACGGTGACGCTCCGCGGCAACCAACGCCATCGTTGCCGCGGCGTGACGACAAGGCACGAGCCGGTGGCGACGACACTGTCGGAGCTGCAACCACCGTGCACTCTCCGCCAAGAAGACCAAGTCCAAGTCCGGCAAGGGCTCTGATGCTCACCACGGCAAGCGCACCTCTTCGGAGTGCTGCGCTATCGTCGAGGACGCACCATCGAGCTCCACCGGCAAGTGCAAGAAGATGGTGGCTCCGCCGAAGACCAAGAAGGTGCCCGCCAAGGAGGACGGCGCTGGTGGTACCTTCACCATCGCTGCCTCTCTCGACCCTAAATAGGAAGGCGCTCGTTGCTTTCCTGCGGGCGAATGTCGACGGTTTGCATGGCAACCGTCGATATCCCCGGTGTTCCTGTGAAAGTGATTGAGCACCGCCTGGCCGTTTGTCCTCATGCGCGGCCCGTCAAGCAAAAAGTCAGGAAGCAAGCAGTGGAGCGCCAAGAATTCATACCCGAAGAGATCAAGAAACTAGAAGCAGCAGGCCTTGTCAGAGGAGTGCTCCATCCTACATGGTTGGCCAATCCCGTAGTCGTGCGCAAGGCAAATGGGAAATGGAGACTTTGTATTGACTTCACGGATGTTAATAAAGCTTGTCCCAAAGACCCATTTCCCTTGCCGCGCATTGACCAGATTGTTGACTCCACGGCCGGATGTGATTTGCTTTCGTTTCTTGATGCATACTCAGGATACCATCAGATCTTCATGGCTGAAGAAGATGAAGAGAAGACCGCATTCATCACACCATGTGGCACATACTGTTTCATACGGATGCCTTTCGGTTTGAAGGATGCTGGTTCAACATTTGCAAGGGTAGTCCATGACGCTTTTGGGCCGCAAATGCACAGAAACGTAGAAGCCTACATGGATGACATAGTGGTCAAGAGCAAAGACAAATCAACTTTGGTTCAAGATATGGACGAGACCTTTGCAAATCTGCGCAAGATCAACCTCAAGCTCAACCCCGAGAAGTGTGTGTTTGGAGTCCCTTCCGGCAAGCTTCTCGGTTCTTAAATTCTCTCGGGGATTGAAGCTAATCCCGACAAGATCAAGGCCATTGAGCAGATTGAAGCACCAAAGCGCCAAGGATGTACGAAGACTTGCGGTTGCGTGGCTGCTCTCAAAGAGGTTTATTTCTAGGTCTGTTGAGCGCCTCGCCATTTTTCAAGATTTTGAAAAGGCAGGTCCATAAAATGGACTCGGCGGAGGCTGCGCTGCAGGACTTGAAGAGATACCTGTCCTCCACTCCAACACTTGTCGCGCCTAGGCCACAAGAGAAGTTGCTGCTGTACATAGCGGCAACCAATCAAGTGGTTAGTGCTGCGTTAGTGGCGGAGAGGGAGGCGGATGATGAGCCAACAACCACGGCAAACGCATCCAGCGACAAGCAGGGGGCTTCGCCGACAAGCTCTAGTCCCGACAAGGACGAGTCCGCGAAGATGCATGAGCAGATGCAGAAAAGGATGGTGCAGCGCCCGGTCTACTTTCTCGCCCCTTCTGCAGGGGCTAGGTCAAGGTACTACGGTGTGCAAAAATTGCTTTTCGGCCTCCTCATGGCCTCGAGAAAGCTGCGCCATTACTTCCAAGCACATGAGATCACGATTGTCACTCGCTTTCCCCTAAAGAGGATACCGCAGAATCCGTGGTTTACGTGCAGGATTGTCGAGTGGGCACTAGAGCTGTCAAGCATAGATCTTAAGTTAGAAAGCACAACAACTATCCAAACCAGACCCATTGCAGACAACATACTAGAATGGACACCAACGCCAGATGAAGAGAATTCAGAGACTAGCATACCCGACAAAGAAGCAAGCAAAGAGTGGCTGATGTACTTTGATGGTGCCTTCGCTGCAAAGGCGCTGGTGCCGGCGTGCTGCTTATCGCACCCACCGGAGAGCACCTCAAGTACGCCGTCCAGATGCTCTTTCCCAGGGAGCAAGCGACAAACAATACTGCAGAGTATGAAGGTTTGCTTGCCGGTCTCAGGATCGCCGTGGACCTTGGGATCAAAAAGCTTATTGTCGTGGGTGACTCGCAACTCGTCAGTCCGACAAGTGAACAAAGATTACCAGAGTCCGTTGATGGAAGCCTACGTTGATGAAGTGAGGAAGCTAGAAGGGCACTTTGATGGCCTGCAAATGGAACATGTTCCAAGAGCTCAGAATGATATTGCTGACGGCCTGTCAAAGTGCGCCGCGCTTAAGTTACCTGTGGAACCAGGGATCTTCGTGCTCAAGCTGACTCAGCCTACCGTAACACCATCAACTGGACAGAGCAAGAAGAGGAAGTTGGCCTCTGGTGACTACTTTCCGACAGAGCTCCCCGAAGCCGTCGTTGCAAAGGTCCCCAAGATCAACACCAACGATCTTGAGGAGCAGTCTGCTGCAGACCCCTGTGGTTTGTTTCGTTGAAGAACGCCCCGACAAGTCTTGCTCCGGCAAGCTTGTCGGGGAGCATCTAACTCCGGCAGAGCCACTGTGCTCTGCCGTAGAAGCTGATGTTCCCGCAGCAGCAGATGTGCCTTTAGTCCTTGTTGTCGAGCCACAAGCTCCAGCATGGGCGCAGCAGATTGTCCATTTCCTTCAGACCGGAGAACTTCCCGAAGAGCAAGAAGAAGCGGAAAGAGTAGCCCGGCAGTCAAGTATGTACCAGTTGTCGACAAAGATACTGCATGTAAGAAGACTCAACGGTGTGAAATTGAAGTGTATTGCGGGAAGATGGATGAGCTGTTGGCAGAGATACATGGAGGCATATGTGGTCACCACATTGGCGCAAGAAGAGCACTTCGGCAAAGCTTTGACAAGAAGGTTTCTTCCGCCGACAGCCCTCCAGATGCAATCGCACAAGTAACCAAGTGTGAAGCGTGCGGTTCCATTCCAAACAGATACACCACCTGCTCAAGCTCTCCAGACGATCCCTTTATCCTGGCCATTTTCGTCTTGGGCTCGACATCCTCGGCCCCTTCCCCGAAGGCCGTCGGGGCTTTGAGTACTTGCACGCTGCCATCGACAAGTTCACAAAGTGGCCGGAAGTGGAAGCAGTGAGGAAGGTGACAAGACAGCCAAGCGATCAAGTTCTTCAGTCGATTGTTTGCCGTTTCGAATCCCTAACAGGATCATCACCGACAACGGCACACAATTTACGAAGTCGCACCTTCATGCAAGACGTCCAAGACCTTGGCGCCAAGGTCTCGCTTGCCGTTGCTCACCCGAGAAGCAACGGTCAAGCGAGAGGGCAAATGCTGAAGTGCAGCGCGGGCTCAAGACCGTAACTTTCGGCTGTGCTGCACAAGTGCGGAAGAAATCTGGATCGAGGAGCTGCCGGTGGTTCTTTGGTCGATCGTAACGACGCCAAATCGAGCCACCGCCAGGCACCCTTTGCTCTAGTCTATGGAGCAGAGGCAGTTCTCCCCACGGAACTAGTATACGGATCGACTCGAGTGCTCGCTTATGATGAGCTTGAGCAAGAGCAGTTGCGAAAAGATGACGCGCTGCTCCTTGAGGAGGATCGTCTTCAAAGTCATTGTCAGGCGAGCTGCTCGCTTCAGCAAGCTCGCGTCGCTACCATGGCCGCAGGGTTAATGCCAAGTCTCGAGGAAGGCGACCTTGTTCTTCGGGCGTTCAGTCCGCCAAGAATTCAAACAAGTTGACGCTTGAAGTGGGAAGGCCCTTATCGGGTGAAACGAGTCACTAGGCTCGGGCGCTGTCCGCCTTTGAGACCGAAGATGGCATTCGTGAGCAACTCTGGAACATTGAGCATCTTCATAAGTTTTAATGATATATGCGGTTGTCGGAACCTGTTCCGGCAACCACCTTTTTGTACAAGTCTTGCCGCTGTTGCATGTGATCCTTTGTACAAAGCCGGGCGCAGACCCCGTGCATCAGTAAAGCCCATGTGTTGCGCACAGCTTGTCAAGTTCATGCTTTCATCGATTTATCGCATACTTTGGCTAACACTTTGTGCAGCAACCACACCCGGTAAGCAGAATCGAGCCGCTAGGCTCCATAACGTTATTTCCTCTTCTTTTTCTTCTCTCAAAGAAAGGAAGGCTCCCTCGCGCACAAGTTAACCAGGGGAGGAGGAAATAATACTATGGACCAGCGCCGCCGAGGAAGTTTCACCTCATCGGGAAGCAAGAAATAGAAAAGCTAAGTTGCCAAAGTTTGAGCAATCAATTTTTAAATTTTCGTTATCTTCCTCGAATGATAGTACTTTGTATGGAAAACCTGTGCGCAGAGGAACCAAATCGTGGATCGGTCGCCCTTACTTTGTTTCGAGTCCGCTCAACAACTTAAGTGAGCTGCGGCTAGTCCGCGACAAGGTTGCTTGTCGGTAGCGACCCGCCAAAGAAGTCTGAAGTTCCGCACTCGGCGCTCGCGGCAAGGGTGCCTGCACCGGCAAGTTTCCCTGAAAAGCGTAGGGCAATAACGTACAAAGGAAGGAATCAAGTAGAGGAAATAACGTTGCATCGATCGATTCAGATCAGTAATAAATTTGTAAAGTTATCTTCCTTGAACGACCGCGCTTTGTATGAAAAACCCGTGCGCGGAGGAACCAAATCGTGGATCGGCGCCCTTACTTTGTTTCGAGTCCGCTCAACAACTTAAGTGAGCTGCGGCTAGTCCACGACAAGGTTGCTTTGTCGGTAGCGACCCCGGCCAGAAGCTGCTGAAGTTCCGCGACTCGGCGCCATGCGGCAAGGGTGCCTGCACCGGCAAGTTTCCCTGAAAAGCGTAGGGTGATAACATACAAAGCCAAGGGTCGAGTAAAGGAAGTAACGTAGCAGATGTTGCCCAGAGTAAAGTTATGCTACAAAATAACTTATCGCGGCGCTGGCTAAATCGTTCTCAGAACTGAAATAACAGCGAAGAGGAGAAGAAGGGCGCGCTGGTACCCAAGCCCCGGCAAGCCAGAGTTGCCGGGGGCTGCGGCAAGCCAAAGCTGCCGGGGGCTGCGGCAAGCCGAGTTGCCGGAGCTGCAAAGCAAGCCGAGAGTTGCCGGGCCGAGATATCAGATAAGCCCTTTGTCCTTTTCAAGCATCCCTTTTTCATTAAAACATTCTACTCGGATACAATCCGTGGGGAATGAAAAACATGAAAGAGAGGATTACAAGCTTTAAATGCGGATAAGGCCCAAAGGCTTACAAATTAAAAAGATAAGATGCCCGTAATCCTTTTCCTGCCCCTCTTTCCAGGAGGTAGGTCAAGGAGGCGGGAAGGGCAAAAGAAACGCCTAGACGAGCTACGGGTGCCAGAAGACACCAAGAGAACATCCCGGAGCTCCCGAGGGCTTGACGGAGATGGCGGTCGGATGCGGGTTCAAGACGGGGTGGCAGGGCGTCAAGATCTTTGTCGAGGGCACTACGCCTCGTACTCCGACACTCTGACGGCCTTGTCGCCATCCCTCTTCCCCTTCCGCAGCCTCCCTACGCCAGTCGCCCAAGGAGACGACCCCGGGGAGTTCAGGGAGCCGGCGACACGGATGATGGGGTCGCCGGTGACGCACGAAGCGGCGCCCGACAACTAGTCGGGCCCGCCAACCTCGTCGTCGCTGTCGCTCTCCACGTCACTCTCGCCGAGGGGAATCTTCACCGCCGGAGGAGCTGTCCACGCAACACTTCGCCGAAAGTGCCAAGATCCCGAACACCTTGACGGAGAGGAGATCACCCTCCATTAACTTAAAATGGAGGGTAAACCCCGCCTCGAGTTGTGGATGCGGGTGAACGTCTTCCACCCACGATCGAGATACATCACATTAGGGGCTGGGAATACAACACGGACTCGCATGCCGCTGATTCCGCAGCCCCTCATGTGCAATCTCAGTGTCTCGGGCGGATCCGACTCCATCGCGCTCGCAAACGGAGCTGGAAGCCGGAGGCGGCGACGAGGCGCCCGGCGCAGCCTGACGAAGAACTCGCAAGGGTCGTCCCCGGTATGGACCGCCGCAGGGAGGGGAACCGCCGGCGGAAGCGGAGACGGCGCGCCGCCCCGTCCACCTCTTCCCCGAGCGCCTCGACCTCGTCCACGACCTCACCCCCTCCCTCTTCCTCTTGGGGCTGGCTTTGCCGCCCCGGGCGTGGGGTTGGGAGGAGGCGCTGCGCGGCGACCCTCGCCGCCACCGATGAAGAACCAAGGCTCCTTTTCTCCATGGCGAATGAGAGAAAGGGGAGCGTAAACCGAGGAAAGGAGGAGGTGGGAGAGTGCGGCCTTCTGCGCCCCCCTTCCGCTCTTTTTAAGGAAGCAAGGTGGGGGCTCAACCGCCCCGCTCGACAAATCAGGGCATAGGAAGAGCAGGGAATCGGGGCGGACCTGCTGCCTCTGCTCATGACGGCCCAGTTTACCACTTCCACCGTCCGCGACCCCGCACGCCGCCCACTTCCCCCACGACGCCGCAATCGACGTGTGCCGTTACGGGGGGACGCGGCGGATACGGAGTGGGTTTGGTTTGGACCCAGGCCGTGCGTGCCCGTGCCCTGTTTTGGGCCTGGCCCAACAGCGCTCGGCACCGTGTATGGCCCAGACCGGGGCTCTGTCGGTGTACTAAAGTAGGGGTACCTTAGTACCCGAACTTGTGCACGGGCAGTCAGAAGGCCCCGCTGCAAGCCTCTCCAGCGTCCGCCAAGACCCTCCGCGGCCATCCTGAAGGCAAGACCACGACAAGAGGAGCTTGTCAGAAGGCCTCTAGGCAGACAAGGCCCGACAAGAGGAGCTTGTCGGGAAGGCCACCTGTGCACACAGAAGACAAGGCCCCGGCAAGAGGAGCTTGCCGGGAAGGCTCGAGCGCGACAAGTCTCCGGGCGCGACAAGGATTCGCCGCTGCAAGGCGCTTGCCGAGGCATGCAACTCCTTCTCCGTCTCCGCTCCAGCTCACCCAGCGACGTGTCGCCATGGGACCGCTCCATGGGCGCTGTCGAGCAGCTGTGCAGCCAGCGGAGAGCAGCGACGAGCGGAGCCGACAGGCTCGCCATCGTGGCGAAGCGAGGCGCACTGACGGTCTCTGTTACCTTTGTTTAGGCGACAACGACAGTGCATTTATTGCTTTTGTCCCTTGCCGCCGAGTTAGGTATTTTTGCACTGCATAATCGCTCAAGTAGGTGTACCAACTCCTGTTTTTACATTCATACCCCCGCCTATGTTGCCACCTGTCGGAGACCCCTTTAGCATATAAAAGGAGGCCCGAGTGCGACGTAGAGGAGGTTCGGTTCGCGTCTTTCGCAAGGCTCAGTTCATTCGACGGGCCATAGACTAGATACACTCACGCTAGGTTTTGTAGCTCGCATTGCTCCCTAGCAAGAACACAATAGATCAAACAAGCAGCAGAGGGAGTTTTATCTCTCGGAGAGCTCGAAGCTGGGTAAACCGCTCGTGTGCATCGCCTCGATCCGCTCTTCGTGCGACCTCCGCCCCCCTCCGAACCACAAAGGGGCCTGCTCCGCCGGCCCCATAGGTGTCCGTGGGTACGATCAGCCTCCCCGACAAAATGGGCTTTTGGAATCACTTGATTATGAATCATTTGATACTTGTGAACCATGCCTCATGGGCAAGATGACTAAAACTCCGTTCTCTGGAACAATGGAGCGAGCTAATGACTTATTGGAAATAATACATCCAATGGATGCGGTCCAATGAGTGTTGAGGCATACGGCGGGTATCGTTATTTTCTGACCTTCACAGATGGTTTGAGCAGATATGGGTATATCTACTTAATGAAACACAAGTCTGAAACATTTGAAAAGTTCAAAGAAATTCAGAGTGAAGTGGAGAATCATCATAATAAGAAAATAAAGTTTCTATGATCTGATCGCGGAGGCGAATATTTGAGTTACGAGTTTGGCCTTCATTTAACAATGTGGAATAGTTTCACAACTCACGACACCTGGAACACCACAGTGTAATGGTGTGTCCGAATGTTGTAACCGTACTTTATTAGATATGGTGCGATCTATGATATCTCTTACCAATTTACCACAATCATTTTGGGGTTATGCATTAGAAACAACTTTATTCATGTTAAATAGGGCACCGTCTAAATCCATTGAGACAACACCATATGAACGGTGGTTTGGTAGGAAACCTAAGCTGTCGTTTCTTAAAGTTTGGGGTTGCGACACTTGTGTTAAAATGCTTCAGCCTGATAAGCTCGAACCCAAATTGGAGAAGTGCATCTTCATAGGATACCCTAAGGAAACAATTGGGTACACCTTCTACCACAGACCCGAAGGCAAGACCGTTGTTGCAAAGAATGGAACATTTCTAGAGAAGGAGTTTCTCTCGAAAGAAGTGAGTGGGAGGAAAGTAGAACTTGATGAGGTAATTGTACCTTCTTTCAATTTGGAAAGTAGCACATCAGATAAATTCGTTCTAGTGATGCCTACACCAGCTAGAGAGGAAGCTAATGATGATCATCATGAAACTTCAGATCAAGTTACTACTGGACCTCGTAGGTCGAACAGAGCACGTTCCGCACCAGAGTGGTACGGTAATCCTGTTCTGGAAGTCATGTTACTAGATCATGGCGAACCTAGGAACTATGAAGAAGCTATGATGAGCCCAGATTCCGATAAATGGCTTGAGGCCATGAAATATGAGATAGGATCCATGTATGAGAACAAAGTATGGACTTTGGTGGACTTGCCCGATGATCGGCAAGCCATTGAGAATAAATGGATCTTCAAGAAGAAGACTGATGTTGATGGTAATGTCACCGTCTATAAAGCTCGACTTGTTGCGAAAGGTTTTCGACAAGTTCAAGGGGTTGACTACGATGATACCTTCTCACCCGTAGCGATGCTTAAGTCAGTCTGAATCATGTTAGTAATTGCCACATTTTATGATTATGAAATTTGGCAAATGTATGTCAAAACTGCATTCCTTAATGGATTTCTTAAAGAAGAGTTGTATATGATGCAACCAGCAGGTTTTGTCAATCATAAAGGTGCTAACAAAGTGTGCAACCTCCAGCGATCCATCTATGGACTGGTGCAAGCATCTCGGAGTTGGAATTTACGCTTTGATGAGGTGATCAAAGCATATGGTTTCATAAAGAACTTTCGGTGAAGCCTGTATTTACAAGAAAGTGAGTGGGAACTCTGTAGCATTTCTGATATTATATGTAGATGACATATTGTTGATTGGAAATGATATAGAATTTCTGGATAGCATAAAAGGATACTTAAATAAAAGTTTTTCAATGAAAGACCTCGATGAAGTTGCTTATATATTGGGCATAAAGATCTATAGAGATAGATCGGCGCTTAATAGTACTTTCACAAAGCACATACCTTGACACAGTTTTGAATAAGTTCAAAATGGATCAGTCAAAGAAAGGGTTATTGCCTGTGTTACAAGGTGTGAAGTTGAGTCAGACTCAAAGCCCAACCACTACAGAAGATAGAGAGAAAATGAAAGTCATTCCCTATACCTCAGCCATAGGTTCTATCATGTATGCTATATTGTGTACCCGACCTGATGTGTGCCTTGCCATAAGTCTGGCAAGGAGGTACCAAAGTAATCTAGGAGTGGATCACTGGACAGTGTATCGGATTTTGGGTTCCGGCAAAACCCTTGAGGTTCGAACACTGGGGTGCGCACGAAGATCTCTCTCCCCCTAGCCCACTCACGCAACGGCCTCCAGGCCTAGCTCGCCGAACCTACGGAACAAGGGACACAAGTGTATATACTGGTTCGGGCCACCAATGTGGTGTAATACCCTACTCCAGTGTGGTGTGATGGATTGCCTTGTAGGCTGACGATGAACAAGTACAAGGGAAGAACAACCTCCTGAGGAGAGGCGTTCCCGAGCTCGACAAGCTTGTGTGGTTGGGGATGATCTGAATGATCTGTCTCCAGATCAGTTGCCTCCTACGGTGGTGGCTAGTCCTATTTATAGAGGCCCTGGTCCTCTTCCCGTATATTAGGCGGGAAGGGATCCCACAACGGCCAATTTGAAGGGGGGCATCTAGTACATGCTATCCTGACAAAAGGTGGTCTTCGCCTGCCAAAGGCTCTGGCAGTGACGCCGTCGTGGGCTCCGCAATGACCTCCGTCCTGCCGTCTTGCTGGTCTTGGTCTCATTGCTCCGATATGGAAACATTTGTCTGATGCCTCGGGAATCCTCACCTGCACCCGCCCCTTTAGCACCAAGGAGGCAACCGGTACTCTGCTCGCTGGCGCCCGCTTGGCCTTGGTCGTCATGGCTCACGTCACGGAAACCTCGCGAGGTGCCCCTCACCTTGATCTCTCCGCTCCTCGTGAGCCAGCCTAGGGAGGCCGCCCCTGAGGAGGTCTTGCATCATCTGCCTCGCGAGGCTCAGCTCCTCGCGAGGGTCTTGAGTGGTTTTTGATGAAGACGGGCCATACCAGGCCGTTAGTGGGGCCATGCCGTGGGCCCCAGGCAGGCAAGTCTGGGGACCCCCGTTCCCAGAACGCCGACAGTAGCCCCGGGGCCCAAGGCGTGCTCGGACTTGGCTTCGAGGCGAAGCCAAGGCCAAGTGCAGAGCGCCGCGGGCCCCAACATCCTGCGGCCTTGATTGACGTGTGGCGATTGACGGGACATGGGCGTCTCCGCTTCCCCACGCTGCCTCGGCAACCGCCCGACTTGACGAGTCCCTGTTGTATGCAGAAAAAAACCATCATTACCTGCGATCATGGAGGCCGACGGTTGGCCTCCCTCTGGCTATAAATGAGGAGAGGGGCAGAGCCCCCGTCGCTCATTTATTCTTCCATTCCGCTCGTTTCTTCTTCTTCCTCCTCGTCGTGACACCCATGGCGCCGATACGAAGGTTCTCTGCTGCTGAAAAGGGGAAGGCTCCCCGCGAAGGCCGGGGCCAATCCCGCCGAAGAAGAGGCTGGCCCGCTCTCGTGACGTCATCGTGAGGCGGGAGGTGACAAGGCCCTGGCACGAACGGCCTCCCCCCGGCTATCCGCTGCCTTTGTACGCCTAGGCAGAGGGCTCCGGAGGAGGAGGTAGCAACCGGCGTCGATCACGCGGTGGCCGCGGTGGCCACGCCGTGGCGGTGCGTGTCGCCGCCCCGGGAACCGACGACGAGGGCTCCTTGTGTCAACTTGTGGTGTGGGCGGCGATGCCACCGCGCTCTTGGATCCGCTTCCCGCAGTTCTTCTCTGCAGAGATGCCGCCGAGGGGGCCACTCGAGCTATGGCTGCAACACGCCGAGTGCGACGCCCCGGCGATGAGGGCGGAGGTTGAGGTCGTCTCCCCGGGCAAGATCTTCATGACCCGCGGTTGGGGCGAGGTTGCCCGAGTTTGCCGCACGGAGGGCGCTCTCGCCATCCACTTCGAATACGACAGTGCCTCCACGATGTTCTTCAAGGTCTTCGATGAAGAAGGCCGCCGCCTGGAGTGCTACCCTGGAGTGGGCTATCGGGATGGCACATCGGCAGGAGCCGGGCCCGCCACTGGCCGCGCCGGCTGTCCCTCCGACAGCAGCGACGGCACTTGGGGGTCCAGCGGCTCTCCTGAGCCCTACGAGACTCCGGAGACGAGCGACGACAGCTACGTGCCCCCGAGCTCCCGCCGTGCCCGGAGCGCAGCAGCGGCATCCACCCGTCGCCGTCGTTGATCTAGATGGGGTTGACGTCGGCCTCCCATGGCCCACTATTGATGATGGCTGATACGTCTCCAACGTATCTATAATTTTTTATTGCTCCATGCTATATTATTAACTGTTTTGGACTATATTGGGCTTTATTTTCCACTTTTATATTATTTTTGGGACTAACCTATTAACCGGAGGCCCAGCCCAGAATTGATGTTTTTGCCTATTTCAGTGTTTTGAAGAAATGTAATACCAAACGGAGTCCAAACGGAATGAAACCTTCGGGAACGTGATTTTCTCATCAGATAAGACCCAGGAGACTTGGACCCTCCGTCAAGAAAGCCACTAGGCGGTCTCGAGGGTGGAGGGCGCCCCCCCTAGGGTGCGCCCCCTGCCTCGTGGGCCCCTTGAAGCTCCACTGATGTACTCCTTCCTCCTATATATACCTACACACCCCCAAACGATCAGATACGGAGCCAAAAACCTAATTCCACCACCGCAACTTTCTGTATCCACGAGATCCCATCTTGGGGCCTGTTAGGAGCTCACGGAGAGGGCCATCATCACGGAGGGCTTCTACATCATCCTAGCCCCTCCGATGAAGTGTGAGTAGTTTACCTCAGGACCTTCGGGTCCATAGTTAGTAGCTAGATGGCTTCTTCTCTTTTTGGATCTCAATACAATGTTCTCCCCCTCTCTTGTGGAGATCTATCCGATGTAATCTTCTTTTTGCGGTGTGTTTGTTGAGAACGATGAATTGTGGGTTTATGATCAAGTCTATCTATGAATAATATTTGAATATTCTATGAATTCTTTTATGTATGATTGGTTATCTTTGCAAGTCTCTTCGAATTATCAGTTTGGTTTGGCCTACTAGATTAGTTTTTCTTGCAATGGGAGAAGTGCTTAGCTTTGGTTCAATCTTGTGGTGTCCTTTCCTAGTGACAGAAGGGGCAGCAAGGCACGTATTGTATTGTTGCCATCGAGCATAACAAGTTGGGTTTTTTATCATATTGCATGAAACTATCCCTCTACATCATGTCATCTTGCTTAAGGCGTTACTCTGTTTTTAACTTAATACTCTAGATGCATGTTGGATAGCGGTCGATGAGTGGAGTAATAGTAGTAGATGCAGTGTGAGTCGGTCTATTTGTCTTGGACGTGATGCCTATATACATGATCATACCTAGATATTCTCATAACTATGCTCAATTTCATCAATTGCTCAACAGTAATTTGTTCACCCACCGTAGAATACTTATGCTCTTGAGAGAAGCCACTAGTGAAACCTATGGCCCCCGGGTCTATTCTCATCATATCAATCTCCATCACTTTATTATTGCTTTGCTTTTTACTTTGCCTTTTACTTTTCACTTTGCATCTTTATACCAAAAATACCAAAAATATTATTTATCATCTCTATCAGATCTCACTCGTAAGTAAGTGACCGTGAAGGGATTGACAACCCCTAATCGCGTTGGTTGCGTTGAGCTATTGTTTTCAGAGGGTACGAGGGACTCGTGGCGTAGCCTCCTCTTTGGATTGATACCTTGGTTCTCAAAAACTGAGGGAAATACTTATGCTACTTTGCTGCATCATCCTCTCCTCTTCGGGGAAATCCAACGCAGTGCTCAAGAGGTAGCAATGGTGTCGGCGGTGACGCTTGTAGATATGGCTCCTAGAAACCTTCTCCTTTTGTTCCCTGCAAGGAATCGAGCCCCATGGGGCCCTGTAAAGGATCTATAGTGCCTTTTGCTAATGTTGTCCTTATTATGAAGATTTATGACTGCGTGTCTTGCTTCGGCTCAGTTCCCCCTTTCCATCCTTGCGGTAGCTTGGTGCTCTATGCCGACAGGTCCCGGTCACCAAGCAGGCTGCAGCCGTCGCTGGTATGCCAGGTCGCAATGCCGTGGTCAAGGCCAGGAGGTGAGCGGCCTGAGGTCCAGTAAGAGCTCCTGAGGCGCGATGCTCAAGAGGTCCCCTTTAGCGTGCAAGCAGCTGCCTGAAGGTAGGAAAGGAAGGCGGCGTCGCCGTAGCAAGGCTGCAAGATATGGGAATCCTATGTCGCAGGACTTGGTCGATCCGAGTGCGAAACTTATCTTAGCGGTCTAGAGTCGATTCCTTGTGCAGCACCAGATTCATGCGTTGATGGCCATAGTGTGGCCGAGTTAGGCTTGTGCGATCCTCCCCCTCTTTTTCACGCTCTTCTGTGTGCTCTACGTCCTTGGGTCCCAGCCCTCGAGCAAGCTCAGCCACCGTTGGTATGCCAAGTCGCGATGCCGTGGTCAAGGCCAGGGGGTGAGGGCTGGAGAGCCAGTAAGAGCTCCTGAGACGCGATGCTCGGAGCCCCCCTTTAACGCGCAAGCGAATTGCATTGAAAAAAGAAGGAGCCCACGGTTCCGCCCGTTGTCAGCCTCCGGAGGTTCCTGCAGGTTAGCACGAAGAGGGATACAGATTGCAACTGTGCTTGCCGGTCTGCCACTGGTTGTTCCGCAAGAAGATGAAGGCACTGAGGGCCTGGTGAGGTGACGTACGCGGGGCGTGCCGCGAGCCAGAGCTCGACCGCTCAGATTTGTCAGTGTTGCAAGGACGGACCCGAGCACAAGCCCCGTGCCGACGTGTGGGGCTCTCGCCGCGGTGCAGATAGGAGGTTGGTTAGCAGTGCGGGATGCCGCAAGGTGCAATCAGGCAAGTGATAATCGTAGGGAAACCATGCAAGGAGATAAGCAATTTTAAATAGATGGAAGGACGACACATGCCACTGGGACAGACTCGAGCGGCCCGGGGATGATGCAGCCGGACGGGTGCTCCTAGCAGAGTAAGCTAAGGATGCAAAAGGATGCACGTCGCAGGGACAGACCCGTGCGACTTGGGGATAATGCTGCTCGAGGGGCGCCCCCAACTGAATGAACTGGAAAGAGTCACTTGATAACGCCGCTGGAGTGATGTTGGAGTAGCCGGAGATGCATGCCGAAGAGTTGTTCCTCACGAGCCGCCAGGGTCCTGAGCCTCGGGAGGCTCCGCGGGCCCAGGTGGCTCCTGGAGAGCCGTCGCGATCTCCTCCAGGAGGGCGTGACGCCTGGCCTCCTAAGCCGCCAGGCTGCTCTGCAGATGGCACTGGAAGGTGGCAACCGCGTTCGGCAAGCCGAGTGGCATGCGAACGTAGCTGTGAGGTGGACCCTCGCACCGTCCAGCGCGTGAAGGCCAGAAACGTCCCTGAGATGCGGCCATGTTGAGCCCTGGAATGTCGATGCAGACGCATAGCCCGCTGTCCTCGCCAGGATGGGGAGCTACGCCGAGTGGTGGGCGGCGGTCGCCGCGTATGGTCCTTGCCTCTTGAAGCTCCTGGGTCGCCTTGGCGATGAACTCCTGAGCACCGGACGCTCCTCGCCCAGCGCCCTTCTGTGGGAAACGTGCGGCAAAGCACACCTCCACATGGTGCCCGAGCACCACCCTCGTGATGTTGGCTAGGTCTGAGGCCCTCCAGAAGAGAGCCCCCGAGCCCTGCCCGAGGAGGGAGCCGATCGCGCCTTCCTATGCGAGGGAGGGATGCGCCCCGACTGCGGGCGCGGATCCCGAGGTGGTGCCACTGGAGACGCCACTCTCCTGACGCCCTGGGTGGAGTAGCTGCTTCTCCTTGTTGGGGATGGCCTCGGGAGGGTACAGGGTGCCTTCGTTGTCGGGGTCTTCGACTGCCGCAGCCTGGTAGTCGCGCTCGAGGGAGCACACCACGTCTCTTTATTCACATGGGACCGTGATGATGCCGCCGCTCCCTGGCATCTTGAGGACGTTGTAGCCATGGTGGGTCACTGCCATAAACTTGGCCAATGCTAGATACCCAAGGATGGCGTTGTATGGCAGACGGATGTGGGCGACGTCGAAGTCGATGAGCTCGGTGTGGTAGTTGTCACGCTGGCCGAAGGTGGCAGGGAGACGGACCTGCCCTATCGGGGTGGTGGAGCCGTCGGTCACTCCTGAGAAGGGCTTGGTAGGTTGCAGCTGATCATATGGCACTTGAAGGCTGTCGAACGTCTCGATGGACAGGACATTGAGCCCTGCGCCTCCGTCGATGAGGGTCTTGGTGACTTGGACATTGCTGATGACGGGTGAGCAGAGCATCGGGAGGGCACCGGTTGTCGCCGCGCACTTGAGCTGGTCTAATGAGGTGAAGGTGATGGCGCACTTGGACCACCTGAGCGGGCGCGTGGCTTCGAGCCTGGGAAGGGCCGCGTTCACCTCATGAGCAAACTGCTTGAAGATACGCTGAGAGGCTGGGGCTTGAGCACCACCCAAGATGTAGGCGATGGCGCGAGGCTCTTGTAAGCCCCCAGCCCCCTCGTCCTGATGATGGTCGTCGTTCCTCCTTGGCGGTGGCGGCAGCGGAGGGAGCCCAGCGTTTCCCTGAGGACGGTCCTCACGAGGCTGGTCCCTCCATGCGCCCTCGCGAGGGAGGTCGTGCCACTCTTGACGGGGGCCGCGGTCGTCCCAGCATCCCCCACTTCGTCCTCCTCCTCGGCCATAGCCCCGGTCGTTGCGCTCGGGGAGTCGACTGAAACGCCCATCGCGGATGGCCCTGAGCTCCTGACAGTCGCTGGTGTTGTGGCCGTGAACGTTGTGGAAGGCGCAGAACGGGCGACTGCTCTTAGACGACTCGGGGTGGTCCCGGCCGCGCTTCGTGTCCGGCTCTGCCGCGAGCACGGCTACTCCCTTGCGCTTCACGTCCTTGGCCTTGGCTTTCTTCTCTTCTGGGTTGGCAGCAGGGAGCTCGAGGAGGGAGAGGCGCCCCTCCTCAGCTCTTGCGCACTTGGTCGCCATGTTGAACATCTCCAGGGCCGTGCATATCTCCTCGTGGATGGCGAGCTCCTCCTTCATCTTGATGTCACAGACACCATCAGAGAACACCGAAATGATGGCCTCATCCTTCACCTTGGGAATCTTGAGGCGAACATTGTTGAAGCGATGGATGTACTTCTGTAGGGTCTTTCCTGGCTGCTGCTTGATTCAGCACAGGTCACCCACAGCTGGCCGGTGATACGTCTCCAACGTATCTATAATTTTTGATTGCTCCATGCTATACTATCTACTGTTTTGGGTAATATTGGGCTTTATTATACACTTTTATATTACTTTTGGGACTAACCTAGTAACCGGAGGCCCAACCCATATTTCTGTTTCATTGCCTGTTTCAGTATTTCGAAGAAAAGGAATATCAAACGGAGTCCAAACGGAATGAAACCTTCGGCAGCGTTATTTTTGGGAAGAATATGATCCTGGAGACTTGGAGTTCACGTCAAAAGATCCTCGAGGAGCCCAAGAGATAGGGGGCGCCCCCCTCTCATCGGGCGCGCCTGTCTCGTGGGCCCCTCGAGCACCTCCTGACCGACTCCTTTCGCCTATATATGCCTCACGCACTAAAAACATCGAATGTCAAGATAGATCGGGAGTTCCACCGCCGCAAGCCTCTGTAGCCACCAAAACCTCTCGAGTCCGTTCAAGCACCACGGAGGGGGAACACATCACCGGTGGCCATCTTCATCATCCCGGTGCTCTCCATGACGAGGAGGGAGTAGTTCACCCTCGGCGCTGAGGGTATGTACCAGTAGCTATGTGTTTGATCTCTCTCTCTCTCATGTTCCCTCTATGGCACGACCTTGATGTATCGCGAGCTTTGCTATTATAGTTGGATCTTATGATGTTTCTCCCCCTCTACTCTCTTGTGATGAATTGAGTTTCCCCTTTGAAGTAATCTTATCGGATTGAGTCTTTAATGATTTGAGAACACTTGATGTATGTCTTGCCGTGTTTATCCGTGGTGACAATGGGATATCACGTGCCACTTGATGTATGTTTTGGTGACCAACTTGCGGGTTCCGCCCATGAACCTATGCATAGGGGTTGGCACACGTTTTCTTGACTCTCCGGTAGAAACTTTGGGGCACTCTTTGAAGTACTTTGTGTTGGTTGGATGAATCTGAGATTGTGTGATGTATATCGTATAACCATGCCCACGGATACTTGAGGTGACAATGGAGTATCTAGGTGACAGTAGGGTTTTGGTTGATTTGTGTCTTTAGGTTTTATTCTAGTACGAACTCTTTAATAGATCGATCCGAAAGAATAACTTTGAGGTGGTTTCGTACCCTACCATAATCTCTACGCTTGTTCTCCGCTATTAGTGGCTTTGGAGTGACTCTTTGTTGCATGTTAAGGGATTATTATATGATCTATCTATGTTATTATTGTTGAGAGAACTTGCACTAGTGAAAGTATGAACCCTAGGCCTTGTTTGTTATCATTGCAATACTGTTTACACTCACTTTTACCACTTGTTACCTTGCTGTTTTTATATTTTCAGATTACAAATACTCTTATCTACCGTCCATATTGCACTTGTATCACCATCTCTTCGCTGAACTAGTGCACCTATACAGTTTACCATTGTATTGGGTGTGTTGGGGACACAAGAGACTCTTTGTTATTTGGTTGCAGGGTTGCTTGAGAGAGACCATCTTCATCCTACGCCTCCTACGGATTGATAAACCTTAGGTCATCCACTTGAGGGAAATTTGCTACTGTCCTACAAACCTGTGCACTTGCAGGCCCAACAACGTCTACAAGAAGAAGGTTGCGTAGTAGACACCAAGCTCTTTTCCGGCGCCGTTGCCGGGGAGGTTAGTGCTTGAAGGTATATCTTTAGATCTTGCAATCGAATCTTTTTGTTTCTTGTTTTATCACTAGTTTAGTTTATAAAAGAAAACTACAAAAAAATGGAATTAAGTTTGTCTCATACGCTTCATCTTTTTAATATCTTTCGTGAGTATGATGGAAAGGAAAATTGTGCTCAAGTGCTAGAAGAAGAATGCTTTAAAATGCTTGGTACTAAATCTTTGAATGATGAGAATGATTGCAATGTTGTTAGTATGAATTCCTTGAATATCCATGATGCTAATGATATGCAAAGCCACAAGCTTGGGGAAGCTATGTTTGAGGAATATGATATATTTTGTCCCCCAAGCTTTGATGAGCAAATTTATTTTGATGAAAGCATGCCTCCTATTTATGATGATTATATTGATGAAAGTGGGTTTGGAAGAGTGTCAACTTTAGGAAGTAGTGATCCCACTATTTTGGAGGATGTTGAATCTTATTGTGATGAACATGAAAGTGGATTCGGAAGAGTGTCAACTTTATTTAGTGACGATTCCACTATTTCGGAAGAGGTTCCAATTGATTATGAGAACAAAGTTGCTATCTATGATGATTATTGTGATGACTTGTATGCTATTAGGAATAATGATAACCATGAAACTTGTCATCGTGATTTTAGTTTTCAATTGGATTATGCCTCACATGATAATTATTTTGTTGAGTTTGCTCCCACTACTATTCATGAGAAGAATTTTGCCTATGTGGAGAGTAGTAAATTTTCTATGCTTGTAGATCATGAAAAGAATGCCTTAGGTGCTGGTTATATTGTTGAATTCATTCATGATGCTACTGAAAATTATTATGAGGGAGGAATATATGCTTGTAGGAATTGCAATAATGTCAAGTTTCCTCTCTATGTGCTTAAAATCTTGAAGCTATGCTTGTTTTACCTTCCTATGCTAGTTGATTATTGTTCCCATAAGTTGTTTGCTCACAAAATCCCTATGCATAGGAATTGGGTTAGACTTAAATGTGCTAGTCATATTCTTCATGATGCTCTCTTTATGTTTCAATTCTTATCTCTTATGTGAGCATCATTGAAATCATCATGCCTAGCTAGGGGCGTTAAACGATAGCGATTGTTGGGAGGCAACCCAATTTTATTTTAGTTTATTGCTTTTTGGTTCTGTTTAGGAATAAATAATCCATCTAGCTTCTGTTTAGATGTGTTTTCATGTTTTAATTAGTGTTTGTGCCAAGTAGAACCTTTGGGAAGACTTGGGTGAAGTCTTTATGATCATGCTGTTAAAAACAGAAACTTTAGCGCTCACGATATTAGCTGGAACTTTTTACTGGAGAGTGCTATTTAGTTGATTCTTTTTGCAGATGATTACTAGACCAATTAGTCAGGTCCACCAATTTATTTTAGAATTTTTGGAGTTCCATAAGTTTGCGTTAGTTACAGATTACTACAGACTGTTCTGTTTTTGACAAATTCTATTTTCATTGTGTTGTTTGCTTATTTTGATGACTCTATGGCTAGTAAAATAGTTTACAAACCATAGAGAAGTTGGAATACAGTAGGTTTAACACCAATATAAATAAAGAATGAGTTCATTACAGTACCTTGAAGTGGTGTTTTGTTTTCTTTCGCTAACGGAGCTCACGAGTTTTCTGTTAAGTTTTGTGTTGTGAAGTTTTCAAGTTTTGGGTAAAGATTCGATGAACTATGGAATAAGGAGTGGCAAGAGCCTAAGCTTGGGGATGCCCAAGGCACCCCAATATATTCAAGAATAGCCAAAAGCCTAAGCTTGGGGATGCCAGGAAGGCATCCCCTCTTTAAATCTTCGTTCATTGGTAACTTTACTTGGAGCTATATTTTTATTCACCACATGATATGTGTTTTGCTTGGAGCGTCATGTCATTTTATTTAGCTTTGCTTGCTGTTTGAATAAAATACCAACATCTGAAATTATTAAATGGGAGAGTCTTCACATAGTTGTATAATTATTCGACTACTCATTGATCTTCACTTATATCTTTCGGAGTAGTTTGTCATTTGCTCTAGTACTTCACTTATATTATTTTGAGAGTCTTACATAGCATGGTAATTTGCTTAAATAATCTTAATATGCTAGGTATCCAAAAATAGTAAAAAAAATCTTATGAGTGTGTTGAATACTAAGAAAAGTTTGATGCTTGATAATTGTTTTGAGATATGAAGATGGTGATATTAGAGTCATGCTAGTTGAGTAGTTATGAATATGAGAAATACTTGTGTTAAAGTTTGTGATTCCCGTAGCATGCACGTATGGTGAACCGTTATGTGATGAAGTCGGAGCATGATTTATTTATTGATTGTCTTCCTTATGAGTGGCGGTCAGGGACGAGCGATGGTCTTTTCCTACCAATCTATCCCCCTAGGAGCATGTGCGTAATACTTTGCTTTGATAACTTGTAGATTTTTGCAATAAGTATATGAGTTCTTTATGAATAATGTTGAGTCCATGGATTATACGTACTCTCACCTTTCCACTATTGCTAGCCTCTCTAATACCGCGCTCTTTTCGCCGGTATCATAAACCTCCCTATATCTTCCTCAAAACAGCCACCATACCTACCTATTATGGCATTTCCATAGCCATTCCGAGATATATTGCCATGCAACTTTCCACCGTTCTGTTCATCATCATTATGATACGCTCCATCATTGTCATATTGCTTAGCATGATCATGTAGTTGGCATCGTATTTGTGGCAAAGCCACCGTTCATAATTCTTTCATACATGTCACTCTTGATTCATTGCACATCCTGGTACATCGCCGGAGGCATTCATATAGAGTCATATTTTGTTCTAAGAATCGAGTTGTAATTCTTGAGTTGTAAGTAAATAAAAGTGTGATGATCCTCATAATTAGAGCATTGTCCCAAGTGAGCAAAGGATGATGGAGACCATGATTCCCCCACAAGTCGGGATAGACTCCGGATGAAAAAAGAAAAAAAAAGAAAAAAGAGGCCATAAAAAGAGAAAAGGCCCAAATAAAAAAATAGAAAAAACAAAAAAATGAGAGAAAAAGAGAGAAGGGACAATGCTACTATCCTCTTACCACACTTGTGCTTCAAAGTAGCACCATGATCTTCATGATAGAGAGTCTCCTATGTTGTCACTTTCATATACTAGTAGGAATTATCATTATAGAACTTGGCTTGTATATTCCAATGATGGGCTTCCTCAAAATGCCCTAGGTCTTCATGAGCAAGCGAGTTGGATGCACACCCACTTAGTTTCTTTTGTTGAGCTTTCGTATACTTATAGCTCTAGTGCATCCGTTGCATGGCAATACCTACTCACTCACATTGATATATATTGATGGGCATCTCCATATCCCGTTGATACGCCTAGTTGATGTGAGACTATCTTCTCCCTTTTTGTCTTCTCCACAACCACCCTTCTATTCCACCATAGTGCTATATCCATGGCTCACGCTCATGTATTGCGTGAAGATTGAAAAAGTTTTGAGAATGTAAAAAGTATGAAACAATTGATTGGCTTGTCATCGGGGTTGTGCATGATTTAAATACTTTGTGTGGTGAAGATAGAGCATAGCCAGACTATATGATTTTGTAGGGATAACTTTCTTTGGCCATGTTATTTTGAGAAGACATGATTGCTTTGTTAGTATGCTTGAAGTATTATTATTTTTATGTCAAAATGAACTTTTGTCTTGAATCTTTCGGATCTGAATATTCATATCACAATTAAGAAGAATTACAATGAAATTATGCCTAGTAGCATTCCACATAAAAAATTATCTTTTTATCATTTACCTACTCGAGGAGGAGCAGGAATTAAGCTTGCGGATGCTTGATACATCTCCAACGTATCTATAATTTTTTAATGCTCCATGCTATACTATCTACTATTTTGGGCAATATTGGGCTTTATTATACACTTTTATATTACTTTTGGGACTAACCTATTAACTGGAGGCCCAGCCCATATTGTTGTTTTATTGCCTGTTTCAGTATTTCGAAGAAAAGGAATATCAAACGGAGTCCAAACGGAATGAAACCTTCGACAGCGTTATTTTTGGGAAGAATATGATCCTGGAGACTTGGAGTTCATGTCAGAAGATCCTCGAGGAGCCTAGGAGATAGGGGGCGCCCCCCCCCCCCTACTGGGTGCTGTATGTGCATCTAGTGCCCCTTAGTGATTTTGGTGTATTGAAGACTTATAGGTTAAGGGACTAATGTGTTTGTGAGTGTACACAGGTCTATAAGTCTATGAGGAGTTTGATATTTACAGAGAAAGTCGACCCTAAAAATGAAGTTCTTTGGTGAAGACTTTGATATTCAAGACTTTCTGAAGACTTTGAAAGTGAAGAAATTGGTGTGACCTTGAAGACTTGGTATTCATTTGAGGAACATGAAGCGTGAAGACTTTTGTTTTCGTAGTTTCGTTTTCTCTTTCTTGAGTCATAGGAAACACCATACTGTTAAAGGGGGTCGAGGAAATATTAAGGAAAAATTTCCATGTGATGCTCAACTCAAAATCCTACACCTACCAATCCCTTCGAGTGAAGCCTTTGGAAATCTCATACGATTCGGTCAATTTCTTCAAAGGATGAGACGAAGTTCTTCCGTCACGAGGAATTTGTTCTGACCGAGGAGTTAGGAATTCGCCAAAGGCGGATTGCCTACACAGTGAGGAACATGATAGCCCCGAGGAATTTGAGATTCAAATTTCCTACCGTTCTTGTCTTCTTGCGCCACTGTCTCAAAATATCTTATCCACCTAACGGTCATATCATTGAAGGGCATTTATGTCTTATCATGTCGGGCTGCTCCCTAGGCTATAAATAGCCGCCCCTACAACCACTAGCTGGTTGGCTGCCCGAGAGAAACTTGACACTTGTCATTTGAGAGCAACCCATCCTCCGAGGACTTTGAGCGAAAATCATCGAGTGAGGAAAAACCCAAAACCAAACCCCTACAAACCCAAAGTGATTGAGCATCACTGAAGAGATTGATCCTGTGTGGATCCGATGCTTGTTACCTTTGAAGACTGTGCTTCTTCCAGACGGTTAGGCGTCATGGTCTAGAGCATCCAAGAGGAATTGTGGATCGCCGAGTGACCAAGTCTGTGAAGGTTTGGAAGTCGCCTGAAGACTTACCACGAGTGATTGGACGAGGTCTGTGTGACCTTAGTTCAAGGAGAATACGGTGAGGACTTGGTGTCCTGAGCTGCGTGCTCGGCCGATCGGGTGTCCCGGACTGTGTGTCCTCGAGTTTAAATACTCGGTCGCTCCAACCAGACGTACAATCGAGACAGCAGTTGGAACTGCTCTACCAAATCATTGTCTTCACCAACCTTATCGGTTCTATTTCCTCAACCCTCTCATTTCCTCATTCTTGTGTTGAGTGTTTATTCATATCTGTGTTTGAAGACTTTGGTTGAAGACATTCTCAATTTACTCAGTTCAATTTCTTGATCTGTTTGTCTTCATCTTGTGCTATCCTGTGTTTACGCTTTACGTACTCTTTGATTGTCTTCATTTCATCATGATGACCATGCCCGCATTCTCTTATGCTTACTTCGAGTACTTATTCCGCTGCAAGTAGTTCTTCGCTAAGGAATTTCCTCACCGCAAATTCCTCGTTGAAGAATTCATAAAATCGCCTATTCACCCCCTCTAGTCGATATAACGCACTTTCAATTGGTATCGAGCAAGGTACTCCCTTGTTACGTGTGATTTTGGTTTAACCACCGGAGTTTTAGTTATGTCGACCGCAGGGTATGATCAAGGTCTCAGCAGGTGTCCTACCTTTGATGGGACGGACTACCCCTCCGGAAGAACAAGATGCGAATGCATGTTGAGGCAATTGACAACGATCTCTGGTATGTTGTGGAAAATGGTGTTCCCTTAGTCACACCTTCTCTGAATGCTGCCGATGTGAAGAGATTCAAGCAACTCGATTCTCAAGCGAAGAATATCATATGTGGCCATCTGAGCAAAGGACAATATAGAAGAGTGAGTGCTTTGGAAACGCCAAGCTCATCCGGGACAGGCTGTCCAAAGTAAATGAAGGAGTCTCAACTCAGCGTGACTCTCGAGTTGATGTTCTTCGCAATCTCTTCAACCGCTTCAAAAGACTCGACAACGAAAATGTTCAACAAACCTTCGATCGCCTCACTGACATCTCAAATGAGCTTCAAGCGCTTGGTGCCAATCGACATCACCGACCATGAGGTGGTGAAGAAATTGTTGAGATCGCTTGATTCCTCATTTGATACTCCGCACCGATGATACAAGAGCGTCTTGACTACAAGTCACTTGATCCGGTGATATCCTTGAGAGGCTAAATACTCATGAGTTCCAGCTTGCTGAAAAGAGAGATCTCTATGGTTCTAGCTATGGAAAACACGTGCCCTGAAGGCCAAGGCTGTGTCTGAATCTGAGTGTGAAGACTCTGGTAGTAGCCTTGGAGATCCTGAAGAATTAAGCCAGGAGCTAGCACTGCTCGTGAAGAAATTCCAGAAGTTCTCAAGACGTGGTCGCTTTGGAAAATCCTCAAGAAGCAGTGATTCCTCATCCAGTGACTATAAGAGAAGACTTTGCCACAAATGCAAGAAACCTGGTCACTACATTCAAGATTGTCCTCAGTGGGAAAAGGAATTAAAGAAGAAGAAATACAAGGATTACAGTTCTGATGACGCTAAGAAGAAGAAGAAATCGTTGAAATCTTCATCATCAAAATCCTCAAAGCCCTCTTCTCACAAGAAAAGCAGCTCCAAGAAGGCTCGGGCATTCATTGGCAAGGAAATGGACTCTGAAGCTGAATCTGAGGAACATGAGGAAGAGGAGGCATCAGAAGAATATGAGTCTGGTGTGGCGATTCTAGCTCTCGCTACTGCTTTCGTCAGCAAGTCCATCTTCAACTCTGAAGAAAATGACCTCACCAACAAAGCTGATGAAGATAGTGATGACTACGCTCCCACCTATTGCTTCATGGCAAAGGGTGCCAAGGATGATCAACCCAAAGCCACTGAGTGGGTTCTCGATAGTGGATGTACAAATCACATGACTGGTGACAAGAATCTATTGATGAATGCGCCCTTATCACCGTCACATCTGAAGCATATCATCTTTGCTGACAAAGGCAAAAGTTAGGTATTGGGTCTAGGTAAGGTTGCGATCTCTAAGGACATACACATGGACAAAGTCATGCTTGTTGAGTCCTTAGGATACAACCTCATGTCAGTCTCAATGCTTTGTGATCTTGATATGGTTGTTATCTTTGGCAAGTATCGTTGTGTTGTGATTATGGAAGCTGACAATTCCAAAGTCTTCAAGGCTTTAGGAGAGGAGACTTGTATATTGTTGATTTCTCTACAGGACCACAACCAGCCGTGGTGTCTACTTGCAAAAGCTTCAGAAGGCTGGCTATGGTATCGGCGACTTGGTCACGCAGGCATGAGGAATTTGCACACGCTTGCAAAGAAGAAGCATGTCATTGGCATTGAGAAAGTCAAATTCCTCAAGGATCACTTGTGTGGAGCTTGTGAAGCTGGAAAAATGACCAAGGCCAAGCATCCAACGAAGACTATCATGACCACTACTCGTCCCTTCGAATTGCTTCACATGGACCTCTTTGGTCCTAATCATTACTCAGCAGTCACTAATGATGCATCTCTATATGGCTTTGTTATTGTTGATGATTACTCTTGTTACACATGGGTACACATTGTTACTTACAAAAATGAAGTGCACGAAGTCTTCAAACGATTTTCCTCGAGGGCTTCAACTAACTTTGGTGTGAAGATCAGACACATCAGGAGTGACAATGGAACTGAGTTCAAGAATTCCGGTCTTGATGCCTATCTTGATGAACTTGGTATTACTCATGAGTTATCTGCTCCCTATACTCCTCAGCAAAATGGCGTCGTGGGCGCAAGAACAGAACTCTTGTTGAGATGGCTCGCACTATGCTTGATGAATACAAAACGCCTAGTCGTTTTTGGATTGATGCAATTGATATCGCGTGCCACATCATCAACAGAGTATATCTTCACAAATTCTTCAAGAAGACTGCATATGAACTCCTCACTGACAAGAAACCCAATGTGAGTTATTTCAAAGTCTTCGGTGCTAAATGCTGGATTAGAGATCCTCATCACAGTTCTAAATTTTCACCGAAAGCACATGAAGGTTTTATGCTTGGTTACGGAAAGGACTCGCACACCTACAGAGTCTTCAACATCGCTCTTCACAAGATTGTTGATACTGTAGATGTGCGGTTTGATGAAACTAATGGCTCGCAAAGAGAGCACCTACCTTCTGTTAGATGAACCAGTACCTGAGGAATCTATCAAGTTCAAGGCAACTGAGGATGTCATTCCTACTGAAGAATCTGTTGAAGAATTCATTCCTGTACGCGAAGAACGCCGAGCTGATGACCTGAAGATAATGCTGAAGACAATGGTGCTGAGGAAAATGGTCAAATTCCTCGACGACAACCAGCTCATCCTCGCGTTGCAAAAGAAGTACAAGTGGACAAGATCATCGATGACATTGAAGCGCCAGTCCTCTCTGCGCTCAAAAGCTTCACATTTATCTAACTTTTGTGGGCACTATGCTTTTGTCTCTATCACAGAGCCCACTAAGGTAGATGAAGCATTTCTGGAGCCTGAGTGGATTCAGGCCATGCAAGAAGAATTACATCAGTTCGAGCTCAACAATGTCTGGGAACTGGTCAAACGTCCAGATCCTCGCAAGCATAATATCATTGGCACAAAGTGGATCTACCGCAACAAGCAAGATGAAAATGGCCTTGTGGTGAGGAATAAGGCACGACTTGTAGCTCAAGGCTACACATGTTGAAGGAATTGATTTTGATGAAACTTTTGCACTGTTGCTAGACTTGAGTCTATTCGCATATTACTTGCCTATGCTAACCATCACAATATCACTTTATATCAAATGGATGTGAAAAGTGCATTCCTCAATGGTAAGCTTGAGGAAGAAGTATATGTTGCTCAACCCCCAGGTTTTGAAGACCAAAGAATCCTGACAAAGTCTTCAGACTCAACAAGGCCCTCTATGGTCTCAAACAAGCCCCACGGGCGTGGTATGATGCATTGAAGGAATTCTTCATGAAGAATGGCTTCACACCAGTTCACTCGACCCTACTCTCTTTACTAAATCATATGATGGTGAACTGTTTGTGTGCCAAATATATGTTGATGATATTATCTTTGGCTGTCTTGACCAACGTTATAGTGATGAATTTGCCTATATGATGAGTGAAGAATATCAAATGTCTATGATGGGAGAGTTGAAATTCTTCTTAGGTCTTCAAATTAACAACAACACAATGGCATATTCATATCTCAGAGAAATACCTCAAAGATGTCCTGAAGAAATTCGGCATGCAAGATTGCAAAGGCGTCAAAATTCCTATGCCCACAAATGGCCATCTATGCAATCGATGAAAATGGTATTGACTTCGATCACAAGGTATACCGCTCCATGATTGGTTCTCTATTGTACTTATGTGCATCTAGGCCAGATATAATGCTTAGTGTTTGCATGTGTGCCCGATTTCAAGCTACACCGAAGGAATCACACCATAAGGCTGTGAAGCATATTCTTCGATATCTAGCTCACACACCAACACTAGGATTATGGTACCCCAAGGGCTCTACTTTTGATCTCATTGGATATTACGACTCGACTATGCTTTGGTGATCGTGTGGACCGCAAGTCAACATCTGGTACTTGTCATTTCCTCGGACGATCTTTGGTCCGTTGGTCCTCGAAGAAACAGAATGCATGATCACCGCTTCATCGCAGAAGATGAATACATTGCTGCTGGCTCTTGTTGTGCTCAATTGCTGTGGATGAAGCAAACTCTCAAGGACTACGGCATCAACGTGAAGAATGTGCCTCTCAACTGTGACAATGAGAGTGCCATCAAGATTGCTCACAACCCAGTTCAGCACTCGAAGATAAAGCACATTCAAATTCGTCATCATTTTGTTCGTGATCATGTGTTGAAGGCGACATCTCCATCGAGCATGTGAAGACTAAAGAACAGCTAGCCGATATCTTCACTAAGCCCTTGGATGAGAAGAGATTTAGCAAGTTGCGGTGTGAGCTAAATATCTTAGAATCTTCGAATGTTCTTTGAAAAGGACATACATCCTGATACTTATGCAAAATTGATGACTTAGATGTGCAACACATGAAGAAACGTATTTCATCAATCCATGAAGAATAACACTCTAAGTGTGAAGAAATTAATGAAGAATTTGATTCTCAGAACCCTACGACAATTGTAAGCGGTGTCTGAAATCATCATTCTTATACGGTGGGTCACGCCACCACCAAAGTTGAAAATCTTCAATTTGAGTTTTTCATCAGTTTTTCAAATTCTTCAACTTTTCAAAATCTTCACTGCTTTCCGCTGCTTTTTCTTCATTAGCTATATATATATATGGGTTTATGTCCTCTACAACATTCACTTATGGCTATTTCTTCAAGTCGCTTTTACGCTAAGTGAATGTGATCGGACCCTTCCCCTCTATGCTATACTCAACCCAATCTATTCACAAATTCTTCATGTGCGTTCTATTTGAAACTCGTTCAAAATCTTCACTGTGTCCTTGTCAGCTGAAGAAATTGCGAACGGAACTTTAAAACTGATCTTATCCAAACTTTCGGTTTTGCCGCTCAAACCGTTCCGCATCCCACAATGGATTTATCTATTCACCCATGATCTAACACGATCTCCACTTTTCAGTACGTGGGTGACACATGTCGTTTAATGAGAAGGGTCAGGCACGTTCATCCCAAATCTTGAGGCGAACAGTTTTTCACCATGGCTATATATACCCTCTCCCTTCCTCACTTCCTTTACTCCGCTCGACCGCTTTCTCTCGCTCGAGCTTCCCAAACCCTAGCGCCGCCGCTACTCCATCGTCGCCGGTGAGGAAGAGCTTCACTGCCTCGACCTCGTCGCCAACGTACTCGCGCCGACCGTGGAAATCTTCACTCCGCCGCCGTCGTAGCTATCTTCCTCCGCCGAGTTAGGGCGTGGGAGATCTAACCTGACGAACTTCCCATCTGTTCTTCTCAGTTCGTCGTGTTCTTCACTTCGGGTAATTAAAAGTTACTTTTATTACTCGCTTTGATTCTCAAACCTTCCTGATAATCTTCAAAGGTGTTTATTCTTCAAATCTTCACACATATGAACACCTCAAACAAAATATGCTCTTGATTCGTTTCTCTAAGCAATGATTTTCTTCAAGATTCCTCAATTGTGTGGATCCTCGATCTATACAACTCGGAACCTAAGACAAAGATCGCTTAGTGAAATTCTTCAAGGCTCATCTGGTCAAATTCCTCAAACTAGTTCTTTTGAAAAACCTTCGAGAACGCATATGACCTCTCCAAATTCCTCGCAACTATACTCTGTTCACGGTACTCATGTCATTCTTTGAATCACTAGGTTCTCATCAACTTAACTCATTTGCAGCGTTCCTCGAAGAAAAGTTGCATACTTCTTCAGAGAATTCGTTTGTTCAAATTCCTCACCTGAAGAATATGGCAGAAGGAAAGAAGCCACGGAAAGGAGGAAAGAGGCCTGAGGTCATGACTGCGTTTGAAATCCCTGAGGAAATATATGCTGATTATTGCACACCTGATGAAGCCGAGTTTGGCAAAGAAAACAAAAATCAGCGCAAGGTGCGCATTCAAAGGATTGAACGGAGATGGGCAAGGGAATGGAGGGAGTATGAGATATGTAACTTCAAAGTACATGAAGAAATTCGCACTCAATCCTCCATGCCCAAGAGCTCCATTGGCACTGGTCAAGAAGTCGACCCCACCAACATCAAGCGTGGTGAGGACTTTCTGAAGAATGGGCCAAGCGCCAAGCCAAATTGGCAAGACAAGCCAACGAGGCGGTGAGGAAATTCAATGAGGACTGCTCATCGCTTCGCCATCGAGGCCTCTGTCAAGCCAAGAAAATCTATGGCAAAGAAGCCCGCACACAAGCCAAGTGCTTCACCAACAGTGCCCTCACGGCCAAGTTCCTCAGCTGTGCCCTCACGGCCAATTCCTCATGCAGCTCCTGCTCCTCCAAAATCCTCAGCTCCTTCAAAGTCCTCAACAGCTCCTCCCAAGTCCTCAGCAGTTCCGACAAAGTCCTCAGCACCTGTCCATCTGGCCACGTGCCAAAGGACTGCAGGCATCTCCATTGCCTCTGGTGTTTCAGCAAGTTCCTCAGCTGCACCAAAGTCTTCATCTGGCCCGACTCTGCTGAAGACTAAGGCCACAACTGGACGAGGTCCTCGGCCAAGTCCCAAGAAGAAACAGGTCGCCTTCCAAGAGCCACCTGAAGATGATGAGGCTGATGATGATGAACTTGCGGAAATCATCAGAGACTGCCAAGAAAGGGTTGCTAGAGCCAAAGGCACACCTATGCCACAGCTGTTGGATCCAAGAGCGATCCTAGACTACATTGATCTCTGGCACAAGGACCCAAACACTCCTATGCCTGACTTCAATCTGACACCTGGTCAAAGTCACATGCTGAGTCATTTCATCCAAGAGGAGAAATGGAAATTTGATACTGCCAGAGAGATCAAGAAATCGCAGTACAGAAAGGAGAAACTGCTGAAGAAAAACGTTGTCAAGATGACAACTGAAGAACTTATCAAGATGCAGGCTGACATCAAAGCCCTCAGCGACAAATTTAACTCCTATTATGCTGATTGGCAAGGAGCCAAAGTCAGATTCGTCAACCCGACGAAGAAATTCACCAATGTTGCTGCCCCAACGCAACAAGAAATTCCTCAGGCTGGAGCCTCAGCTCAGCAGACTGAAGAACATGCCAGCACCACTGATGAAGTTCAGGCTGCTGAAGACAATGCTAGTTCCAGGGCTGATGATCCCATTCCAAATTACCGAAGAAATTGCTGTGGCATCCACTAGTGGTGCGCTGAAGAAATCGATCAAGTCAGGGCAACTACATCAGTTGCACCTGAGGAAAATCAACCAGATTCCTCAGCTCCTCCTGCGCCAACACCAACTCCAATTCTTCCATCTGCCTCTGATGTGAAGAAGACCAAGGCTGCAGAACAAGCTGCAGTGAAGAAACGGAAAGCATCAGCTGCGTCAAATTCTTCGGCTGCAAAGAAAATGAAGCCAATGACCAGCTCCTTTGAAAATCCTATTGATGTTGTTCCAATTTCCTCAATTCCATCAAAGGACCTTGTTCCTTTTGGTGAAGATTATGAGATCCCAAGCGGATCTGATGAAGAAGATCATTCGCCGCTTCGCCGGAGCAGATTGATGAAGAAATTGAAGTGGAAGCAATCCCTTCAACCCCAATCATTTCCTTGCCTATGCCTCAATTCACGGTGAAGAGGCGGTGTTGAGGAAATTGAAGAAGATGTGGATATTGGAAGCACAACGCCGGTGATGAACGATGACTTTTGGGAAAGTCGGCATCCAAATTCTCCACTCTTCACCCCAATTCAACAGATTCCTCGGTCCCTGCTCCAACAGTTCAAATGGGCTCAAGAAACTCATCCCACTTCATCATCCATGAAGAAATTCCAGCCACTAAGCTGATGAACTTTCTTCTGCCGATCCTCGATTGCACTGAGAGGAACAAGAAATTCCTCAACCTGAAGAACCTGATATTGCGATTCCAGAGGTCGTGATGCAACTCACTGACACTCCACTGCCAAATCCAAAGAATCCCTTCTCAACAAAGCAAAAGTTCAAGGCTGAAGATTTCTTCAGCAAGCATGTATTCTTCACTGACTACAATCCATATGATTCTGCTCGCATAAGGAAGAGGTGTTTCTGGACTGGCAGTCAAGCCAATTTCTATTCCTCAGTGCTCTTCAACAAAGACAAAGTCTTTGATCATGCACATATTCCTCATGTGGACATGGAGTCTCTGCCAGGCTTTGAGCCAGTCCTCAATGTTCTTCACGACGCAGGACTTCTGAATTTCTGACCGACATACGTGATTGGAATGAAGAACTCATTCTTCAATTCTATGCAACGCTGCACATCACCGGAGACGTCAAGACGTGAACTCATGGGTGTTAGATCGGATGTCTGAAAATACTCACTACAAGGCACCAAAGAACTGAATTGCTTCGTGCTCTACCACTCAGTCCTCCCTTGATGGTGCTCGTTGTATTTACAACGAACCTGAGCTTTCAAATCACTATATGCAAGTGCCGATGAAGCCTTTGAAGCTGTGGCAGGCCCAAGAACCAAATTCCTCGTCAAGGAATTATTGTATGTGCCTCGGACTGTCTATCGGATTCTCGACGAAGACAATGAGTCCTATCAAAGGCCACGACTCAAATGATGAAGAAGTCGTTGGCATCATGAAGAATATGCTTTTCAATATCATTCATGGCGTTCCCGTCAACTTCCATGATTTCTTCATGAGGACTCGCCAACATTGCTATGTCACCATTTGAGCTGAAGCCTTATGCGCCTTTGGATAATGAGATTCATCAGGACAAGGTCTTCACTCAATTACAAGGCTGATACTCCGAACCACTGCAGCTACTTGCCCCTGATTGAAGTCCTCAAACGGACATTTACCTTAGCTGATGACAAGGGCTACTGTGATCGGTGAAGGCATTCGTCCATTGGATGGACAGTTTCGCAAAGCTGCATCCTACTCCACCAATGATGACTCTGCCACACATTACTCTGCCGCAAATACCTCAGCCA
The DNA here is from genome assembly GCA_021605145.1 of Aegilops bicornis. Taxonomy (NCBI): domain Eukaryota; kingdom Viridiplantae; phylum Streptophyta; class Magnoliopsida; order Poales; family Poaceae; genus Aegilops; species Aegilops bicornis. Next base: position 436,868,655 of record CM038672.1, on the reverse strand, counting down.
AGCAAAGTCCTCAAGCCACAACACCCAAGGTGATGACTGATCGTGAGTTACTCCTCAGTCTTCATCAGAAGGTTGATCGCAATCATAAATGGGTCAAGCGTCAGTTTGGTTCAATTCATCACAACATGACCTCTACACATAATGCAGTGAAGAAAAACCACTACTACCTCCATGAAACCTTCAAACGCACTGGGCTGTTCTTTCAAATGTCTACAAAGACGGAAGAACGGCGACAATGGGTCTCAAGAAAGAATTTGACTGGTCTGCACCTCCTCCGAAGAAATACAAGAAGGTCAAAGTTCCTTCCTTGGTGGCCAGCTCCTATTCTTCATCACGAGACACCGATGAAAATGAAGACTTGGGCGACAACTGCGGCAGGCCCCACTACAACAATCGACCCCTAACAACGCCAAGGCGCTCTTCTTCAACTTGAAATTCTTGAGGCGTTAGTCCTCGGTTCGATCCTTTTGGTCATTCGATGACAAAGGGGGAGAAATTTGAGTTAGTCTTCAAGCGGGTCTATTATATGGGCATTTTTTTGTTAAGTTACAACTCTCGTTCTTCTGAAACTTTTATTGGATCGAGTTGTAATCTTAAACCCGATGGTGCTTTGATACTTTTGATGCACTGTGCTCTGATACTCTTGATGCGTTATTGCATGCCTGTTCCTCATTAATGTTATTGCACGCATGCTGAATTTCATCAAGCACCATATTTCATCATGCATTTCAAATTCTTCATATTATATGTCAAATGCGTGTATGAATTACAAGATATAGGGGGAGATCTCCATGATTCAACTCTTCAAATGTGCATTGCCTCAAAAGCAAATTCCTCACTATGCACATCTTCGTGGGGAGTTCTTCTATATCTTGCAATCAAATTCCTCAATATCAGTATTTACACTTCATATGTTTATCCCAGTTGAAAACTTAACCTATATTGTCATCAATCACCAAAAAGGGGGAGATTGTAAGTGCATCTAGTGCCCCTTAGTGAATTTGGTGTATTGAAGACATAGGTTAAGGGACTAATGTGCTTGTGAGTGTACACAGGTCTATTAGTCTATGAGGAGTTTGATATTTACAGAGAAAGTCGACCCCTAAAAATGAAGTTCTTCGACTGAAGACTTTGATATTACGAAGACTTTCTCAAGACTTTGAAAGTGAAGAAATTGGTGTGACCTTGAAGACTTGGTATTCATTTGAGGAACATGAAGCGTGAAGACTTTTGTTTTCGTAGTTTCGTTTTCTCTTTCTTGAGTCATAGGAAACACCGTCTTTGTTAAAGGGGTCGAGGAAATACTAAGGAAAATTTCCATGTGATGCTCAACTCAAAATCCTACACCTACCAATCCCTTCGAGTGAAGTCTTTGGAAATCTCATACAGTTCAGTCAATTTCTTGATGTGATGTAGACGAAGTTCTTCCGGTCGCCGAGGAATTTGTTCTAACCGAGGAGTTAGGAATTCGCCAAAGGCGGATTGCCTACACAAAGGAGGAACATGATAGCCCCGAGGAATTTGAGATTCAAATTTCCGACTGATTCTTGTCTTCTTGGCCACCTGTCCCAAAATATCTTATCCACCTAACGGTCATATCATTGAAGGGCATTTATGTCTTATCATGTCGGGCTGCTCCCTAGGCTATAAATAGCCGCCCCCTACAACCACTAGCTGGTTGGCTGCTCCGAGAGAAACTTGACACTTGTCATTTGAGAGCAACCCATCCTCCGAGGACTTTGAGCGAAAATCATGGAGTGAGGAAAAACCCAAAACCAAACCCCTACAAACCCAAAGTGATTGAGCATCACTGAAGAGATTGATCCTATGTGGATCCGATGCTTGTTACCTTTGAAGACTGTGCTTCTTCCAGATGGTTAGGCGTCATGGTCTAGAGCATCCAAGAGGAATTGTGGATCGCCGAGTGACCAAGTCTGTGAAGGTTTGGAAGTCGCCTGAAGACTTACCACGAGTGATTGGACGAGGTCTGTGTGACCTTAGTTCAAGGAGAATACGGTGAGGACTTGGTGTTCTGAGCTGCGTGCTCAGCGACTGGGTGTCCGGGACTGTGTGTCCTCGAGTTTAAATACTCCAACCAGACGTACAACTGAGACAGCAGTTGGAACTGGTCTACCAAATCATTGTCTTCACCAACCTTACTGGTTCTATTTCCTCAACCCTCTCATTTCCTCATTACTGTGTTGAGTGTTTATTCATATCTGTGTTTGAAGACTTTGACTGAAGACATTCTCAATTTACTCAGTTCAATTTCTTCAGTCTGTTTGTCTTCATCTTGTGCTATCCTGTGTTTACGCTTTCTGTACTCTTTGATTGTCTTCATTTCATCATGATGACCATGCCCGCATTCTGTTATGCTTACTTCTGAGTACTTATTCTGCTGCAAGTAGTTCTTCGCTAAGGAATTTCCTCACCGGCAAATTCCTCAGTGAAGAATTCATAAAAATCGCCTATTCACCCCCCCTCTAGTCGATATAACGCACTTTCAGGTGCGCCCCCTGTCTCGTGGGCCCCTCGAGCACCTCCCGACCGACTTCTTTCGCCTATATATGCCTACGTACCTTTAAAACATCGAATGTCAAGATAGATCAGGAGTTCCGCCGCCGCAAGCCGCTGTAGCCACCAAAAACCTCTCGGGAGTCTGTTCAAGACTCACGGAGGGGGAACCCATCACCGGTGGCCATATTCATCATCCCGGCGCTCTCCATGACGAGGAGGGAGTAGTTCACCCTCGGGTTTGAGGGTATGTACCAGTAGCTATGTGTTTGATCTCTCTATCTCGTGTTCTCTCTCGTGTTCCCTCTATGGCACGATCTTGATGTGTCGTGAGCTTTGCTATTATAGTTGTATCTTATGATGTTTCTCCTCCTCTACTCTCTTGTGATGAATTGAGTTTCCCCTTTGAAGTAATCTTGTCGGATTGAGTCTTTAATGATTTGAGAACAATTGATGTATGTCTTGCCGTATCTGTGGTGACAATGGGATATCACGTGCCACTTCATGTATGTTTTGGTGACCAACTTGCGGGTTCCGCCCATGAACCTATGCATAGGGGTTGGCACACGTTTTCTTGACTCTCCGGTAGAAACTTTGGGGCACTCTTTGAAGTACTTTGTGTTGGTTGGATGAATCTGAGATTGTGTGATGCATATCGTATAATCATGCCCACGGATACTTGAGGTGACAATGGAGTATCTAGGTGACATTAGGGTTTTGGTTGATTTGTGTATTTAGGTGTTATTCTAGTACGAACTCTTTAATAGATCGATCCGAAAGAATAACTTTGAGGTGGTTTCGTACCCTACCATAATCTCTACGTTTGTTCTCCGCTATTAGTGGCTTTGGAGTGACTCTTTGTTGCATGTTGAGGGATTATTATATGATCTATCTATGTTGTTATTGTTGAGAGAACTTGCACTAGTGAAAGTATGAACCCTAGGCCTTGTTTGTTATCATTGCAATACTGTTTACACTCACTTTTACCACTTGTTACCTTGCTGTTTTTATATTTTCAGATTACAAATACTCTTATCTACCGTCCATATTGCACTTGTATCACCATCTCTTCGCCGAACTAGTGCACCTATACAATTTACCATTGTATTGGGTGTGTTGGGGACACAAGAGACTCTTTGTTATTTGGTTGCAGGGTTGCTTGAGAGAGACCATCTTCATCCTACGCCTCCCACGGATTGATAAACCTTAGGTCATCCACTTGAGGGAAATTTGCTACTGTCCTACAAACCTGTGCACTTGCAGGCCCAACAACGTCTACAAGAAGAAGGTTGCGTAGTAGACATCAGCGGGCAGTCGCGAGTGCCCTGGAAGTTGGCAATGAAGCGGTCGCGCATCTCACCTCAGGAGGAGATTAACCCGGGGGCAAATTCAGGAGCCATGAGCGAGCACCACCTTTGAGAGCCATGGGAAACTAGTTCGCCATGACTTTCTCGTCGCCGTTGGCCACCTCGATGCTCAGCTCATAGATCTGCAAGAACTCCGCAGGGTCGGGGGTGTCGTCGTAGCGCGGGGGCAGGTCTGGCTTGAACTTGCCTGGCCAAACGACGCTACGCAGCTCTGGAGTGAAGGCACGGCAGCCTGTTGTGGCCACTGGGGCCCGTCGCGGGGGCGGAGCTTGATCTTGACGCCCATGCACCGCTGCCGTAGGCAGCACACGGTCTTGATGTGGTGGCATCAGGAGCGCGGGAGTATTTTCTCACAGTGGGGGAACTGCTGGGGAACGTAGTAATTTCAAAAATTTCCTACACACACGCAAGATCATGGTGATGCATAGCAACGAGAGGGGAGAGTGTTGTCCACGTACCCTCATAGACCGATAGCGGAAGCATTAGCACAACGCGGTTGATGTAGTCGTACATCTTCACGATCCGACCGATCAAGTACCGAACGCAAGGCACCTCCGAGTTCAGCACACGTTCAGCTCGATGACGTCCCTCGAACTCCGATCCAGCCAAGCTTTGAGGGAGAGTTCCGTCAGCACGATGGCATGGTGACGATGATGATGTTCTACCGACGCAGGGCTTTGCCTAAGCACCGCTACAATATTATCGAGGTGGATTATGGTGGAGGGGGGCACCGTACACGGCTAAGAGATCAAGAGATCAATTGTTGTCTCTATGGGGTGCTCCCTGCCCCCGTATATAAAGGAGCAAGGGGGGAGGCGGCCGGCCAAGGAGGAGGGCGCGCCAAGGGGGGAGTCCTACTCCCACCGGGAGTAGGACTCCTCCTTTCCTTGTTGGAGTAGGAGAGAAGGAAAGAAGGGGAGAGGGAGAAGGAAAAGGGGGCTGCACCCCTTGTCCAATTCGGACCAAAGGGGGATGCGCGCCTCCTTCCTTTTGGCCTCTCTCCTCTATTCCCGTATGGCCCAATAAGGCCCAATACTTCTCCCCGGCGAATTCCCGTAACTCTTCGGTACTCCGATAAATACCCGAATCACTTGGAACCTTTCCGAAGTCCGAATATAGTCGTCCAATATATCGATCTTTACGTCTCGACCATTTCGAGACTCCTCGTCATGTTCCCGATCTCATCCGGGACTCCGAACTCCTTCGGTACATCAAAACTCATAAACTCGTAATATAATTGTCATCGAAACCTTAAGCGTGCGGACCCTACGGGTTCGAGAACTATGTAGACATGACCGAGACACGTTTCCGGTCAATAACCAATAGCGGAACCTGGATGCTCATATTGGCTCCTACATATTCTACGAAGATCTTTATCGGTCAAACTGCATAACAACATACGTTGTTGCTTTTGTCATCGGTATGTTACTTGCCCGAGATTCGATCGTCGGTATCTCAATACCTAGTTCAATCTCGTTACCGGCAAGTCTCTTTACTCGTTACGTAATGTATCATCCCGCAACTAGCTCATTAGTCACATTGCTTGCAAGGCTTATAGTGATGTGCATTACCGAGAGGGCCCAGAGATACCTCTCCGACAACCGGAGTGACAAATCCTAATCTCGAAATACGCCAACCCAACATGTACCTTTGGAGACACCTGTAGAGCTCCTTTATAATCACCCAGTTACGTTGTGACGTTTGGTAGCACACAAAGTGTTCCTCCAGTAAACGGGAGTTGCATAATCTCATAGTTGTAGGAACATGTATAAGTCATGAAGGAAGCAATAGCAACATACTAAACGATCAAGTGCTAAGCTAACATAATGGGTCAAGTCAATCACATCATTCTCCTAATGATGTGATCCCGTTAATCAAATGATATCTCATGTCTATGGTTAGGAAACTTAACCATCTTTGATTAACGAGCTAGTCAAGTAGAGGCATACTAGTGACACTATGTTTGTCTATGTATTCACACATGTATTATGTTTCCGATTAATACAATTCTAGCATGAATAATAAACATTTATCATGAAATAAGGAAATAAAAAATAACTTTATTATTGCCTCTAGGGCATATTTCATTCAGTTTTCCACTTCCACTAGAGTCAATAATCTAGTTCACATCGCCATGTGATTTAACACCAATATCTGTATATGATTAACACCCATAGTTCACATCATCATGTGACCAACACCCAAAGGGTTTACTAGAGTCAATAATCTAGTTCACATCGCTATGTGATTAACACGCAAAGATTACTAAGGTGTGATCATGTTTTGCTCATGAGAGAAGCTTAGTCAACGGGTCTGTCACATTCGTGAGCCGTATGTATTTTGCAAATATTCTATGTCTACAATGCTCTGCACGGAGCTAGTCTAGCTAATTGCTCCCACTTTCAATATGTATCCAGATTGAGACTTAGAGTCATCTGGATCGGTGTAAAATCTTGCACCGATGTAACTCTTTACGATGGGCTCTTTTATCACCTCCATAATCGAGAAATATTTCCTTAGTCCTCACTAAGGATATTCTTGACCAATGTCCAGTGATCTACTCCTAGATCACTATTGTATTCCCTTACCAAATTCAGGACAAGGTATACAATAGGTCTGGTACATAGCGTAGCATACTTTATAGAACCTATGACTGAGGCATAGGGAATGCCTTTCATTCTCTTTTCTATTTTCTGCCGTGGTCGGGATTTGAGTCTTACTCAATTTCACACCTTTGGAACACAGGCAAGAACTCTTTATTTGACTGTTCCATTTTGAACTACTTCAAAATCTTGACAAGGTATGTACTTATTGAAAAACTTATCAATCATCTTGATCTATCTCAATAGATTTTGATGCTCAATATGTAAGTAGCTTTATTGAGGTCTTTCTTTTGAAGAACTCCTTTCAAATACTCCTTTATGCTTTCCAGAAAAATTCTACATCATTTCTGATCAATAATATGTTACTCACATATATTTATCAGAAAGGCGGTAGTGCTCCCACTCACTTTATTGTAAATACAGGCTTCACCGCAAGTCTGTATAAAACTATATGCTTTGATCAACTTATCAAAGCGTATATTCCAACACTGAGATGATTGCACCAGTCCATAGATGGATCGCTGGAGCTTGCACATTTTGTTAGCACCTTTAGGATTGACAAAACCTTCTGGTTGCATCATATACAACTCTTTTTTAAGAAAACCATTAAGGAATGCTGTTTTGACATCCATTTGCCAGATTTCATAAAATGTGGCAATTGCTAACATGATTCAGACAGATTTAAGCATCGCTACAGTTGAGAAAATCTCATTGTAGTCAACACCTTGAACTTGTCGAAAACCTTTTTGCGACAAGTCGAGCTTTGTAGATAGTAACACTACTATCAGCATATGTCTTCCTCTTGAAGATCCATTTATACAATATGGCTTGCCGATCATCGGGCAACTCCACCAAAGTCCACACTTTGTTCTCATACATGGATCCCATCTTAGATTTCATGGCCTCAAGCCATTTCGTGGAATCTGGGCTCATCATCGCTTCCTCATAGTTCGTAGGTTCATCATGGTCTAGTAACATGACTTCCAGAATAGGATTACCGTACCACTCTGGTGCGGACTGTACTTTGGAAGACCTACGAGGTTTTGTAGTAACTTGATCTGAAGTTTCATGATCATCATCATTAGCTTCCTCACTAATTGGTGTAGGAATCACTGGAACTGATTTATGTGATGAACTACTTTCCAATTCGGGAGAAGGTACAAATTACCTTATCAAGCTCTACTTTCCTCCCACTCACTTCTTTCGAGAGAAAGTCCTTCTCTAGAAAGGATCCATTCTTAGCAACGAATGTTTTGCCTTCGGATCTGTGATAGAAGGTGTACCCAACAGTTTCCTTTGGGTATTTTATGAAGACGCACTTCTCCGATTTGGGTTTGAGCTTATCAGGTTGAAAACCTTTTTCATATAAGCATCGCAACTCCAAACTTTAAGAAACGACAACTTAGGTTTACTTCTAAACCATAGTTCATACGGTGTCGTCTCAACGGATTTTAGATGGTGCCCTATTAAACGTGAATGCAGTTGTCTCTAATGCATAACCCCAAAATGATAGTCGTAAACCGATAAGAGACATCATAGATCGCACCATATCTACTAAGGTACGATTACGACGTTCGGACACACCATTACATTGTGATGTTCCAGGTGGCGTGAGTTGCGAAACTATTTCACATTGTTTCAAATAAAGACCAAACTCGTAACTCAAATATTTGTCTCCACGATCAGATCGTAGAAACTTTATTTTTCTTGTTACGATGATTTTCCACTTCACTCTGAAATTCTTTGAACTTTTCAAATGTTTCAGACTTATGTTTCATCAAGTAGATATACCCATATCTGCTCAAATCATCTGTGAAGGTCAGAAAATAACGATACACGCCGCGAGCCTTAACACTCATCGGATCACATACATCGGTATGTATTATTTCCAATAAGTTAGTAGCTCGTTCCATTGTTCCGGAGAACGGAATTTTAGTCATCTTGCCCAAAAGGCACGGTTCGCAAGCATCAAATGATTCATAACCAAGTGATTTCGAAAATCCATCTTTATGGGGTTTCTTCATGCGCTTTACACCGATATGACCCAAACGGCAGTACCACAAATAAGTTGCACTATCATTATTAACTTTGCATCTTTTTGCATCAATATTATGAATATGTGTATCACTACGATCGAGATCCAACAAACTATTTTCATTGGGTGTATGACCATTTGAAGGTTTTATTCATGTAAACAGAACAACAATTATTCTTTGATTTTAAATGAATAACTTTATTGCAATAAACATGATCAAATCATATTCATGCTCAACACAAACGCCAAATAACATTTATTTAGGTTTAACACTAATCCAGAAAGTATAGGGAGTGTACGATGATGATCATATCAATCTTGGAACTACTTCCAACACTCATCGTCACTTCCCCTTCAACTAGTCTCTGCTTATTCACGTAACTCCTGTTTCGAGTTACTAATCTTAGCAACCGAACAAGTATCAAATACTCAGGGGCTACTATAAACACTAGTAAGGCTCACATCAATAACATGTATATCAAATATACCCTTGTTCACTTTGCCATCCTTCTTATCCGCCAAATATTCAGGGAATTTCCGCTTCCAGTGACCATTTCCTTTGCAGTGTAAGTGTCACATCCTAGCTAGTCCATGCATTAGTGTGTTGCATCATGTTTATTTTTCATCAGAAATTTGAAATGGGGAAGACAGAACCCCCAGAACCCCTTTGAATCCAACTAGGGCTTACTAAAAATATTTTCAATGAACCTGAAATGCCCTTCTAAAATGTTCATCACCTTTGCTTTGGTCCTAAATCACGTCGTAAGTGATGCACAGATTTCTAGGTCACTCTAAGGTCACCGGATTAAATCTCTAGCTATTTGAATTTGGGCATTTAAATTATATAAAATATTTCAAATGCTCAAATAATCCCAAACTAAAATGTTCCATGCTGGATATATTCCAACTAAGGACCAGGTGCAGTTTGGTGAATTTTGGAGTTGCCTAGGTATTTTTAGAAATGCAACAAAGTTACAGAAAATAGAAAAAGAAACAGAAAACGAAAACTCTTACCTGGCGCCACCCAACGGCCCACCTGCCGGCCCAGCCCAACCGGCCAAATGAAGCTGCTTGGCTTGGCCAGCAGGCAGGCAGTGTGCTTTCGACGGCGAAAGCACAGCATGCGTGCCATGTAGCTGCCGCCCGCCTCGCCGCTTCCTCGTCGAGCTGTCGACGCTGGACGCCCTCTCCGAGCTCGCCGACACCTTTCCTCCTCCCCAGCTCCTCTCCCTCGCTCGCCCGCACCATGGCCGACGCCATCGCGCCCGCGCCACCGTGAAACCCGTGCTCTCCGACGACCTTGCGACGCGCCGCCGTGTCCAGGCGCATCGCCACCCTCCTCACCTTCGAGCAAGCCGAGCCCCGAGCGCTCGCTTGCCTCAGAGCCGCCAGACCGACCTCGCTCGACACCGCCACCGCCGGAGATCCCTTCGCCGCCGCCGCGACCAGCTCGTCCCCGACCGCGTCGAGTACACCAACGTGACGGCCGTGAGCTCACCAACCCTCCCATCCTCTCCGTTTGCTCTTTCGTGCACCGTAGCGACCCCACAGAGCTTCACCGTACGCACCACCGCCGAGCTCGTCGCCGACGTGTCTCCGGCCATCCACCGTCCACACCACGGTGTCTAACATGCTCACCGCGTCGCGTAGAGCCTAACGCCCCACTCCACGCGCCGCCGCGTGCCCGTAGCCACGGGACCATCTTCACCGAATCCGCGACCGCCTAGCTCATCGCCGTGACGCTTCCGCCACCCGACCTCAACCACCACTACCAAACGCCGCGGCTGTTCCTCGGCTACACGCAGATGGCCTCCGCCATCCATTTGGACGCCGAACGTGCTAACGCACTCTCGCCGCCAGCGTGCCTCGCCCGGCGACTAAACGCCGGCAGGCTTTGACCACTGACGTTGACCGGGTGGGCCCAAGTTGACTCCCCTGAGTCCATGGCAAGTGGGCCCCCTGCTAATTAACTTAGTTAGTTTAAACTAATTCTAATCAGTTAAATTAAGTGCTGGCATGCAGGACCCATTGGTCAGTCTGACCTGGACGTCCCCGTTGACCTCTGATGTCACCCTGACGCATTGCTGATGCAGTAATTGAATTACTGGAATTATTCTGATATAGGAAATTCCAGAAAATAGTTCAAACTTCAAAAATTCATAGAAATTAATCTGTAACTCCAAATGCAAAGATTTATATATGAAAAATGATCGGAAAAATCCATTCTATCCATTGGTAAAGGTTTCATGCATGACAGAACAAGTTAACCTTGCTGTTTAAGCAGATTAAGACAATGCACCTTTATGGCTATGTTAAATGAGCTAACATTTGAATCTTTGATTCAAATGGGTTCATCCCTTTCTGTTCTAGCTTGCATTAGGCCAACACACATTCATATTGCCATGTCATAGCATGCATCATATTGTTGCATATTGTCATGTGTTGTTTATGTTCGGTCTGTCTTTCGTGATAGGTTACGCCTCCCGAGGATAACCCCGAATATCCGTCTCAAGGGTAGTATCCTACTACCACTACATCGTGCAAGCAACCCATTGATCATTCCGATACAAACCCATGTTCTCGCTTCGCTCTTGTTTATCGCATTAAGACAACGCGATTCAAACTGTTGTGTGTCATGCGGTAGCTGAACCCACTTCCTTTGCATGACTGTCATTGCCACAAGAACTAGATGAAACCCACTAGTATGTGTAGGAGTTGATTGAGCCATGTTTGTGATTCCTACCATGCTATGCTTGCTATGCTTAGAGTTGTGTCAGTCCGGCTCATCGGGATGATGAACTGGAGTGAAAGGTTGTGTCGGGTTCGAGAGTGAAAGTGTTGGACACGTTTTGGTAAAGGTATCGATGAGAGGCCGTGTAGGAGTACATGGTGGGTTGTTTCATTGAAGCCGTCCCTAAGAACTGAGATCTGTGTGTGTGATTTAAGACTTAGCTACTACCACGCATTGGGATCCTTAATTGACCCTCTCTACTTATTAACCACTCTTGTCCTCAGTCCGGGAATTGCAAGTAGTTTCTGGTGTTTGTAGCATCTTTGGGGAGACGCAGCGCTGACCTTAGGGGTGGGTTGTGTTGCGGTAGGCACGTGGCCCGGTTTACCGATTCGCCTGCTTGGTGTCTCGGAACCCTGCACACATCGTTCGGGGCCGTTAGTGGAAACCTCGGCCGGACTCCCTGCGGATGGAACCCGAATAGGCGATAAACCTGGACCAGGGACTCGTGTGTTTAGTCAGGTCGTGGCCGACACCCTCGCTGGGCTTCCGCTTGAAGGTTGCCGAGTACATGTCGTGTAGCGGCGATAAGTGGTGAGAGCGTGTGTGAAGAAGTACACCCCTGCAGGGTATAAAACTATTCGAATAGCCGCGGTAAAGGACTACTTGGTAACCTATACAGTTCATAAACAAGTAAATGGATACTACTAAAAGCCTCAAGATAAGTGTGAGTACCGCGGATGGCCCTCTCGTGGGTTGACGAGAGAGGATCCACGGTGGAGTATTGTGTTGGTGATTAGTGGACTCGTAAAGCGACAAATGCTTTTCAAGTGGTGTCACGTAGGATAGCTTAGCCAAGAGTCAAAGCTGGCTTGCTGCAATAACTCCACTACCTTCTTGAGAATGTGCATGTATAATAGGATTCTGTTGTAAGACTTGCTGAGTACCTCCGTACTCATGTTTGCTCAATTACTGTTTTCAGACGACAACACGCCCCCTCCGATGGGTTTTATGTAGACCTTGACGTCGACGAGTGAACTAGCGACCCAGGTGGTGATCCAAGGCTTGTGAAGGGCCACTGTAGATAGAAGGGCTTCATCAAGCTTTCTTTCTTTTTAGAGTCTGTACTCAGACTAGTTTGCTTCCGCATGTGCTTGTATGTTTGTATGACTTGAGTGTTGGGTCATGTGACCCCTATCTGTATGGATATGTTATGTATGGCTCCTCGGGGCCCCTTAAATAAAGTACTTTGAGTTGTAGAGTTTTGTTGTGATGCCATGTTGTATGTACTCATATCGGGCATATTGTGTGTATGATTGAAATGCTTGGTATGAGTGGGATCTGACAATCTAGTTGTTTATCCTTGGCAGCCTCTCATATGAGGAAATGTAGTCTCGTGCATCTGAGCGATAGTAGTCCGCTACAGCCCGGTTCACCGGAGTCCTGCTAGCCCAGCACTACTGCTTGGACACTTGACTGGCCGGCATGTGTTTCACTTCGTTCCTATGTCTGTCCCTTCGGGGAAATGTCACGCGGTGATATTCGGAGTCCTGCCTAGCCTGCTACAGCCCGGGATACCGGAGTCCTGCTAGCCCAGTGCTACAGCCCGAATTCATACGTTGATGACCGACATGCTCGATGTGATTCATGTATGCCTGTCCCATGGGTTAGCGCCGCTTTGGGTTCACGACTAGCCATGTCGGCCCGGGTTCTCTGTCATGTGGACGCTAGCGACACTATCATATACGTGAGCCAAAAGTCGCAAACGGTCCCGGGCCATGGTAAGGCTACACCCGTGGGAATACCGTGCGTGAGGCCACAAAGTGATATGAGGTGTTACCGGCTAGGTCAATGTGACTTGGAATCGGGGTCCTGACAGCGTTGGCATCAGAGCCGGACTACCTGTAGGTTCGCTAAGCCAAACTGGTCGATGTCGAGTCTAGAAATGCTTTAGTTATATGTAGGGGAATTGATTGTGGAAGGGAACGTAAGGCTCTCTTTACTCCTTTACCTTATGCCTCTGATCTGAGTCATCCTCTTCTCATTCTACGTGGGTATAGGACTAGGCTCTCTTCTCTCTATCAGGATCATGTGTTGCTAATCCGTAGTAACTTATAGGATTGTTGGTTACAGCCTCAGTTCAGTTTCTACTACTTTTAGTATGCTATCAGTTGAACCAGAACCTTGATATGATGTTGTTGAGTGGTTTTGTAATCTGATTTTGAATGTCTCAAATCTGTTCTTGAGCATTTACAGATGTTATGTTGTCTGATTTTCCCTAGGAATTCTAATGTCTTTGCATTGTGGTTGTGCTTTCAGATGGCCACCCGTCCCCAGAACCAAGTGGTTCGTCTGACCCGTTGCATTGATGTGTGCGGTCACACGGCCATGTTGGTTCGGGTGATGGTCGAGACCGTTACCGATGGTATCCCGAATATACCGTCGAGGAGCAGTTTAGAGACTTTAATCAAAGCCAATATACGTGCACGGTCGGGATATATCCATCTTATCCCGGAGCTCTTGAACCGCTCCACTGTTCTTATGGACTTGGGATCACTATTGGGATGTCCGTGCAGGATGCGACCTACTCGATGATGACTATTATTCGAGCCAGAATCGCCTATTTGTGCAACACCGATTTCCGCTACATGCCAGCATCCCTCCCTGGGGCGCATGGTTACCTTCAGGGTATGTACAGCGATGCATCCCATGAGGACTCACTCCTCCGCACCACTACTGAGATGCTGGAAGACAAGAACCGTGAAAATCGGGCCTTGCGTATGGAGCTCTTTAATGCCCGCTCTGATCACTGGGCCACTCTGACTCGGTTTGCACCTGCCGTGCAAGCCGGATACATGGACATGAGGGACTTGTACCATGTGCGGGATGGTCTGCCAGATTTTATGGAGTGGCGTGAGGTAGGAGGCATCACCTCCTCGTGGACCTCGTCTGCCGCCGCTTGTTGGACCACGGCCACATCCGAGTCCCTTTGGTCCGCAAGCTCCACAGGACCGTCTGTTCCGGATGATCATGTTCCGCTTCTGTGCTTGGGTGGTGACTTTTATGAGGACTACTACGGAGTTATGCGAGTTAGTAGTAGTATCCCTAGTATTGTAATAGTTGTATTTCCACCGTCTGCGTGACTGTGGAATATGACTTAGTGTGTATCATTCGGAAGTGTAGAAAAATAATGTATAGGAGTTTGGAATGCTTCCGATGAGATGTAACGCCTTTCATTTGTAGTTGTACTCCGTCGGGCTTGTACTAAACTATGAATGGTGTGTATGAGCGTTGGTATATATATGGCAGTTTCTATATTACCATGTCATACGGATGAACATCCTCGCATTCCGTGTTATCCATTACATTCCGCACTTCCTTGCTAAATTTTGCCATCCTGGTCTAAACCGTTGTTTTGTTTCCTAGGATGGTCAACACCAAGAATAACTCGCTGCTCCGGAGCAGGGAGAAGCCAGCAGCTAGGAATGTGAATCTGCCTCAACCGCCTTCTTTGGCCGGGTTATGTTGGAGGCGTAACGCAACAAGCGTGAGACCAATCGCTTCGGGAGCGGATTGAGCAAAATACCGCACGCCAGCCAAGGAATGATCTGGTGTCACTCAATGACTTTGTCAAGCTGTATCCACCGAAGTTCAAACATTCCGTTGAGCCTCTCGATGCGGATGACTGGCTTCGCAGCATCACCCACAAGCTACGTTCTGCCAACGTGGCTTAAGCTGATAAGGTTGCCTTTGCCGCCTATCACCTAGAAGGCCCTGCTAGCCTTTGGTGGGAGAATTATGAGGCTATGCGCCTGGTCGGCCAAATCACTTCCTGGGCTGAGTTCAGTGCGGCTTTCCGTGAGCATCACATCCCGGAAGGTCTCATGGATCGTAAGAGGGAAGAGTTCTGCAATTTCACCCAGGGTAGACTGCATGTGGATGCATACAGTCGTGAGTTTGGAAATCTAGCATGTTATGCTCCTGAAGAAGTATCCACCGACGCCAACAAGCAGGCAAGGTTCCGCAAGGGACTTAGCCCCGAGCTTCGCCGTGATCTTCGCTCGCACGAGTGCACCTCCTTCCGTGGTTAGTCAACAAGGCCATCGGTCTTTGAGGCAGGGACAGTCTAACTTTGAAGCCTCACGCAAGCACTCCCGTGACTTTGGTTCTTCATCCGGCTCTAGATCTCAGAAGCGCCGGGTGTGGATTCCAAGCTCCGCTCTGCCACCCAGATTCACTCCAAGGCCATCCTTTGAGGCGCCTCGCCCCAACCAGCAGTATGCACCGCCCAAGGCCTATGGTGGCCCCGCTGCTAATGCTGCTCCACGCCCCAATGTGATAACTTGTTTCAAATGTGGGGAGACGGGTCACTACATCCGTGAGTGTTCCCAGAACAACCCCAGCCAGATCGGAAAGTCTGCTGGCCGTGGTAAGCCAGCAGGAAAGGTGCTCCACGCCAAACCAGCCACCACTGCTCGTGGCCATGTCAATTACGTCTCAGCTGAGGAGACCCATGAGGATCCCAACGTCGTTCTCGGTACGCTCCTTATTAATTGCCATCCGGCAACTGTTCTCTTTGATACTGGAGCATATCTTTCATTTATTTCTGAGAGCTATGCTCGATTGCACAACACCACATTTTGTGACATGCACACCTCCATGGAAATTCAGACTCCTGGTTCTAGATGGCAAACCTCTAGAATAAGTCTTGGGAATGAAATCCTTGTCGACAGATTAGTTTTTCTTGCATCTCTAATAGCTCTCAAGTCCTCGGACATAAACATCATCTTGGGTATGGACTGGATGTCAGCCCATTATGCTAAGATTGATTGCTCTACTAGGACTGTTCAACTCACCCATCCTTCGGGCAAGACAGTTAATGTTTTAACCCGAGTGTCTAAGCGTCAGCTCTACTCTTTAAATGCCAACCCCCTTCCAGACCTCGAAGATATTCCGGTAGTCCGTGATTTTCCGGATGTCTTTCCAGAAGAACTGCCAGGTGTTCCACCCGACAGGGATGTCGAGTTCGTGATAGATCTTGTTCCCGGGACCGTCCCAATCTCTAGAAGACCTTATAAGATGGCACCCCTAGAACTAGCCGAGCTTAAGAAACAACTCGATGAGTCCTTGCAAAAGGGTTTCATCCGTCCTAGTTCACCCCCATGGGCTTGCCCCGTCCTCTTCGTCAAGAAGAAGGATGGAACGGATCGGATGGTTGTAGATTATCGGCCTGTCAATTTGGTCACTATCAAGAACAAGTATCCGCTCCCCAGGATCAACGACCTGTATGATCAGCTCGCTGGATCCTCAATCTTTTCCAAGATGGATTTGAGGTTGGGCTACCATCAAATCAAAATCAAGAACGGGGACATTCCTAAAACGGCCTTTGTTACTCGTTATGGCCAATACGAGTACACCATTATGTCCTTCGGGTTAACCAATGCTCCAGCCACTTTCTCTCGGTTAATGAACTCGATCTTCATGGAGTACTTGGATAAATTCGTCGTGGTTTACCTCGATGATATACTCATCTACTCCAAGAATGAGGAAGAACATGCCAAACATCTAAGGCTAGTATTGATGAAACTTCGAGAGCATCGCCTTTATGCCAAATTCTCTAAGTGTGAGTTCTGGTTACCAGAAGTGACCTATCTAGGCCATGTAATCTGGTAAGGGCATTGCTGTCAATCCCGAGCGAGTTCAAGCCGTCCTTGACTGGACTCCACCTGAATCGGTCAAGCAAGTTCGGAGTTTCCTCGGTTTAGCGAGCTATTGCCGCCGCTTCATCGAGAATTTCTCCAAAGTTGCTAAGCCTCTAACCGAACTCCTCAAGAAAGATAAAAAGTTCGAATGGACGCCACAGTGCGAGTTCAGCTTTCGAACTGAAAAGACGCTCGACATCCGCTCCCGCATTTGTTCCACCAGATTTTCTAAGGACTTTGTTATCTCATCGTGACGCCTCGCGACAAGGACTAGGTTGCATACTCATGCAAGATCGACATGTGATTGCCTCACGCTTCTCGACGATTGCGCCCACATGAGGATAACTATCCCACACATGATCTAGAGCTTGCAGCAGTGGTCCATGCACTCAAAACCTGGCGACATTACCTTCTCGGCAACCGCTATGTAGATTTACACCGATCACCAAAGTCTGAAATACATCTTCACCCAACCGGATTTGAATCTCGTGCAAAGACGTTGGGTCGAATTGATCATGATTATGATTTAGGAATAACCTACACCCTGTGCAAAGCCAATGTCATGGCTGATGCACTAAGTCGTAAATCCTATTGTAACAACCTGATGTTACAACAAAGTCAACCACTTCTCCACGAGGAATTTACGTAAACTTAACCTCCACATTGTTCCTCGAGGTTTTCTTTCCACCCTGGTGGCGAAACCCAACCTTACGGATCGAATCATAACTGCTCAGCAGTATGATAGAGGAATATCTCGGATTAAGGAGAACATTGTTAGCGGAGATGCTAAATGTTTTTCCATGGATCTAACGAGGTGTTGTTTACTCAAAACCGCTTGGTGGTTCCTAAGAAACAACAGCTACGACAATTGATCCTTAAGGAAGCTCATGAATCTCCTCTCACCATTCATCCCGGTAGTACTAAAATGTATCAAGACCTACGCCAGAGGTTTTGGTGGACTAGGATGAAGAGATAAATCGCTCAATACATTGCTAATTGCGACGTATGTCGTCGAGTTAAAGCAGAGCATCAACGGCCTGCTGGCACCCTTCAAACTTTGGCTATTCCTGAATGGAAATGGGATAAAATCGATATGGATTTCATTACCGGGTTTCCCAGGACCAAGAGAGGGAATAATGCTATCTTCATTGTTGTCGATCGTCTTTCCAAAGTAGCCCACTTCCTACCCGTTCGTGAGAGTATAACCGCTAGCCAGCTAGCTGACTTATACATCTCCCGAATAGTGTCTCTTCATGGTGTCCCATTGGAGATTAACTTTCGGTGTGGAAGTCTCTTCACCTCTCAATTTTGGGAAAGTTTCCAAAATGCTATGGGAACTCATCTCTCCTTTAGCACCGCCTTCCATCCTCAATCAAGTGGTCAAGTAGAACGAGTCAATCAAATTACGGAGGATATGCTTGAGCTTACGTCGTCTCTTTCGGCATGAATTGGGAGAAATGCCTTCCATTCGCCAAGTTCGCTTATAACAATAGTTATCAAGCTAGCTTGGGCAAAGCTCCTTTCGAAGTTCTCTACGGACGGAAATGTCGAACGCCTCTTAACTGGTCAGAAACCGGGGAGAGACAACTCTTTGGCCCGGATATGATCCAGGAAGCAGAAGAGCAGGTTCGCGTTATTCGTGAGAAGTTGAAAACAGCCCAATCTCGTCAAAAGAGCCAATATGACCGCAAGCATAAGCCTATGGCTTATGAAGTTGGCGAGAAGGCTTACCTTCGGGTTACTCCTTTGAAGGAACCCATCGATTCGTATCAAAGGCAAATTGGCTCCTCGTTACATTGGACCCTTTCGCATTCTTGCCAAACGAGGAGAAGTTGCCTACCAATTGGAACTACCGTGCATCTTTCCAGAGTCCATGATGTCTTCCACGTTTTCCAACTCAGGCGTTGCTTCTCGGATCCTATCCGTGGAGTGGACCATGAAACGCTTGATCTCCAAGATAACCTCACCTATCGAGAATACCCCGTTCGTATCCTTGATCAAGCCGAGCGTATCACTCGACGTCAGAATATCAAGTTTCTCAAGGTTCAATGGTTAAACCATTCTGAAAAAGAAGCAACTTGGGAAAGGGAGGATCGTCTTCGACTTGAGTATCCCACCTTTTTCGCGACGGATCCTAAATCTCGGGACGAGATTCTTTTGAGTGGGGGTGAGTTGTCACATCCTAGCTAGTCCATGCATTAGTGTGTTGCATCATGTTTATTTTTCATCGAAATTTGAAATGGGGAAGATGTAACCCCTTTGAATCCAACTAGGGCTTACTAAAATATTTTCAATGAACCTGAAATGCCCTTCTAAAATGTTCATCACCTTTGCTTTGGTCCTAAACCACCGTCAAGTGATGCACAGATTTCTAGGTCACTCTAAGGTCACTTTGGATTAAATCTCTAGCTATTTGAATTTGGGCATTTAAATTATATAAAATATTTCAAATGCTCAAATAATCCCAAACTAAAATGTTCCATGCTGGATATATTCCAACTAAGGACCAGGTGCAGTTTGGTGAATTTTGGAGTTGCCTAGGTATTTTAGAAATGCAACAAAGTTACATAAAATAGAAAAGAAATGTAAAACGAAAAACTCTTACTGGCGCCACCTAACGGCCCACTGCTGCCCAGCCCAGCCGCTGGCCATGAAGCAGCTTGGCTTGGCCAGGCAGCAGTGCTCGACGGCGAGCACAAAGATGCGTACACGCAGCTGCCCGAAGCCTCACCGCTTCCCTTGCCGAGCTGTCGACGCGGGACGCCTCTCCCGAGCTCGCAGACACCTTTCCTCCTCCCCAGCTCCTCTCCTCGCCGCCCGCACCATGGCCGACGTCGTCGCGCCCGCGCCACCGTGAAACCCGTGCTCTCCGACGACCTTGCGACGCGCCGCCGTGTCCAGGCGCTTCGCCACCCTCGCTTGCCTCGGAGCCGCTGCACCGACCTCGCCCGACACCGCCACCGCCGGAGATCCCCTTCGCCGTCGTTGCCGCACCAGCTCGTCCCCGACCGCGTCGAGTACACCAACGTGATGGCCGTGAGCTTAGCAACCCTCCCATCCTCTCCGTTTGCTCTTTCGTGCACCGTAGCGACCCCACGGAGCTTCACGCACGCACCACCGCCGAGCTCGTCGCCGACGTGCCTCCGGCCATCCACCGTCCACACCACGGTGTCTAACATGCTCACCGCGTCGCGTAGAGCCTAACGCCCCACTCCACGTGCCTCGCCGTGCCCCGTAGCCACGGGACCATCTTCACCCGACTCCGGCGACCGCCTAGCTCATCGCCGGCGACGT
Organism: Aegilops bicornis; assembly: GCA_021605145.1. Taxonomy (NCBI): domain Eukaryota; kingdom Viridiplantae; phylum Streptophyta; class Magnoliopsida; order Poales; family Poaceae; genus Aegilops; species Aegilops bicornis. Next base: position 436,848,409 of record CM038672.1, on the reverse strand, counting down.
TTCCGGCCACCCCGACCTCAACCACCACTACCAAACGCCGCGGCCTGTTCCCGGCTACACGCAGATGGCCTCCGCCGTCCATTTGGACGCCGGAACGTGCCAACGCACTCTCGCCGCAGCGTGTGGCCTCGCCGGCGACTAAACGCGGCGAGCTTTGACCGTGGACGTTGACCGGGTGGGCCCAAGTTGACTCCCACAGGTCCATGGCAAGTGGCCCCCACCGCTAATTAACTTAGTTAGTTTAAAATAATTCTAATCAGTTAAATTAAGTCTTGACATGCGGGACCCATCGGTCATTTGACTGGACGTCCCCGTTGACCTCGACATCACCTCGACGCATTGTCGACGCAAGAATTGAATTACTGGAATTATTCTGATATAGGAAATTCCAGAAAATAGTCCAAACTTCAAAAATTCATAGAAATTAATCTGTACCTCCAAATGCAAAGATTTATATATGAAAAATGATCGGAAAAATCCATTCTATCCATTGGTAAAGGTTTCATGCATGACAGAACAAGTTAACCTTGCTGTTTAAGCAGATTAAGACAATGCACCTTTATGGCTATGTTAAATGAGCTAACATTTGAATCTTTGATTCAAATGGGTTCATCACTTTCTGTTCTAGCTTGCATTAGGCCAACACACATGCATATTGCCATGTCATAGCATGCATCATATTGTTGCATATTGTCATGTGTTGTTTATGTTCGGTCTGTCTTCGTGATAGGTTACGCCTCGAGGATAACCCCGAATATCCGTCTGAAGGGCAGTATCCTACTACCACTACATCAGGCAAGCAACCCATTGATCATTCCGATACAAACCCATGTTCTCGCTTCAGCACTTGTTTACTGCATTAAGACAACGTGATTCAAACTGTTGTGTGCTGCGGTAGCTGAACCCACTTCCTTTGCATGACCTGTCATTGCCACAGTAACTAGATGAAACCCACTAGTATGTGTAGGAGTTGATTGAGCCATGTTTGTGATTCCTACCATGCTATGCTTGCTATGCTTAGAGTTGTGTCAGTCCGGCTCATCGGGATGATGAACTGGAGTGAAAGGTTGTGTCGGGTTCGAGAGTGAAAGTGTTGAACACGTTTTGGTAAAGGTATCGATGAGAGGCCGTGTAGGAGTACATGGTGGGTTGTTTCATTGAAGCCGTCCCTAAGAACTGAGATCTGTGTGTGATTTAAGACTTAGCTACTACCACGCATTGGGATCCTTAATTGACCCTCTCGACTTATTAACCACTCTTGTCCTCGGTCAGGAGTTGCAAGTAGTTTACGGTGTTTGTAGCATCTTTGGGGGACGCAACGCTGACCTTAGGGGTGGGTTGTGTTGCGGTAGGCACGTGGCCAGTGTACCGATTCGCCTGCTTGGTGTCTCGGGAACCCTGCACACATCGCTCGGGGCTGTTAGTGGAAACCTCGGCCGGACTCCTGCGGATGGAACCCGAATAGGCGATAAACCCGACCAGGGACTCGTGTGTTTAGTCAGGTCGTGGGCGACACCCTCGCTGGGCTTCCGCTTGAAGATTGCCGAGTACATGTCGTTTAGCGGCGATAAGTGGTGAGAGCGTGTGTGAAGAAGTACACCCCTGCAGGGTATAAAACTATTCGAATAGCAGCGTCCGCGGTAAAGGACTACTTGGTCACCTATACAGTTCATAGACAAGTAAATGGATACTACTAAAAGCCTCAAGATAAGTGTGAGTATCATGGATGGCCCTCTCGTGGGTTGACGAGAGAGGATCCACGGTGGAGTATTGTGTTGGTGATTAGTGGACCTGTAAATGCGACAAATGCTTTTCAAGTGGTGTCACGTAGGATAGCTTAGCCAAGAGTCAAAGCTGGCTTTGTCGCAATAACTCCACTACCTTCTTGAGAATGTGCATGTATAATAGGATTACATTGTAAGACTTGGTGAGTACCTCCGTACTCATGTTTGCTCAATTACTGTTTTCGCACGACAACACCGCCTCCGATGGGTTTTATGTAGACCTTGACGTCGACGAGTGAACTAGCCACCCAGGTGGTGATCCAAGGCTTGTGAAGGGCCGCTGTAGATAGAAGGGCTTCATCAAGCTTTCTTTCTTTTTAGAGTCTGTACTCAGACTAGTTTGCTTCCGCATGTGCTTGTATGTTTGTATGACTTGAGTGTTGGGTCATGTGACCCCTATCTGTATGGATATGTTATGTATGGCTCCTGAGCCCCTTAAATAAAGTACTTTGAGTTGTAGAGTTTTGTTGTGATGCCATGTTGTATGTACTCATATCGGGCATATTGTGTGTATGATTGAAATGCTTGGTATGAGTGGGATCCGACAATCTAGTTGTTTATCCTTGGCAGCCTCTCATATGGGGAAATGTAGTCTCGTGCTTACGAGCGATAGTAGTCCGCTACAGCCCGGTTCACCGGAGTCCTCGCTAGCCCAGCACTACTGCTTGGACACTTGATCGCGGCATGTGTTTCACTTCGTTCCTATGTACATCCCCTCGGGAAATGTCACGGGTGATATTCGGAGTCCTGCCTAGCCTGCTATAGCCGGGATACCGGAGTCCTGCTAGCCCGATTACACTGCCCGAATTCATACGTTGATGACCGACATGCTCGATGTGATTCATGTATGCCTGTCCCCATGGGTTAGCGCCGCTTTGGGTTCACGACTAGCCATGTCGCCCCGGGTTCTCTGTCATGTGGACGCTAGCGACACTATCATATACGTGAGCCAAAAGTCGCAAACGGTCCCGGGCCATGGTAAGGCGACACCCGTGGGAATACCGTGCGTGAGGCCACAAAGAGATATGAGGTGTTACCAGCTAGGTCAATGTGACTTGGAATCGGGGTCCTGACAGTAAGCAGTCAGTTTCAGGCTTTGGTCCAGCTTTGGTCTTCTTCACGGGAGTGACAACTTGTTTGCCATTCTACTTGAAGTTTCCCTTTCTTTCCCTTTGCCCTTTTCTTGAAACTAGTGGTCTTGTCAATCATCAACACTTGATGCTCTTTCTTGATTTCTACCTTCGTCGATTTCAACATCACGAAGAGCTCGGAATCGTTTTCGTCATCCCTTGCATACTATAGTTCATCACGAAGTTCTAGTAACTTAGTGATGGTGACTAGAGAATTCTGTCAATCACTATCTTATACGGGAGATTAACTCCCACTTGATTCAAGCGATTGAAGTACCTGGACAATCTGAGCACATGCTCACTAGTTGAGCGATTCTCCTCCATCTTTTAGCTATAGAACTTGTTGGAGACTTCATATCTCTCAACTCGGGTATTTGCTGGTAATATTAACTTCAACTCCTGGAACATCTCATATAGTTCATGATGTTCAAAACGTCTTTGAAGTCCCGATTCTAAGCCGTTTAAGCATGGTGCACTAAACTATCAAGTAGTCATTTTTTTGAGCTAGCCAAACGTTCATAACGTCTGCATCTGCTCCTGCAATAGGTTTGTCACCTAGCGGTGCATCAAGGACATAATTCTTCTGTGCAGCAATGAGGATAAACCTCAGATCACGGATCTAATCCGCATCATTGCTACTAACATCTTTCAACACAGTTTTCTCTAGGAATATATCAAAATAAACATATGAAAGCAACAACGCGAGCTATTGATCTACAACATAATTTGCAAAATACTACTAGGACTAAGTTCATGATAAATTTAAGTTCAATTAATCATATTACTTAAGAACTCCCACTTAGACAGACATCTCTCTAGTCATCTAAGTGATCACGTGATCCAAATCAACTAAACCATGTCCGATCATCACGTGAGATGGAGTAGTTTTCAATGGTGAACATCACTATGTTGATCATATCTACTATATGATTCACGCTCGACCTTTCGGTCTTCGTGTTCCGAGGCCATATCTTTATATGCTAGGCTCGTCAAGTTTAACCAGAGTATTCTGCGTGTGCAACTGTTTTGCACCCGTTGTATTTGAACGTAGAGCCTATCACACCCGATCATCACGTGGTGTCTCAGCATGAAGAACTTTCGCAACGGTGCATACTCAGGGAGAACACTTCTTGATAATTAGTGAGAAATCATCTTAAAATGCTACCGTTAAACTAAGCAAAATAAGATGTATAAAAGATAAACATCATATGCAATCAAAATATGTGACATGATATGGCCATGATCATTTTGCGCCTTTGATCTCCATCTCCAAAGTACTGTCATGATCTCTATCGTCACCGGCATGACACCATGATCTCCATCATCTTGATCTATATCAATGTGTCGTCACATGGTCGTCTTGCCAACTATTGCTCTTGCAACTATTGCTATCGCATAGCGATAAAGTAAAGCAATTATTTGGCGCTTGCATCTTATGCAATAAAGAGACAACCATAAGGCTTCTTCCAGTTGCCGATAACTTCAACAAAACATGATCATCTCATACAACAATTTATATCTCATCACATCTTGACCATATCACATCACAACATGCCCTGCAAAAACAAGTTAGACGTCCTCTACTTTGTTGTTGCAAGTTTTACGTGGCTGCTACGGGCTTAGCAAGAACCGTTCTTACCTACGCATCAAAACCACAATGATAGTTTGTCGATTTGGTGCTGTTTTAACCTTCGCAAGGACCGGGCGTAGCCACACTCGGTTCAACTAAAGTGAGAGAGACAGACACCCGCCGGTCACCTTTAAGCAACGAGTGCTCGTAACGGTGAAACCAGTCTCGCGTAAGCGTATGCGTAATGTCGGTCTGGATCGCTTCATCTCACAATACTGCCGAACCAAAGTATGACATGTTGGTAAGATGAAAGTACAAGTGCTCCCTAGATGGTTTTTGTAATTAATATCAACATATCTCTTGTTGGACAAACACTTTTATCTAGTATGTTTCAGATAAGTTCAACAATGGAGTGGCATGGACTAAAGGATGTCGGAACTCCTTCAAGATGCTAAGGACAAAGGATTGGCTCAAGCTTCAAGCTCAAGACTCTTCATTTTATATTTTAGTGATCCAAGATCACATTGAGTCTATAGGAAAAGCCAATACTATCAAGAAGGGATGAGGTGTTGCTTGATGAGCCTCTTGCTTCATGTGCTTAGTGATATGCTCCAAAACCCTCCACTACTTTCCCACTTCCACATATGACCTAAACCTAAAGTCAAACTCGGCCCTACCGATTCTTTCTAGCCGACGCCACCGAGTTCAGATGTCATAGCCACTGCCACAAACCCTAGGCAAATCAGTTTCACCGATAGGGATCTCGGTCTCACCGAGATGGGATTGCAATCTCTCTGTGTATGTCCATTACCAAAATCGGTCTCACCGAGTTTGTGTAATCGGTAATACTGAGATTACAATGCAAACTCTCTGGTTAACTTATTACCAAAATCGGTCCCACCGAGTTTGAGTAATCGGTCTCACCGAGTTTGCCTGACCAACTCTCTGGTTAGCTAATTACCAAAATCGGTCTCACCGAGTTTGTGTAATCGGTCTCACCGAGATTATGTCATGCCCTAACCCTAACCATATCGGTCCTACCGAGTTGCATGTCGGTCCCACCGAAAACCCTAACGGTCACTAGGTTTACTAAATCGGTCCGACCGAGTTTGATGATTTGGTCCCACCGAGTTTGGTAAATGGTGTGTAACGGTTAGATTTTGTGTGGAGGCTATATATACCCCTCCACCTCCTCTTCATTTGTTGAGAGAGCCATCAGAACAAACCTACACTTCCAACTTACCAGTTCTGAGAGAGAACTACCTACTCATGTGTTGAGGCCAAGATATTCCATTCCAACCACAAGAATCTTGATCTCTAGCCTTCCCCAAGTTGATTTCCACTCAAATCTTCTTTCCACCAAATCCAAATCCTGTGAGAGAGAGTTGAGTGTTGGGGAGACTATCATTTGAAGACAAGAGCAAGGAGTTCATCATCAACACACCATTTGTTACTTCTTGGAGAGTGGTGTCTCCTAGATTGGCTAGGTGTCACTTGGGAGCCTCCGACAAGATTGTGGAGTTGAACCAAGGAGTTTGTAAGGGCAAGGAGATCGCCTACTTCGTGAAGATCTACCGCTAGTGAGGCAAGTCCTTCGTGGGCGGCGGCCATGGTGGGATAGACAAGGTTGCTTCTTCGTGGACCCTTCGTGGGTGGAGCCCTCCATGGACTCACAAGAATCATACCCTTCGTCGGTTGAAGTCTCCATCAACATGGATGTACGATAGCACCACCTATCGGAACCACGACAAAAACATCCGTGTCTCCAATTGCGTTTGAATTCTCCAAACCCTTCCCTTTACATTCTTGCAAGTTGCATGCTTTACTTTCCGCTGCTCACATACTCTTTGCATGCTTGCTTGTTATGTATTGAGAATGTTAAACTTGTGCCTAAACTACACTTAAACCTAAAGAAGTTAAAAACTGCAACTTTGGTACTTAGAGTGTAATCACCCCCCCCCCTCTAGACACCTCTTCTCAAGATCCTGCAAGTGGTATCAGAACATTGGTATCCATTGCCTTGGTTTAATCACCATTGGAGGAAGATGGATGAGTCTACTTTGGGGAGTCTTAGACATAGAGTGCCTATTCTTGATGGAGAGTATTTTCATGACTGGAAAAATGTGATGCTTGTAATTTTCAATCAATATCATTTGAACAAGTACATTGCTAGCCCTTGTGCACCTCATGTTGATCTTATGTATCCTACCCTTGATGAATCTATTGACATGACTAGAAATCTTAGAACTGTTAATCTTATCACTAGAGGCTTGCCTAGAAACTTAATTAGAATCTTACCTACTCTTGAGTGTGCCTACACTATATGGAAATTTCTTGAGGAACGCTTTCCAAATTATTCCTTGAAAAATCTAGATGAAATTCTCTATAAGTCTATTGCCTTGAGTAAGATGAATATTAGTGATCCTATGTTTGGTGATCGTCTATTTGAACTTATCGACCTTATGCGTGCCAAAGGAGATGTTGGAATTATTGGTGATATTATTTCCGAAGCTATAAAAATTCATAAGCAAGATCATTGTCAAACTCACTCTAAAGAATTACCCTCTCTAGGACTTGATCCACCACATGATGATGTTGAACATGGATACTATGATGAGGATGATGATAGTGACTTCGATCTTGATGATGCAATGAGACATTTTGGTCTTATGGCAAATCTTCGGGATATGTCAGGAGGAAAGGAATGGGTTCTTGACAGTGGATGTACCGATCACATGACCGGAGATGAAGACATGTTTCGTGAGCTTGCTGAAAATGATAGTCCTCGAAATTATGTCACTTTCGGTGACAACTCAAAGGGTAAGGTGGTTGGCCTCGGTAAGGTGGCCATCTCACATGATAGCTCCATTCAGAATGTCATGCTCGTTGAATCTCTTGGCTACAACTTACTTTCAGTATCTAGACTTGCTGATTTCGGTTTCAATGTCCTATTTACTGAAGTAGATTGCCAAGTGTTTTGTCGAGACAATCATAAAATGGTCTTTACCGGTATACGTAGAGGTGATATTTACATTGTTGATTTCTCTAAAAAGGCACAACCTAAAACTTGCTTCATTGCTAAATCCTCAAAAGGTTGGTTATGGCATAGACGACTAGGTCACGTTGGCATGAGAAATCTTGACAAGCTTATTAAAAGAAATCATATCCTTGGAGTTAACGATGTCATATTTGATAAGGATAGACTTTGCAGTTGTCGGGTGGTACGTGCGACATATGCCAACGGGTGGCTAATCATAGTGGGAGCCAATAAGACGTCGCCGGTGCCTGGAAACGGGATGAGGCGAAGACATGCACGCCGGCGAATCTTACCCAGCTTCGGGGCTCTCCGTGGAGATAACACCCCTACTGCTGCTCTGCGGGGTCTCCGCATGATCACTAGATGAACAAGTTGCTACAAGAGGCTCCGTGAGCTGTTCGGTGAGAGGAAGCAGAAGGGCACGGCCAGCTCTCCTCTTCCCTCTATGTGGTGTCTAAAACTCTAAGAGATCAACCCTTTGCATGGGTGCCCTGGGGGGTTTATATAGGCCTACCCCCAGGGGTACAATGGTAATCCGGCTAGACGTGGGCCCTAGCCGTCAGTGTCTTCGTCCGCCGGCTTCTCCGCCGGCCGCTGGGCCCCGCCGACTAGTGGGTCCTGCCGGCTGCCGGCTTCCTGGTCGACAAGCTGGCCCCACCGCTGAGGGCCTTGTCGGGGGCTGGTTACTGTTGCCTCAATCCTGATGACGAGGGCTTTGTCGAGGTAAGCATGGATACAGTGCCGCCGCCTTGGCGGCGATCACTGTAGCCTCACTACATCTTGTCTCCTTAATGAGGTGCTTCCTTCGAGGGAGGGAACAAGCCAGCTATGGGGAGCCGGCCATATCTCAGACCGACTAGGGGAGGCCGAGCCGCCTTCGGGCATCTCTCTGACCGGAGGCCCGCCGCTGGGTAGTAATCTTGACACTGTCGTGGGTGACGCCACGGTCAACATGGCAACAGTGTTGCGCCGGACGGGTGATGGCCGCCCCGTACGGCGCACTGTAGCCACGCGCGCTCCGGGACGCGGGGGTGGCAGGCTTCACTTTAGCCATGCCCCATCTCATCACCGTTATGTGGGTGCAGATTCTGAGGGTGCGGCCTTGGCACGCTGCGTGGCCGGCTCCTTGGAGTCGGCCTTCTCGGGCTTGACTATGGTCGGCCCTCAGTAGCCGGCTCCTTGGAAGTCGGCCTTCTCGTGGCCTTCTTCTGTGGGTCTTGGGGCCAGGCCGCCTCCTGACAGCCGGCCCGAATGACAGCCGGCCGGGGGAAGGCGGCCCAGCGTCTTGGATGTTAGATGGCTTGTTTGGCTTGTAATTTTTTTTCAGAAGCCCCAGGGGGAGCCGGCTAGGCTACCCGTGGTCATTTACTCCGACAGTAGTCCCCGAAGCTGATTGGGCTTCGAGGTCGAAAGGAGGACGAGAAGCTCGATCAGCTTCCTATCTCGAGGAGCCGGCAGCTAGGAGCCGGCCTTGATGGGGCGTGCCATCTTCGATGAGCTCCGCAGCTAGAAGGAGAACGCGAGCCGGCTTGCGCGTTGACCGCGCGTCACCTTGCACGCCACGTGGCCAGAAAGGCCTGCCAGCCCACGCGCGCGACAGAACGTCGCCGCAGGCCGGGGCCCACCAAACCTACGCCTCAGCCCACGCGCGGATCTTCTGCGGCCCAAGTGGACTGCTCGGCTTCCCGCGGCGGTTTCAGCACGCCTTTAGGGCGCCATAATTGCGGGACGTGGGGGGAGTGGGCGCAGTCAATCCCACGTTCCCCCACGCCTCGCCTCCTCGGCTCCGCCGCCCGAGCCTATAAGTAGGGGGAGGAGGGGGAGCGGCAGAGGCTCGCACACTCGCCCTCGCTCCTCTCCTTCATCTACTTCCTTCTTTACTCTTCCGCCGCCGCAGCGCACTCACCACCGCGTCGTTCCGCTGCGAACTATCTTGGCTCGCCGCGGTTCCTTCGTCGCGTGGCCGTGCTCTCCGCCGCGGCGCCTCTTTCCTTCCTCTCGCTCCCATGGCGTTGTCGAGCTCGTGGGACGGCTCCAACGTCCATGAAGATCACATCGATTGGCTTCGCCGGGCGCGGCGGTTGCCGGGCGAGGACCTCGTGAAGACCTGCCTCGCGCCGGAGGCGGAGATTTCGCCGGGCGGAGGAGGCGGCGGGTCATCTTCCGCCAGACGCACTACTGCGGCCTTGGCCTTCCGGCGAGCGGGTCCTTCCGCTCTTTCCTCGACTTCTACAATCTCCAGCCGCATCACCTCACCCCCAACACGGTGATGCTGCTGTCGTCCTTCATCACCCTATGTGAGGGCTTTCTCGGAGTCCTCCCCACCCTTGAGCTCTTCGGGGAGTTCTTCCAGTGCAAGCTCGGCACTATCTCCGCGGGTGTGCCCGCCCCCTGCGGCGCCTTCATCGCCAAGCGGAGGACGTCCGACAACAACCCTTTTCCGCCTATCCCGCTGATCCAGTCGGTGAAGCTCTGGCAGCAGTCGTACTTCTACGTGAAGAACGTCGCCCCGCAAGGTGACTACCTCAACCTGCCGGCTTACGTAGCCGGCCCGCCGCTGAGGAGGCAGCCGTCTTGGTCCTTCCGAGCCGGTCGCTCTCCTTGGCGGGAACACCGCCGTCACCCGGCCGGGTGATGGTCCAATCGGAGGGCTTGGTGGGGGCCGACCTGGTGGCCGCCGCCGTGGAGCTGGTGCTCCGCCCAAAGCCGGCCGCACATGATCTGCCGGATGAGCGGCCGCTTTGACCCATGCCGGTGAGCACTGAGAGATGCCTCGTGACGAGGTATCTTATATGGTGAATTACATCTCCAACTGCAAACTCACGGAAGAGTGGCAGTATGGCAAGACGCCGTACTCTCGGGCTGATCCTCCGCCTGTGGTGAGTTTTTCCTTATTTTCTTCTTCTTTTGCTGCCGGGTTCGCGATAGCCGACTCTTGACTAGTCGGCTTTGTCTTTGAGCAGAGCCCCCTTCTTCGACCGAAGCCCGGGGCCGCAGGGCCGGAGCACCAGTTTACGGCCGACCGCACCGTGGACGACCCCGACGACCCGGATCTGGGGGCGGCCGCCATGGACGACGCCGTAGTCGCAACCGGTGGAGAGGAGGCGGCCCCGACCTTACGGCCGGCTTCGGGGACTGGCCGGAGGATGACGAAGCCGAGGCCATCCCACGCCGCCAGCCGGCGGCCGATCGTCAAGGCGCGGGTCCTTCCGCCGCGCCAACCGCTTGTGGTGGCGCGCAAAAGCGTCGGGCCGGGCCGGGTCTCTTCGGCAGCCAGCCGAAGAAACCCAAGAGCTCCGCGGCGGCGACCAGGCGAGACGAGGCGGCTGTGAAAGCGGCCTGCTTCCGCAAGGTGGTGAAGCAGCCACAAGCGGTCTCGGCGTAAGTGTTGGGTGTCTTGTACTTTTGTTCTCTTCTTTGGTTGAGGCTCATCTAAGCCGTCTTCTTGGTTTGTTGAACAGGGCACCGTTTTCCCTTGAGCGGGTTGACGCCGCCTCCATAGTCGGACCGGCGGGAGGGTCTTCGAGTTCCCGTCGACTGGAGGCAACGAAGCGGAACACGCGGGAGGCTCGGGAGGAACGGGAAGCGGCGGAGCGGAGGGCCGTCCAGGAGGCGGCGGAGAAGTCGGCCGAGGCGCAAGCCGACGCGGCGGTCAAGGCCCAGGCGGAAGCCGCGGCCGCGGAGAGGGAGGCGGAGGCTTTGCGCAATCAGCCTCCGCAGCTCGTCATTCCCCTTCGCGCGGTGGCTCCCGATATCCCCGTGCCTCCGTCGGAGGAAGCCGACCGCGACTAGCTGGTGATAGAGAGGAGGGAGGACGACGTGGCGATCTGGGAGGCGCCACGATCGGCGCCGACCGAGCGGGCCAAGGCGGCCGACTTCTGCGGCGCTGGGCAGCTGACCGAGGGCGAGTCGGCGGCGGGGGCGGATCTTGTGGTGCAGTCAGAGCCTCGCCGGCGCGTGGGAGAGGCGTCCTCGGCGCCGGAGCCGCAAAGGGCTGTGGGCGCCAGCTCAACGGCACAGGACCTGGAGGCGGCCAGTGCCAGCACGTCCGAGTGGACGCCCAGCGGCGGGACGGCCGAGCTGAACGTGGCGGCACAGGAGGTCCGACGCCGGCTTCCGGCTCAGGCCGGCTTGCTGCAACGGTACACCCAGGAGTTCCTTCCTACGCGCGCGGTCGTCCGGGTGAGTCTTCTGGCCTTGATCGATTTCTTTTTTGATTTCTTCCTTGGGGGCGCGTCAGCGCACCCACTGGGTGTAGTCCCCGAGTTTCAAGTCGGCTGCTGAGCAGGCAGCTTGAAACTTCTTAGCAGGCTTTGATGGCAATCTTGTTCTTATACGCACTCCATCTGTTTTTCAGGAGTATCACAATCTTCGCGCGGCCGCCTTCAACTCCCAGGCCCAGGAGCTGAGTCAGAAGGCCACCGACCTGACGAATAGCCGGAGTGAGTACTTGATTTCTTCTATCTCAAGTGGGGGCGCGTTAGCGCACCCACTGGATGTAGCACCCGAGATTCGGGCCGGCTGCTGAGCAGCCGGGTCGGATCTTCCCTGACGACTTTTCCCTTACTGCTTTTTTCCTTTTTCTCCATGCTTGCAGGAGCTAATGCCGACTTGAGGGGGCAGCTAGGCGAGGCCCAGACCGCCCTTTGCGCCAAGGAGGCCGAGATCGTCGCCTTGGCCTAGGAACGCGACCGCCTGGCCAAGAGGCTGGCCGACCAGGAGGAGAGCCACAAGGTGGCCCTGAAGAAGGCGCAGGACAACGAGGCCGCCCTTAAGGCCGAGTTCGAGACCGAGGCGGCGGGCTGGGCTGAAGCAAGGCAAGCGCTGAGCGAGGGCTATGGGCGGGTGGAGGATCTGATCAACGGTAGGCCGCCTTCCTCTTTTCACTCCTTTACTTGCTCCTTGCCCTCTTGTTCATCTTCTGATTTTTGTGATGTTTCCTTGTTCTTCACGCAGATTACTTCCCCGGCTACTCCGTCGCTGCCAGCCAAGCCATCGAGGCCCACCGTGAGACGCACCGGCAAGCAGGGGTTGAGATCGCGCCAGACGCCAGCCGGACGCTCGAGGAGCAGCTTTTGGTGATCCAGGCTCGGCTGCAGCCGGCTCACCGCATGCTCCGCCGGCTTCAGCGTGCCGGTGCGCAAGTGTTGGCCGCTCTCTGGCCTGGCGAGGTGATCCCCCGCACCCCCAGTCGGACTGCCGACTGGCTGGAGGTTGCGGTTGGCCGCTTCGAGGCCTGGAAGGCCTCCGCTGCTCGGTCCGGCGCCGGGCGGGCGCTGGAGTTCGTCCGGGCCTGGTATCCTGGGCTAAGCCTGCGCCAGCTGAGCACTTGGAGGCAGGAGGCTGACGAGGAGCTGGTGGCGGTGCGGCCGGCTATCATCCAGCGCGCCTCGGCTATCGCCGAGTACACCGACACCAGATGTTTTTGCTCCTGAAGTGAGCAACAGCAGTCGCCTGATCGGAGGAATGGTTCGGGCTGAACCCGTGAAGGCGAGGACTTCGGCGAAGGAGATTGCTTCCAGCCGATGAAGCGAAGACGAAGAGGAGGAGGGCGGCGGGCGACCAGCCAGCTTCAGCTGATCATGCCTCCGAACGAGGCGCAGCGCCGCCACCGCCAGGTGATGATCGGGCCGAGACTCGCCACCGGCCACTCCTCCGGCCAACCTTTGCCGCCTCCGCCGACCTTCCCGATTCGCATGTTGCTCCGTTGGCTTGATCTGCCGCTCTTGCTTTTCTGTTGTTGCTCTTTGAACAAATTTTATTAACTTTGCGCAGTTCCACCCACTGGGGGTGTATTCAGACTATGTTGAATGCCAGCCTTTCGAAGGCTTTTGTGTAAATATAATTATGCATGTGTTTGGCTTCTGTTTGAATTTGCTTTTTATCCTTAGGTTGTTTCCTTTGCCGCCTTCCCTTGATTGCCGCCTTCCCAGCCGAACAGCTGCTCTGCAATATGTGGCTGGGGAGGAACTTGGCTATTTGTGGGAAGGCAAGTACTTGAGCTTTGTTGGATTGTGGCAAGGCGGAATGGGAAGCCGGCCAGCCGGCTACTCTGGTAGCCGGTCGGCAATGGGAGGAAGCCGGCTTTTGTTATATAAGTTCGTTAGTCCTTAGCCGTTTTTCGTGTGGGCATCCTTTCCTGCCTTTGACTCTTGCCAGCCGGACAGTCGGTTCTTCGAGCTGCGGCTTTTGACAAGAGAGGGCTTGGATGCCGGCACACTACTTGTCTGACTGCAGGTGGAACTTTAAATATAACTCAAGGCGGTCAGTCCCCGGGCCGACTAGTCGAACCTGGTGCCAGACAAGGAAAAAAAAGTGTAATGACAAAATCATAAGCATGATACTCGTCATTCATAGATAAAAGGTGGCGGTCCCCGAGTGCTCCCCGGGGGGCCCATTGTCTCATACTTAGTACAAAAGGTAGCGTGATACATACTGCATTTTAACTGTAAAATCTTCGGAGGAGGTTGGCGTTCCATGGTCGTTCCGACTCCTTGCCGGAATCATCTCTCTTCGTGCCTTGACTACGGCGTCGATTAGGAAGTAGGAGTCATTTCCCAATGCTCTGCTGATGACGAAGGGACCTTCCCAAGGGACCGAGAGCTTGTGTCGGCTAGCTGTTCGCTGGATCAGCCGGAGCAGAAGGTCACCCTCTTGAAAGGATCTTGGCTTGACCTTCCGGCTATGGTAGCGGTGCAAACCCTGCTGGTATATGGCAGACCGGCTGAGGGCTAACAGCCGGCTTTCTTCCAGCAGGTCGACGCCGTCTTCTCGTGCTTCTTTGGCCTCTGCTTCTGTGTACATGGTCACCCGAGGTGAGTCGAACTCAATGTCGGTTGGGATGACAGCCTCAGCGCCATATACAAGGAAGAAAGGGGTGAAGCCGGTTGACTTGTTTGGGGTAGTGCGCAGACTCCAGAGGACGGCCGGCAGCTAGTCGAGCCAACAGCCGGCTGAGCGCTCCAATGGCACGACCAGCCGGGGCTTAATGCCGGAAAGGATGAGGCCGCTGGCTCGCTCAACTTGGTCGTTTGACTGCGGCTGGGCAACGGACTCTAGGTCCAGTCGGATGCCCTGTGTTGCGTAGAAACGTGCCAATGCTCCCTTGGCGAAATTCGTGTCGTTGTCGGTGATGATGTTGTGTGGCACGCCGTACCGAGTTGTAATGTCTGCGATGAATGTCACGGCAGTCGGCCCGTTCAGCTTCTTAATCGGCTTTGCTTTGATCCACTTGGTAAATTTATCTATGGCGACAAGTAAGTGTGTCATGCCGCCGCGCGCCGTCTTGAATGGGCCCACCATGTCCAGTCCCCAAAAGGCAAAAGGCCAGGTGAGGGGAATGATCTTGAGTTCTGAAGCCGGCAGGTGTTGCTTGGAGCTGAAGACTTGTCAACCTTTGCAGTGCTTGACTAACTCCTTGGCGTCGTCCAAGGCAGTCGGCCAAAAGAATCCATGGCGGAAAGCTTTGGCAACGAGGGATCTTGAGGCTGCGTGGTGGCCGCATTCGCCTTGGTGAATGTCCTTGAGGATTGATATGCCCTTCTCTGGCTCGACACAGCGCTGGAAGACTCCAGTGACACTGCGCCTGACGAGCTCTCTATTGGCAATTGTATATGCTCCGGCTCGGCGTTGGACTTTTCTTGCCGCGATCTCGTCAGCCGGCAGCTCTCTGTTTACCAGGAAGTTGAGGATGGGCTGAGCCCATGATGGAGCTGTGATTTCTTCTATAGCCAACACGGCTACTGCAACCAGGGTGGGTGGGCTGGGTGGTGAAGAGCTGGAGCTGGCCGCCGCCTGTGGTGTTGAAGCAGTTCCCGGGCCGACTACCGTAGTCCCCGGGCCGGGTTCTGAAGTCCCCGGGCCGGGTGCGACTATGGTAGTCCCCGAGCCGCCTATTGAAGTCCCCGGGCCACCTGCTTGGCCCCCCAAGCCGGATCCGGCTGCGTCGGGGTTAGGCGGCACGAAGATGGAGTCGGATTATGGAGACGGCTTGATAGACGGCTTGAGGAGGCGTTGGAGAGATACGCTGGTTGGTATAGCTTGTCGGGTTGAGCCTATCCGTGCCAGGGCATCTGCTTGCTTGTTGTCGGCCCGTGGCACGTGGAGGAACTTGCATCCCTCGAAGTACCCGCTGATTTGCTGAACGAGGAAGCGGTAGCTCGCCATGTTTGCGTCCTTGGCATCCCAGTCACCAGATGACTGCTGGACCACCAAATCCGAGTCGCCATAGCACAGGATCCGGCGGATGCCGAGCTCTTTGGCTAGCCGGAGTCCGTGTATGAGCGCCTCGTACTCGGCTACATTGTTGGAGGTGGAAAAGTGAATTTCCAATGTGTATCTGAGCTTGTCGCCTTTGGGAGAGGTGAGGATGATGCCGGCTGCCAAGCCGGTGCGCATCTTGGACCCGTCGAAGTGCATCCGCCAATGAGTAGAGTCGGGAGCCGTGGCGGTCTTGAGTCTCGGCCCGGTCGGCGAAGTCGGCCAATGCTTGGGACTTGATGGCGGTGCGAGGCTGGTAGAAGATTACATGAGGAGCCAGCTCAATGGCCCATTTGCCACCCGGCGGATGCGTCCGGCTGCCTATGATCTCGGCGGCGGGCGTGCATACGACCGTGATGGGGTGCTCTTGAAAGTAGGGCTTGACTTCTTGGCGGCGAAGTACCGCCATATCACATCTTACGGTAATGCGGGTAGTTACGCCGAGGTGGATGATGCCAGCGTAAGTAGTAGACCGGCCTCTGGACTGGCTGAGCTCGACCTTCTTCTGGGCGCTGGACCACGATGACGGTGCTGACCACCCGGCCGGTGGTGGCGATATAAAGGAGCATGGGCTCTTTCTCAGTCGGCGCCGCCAAGACAGGCGGCGTGGCAAGCATCTTCTTCAGCTCGTGAAAGGCTTGGTCGGCTTGGTCGTTCCACTCGAAGTGAGTAGTCTTCTTCATGAGTCGGTAGAGGGGGAGAGCCTTTTCTTCAAGCCCGGTGATGAAGCGGTTCGAGAGGCCAAGCACCGGTAAACTTCGGGCGTCTCGCAGCTTGGTGGGAATCTCCATTCTCTCAATGGCTTTGATCTTCACTGGGTTGCATTCAATGCCGCGTTCGGAGACCAGGAAGCCCAGGAGCTGGCCGGCTGGCACTCCGAACACGCATTTCCCGGGGTTGAGCTTGATCTGAAAACGGTGCAGGTTCTCAAATGTTTCTTCAAGGTATTCTAACAAGGTGTTGCGCTTCTCCGTCTTCACCATGATATCGTCTACATAGACGTGGGCATTTCTGCCGAGTTGCTTGAGGAAGCATTTCTGCATGCAACGCTGAAAAGTGGCACCAGCATTTCTCAAGCCGAATGTCATAGTCGCAATGTGAAAGCTCGAATGGCGTGATGAAGGCGGTTTTCAGGCGGTCAGCCGGGTCCAACTTTATCTGGTGGTATCCTGAGTAGGCATCCAAGAAACTCAGCAGCTCGCATCCGGCTGTGGAGTCTATCACTTGATCAATCCTGGGCAGGGCGAAGGGATCCTTGGGGCAGGCTTTGTTGAGGCTTGTGTAATCTATACACATGCGCCACTAGTTATTCTTCTTCAGCACGAGTACCGGGTTGGCGAGCCACTTCGGAAAGAAGACCTCCATGATGAAGCCGGCCGCCAAGAGTCAGGCTATCTCTTCTCCTACAATCCTTCTCTTTTCCTCTGACAGTCGGCGGAGGGGCTGCTTGACTGGTTCGGCATCTGCTCGGACGTGTAGCTTGTGCTCGGCAAATTCCTTCGGAACACCCGGCATGTCCTTGGGAGACCATGCGAAGATGTCCCGATTCTCACGGAGGAAATCAACGAGCTCGCCTTCCTATTTGCTGTCGAGTTTGCCCGATGGCGGCAAACCTTCGGGAGCTCCGGGTCCAGAGGTATCTTCTTTGTTTCCTTGGCGGCTGGAAAGAACCTTGGGCATCACACTCTTTGGGGTCGGGGGACAGGCGGCAGGCTGCTTGCGGCCATGGCCACGACCGGTCCAACATTTTCTTCTCTTGGCGACTACAAGGGACTCGGCCAGCCGGCTGCTAGCTGTAGCGCACTCGGAGGACTTCTTGTAATCGCCGGCTATGGTGATGATGCCCTTGGTACTCGGCATCTTCATCTTGCGGTAGGCATAGTGGGGTACAGCCATGAACTTGGCCAGAGCAGGCCGGCCAAGCAGCGCATGGTAAGGGCTCTCTAGGTCCACCACTTCAAACCAGATTGCTTCTCGGCGGAAGTGATCCTTGTCTCCGAAGAGAACATCTATCTTGATATTGCCGATTGGTGAACAGGACAGGCCGGGTACAATGCCATGGAACACGGTCCGGCTTGGCATGAGGTGCTTGGCCTTGATGTTCAGCTTCTCCATGGTGTCTCAGTACAAGATGTTGATGCTACTCCCACCGTCTATCAGTACGCGGGAGAATCGGGCAGCAAGCCGGTCCGTTGCTAGAGTTGCCTCCAAAACCAATGCATAGGAGCCCGGGGACGGCATCACCTCTGGGTGGTCGGCCCGGCTCCAGCTGATAGGCCTTCGACCGGTGCATGTATTCGGGCTGTTGGAGGCGACCGCGTTGACTTCTTGGTCTTTGTCGGCGCCCGGCTGCGCGCCGGTCTTGGGCTGGCTCATGAAGGCAGCGTAAGCGGCATGCTCGTTGGGGAACTTCGTCTTGGGCGGTCCCAAGCCGGTCGGCGGCCGGCTGTTGGGGAGCCGGAGGCGGCTGTCCAGCAGGCGGAGGCGGCACCAGCCCTTCGCATTTGGTGATTCGGGTGAGCCAGTGGCATTTCCGGGTCGTATGGTTGGACGGCTTCGCGTCGCTATGGAACTTGCATGGGGCGTCGAGGGCCTGCTCGTAGGAGAAAGCGGCTGCCAAGCCGCCTGCCGCTCTCGGCTTCTTGGCGCGAGCCGCCCCTTGGGTTGCTCGTCTTCTCGGTGGCCACCTGCCGTTGGTGGGCGGCATCGGGCCTTTGCGCTTGTTGTCGTGCTGGTACGGACGTCGGCTAGAGTCACCAGCCAGCGTTTTGGGAGCAGGGTTGAGTACCTTCCCGGCGGCGTCTACCCGGAGCTCGGTCTTCATTGAGGAGTCGGCGGTGGCGTACTTGTCGGCTATGACAAGTAGCTCGTCGAGGGTAGCTGGCTCGTCGCAGAGGAGCTTGTGCTTGAGGAGGGTGCCTTCTCGGCACCCGGCGGTGAAGTACCCTATGGCTTGAACCTCGTGCACCCCCTCGCAGGAGTTGCGGAGCTCGGCCCAATGCGTGAGGTAGTCGCGATGAGTCGACTTCGGTGGGCCCTTATGCGCACAAGGAGAGTTGCACTGGGCTTGGGAGCCCGCTTGTAGTCTTTGGTGAAGTTGCGGATGAAGGCTTCGGTGAAGTCTAGCCATTTGTTGATCTTTGTGCGGCTTGAGGCTGTTGAGCCAGGTTGGCGCCGTGCCACAGAAGCATGAGGGGCACATATTTCCTGACAACGCGCTGTTACCGTTCGTTATCTTGTTGCGGTCGAGTAGTCGATCAGCCAATCCTCCGGCTTCACAGAGCCATTATACTTGGGCGTGTCTCTTGGGAGCGAGAACCCTTTAGGAAAGGGCTCGTCGCGGATGCGGGGGCCGAAGCAAGGCGGCCCGACATCATCTTCTTCTTCTAACGCCAGGGACCACGCCAGGCGGTCGATCC
The DNA here is from genome assembly GCA_021605145.1 of Aegilops bicornis. Lineage (NCBI taxonomy): Eukaryota > Viridiplantae > Streptophyta > Magnoliopsida > Poales > Poaceae > Aegilops > Aegilops bicornis. The sequence continues at coordinate 436,829,210 of CM038672.1, read as the reverse complement.
GGTGGCGGGCGTCGTTCTCGCTGACTCCTTCGTGGTGGCCTAGCCGGCCACTGAGAGTCGGATGCGTGACAGGCGGCGGGGTGGGATATCTTTCCCTGCGAGGTGGAGGAGGGGGCGGGTTACCTTGCCATTCCACGGCTCGAGGGCGGCCTTCCGCGTCGCGCTCGATGGAGATCCGGGTTCGGCTGCGGCTGGCAGTCGGCTCCTTTTCTCACCATGCGCGGGCCTTGCCCACAGTCGGTGTGCGTGACGTTGCGTCGTGCTCTCGGCGCGGGGGAGGGCTTTCGGCGCAGGTGTTGTCTTCTTGCCGCTCTGCGGCCGCGCCGATCAGTTGCTGGATGCGCCTAGCCATGTAGGGAAGCTCGTCGGGCCCTAGCCCGTTCAGCTCTTCTACGGCCGCCTGGGCGGCGCGCAGGTTCTCGAGGGGCGTGGTGTAGACGGTACGGTCCACTCCCAGCATGTCGGCAATGGCTGCACCGCGTTTCTTGACAATGCCGAGTCGACTCGGCCCTTCGGGAGGCGGCGCGGTCGACTTCACGCTAGTGGGCCTCGGTGAGGCGTCTTAGGGAGGCTATCCTCCGACCCTCCGCGTGGAGGGCGAGGCGGCGTGCCTCCGGCGCCTTGGCGTCAGCGTCGGCCGGGAGAGGAGCAGACAGGTCATGTGGCGCCGCTTGCAGGGCCTCGTGGGCGTTCTCGCCCGAGGGGCCGATGTGACTGATGACCAGCACCTCGGTGATGGCGCTGCCACAGCTGTCGGCTTGGGGGAGCGGGTCGTCGAAGATCACGACGTTGGTGGGGAAGGCGTCGAGCGATGCCGTGTCGGAGTCGACAAGCATCGGGTCGGTGGAGCCAACCGAATCCAAGTCGGCAATGGGCTCGCTGGAGGCGTGGAGTTGGTTGAGGAGGCCGACGAGGTGGCTCGAGGCGATCGGTGCCGCGTCGGATGCGGGCTCGTCGAAGATCTGAGCCTCGCCAAGAAGGTCGGCGAGGCAGCTCGCTGTGACGTCGGCGACACCTGCGGCGATGTCGGGGCAAGCGCCATCAGGCGTCTTGGCTGGCTCATACAGGGGAGGAAGAGGGTTCCGTCGAGCAGGTCTCAGACGGCGGTGCACTGGCCCCATGGTGGGCGCAAAATTCGGGTGGTAGGTGCGACATATGCCAACGGGTGGCTAATCATAGTGGGAGCCAATAAGGCGTCGCGGTGCACAGAAGCGGGATGAGGCGAAGACATGCACTTGGCCGAATCTTACCCAGCTTCGGGGCTCTATGTGGAGACAACACCCCTACTGCTGCTCTGCGGGGTCTCCGCATGATCACTAGATGAACAAGTTGCTACAAGAGGCTCCTTGAGCTGTTCGGTGAGAGGAAGAAGAAGGGCACGGCCAGCTCTCCTCTTCCCTCTACGTGGAGTCTAAAACTCTAAGAGATCAACCCTTTGCATGGGTGCCCTGGGGGGTTTATATAGGCCTACCCCCCAGGGGTACAATGGTAATCCGGCTAGACGTGGGCCCTAGCCGTCAGTGTCTTTGTCCGCCGGCTTCTCCGCCAGCCGCTGGGGCCTGCCGACTGGTGGGTCCCGCCGGCTGCCGGCTTCCTGGTCGACAAGCTGGCCCCACCGCTGAGGGCCTTGTCGGGGGTTGGTTACTGTTGCCTCAATCCTGATGACGAGGGCTTTGTCGGGATAAGCATGGCTACAGTGCCACCGCCTTGGCGGTGATCACTGTAGCCTCACTGCGTCTTGTCTCCTTAATGAGGCACTTCCTTCGAGGGAGGGAACAAGCTGGCTATGGGGAGCCGGCCATATCTCAGGCCGACTAGGGGAGGCCGAGCCGTCTTCGGGCATCTCTCTGACCGGAGGGCCCCGCCGCCTGCGGGTAGTACTGACAGCCTGTCGTGGGTGACGCCACGGTCAACATGGCAACATAGCGATCTTTGCCGGACGGAGTGATGGCCGCCCGTCACGGCGCCTTGTAGCCAGCGCTCCGGGATGCGGGGTGGCAGGCTTCACTGTAGCCACGCCCATCTCATCACCGTTATGTGGGTGCAGATTACGAGGTATGGCCTTGGCACGCTGGGTGGCGGCTCCTTGGAGTCGGCCTTCTCGTGGCCGGCTATGCGGAGTCGGCCCTCTGGTAGCCGGCTCCTTGGAAGCCGGCCTTCTCGTGGCCTTCTTCCGTGGGTCTTGGGGCGAGGCCGCCTCCTGACAGCCGGCCCGAATGATAGCCGGGCGGGGGAAGGCGGCCCAGCGTCTTGGATGTTAGATGGCTTGTTTGGCTTGTAATTTTTTCAGAAGCCCCAGGGGGAGCCGGCTAGGCTACCCGTGGTCATTTACTCCGACAGCAGTGCTTGTTAGGCAGGTAAACAGGTTGGAGGAAGGCATCCCGTTAAGAACATCATGACCACAAGGAGGCCACTCGAGCTACTTCATATGGACCTTTTTGGTCCCAACGCTTACAAAAGCCTCGGTGGAAATTCTTTTGGTCTAGTTATAGTTGATGATTTTTCAAGACTTACGTGGGTGTTCTTTCTCGATGATAAATCGCAGATCCAAAAGATCTTCAAAAACTTCGCTAGGAAGGCCCAAAATCAGTTTGAAGTGAAGATCAAGAAGGTTCGCAGCGACAACGGAATGGAGTTCAAGAATGCAAACGTGGACACCTTTCTTGATGAAGAAGGGATTTCACACGAGTTCTCGGCTACGTACACACCTCGCAAAATGGAGTTGCTGAGAGGAAGAACCGGACGCTCATCGAAATGGCGAGAACGATGCTTGATGAGTACAAGACGCTGAAGCACTTTTGGGCAGAAGCGGTTGAGACAGCTTGTCATGCAACAAATCGCTTGTATCTTCACAAGCTACTCGGCAAAAGGCGACATCTGAGCTCCTCACGGTAACAAACCCCAAGTTGGATACTTTCGAGTATTCGGCTCAAAGTGCTACATTCTTGATAAGCATCATCGTTCAAAATTTGCTCCTAAGTCTCATAAAGGTTTCCTACTAGGTTATGGCTCAAACTCTCACACTTACCGTGTTTGCAACAATTTCACCCGAAAGGTTGAAGAGACGGTAGATGTGAAGTTTGATGAATCTAACGGCTCGCAAGTAGAGCAATTGCAATTGATGTAGGAGACAAAGACCCTTCGGAAGCAATCCAAGACTTGTCTATTGGCAAGGTCCGTCCAACGGAAGTGAAGGAGAGTACCTCGTCTGTCCAAGTGGAAGATTCTACTTCACGACAAGGTGAACCAAGAGTTGATACGGAAGCATCCACAAGTGGAACACACCAAGATGAAGAAAACGAGGAAGAACATCACGAACGTCAACAACCTCCTTCTCCACCACGACAAGAAAACGACAACGCCAACAATGAAGAAGATCAAGAAGAAGAAGAAGAAGAAGAAGAAGAAGATGAAGAAGATGTTCAACCGAAACCCAAGCAAAAGCTTTCACGAGTTCAAGCAAGAATTGCTAAAGACCATCCCGTCGAGCAAATCTACAATGATATTCAAACCGGGAGAATCACTCGCTCTAAAACTCATTTAACTAACTTTTGTGAAAACTATTCTTTCATCTCTAGCATTGAACCTATGAAGGTCGAAGAAGCATTGGAAGATCCGGATTGGATAAATGCTATGCATGAAGAGCTACACAACTTTGAGAGAAACCAAGTTTGGACATTGGTTGAGAAGCCCGACAACAACCACAACATCATCGGTACCAAATGGGTGTTTTCGCAACAAGCAAGATGAAGATGGACAAGTAGTTCGCAACAAAGCACGTCTAAATGCCCAAGGCTACACACAAGTCGAAGGTATGGACTATGGTGAGACTTATGCTCCCGTTGCTAGACTTGAGTCCATTCGCATCTTACTTGCCTATGCTAATCACCATGATATCACCTTGTACCAAATGGACATTAAAAGTGCTTTTCTTAATGGTGAAATAGAGAAGGAAGTTTATGTTAAACAACCTCCCGGCTTTGTCAATCCTAAGAAACCAAATCATGTTTACAAACTTCACAAAGCCCTTTATGGTCTTAAACAAGCTCCTAGAGCTTGGTATAAATCTTGACCAAGTTTCTTCTTGAAAAGGGATTTGAAATTGGGAAAATTGATTCCACACTTTTTACTAAAAGGGTTAATGGAGAATTATTTGTATGCCAAATTTATGTTGATGATATCATATTTGGATCAACTAACCCTCATTTTAGTGAGAAGTTTGGAAAGCTAATGTCGGAGAAGTTTGAGATGTCAATGATGAGTGAACTCAAATTCTTTCTTGGGTTGCAAATTAAGCAAACTACAGAAGGTACTTTTGTCTCTCAAACGAAGTACACTAAGGACTTATTCAGTAAGTTCAATATGCAAGAGTGCAAAGGTATGTCTACACCCATGCCTACTAGTGGACATCTTGATTTGACCAAAGATGGTAAACCAGTTGATCAAAAGGTTTATCGCTCTATGATTGGTTCATTGTTATACCTATGTGCTTCACGTCCCGATATTATGCTAAGTGTGTGCATGTGTGCAAGATATCAAGCTGCTCCTAAAGAATGCCATCTTAAGGCCGTAAAAAGGATAGTGAGATACTTAATTCATACACCAAATTTTGGCATTTGGTATCCTAAGAGGGCCTCTTTCGATCTTGTTGGGTACTCCGACACGGACTATGCCAGAGACAAGGTCGATAGAAAGTCCATTTCGGGTACTTGTCAATTTCTTGGTAGATGTCACGCCCAAGATGCGACCCTATCCTAAAGGAACTCGAAGGTCCCACCAAGGATAGAAGCGCATCTTGAAGACGCTTTTACAAGGTGGATATCATTACATCAACATTACATAACAGATGGGGATACATACATAAGGCATACAATGCCACATGAATACAACATCACATCATATACAAGAGATCAACATCCGACTACGGATGGAACATAAACAGAAACTCAAACAATATCCACCCTGCTAGCCGGGCTGCCAACCTGGAACCTATCCCCTGATCGAAGAAGAAGCAGAAGAAGAACTCAACGCAAGCAAGCATCGCTCTCGCGTCATGATCAACGTAAACCTGTACCTGCAACTGGTGTTGTAGTAATCTGTGAGCCACGAGGACTCAGCAATCCCATTACCATGGGTATCAAGACTAGCAAAGCTTAATGGGTAAGGAAGAGGTAAAGTGGTGAGGTTGCAGCAACGGCTAAGCATATATGGTGGCTAACATACGCAAATGAGAGCGAGAAGAGAAACAAAGGAACGACCGTCAACTAGTAATGATCAAGAAGTGATCCTGAACTCCTACTTACGTCAGACATAACCCAGAAACCGTGTTATCCTCTCGATCAACCCGAAAAGAGACACTCACGATTCACGCATTACGGTTGGTGTATTTTAGAAGAGTTTACTTCAAGTTTACTACAACGGATATTAACAAATTTCCATCGCCACATAACCGCGGGCACGACTCTCGAAAGTTTATACCTGCAGGGTGTCCCAACTTAGCCCATGATAAGCTCTCGCGATCAACGAAGGATATTCCTTCTTCCGGAAGACCCGATCAGTCTCGGAATCCGGCTACAAGACATTTCGGCTGACAATAAAACAAGACCAGCAAAGCCGCCCGATGCGCCCGACAATCCCGATAGGAGCTGCACATATCTCGTTCTCAGGGCAACACCGGATGAGACTAGCTACGAGTAAAACCAATCCTCGGGTTGCCTCAAGGTGGCCCCGCAGGCAGCTCGGTTCGAACCAGCACTTAGAGAAGCACTGGCCCGGGGGGGGGGGGGGTAAAATAAAGATGACCCACGGGTTGGCCGACCCAAGGGAAAGGGTATAGGGGGTGGTGAGGCAAATGGTAAAACCAAGGTTGGGCCTTCTTTGGAGGAGTCTTATTCAAAGCGAACTGTCAAGGGGGTCCCATAAACCACCCAACCGCGTTAGGGACGCAAAATCCGAGAACATAATACCGATATGACGGAAACTAGGGCGGCAAGAGTGGAACAAAACACCAGGCATAAGGCCGAGCCTTCCACCCTTTACCAAGTATATAGATGCATTAATTAAATAAGAGATATTGTGATATCCCAACATAAACATAATCCAACATGGAGCAATCTTCATCTTCACCGCAACTAGCAACGCTATAAGAGGGGCTGAGCAAAGCGGTAACATAGCCAAACAACGGTTTGCTAGGAAGGGTGACAACGGTTAGAGGTTCATGGCAATTTGGGAGGCTTGAGCAGCAAGTGGTAGGTAACGCAGCATAGCGATAGAACGAAGCAACTAGCATAGCAATGATAGTAATGAGATCCAAGGTGACGGTCATCTTGCACGAAATCCCGCTAGGAAGAAGAACGAGTCCATGAAGAAGGCGAAAGGGAGTAGTCGAACGAATCCTCACAATCGCAACATTACCGGAACCGAGAAGCAACACCGGAAAGAAACAAACAACATGATAAATGCACAAGCATAAACATAGCACGATGCACAATCAAGTATGATGCATGTCCGGTTTAATGAGGCATAGCATGGCAAAGTGCAACAAACAATACTACCAATTAAGTGGAGCTCAATATGCAACGAGTTGCATATTGACAAAACACCACATGCAATTATTTAGTTTGATCTCATTTAGGCTACCAAACAATATTAAATGTTGTTAAACATGGCAATAGGTGAATCATAAGTAAACTAACTATTTAGGCAAATTTAAATGAGGCCGGAACAACAAACAACAATTCCGGAAAATCCCCATGTGCATATTTCGAATTTGGTACTGTGCTGCCCTAAAACATATTTTATTGTTGTTAAACAGGAAAATAAACTGCACCATGTTAATCTAGGCATTTTTCCACCCCATTTACATATAAAGTTTATTAAAATCCGAGCTACGGTTATTTAGTTATGAATTAAATCATTTTAACATGGCATTTTAGCAAATTAATGCAAACAGAAATTTAAACATTTTAAACATGGATGAGAGTGGCATATTATTAATCTACACAAAATTCTAAGCATTTTACATGTATAAAACATTTTAATCCGATGCATGGTTAATTAATTATTGATGCATGAACATTAAGGGGTTTTTCTGTAAAACAGTAAATCCTGGAATAATAGACAAATTCACAGGCAGGAAAAAAACACTATCTGGGCAGGCTGGTGAACTGCTGGGCTGAGCAGAGAGGAGGGGCCGTGGGCGCTCACATGGGCTCGGCCCAGTCGGGTGTAGCAGGAGGCTGGAGCCTGGAAGGGGGCACTGGGCCTTGGAGAGGCAAGAGGAGGGCTCGCGTGGGGCACTCGTCCACGCTGGAGCTGGACAAGTCAACGAGGGGGCGGCGCTGGTCTTCTCGTTCGAAGCAGAGGAAGCGAGCAGGCGGGCGAAGCAGGGGACTTGGCGGGCGACGCAGGGCGCCGGTGACCGGGAGCAGAGCTCCGGCGAGAGGGCAAAAGGCGGCGAGGTCTTGGCCGTCCGGATCTGGCCGGAGCAGGCTTGGACGGCGCCGGTCACGGGGGACGCAGGGGACGGACTTAGTGCGGCGGAGCTCGAGGCCATGGCGAGCTGGCAAGGCGGAGGGAGAAGGCGGCTCGGGCGGTCGGCGCTCCATGCGGATCTGTCAGAGAAGGCAAACGCATGGAGAGGGAGAAGGATTAGAGAGAGCACGGGAGAGAAAATAAACGGAAGGGAGGAGGAGAAAACAAGACGACGACCTGACGGCGTGCACCGACGAGGCGAGGAGGGGGCCGGGGCCCATCGGGAGGCTTCCATGGCGCTGGTGTTGCTCCGGCGAGGGGCAACGGGTGGCGATGGAGCTCGGGCGTGAGCTCCTGCTCGAGGAAGACGACGGGGAGGCAGCAGCCTCGGGCGGGGAGGAGGTTCGGCGGAGTCGGGGCTCCACGTCCGGCGCTGGGACGAGACGAAGGAGGTCGGCGGTGCTCATCTGCTGGACACGGCACGCAGCGGCGAAGCGATGGAGCCTGCAGCAGGTGAAGCAGAAGAAGGCTCGACGGCGGCACTGCAGCTTCGAGGCGTCGGAACTCCTTGTACAAGCAGACAGAGAGAGAGATGGATTTGAGAGACAGATAAGTCGGGCCTCGGCGGCACGACGGACAGACGAGGACGGCAGGGTTCGGACCGGAACTCGCTGGTGTGCTCGGGAGCCCTCGAGCGGGCGAGGCTGTGGGCGCGACGGGGTCGAGCTCTCCTCGATTTGGAGTGCGGAGGGAGCGGGAGACGCTCGGCTGCGGGCTCGGGAAGCTCGGGGGCGAGGGCAGCCGGATCCGTTCGGGAACGGGAAGGGGCGGCGACGGAGGAGCTCTGCTCCGGCGAGCTGGTGGTCGAGGCGACAGTTGAGGTCAGGGCGAGGAGAACTGCTGCTTACATGCACTCGAGGCAAGCGCGATGGCGTTAGAGTCGGCCTCCTGTGAAGGGGAGCGAGAGAGAGATTAGAGCAGAGGAGGGAGTAGAAGAAAAAGAGACGGGAGAGAAGGGGAACGTCAGGAACGGCCTGGTGGTGGTCTGATCTTGTCGCCGGCAGCAGGTCGAGCTCCTGCTTGAGGAAGGAGGCGCGCAAGGGGCTGGGCTGCTTGGTTGGTCGGGGATGCAAAACGAGGAGGTGGTTGGTAGGTTGGGGATGGATCCCGAGGGGGGGATTTGGTAGAGAGTGGCGGCGGCGGCGGAATGGGAAGGATGGGACAGCTCCCCTAGATTTTAGGGTTGCTCTATTTATATAGCAAGTGGAATTTGGGTAGGGGCTATTAGGTCCCTCCGATCATAATCGGACGGACGAAAATAAATAGGCTAGGTAACCCAAATAAGAAAATGGAGATATTTTATAGATGTTAGGAGATGATCTGAATGCAACGATGATGACTGAGCGGTTCAGGTTTGGGGCAGTTTCGGACGCACGCGAGGGGTCTGCGAGCTGGCAAGAGACGTTAGGTGGTTTGACAAGAGGGAAACAAAAACAAAGACAATGGAGTCTGACGAAAGGCCATGGGGACAAGGGGGTTTTGTTGGTCTCGGAGAAAGAGAGAAAAGAGGGGTCCAATTGGTCTGAGAGAAGGTCAACAAGGACAAGCGGTCTGACAAAGTAACAACGGAGGCAAAGAGAGAAGGGGCAACTACGAACGGCTACGAGTTTTATGAAAATATGCAGATGCAATGCACATGATGCGATGAGATGAAATGCAAGACATGAACAAAATGCAAAACAAAAGACAAAAACCCAACCACGAAGGAAATAATATATCGCATCTCCGGAAAAGGCAAGAGTTGGAGTTACGAATATGGAAAGTTGCATCCGGGGCGTTACAGTAGATCTCTTGTGTCTTGGTCATCCAAGAAACAAAACTCGGTATCCTTATCTACAGCCGAAGCGGAGTACATTGCCGCTGGTTCATGTTGTGCTCAATTACTTTGGATGACCCAAACTCTTAAAGATTATGGGATATATGTGAAACATGTTCCATTGCTTTGCGACAATGAAAGTGCTATCAAAATTGGTCATAATCCCATATAACATTCTCGAACTAAGCATATTGGAGTTCGTCATCACTTCATTCGAGATCATGTTGCTAAGGGTGACATTAAACTTAAGCATGTTCGCACCAAAAAGCAATTAGAGGATATATTTACTAAACCTCTTGATGAAAAAGTGTTTTGCAGGTTGAGAGGAGAATTGAACATCATTGATGCTTCAAACTTGGAGTAGAAACTCCATTGGATACATGCAAGACATGAGCTTATGACTAATCCATGATATCTCTCTTATGATGAAAATATTATATCTTGGATATATTTGCATCTTGCATGTTATCTAACCCATGTAGGTACTTGGTTGAAACAAATTCCATGAGATTGTAATCTACTCACATCTTGAGCAATCTCTACATCACCAAGTCTTTACACTATGGTGGTTGAAGACAAGGAAGCACGGAATCATTCAAACATATCCTTTGACAAACTCTATGATTGAGCTTCATGATTAACTTTTTTTGGGATATACAAGTGCTACTCCTTGCAAGAACTAACCCATGTAGGTAGATTGACTCAAATTCCAAGCGGTGCTCCCAACTCTTGATGAGCTACATCAACCTTGAGCAACCCACACAAGTTCAACTACATGGTCAACACCACCAACCAAGGTATGTTATTCCATCTTAGAGAAGCTTTACTCCGAGTCATGAGCTAAAGCAACTCGACAAAACTGTGAATACATCAAGATGCTTAAACAAAAAATGGTAACCCCATTTTGAGCTTAATCGATGAGTATGACCTATGATCAAGTGATCTCACTTGACTCCTAAGTCAATATACTCTAACATAGGTGACTTTGTCGCCGACCATCTCTAGATGAAGTTCTCTCGTGTTCTTTTCTGTGTTTTTGCATTTGTCTCATGCATATTTGTTTCCCCTTTCAAAAAAAACTTCAACTAGATTTCTTTCTTTTCTTTTCTGTTGCTCTGCATTTCCTGCATCCAATTCATTGCACATCATTCAGTTAATTCCTTACAAATCTTTGTGAGATCTTACTAGTCTAGTGAGCTGAGGTGACAAGTGTTTTCTCTGCGATGAACTCGGTTTCACCAATTTATTGTTTTCGGTCCAACCGAATCCTTTTGGTACAACCAAAGCATACCACTCGGTGCCACCGATTTCCCAACAGGAAAAACAGTTTGCCACTTATTCTGTGTTTCTTCTAAATCCAGCTCCACTCAATGAATCTTGTCCTCTACAAGCATCACAATTTTATCCAGTGCTTTGTGTTGTGACTCAAGGACCAAACCCATTCACAACAAATTCCAGAAGACCCTTCTTGGAAATTGATGTCAAAGGGGAGAGAGATATCACATCAAAGCTTATCACTTCCAAAAGGAGAGAGTATTAAGGGGAGAAAGAGATCTCCAGGGGAGAGAATACTCAAGTAGAAAGTGTTTCTCAAGGATCCCAGATGCTTGGTGTTCAAGAGGAGAGATACCACATGTCTTTTTGGGGGAAAGACATGTTCATATGTGCTTATTTCCATTAAGCTCTGTTCATTTATATCTTTCAGCCCTGATTTTCTGTTCCCTATTTTCTCCCAGTATCCCATGCTAGATTCAGGGGGAGCAAGACATCTAAGGGAAAGAAATCATTTAAATTCATTGCATATCTTTACTCTTGGGGACATGTCTAATCCAATGTGGTACTTAGTACTCACTCTCTACATGTCATCCCAGTCTTGGTATTCTTGTGGTTTCTTCTGTTTTCTCTGGCTAGTAGATGTACCTGTGTTATCTAACATTGTTTGTGCAGGTTCATTCCACCCTAAGCCAAATCAAGACTACAAGGTAAGTATATGCATCACACTCATGTGTATGAGGAATTCTTGCTGATGTGCATACTGTTTGCAAGAAGGACTCATAAGCATGAAGTTATTTTCTTTAATATTCTTTGCTCTGATGCATATGGCCAAGATACATGTAACACATTGCCTACTCTATCATGGTTATGCTCTCACATGCTTCTATTCCATACTCACATGATTGCATACATGTAGGGGGAGCCTATGCTTGTTACATGTCTTTTCGAAGCTTTACTTGCTATTCTTTATATCCTTATCTAAAGCTTTGATGTATGTTGCCATCAATTACCAAAAAGGGGGAGATTGAAAGCACAAGTGCTCCCTAGGTGGTTTTGGTAATTAATATCAACATATCTGTTGTTGGACTAACACTTTTATCTAGTATGTTTCAGATAAGTTCAACAATGGAGTGGCATGGACTAAAGGATGTGGGAACTCCTTCAAGATGCTAAGGAGAAAGGATTGGCTCAAGCTTCAAGCTCAAGACTCTTCATTTTATATTTTAGTGATCCAAGATCACATTGAGTCTATAGGAAAACCCAATACTATCAAGAAGGGATGAGGTGTTGCTTAATGAGCCTCTTGCTTCATGTGCTCAGTGATATGCTCCAAAACCCTCCATTACTTTCCCACTTCCACATATGACCTAAACCTAAAGTCAAACTCGGCCCTACCGATTCTTTCTATCCAGCGCCACCGAGTTCAGATGTCATAGCCACTGCCACAAACCCTAGGCAAATCGGTTTCACCGATAGGGATCTCGGTCTCACCGAGATGGGATTGCAATCTCTCTGTATGTCCATTACCAAAATCGGTCTCACCGAGTTTGTATGTCAGTACTACCGAGATTACAATGCAAACTCTCTGGTTAACTTATTACCAAAATCGGTCCCACCGAGTTTGAGTAATCGATCCCACCGAAGTTTGCTGACCAACTCTCTGGTTAGCTAATTACAAAAATCGGTCTCACCGAGTTTGTGTAATCGGTCTCACTGAGATTACGTTATGCCCTAACCCTAACCATATCGGTCCTACCGAGTTGCATGTCGGTCCCACCGAAAACCCTAATGGTCACTAGGTTTACTAAATTGGTCCGACCGAGTTTGATGATTCGGTCCCACGGAGTTTGGTAAATTGTGTGTAACGGTTAGATTTTGTGTGGAGGCTATATATACCCCTCCACCTCCTCTTCATTCGTGGAGAGAGCCATCGAACAAACCTACACTTCCAACTTACGATTCTGAGAGAGAACTACCTACTCATGTGTTGAGGCCAAGATATTCCATTCCAACCATATGAATCTTGATCTCGCCTTCCCCAAGTTGCTTTCCACTCAAATCTTCTTTCCACCAAATCCAAATCCTGTGAGAGAGAGTTGAGTGTTGGGGGGACTATCATTTGAAGCACAAGAGCAAGGAGTTCATCATCAACACACCATTTGTTACTTCTTGGAGAGTGGTGTCTCCTAGATTGGCTAGGTGTCACTTGGGAGCCTCCGACAAGATTGTGGAGTTGAACCAAGGAGTTTGTAAGGGCAAGGAGATCGCCTACTTCGTGAAGATCTACCGCTAGTGAGGCAAGTCCTTCATGGGCGACGGTCATGGTGGGATAGACAAGGTTGCTTCTTCGTGGACCCTTCGTGGGTGGAGCCCTCCGTGGACTCGCGCAACCGTTACCCTTCGTGGGTTGAAGTCTCCAACGTGGATGTACGATAGCACCACCTATCGGAACCATGACAAAAACATCCGTGTCTCCAATTGCGTTTGAATTCTCCAAACTCTTCCCTTTACATTCTTGCAAGTTGCGTTCTTTACTTTCCGCTGCTCACATACTCTTTGCATGCTTGCTTGTTATGTATTGAGAATGTTAAACTTGTGCCTAAACTCCACTTAAACCTAAAGAGGTTAAAAACTGCAACTTTGGTACTTAGAGTCTAATCACCCCCCCCCCCTCTAGACACCTCTTCTCAAGATCCTACATAAGCAGTATGACTTATATCGCGCACAACTCACTTGTGTCCTACTCGTGCATATAACATCTACGCATAAAACCTGGCTCGGATGCCACTGTTGGGGAACGTACTAATTTCAAAAAAATTCTACTCACACGCAAGATCATGGTGATGCATAGCAACGAGAGGGGAGAGTGTTGTCCATGTACCCTCGTAGACCGATAGCGGAAGCGTTAGCACAACGCGGTTGATATAGTCGTACATCTTCACGATCCGACCGATCAAGTACCGAACGCACGGCACCTCCGAGTTCAGCACACGTTCTGATCGATGATGTCCCTCGAACTCCGATCCAGCCGAGCTTTGAGGGAGAGTTCCGTCAGCACGACGGCGTGGTGACGATGATGATGTTCTACCGACGCAAGGCTTCGCCTAAGCACCACTACAATATTATCGAGGTGGATTATGGTGGATGGGGGCACCGCACACGGCTAAGAGATCAAGAGATCAATTGTTGTCTCTATGGGGTGCCCCCTGCCCCCGTATATAAAGGAGCAAGGGGGGAGAGGCGGCCGGCCAAGGAGGGCGCGCCAAGGGGGGAGTCCTACTCCCACCGGGAGTAGGACTCCTCCTTTCCTTGTTGGAGTAGGAGAGAAGGAAAGAAGGGGAGAGGGAGAAGGAAAAGGGGGCTGCACCCCTTGTCCAATTCGGACCAAAGGGGGGTGCGCGCCTCCTTCCTTTTGGTCTCTCTCCTCTATTCCCGTATGACCCAATAAGGCCCAATACTTCTCCCCGGCGAATTCCCGTAACTCTCCGGTACTCCGATAAATACCCGAATCACTCGGAACCTTTCCGAAGTCCGAATATAGTCGTCCAATATATCGATCTTTACGTCTCGACCATTTCGAGACTCCTCGTCATGTCCCTGCTCTCATCCGGGACCCCGAACTCCTTAGGTACATCAAAACTCATAAACTCATAATATAACTGTCATCGAAACCTTAAGCGTGCGGACCCTACGGGTTCGAGAACTATGTAGACATGACCGAGACACGTTTCCGGTCAATAACCAATAGCGGAACCTGGATGCTCATATTGGCTCCTACATATTCTATGAAGATCTTTATCGGTCAAACCGCATAACAACATACGTTGTTCCTTTTGTCATCGGTATGTTACTTGCCCGAGATTCGATCGTCGGTATCTCAATACCTAGTTCAATCTCGTTACCGGAAAGTCTCTTTACTCGTTACGTAATGCATCATCCCGCAATTAACTCATTAGTCACATTGCTTGCAAGGCTTATAGCGATGTGAATTACCGAGAGGGCCCAGAGATACCTCTCCGACAACCGGAGTGACAAATCCTAATCTCGAAATACGCCAACCCAACATGTACCTTCGGAGACACCTGTAGAGCTCCTTTATAATCATCCAATTACGTTGTGACGTTTGGTAGCATACAAAGTGTTCCTCCGGTAAACGGGAGTTGCATAATCTCATAGTTGTAGGAACATGTATAAGTCATGAAGAAAGCAATAGCAACATACTAAACGATCAAGTGCTAAGCTAACAGAATGGGTCAAGTCAATCACATCATTCTCCTAATGATGTGATCCCGTTAATCAAATGATAACTCATGTCTATGGTTAGGAAACTTAACCATCTTTGATTAACGAGCTAGTCAAGTAGAGGCATACTAGTGACACTATGTTTGTCTATGTATTCGCACATGTATTATGTTTCCGGTTAATACAATTCTAACATGAATAATAAACATTTATCATGAAATAAGGAAATAAATAATAACTTTATTATTGCCACTAGGGCATATTTCCTTCAGGAACTTCTTGGCAGCTTCCTTCTTCGCGCGCGGGCGCCCGGCACGGCGGGTCGCGCCGAGGGGCCGCGCATCTTGGTGCCAGGGCGCCGTCTTGGTGCGGAGGTGGTGGAGGCGCTCCGTGAGCTACATCGCACACAGCTGGAGGAGGGCGAGGCAGCAAGAGGGATGGCATGGGGGAGCCCCCAGCGGTGCTGACGAGCTCGGCGATGCGCTCCAGCTAGTCCTCGTAGATGTCATCGACCGGGCGGTAGCGCAGGAGCTCGCATGCCATGAGCAGCGTGACCTGCGCATCCGTGGGCGTGCGACAAGCGTGGGACGATGAGCCGGCCGGAGTCAGCGACGGGGTGGCGGTGCGGTCGTCCCGCCGCACAAAGGGGTGCAACGATGATGCTTGCTGCTTGTTTCCCGCTGGGCCGGTGGTGGCGTTGGCGGAGGGTGATGGAGAACGACGAGGAGGCCCGCCGACAGGAGCTGTCTGAGCGACACGGGCGGCCAGGGCGGCCCGGTGCTCGGCGCGGGCTCGGCATGTGTCCGCCATGGACGCGGTGGAGCAGTGGAGCGTGAATTGATGGAAGAAATGCTTCAGCGCACCCCTACCTGGCGCGTCAAATGTCGGATTCTGGGTTCCGGCAAAACCCTTGAGGTTCGAACACTGGGGTGCGCACGAAGATCTCTCTCCCCCTAGCCCACTCTCGCAATGGCCTCTAGGCCTAGCTCGCCGAACCCACGGAACAAGGGACACAAGAGTTTATACTGGTTCGGGCCACCAATGTGGTGTAATACCCTACTCCAATGTGGTGTGATGGATTGCCTTGTAGGATGAGGATGAACAAGTACAAGGGAAGAACAACTTCCTGAGGAGAGGCGTTCTCGAGCCCGACGAGCTTGTGTGGTTGGGGATGATCTGAATGATCTGTCTCCAGATCAGTTGCCTCCTACGGTGGTGGCTAGTCCTATTTATAGAGGCACTGGTCCTCTTCCCAAATATTAGGTGGGAAGGGATCCCACAACGTCCAATTTGAAGGGGGAAAGCTAGTACATGCTATCCTAACAAAAGGTGGTCTTCGCCTGCAAAAGGCTCTGGCGGTGACACCGTCATGGGCTCCGCGATGACCTCCGTCCTGCCGTCCTACTGGTCTTGGTCTCGTTGCACTGATATGGAAACCTTTGTCTGATGCCTCGGGACTCCTCGCCTGCACCTGCCCCTTTAGCACCGAAGAGGCAACCGGTACTCTGTGCGCGCTGGCACCCGCCTGGCCTTGGTTGTCATGGCTCACGTCACGGAAACCTCGCGGTTCCCCTCGCCTTGATCTCTCCGCTCATCACGAGCCAGCCTAGGGAGGCCGCCCCTAAGGAGGTCTTGCATCGTCCGCCTCGCGAGGCTCGGCCCCTCGCGAGGGTCTTGAATGGTTGTTGATGAAGATGGACCGTACCAGGCCGTTAGTGGGGCCACACCGTGGGCCGCAGGCAGGCAAGTCTGGGGACCCCCGTTCCCAGAACGCCGACACAGTGGTCAAGAACATCCTGAAGTACCTGAAAAGGACCAAGGATATGTTTCTCATTTATGGAGGTGACAAAGAGCTCGTCGTAAATGGTTACGTCGATGCTAGTTTTGACACTGATCCGGATGACTCTAAGACACAAACCGGATACGTATTTATATTGAATGGTGGAGCTATCAGTTGGTGTAGTTCCAAGCAAAGCGTCGTGGCGGGATCTACGTGTGAAGTGGAGTACATAGCTGCTTCGGAAGCAGCAAATGAAGGAGTCTGGATGAAGGAGTTCATATCCGATCTAGGTGTAATACCTAGTGCATCGGGTCCAATGAAAATCTTTTGTGACAATACTGGAGCAATTGCCTTGGCGAAGGAATCCAGATTTCACAAAAGAAGCAAACACATCAAGAGACGCTTCAACTCCATCCATGGTCAAGTCAAGGAGGGAGACATAGAAATTTGCAAAATACATATGAATCTGAATGTAGCAGACCCATTGACTAAGCTTCTTCCATGAGCAGATATTGATCAACACCAAGACCCCATGGGTGTTAGATTCATTACAATGTAATCTAGATTATTGACTCTAGTGCAAGTGGGAGATTGAAGGAAATATGCCCTAGAGGCAATAATAAAGTTGTTATTTTATATTCCCTTATTCATGATAAAGATTTATTATTCATGCTAGAATAGTATTGATCAGAAACCTTGATACATGTGTGAATGCATAAACAAACACCGTGTCCCTAGTGAGCCTATACTAGACTAGCTCGTTGATCAAAGATGGTTAAGGTTTCCTGACCATGGACATCAGTTGTCATTTGATAAAGGGATCACATCATTAGGAGAATTATGTGATGGACAAGACCCATTTGTTAGCTTAGCATTATGATCGTTCAGTTTTATTGCTATTGCTTTTTCATGTCAAATACATATTCCTTAGACTATGAGATTATGCATCTCTCGAATACCGGAGGAATGCCTTGTGTGCTATCAAACGTCACAATGTAACTGGGTGATTATAAAGATGCTCTACAGGCATAGATCGAGATTAGTATTTGTCACTCCGAGTATCGGAGAGGTATCTCTGGGGCCTCTCGGTAATACACATCATAAGCTTGCAAGCAAACGACTAAGGAGTTGGTCATGAGGTGATGTATTACGGAATGAGTAAAGGGACTTACCGGTAACGAGATTGAACTAGGTATAAAGATACTGACGATCGAATCTTGGGCAAGTAACATACCGATAGACAAAGGCAAAAACGTATGTTGTCATAACGGTTTGACCGACAAAGATCTTCGTAGAATATGTAGGAGCCAATATGAGCATCCAGGTTCCGCTAATGGTTATTGACCGGAGAGGTGTCTCGGTCATGTCTACATAGTTC
The DNA here is from genome assembly GCA_021605145.1 of Aegilops bicornis. Classification (NCBI taxonomy): domain Eukaryota; kingdom Viridiplantae; phylum Streptophyta; class Magnoliopsida; order Poales; family Poaceae; genus Aegilops; species Aegilops bicornis. The sequence continues at coordinate 436,811,186 of CM038672.1, read as the reverse complement.
TCGAACCCTTAGGGTCCGCACGGTTAACGTTTGATGACAATATAGTATTATATGAGTTATGTGGATTTGGTGACTGAATGTTGTTCGGCGTCTCGGATGAGATGACGGATATGACGAGGAGTCTCGAAATGTTCGAGAGGTAAAGATTGATATATAGGACGATGATATTGGGACACCGGAAGTGTTCTGGAGGGTACCGGGTACATATCGGGTCACCGGAATGGGTTCCGGGCACCCCGGCAAAAGATATGGGCCAAGAGGGGAAACGCACCAGCCACCAGGGACTGGTGCGCCCCCCATATGGGACGAACCAGAGGTAGAAGGAAAGAGGGGAAGAGAAAGGACAGGGGGGATTCAGCCTCCCCCTTCCCTCCCCCCCCCCCCTCCTCTTTCCTTCCTCTCCGGCAAATATGGCAGGGGGCACCGGCCATGGGGAGACCCCAAGTAGGATTCGGACTACTTGGGCGCCTCGTGGCTGCCTCCCCTCTCCCTCCCACCTATATATATGTGGGGGGCACCCTAACATAGACCAGACAATTGTCTAGCCGTGTGTGGTGCCCCCCTCTACCGTTTACACCCCCGGTCATATTTTCGTAATGCTTAGGCAAAACCCTGCGAAGATCACCTCACCATCACCGTCACCACACCGTCATGCTGACGGAACTCATCTACTACCTTGGCGTCTTGTTGGATCAAGAAGGCGAGGGATGTCAATGAGCTGGACGTGTGCAGAACTTGGAGGTGACGTATGTTCGGTACTTGATCGGTCGGAGCTAGAAGAAGTTTGACTACATCAACTGCATTGTTAAATGCTTCCGCTTACGGTCTACGAGGGTACATAGACACACTCTCCCCCTTGTTGCTATGCATCTCCATGGATAGATCATTGCGTGTGCATAGAATTTTTTTTTGTTTTCCATGCAATGATTCCCAACGGTAAGGACCTACGGGACTAGGCCATTAACACTGTCGTCCGTATCTTCCAAAACACGTCTCATGCAGAATCATTTCTCTGGCCATATCATGAACGGTAAGTCAAGTAAACAACCACGCATACACTGATTGTCTTTCAGATTTTGACATAATTCGTAAGTTCATAGCTTTCTTAATATGTAGCAATCACTGGATATTGGTATTCATTGTTCCAAACAAGAACACAGTTTACTACATGGATTCTCTTAGAGAGTCAACAACCGCTCAGGATCTGATGCATCTTTAGCAATTCATGGATAGGTATTGAATTCTATGATGTTGAAATTAATTTGCATTCATATCTAGTTTAATAATTGATGTTGTCAAAATTAATCTTCATTTGCAGTGTGCTCGCATTGTGGAAAACTAAACGAGGGAACCTGTTCAAAAGGGAACTACCCCTGCAGCACGAGATCGTTTCTCTGGTAACACACCGAAATCCGTTATTTTTGGAAAATTTATCCAATAGTCTGCAAATACCTTTTCTTACGCTAGTCAAATGTTCAAGCTTCTAAATAAACCTCTTTCTATTTATGTCCAAAGAAAAAAATACATCTAACACTAGTTAGGTTGTTCCTAACATGACAAATACATGACTAATTCTATACAAAAAAAATTAGTGTCCTCAGCAACAAGCAGGGACCAACCTTTGTGGATACTATGTTTGTAGACACATAATCTCCATCTGCAAATCTGCTGATAATTGTGAAGATGCTCGCGAATTAGTACCAGTAAGTCTATCTTAATTAATATCGTCTACTCCATTCATATGGCACATTCTGATCTTAAAAATATTGTAGCTCATCTTAGAACCGAGGACCCCTAAACCGCTCCCAGCTGATGAATTGTTCATGGTTCGGAGATTTATCAGCGACTTCTTCCTGAATCACTACATCAATCCCACTGGTGATAATGAAGATTCCAGCATGCCTTCTCCTAAAACATTGAGTAAGAGTTAGCCACTAAACATATACGCATGGATCCATTGTTTTCCATCTGATGAAGTCTTCATATTTCGTACACTATGATTAATTATGTAATGCATATATGTATCGACAAATAATTGGAAATTAGCTACCATATGTTCAATTGCAATTGTTGCGAAATCTGATGAATGTTCTTCCCGTGGACACTATTTGTTCAATTGAATATTGTGGCGAATTTGCTTTTTGCATGCCAATTCAAAATGGGATATTTTTGTTTTAACCTGGCAATTGCTCTGCACACGGTTCAAATAAATGAGTGTGTGCAATCCACATCGGAAAGCATACGTCAATCGTAGCGGAACCGTCGGTGATACACAGCAGAGCGCAAACGGTTTGCAGCATTACTACGTGTGCGTAGGGGCTTCGGAACCGTTTGTGGTATCATGTTATCGCACACGAGAGCTCGGAGTAAACTGTGCCCAATGTAAAATACAATCTAGTCATAAATTTTTCAAGAAACGTGTGGGATCCCAAACAAAAAGCACATGTCACTCTTGTCATAACCGTCGGCGATACACAACAAATCACAAACGGTTTGCAACACTTGTATGTGTGCGAAGGGGCTCCTGAACCGTTTGTGATAGAACATTATCGCACACGGTAATTGAAGGAAATATGCCCTAGAGGCAATAATAAAGTTATTATTTATTTCCTTATATCATGATAAATGTTTATTATTCATGCTAGAATTGTATTAACCGGAAACATAATACATGTGTGAATACATAGACAAGCAGTGTCACTAGTATGCCTCTACTTGACTAGCTCGTTAATCAAAGATGGTTATGTTTCCTAACCATAGACATAAGTTGTCATTTGATTAACGGGATCACATCATTAGGAGAATGATCTGATTGACATGACCCATTCCGTTAGCCTAGCACTTGATCGTTTAGTATGTTGCTATTGCTTTCTTCATGACTTATACATGTTCCTGTAACTATGAGATTATGCAACTCCCGTTTACGGAGGAACACTTTGGGTACTACCAAACGTCACAACGTAATCTGGGTGATCATAAAGGAGTACTACAGGTGTCTCCAAAGGTACTTGTTGGGTTGGCGTATTTCGAGATTAGGTTTTGTCACTCCGATTGTCGGAGAGGTATCTCTGGGCCTTCTCGGTAATACACATCACATAAGCCTTGCAAGCATTACAACTAATGAGTTAGTTGTAAGATGATTTATTACTGAACGAGTAAAGAGACTTGCGATGCAGATTGAACTAGGTATTGGATACCGACGATCGAATCTCGGGTAAGTAACATACCGATGACAAAGGGAACAACGTATGTTGTTATGCGGTCTGACCGATAAAGATCTTCGTAGAAAATGTAGGAACCAATATGGGCATCCAGGTCCCGCTATTGGTTATTGACCGGAGATGTGTCTCAGTCATGTCTACATTGTTCTCGAACCGTAGGGTCCGCACGCTTAAGGTTTCGATGACGGTTATATTATGAGTTTGTGTATTTTGATGTACGAAGGTTGTTCGAGTCCCGGATATGATCACGGACATGACGAGGAGTCTCGAAATGGTCGAGACATAAAGATTAATATATTGGACGGATATATTTGGACACCGGAAAGGTTCCGGAGAAGTTTGGAGCTCGGGAGGTTACCGGAACCCCGGAGGTATATGGGCCTTATTGGGCCCATGTAGGAGGAAGGGAGAAGGAACAAGGGAGGCGCGCCCAAGCCCAATCCGAATTGGGGAGGGGGCCCCCCTTCCTTTCTCCTTCCCCTCTTCTTATTCCTACTACTAGTACTACTTCCTAATACTCGTACTCCTTCCTTCCCTCCAAATAAGATAAGGAAAGGAGAGGAAACCTACTTGGAGTAGGTTTCCCCCTCCCTATGGCGCCCCCTTGTGGCCGCCACCTCCTCCCTCCCTCCTTTATATACGGGGAGGGGCACCCTAGAACACACAAGTTGATCCTTGAGATCGTTCCTTAGCCGTGCGGTGCCCCTCCACCATATTCCACCTCGGTCATATCGTGGCGGTGCTTAGGCGAAGCCTGCGTCGGTGAAACATCAAGATCGTCACCACGCCGTCGTCTTGTGGAACTCCCTCTCCCGAGCTTTGCTGGATCGGAGCCCGAGGAGCATCATCGAGCTGAACGTGTGCCAAGAACTCGGAGGCGCCGGAGTAACGGCGCTGGGATCGGCTGGATCGCGAGGAGAACGTACGACTACTTCCTCTACGTCATCATCGACTTGGAGGTGCCGGAGTAACCTTTGGGATCGGCAGGATCGCGAGGAGAACGACGACTACTTCCTCTATGTTGTGATCGCTTCCGCTACGGTCTCACGAGGGTACGTAGACAACACTCTCCCTCTCGTTGCTATGCCATCACCATGGTCCCGTAATGCGTAGGAAAATTTTTGAAATTACTGCGTTCCCCAACAGTGGCATCCGAGCCTGGTTTTATGCGTTGATGTCATATGCACGAGTAGAACACAAGTGAGTTGTGGGCGATACAAGTCATACTGCCTACCAGCATGTCATACTTTGGTTCAGCGGTATTGTGAGATGAGGCGGCGGACCGACATTACGCGTGACGCTTACGCGAGACTGGTTTCACCGTTCTGAGCACTCGTGCTTAAAGGTGGCTGGCGGGTGTCTGTCTCTCTCACTTTAGTTGAACTGAGTGTGGCTACGCCCGGTCCTTGAGAAGGTTAAACGGAGTCTATTTGTGAAGTATCGTTGTGGTTTTAATGCGTAGGTAAGAACGGTTCTTGCTCAGCCCGTAGCAGCCACGTAAAACTTGCAACAACAAAGTAGAGGACGTCTAACTTGTTTTTGCAGGGCATGTTGTGATGTGATATGGTCAAGACGTGATGCTATATTTTATTGTATGAGATGATCATGTTTTGTAACCGAGTTATCGGCAATCGGCGAGAGCCATATGGTTGTCGCTTTATTGTATGAAATGCAAGCCCTGTAATTGCTTTACTTTATCACTAAGCGGTAGCGATAGTCGTAGAAGCAATAGATGGCGTGGCGACAACGATGCTACGATGGAGATCAAGGTGTCGGCGCGGTGGCGATGGTGATCACGACGGTGCCGGAGATGGAGATCACAAGCACAAGATGATGATGGCCATATCATATCACTTATATTGATTGCATGTGATGTTTATCCTTTATGCATCTTATTTTGCTTTGATTGACGGTAGCATTTTAAGATGATCTCTCACTAAAATTATCAAGTAGTGTTCTCCTGAGTATGCACCGTTGCCAAAGTTCGTCGTGCCGAGACACCACGTGATGATCGGGTGTGATAAGCTCTCGTCCATCTACAACGGGTGCAAGCCAGTTTTTGCACACGCAGAATACTCGAGTTATACTTGACGAGCCTAGCATATGCAGATATGGCCTCGGAACACGGAGACCGAAAGGTCGGCGTGAATCATATAGTAGATATGATCAACATAAGATGTTCACCATTGAAAACTACTCCATCTCACGTGATGATCGGTTATGGTTTAGTTGATTTGGATCACGTGATCACTTAGATGACTAGAGAGATGTCTGTCTAAGTGGGAGTTCTTAAGTAATATGATTAATTGAACTTAAATTTATCATGAACTTAGTACTGATAGTATCTTGCTTGTCTATATACATTTGTAGATAGATGGCTCGTCTTTGTTGTTCCGTTGAATTTTAATGCGTTCCTTGAGAAAGCAAAGTTGAAAGATGATGGTAGCAATTACACGGATCGGGTCCGTAACTCGAGGATTATCCTCATTGCTGCACGGAAGAGTTACGCCCCGGATGCACCGCTAGGTGCCAGCCTCTTCTTGATGCAACTGACGACGTTAAGAACGTCTGGCAGAGCAAAGCTGATGACTACTCTATAGTTCAGTGTGCCATGCTTTACGGCTTGGAACCGGGTCTTCAACGACGTTTTGAAAGTCGTGGAGCATATGAGATGTTCCAAGAGTTGAAGTTGATATTTCAACAGAATGCCCGGATTGAGAGATATGAAGTCTCCAATAAGTTCTATAGCTGCAAAATGGAGGAGAATGGGTGCATCGGTGAACACATACTCAGAATGTCCGGGTATTACAATCACTTGACTCAAGCTGGGAGTTGATCTTCCGGATGATTGTGTCATTGATGTAATTCTTCAATCAACGCCACCAAGCTACAAAGGCTTCGTGATGAACTATAATATGCAAGGGTTAGTAAAGACTATGCTCGAGCTCTTAGCATAATCTCAAGGCTGCGGAAGTAGAAATCAAGAAGGAGCATCAAGTGTTGATGGTCAATAAGACCACTAGTTTCAAGAAGAAAGGCAAAGGGAAGGAAAAGGGGAACTTCAAGAAGAACAGCAAACAAGTTGCTGCTCAAGGGAAGAAACCCAAGTCTGGACCTAAACCTGAAATCGAGTGCTTCTACCAAGCAGACTGGTCAGTCGGAAGCGGAACTGCCCCAAGTATTTGGCGGATAAGAAGGATGGCAAGGTGAACAAAGGTATATGTGATATACATGTTATTGATGTGTACCTTACTAGAGCTCGCAGAGCACTGGTATTTGATACTGGTTACATTGCTAATATTTGCAACTCGAAGCAGGGGACTTCTGATTAGCGAACACCGCAAAGGACGAGGTGACGATGCGCGTGGGAAATGGTTCCAAAGTCGATGTGATCGCGTCGGCACGCTACCTCTACATCTACCTTCGGGATTAGTTTTAGACCTAAATAATTGTTATTTGGTGCCAGCGTTAAGCATGAACATTATATCTGGATCTTGTTTGATGCGAGACGGTTATTCATTTAAATCAGAGAATAAAGGTTGTTCTATTTATATGAATAATATCTTTTATGGTCATGCACCCTTGAAGAGTGGTCTATTTTTAATGAATCTCGATAGTAGTGATACACATATTCATAATGTTGAAACCAAAAGATGCAGAGTTGATAATGATAGTGCGACTTATTTGTGGCATTGCCGTTTAGGTCATATCGGTATAAAGCGCATGAAGAAACTCCATCTTGATGGACTTTTGGAGTCACTTGATTATGAATCACTTGGCACTTGCGAACCGTGCCTCATGGGCAAGATGACTAAAACCCGTTCTCCGGTACTATGGAGAGAGCAACAGATTTGTTGGAAATCATACATACAGATGTATGTGGTCCAATGAATGTTGAGGCTCGTGGCGGATATCGTTATTTTCTCACCTTCACAGATGATTTAAGCGAGATATGGGTATATCTTCTTAATGAAACATAAGTCTGAGACATTTGAAAAGTTCAAAGAATTTCAGAGTGAAGTTGAAAATCATCGTAATAAGAAAATAAAGTTTCTACGATCTGATCGTGGAGGCGAATATTTGAGTTCTGAGTTTGGTCTACATTTGAAACAATGCGGAATAGTTTTCGCAACTCACGCCACCCGGAACACCACAGCGCAATGGTGTGTCCGAACGTCGTGTCGCACTTTACTAGATATGGTGCGATCTATGATGTCTCTTACAGATTTACCGCTATCGTTTTGGGGTTATGCTCTTGAGACGGCGCATTCACGCTGAATAGAACACCGTCAAAATCCGTTGAGACGACGCCTTATGAAGCTGTGGTTTAGCAAGAAACCAAAGTTGTCGTTTCTTAAAGTTTGGGGATGCGATGCTTATGTGAAAAAGCTTCAACCTGATAAGCTCGAACCTAAATCGGAGAAATGTGTCTTCATAGGATACCCAAAGGAGACAGTTGGGTACACCTTCTATCACAGATCCGAAGGCAAGACATTTGTTGCTAAGAATGGATCCTTTCTAGAGAAGGAGTTTCTCTCGAAAGAAGTGAGTGGGAGGAAAGTAGAACTTGATGAGGTAACTGTACCTTCTCCCTTATTTGAAAGTGGTTTATCACAGAAACCAGTTTCTGCGATATCGACACCAAATAGTGAGGAAGTTGATGATGTTGATCATGAAACTTCAGATCAAGTTACTCTGAGAACCTCGTAGATCAACCAGAATAAAATCCGCTTTTGAGTGGTACGGCAATCCTGTTACGGAAGTCATGCTACTAGATCATGATGAACCTACGAACTATGAAGAAGCGATGGTGAGCCCAGATTCCATAAAATGGCTTGAGGCCATGAAATCTGAGATGGGATCCATGTATGAAAACAAAGTGTGGACTTTGGTTGACTTGCCCGAGGGTCGGCAAGCAATAGAAAACAAGTGGATCTTCAAGAAGAAGACTGACGCCGACGGTAATATTGCTGTCTACAAAGCTCGACTTGTCGCAAAGGGTTTTCGACAAGTTCAAGGGATTGACTACGATGAGACCTTCTCACCCGTAGCGATGCTTAAGTCTGTCCGAATCATGTTAGCAATTGCCGCATTTTATGATTATGAAATTTGGCAAATGGATGTAAAGACCGCATTCCTGAATGGGTTTCTAGAAGAAGAGTTGTATATGATGCAACCAGAAGGTTTTATCGATCCAAAGGGAGCTAACAAAGTGTGCAAGCTCCAGCGATCCATTTATGGACTGGTGCAAGCATCTCGGAGTTGGAATAAACGCTTTGATAGTGTGATCAAAGTGTTTGGGTTTATACAGACTTTTGGAGAAGCCTGTATTTACAAGAAAGTGAGTGGGAGCTTTGTAGCATTTCTAATATTATATGTAGATGACATATTACTGATCGGAAATGATATAGAATTTCTGGATAGCATAAAGGGATACTTGAACAAGAGTTTTTCGATGAAAGACCTTGGTGAAGCTGCTTACATATTGGGCATCAAGATCTATAGAGATAGATCAAGACGCTTAATTGGACTTTCACAAAGCACATACCTTGATAAAGTTTTGAAGAAGTTCAAAATGGATCGTGCAAAGAAAGGTTTTTACCGGTATTACAAGGTGTGAGATTGAGTCGGACTCAATGCCCGACCACGCAGAAGATAGAGAGAAAATGAAAGATGTTCCTATGCTTCAGCCATAGGCTCTATCATGTATGCAATGCTGTGTACGGACACTGACGTATGCTTAGCTGTAAGCTTGGCGGGAAGGTACCAAAGTAATCCAGAGTGGATCACTGGACAACGGTCAAGAACATCCTGAAATACGAAAAGGACTAAGGATATGTTTCTCAGATATGGAGGTGACAAAGAGCTAGTCGTAAATGGTTACGCCGATGTAAGCTTTGACATCGATCCGGACGATTCTAAATCGCAAACCGGATACGTGTTTTTGTTAAACGGTGGAGCTGTCGGTTGGTGCAGTTCTAAACAAAGCGTCGTGGCGGGATCTACATGTGAAGCGGAGTACATAGCTGCTTCGGAAGCAGCAAATGAAGGAGTCTCGGATGAAAGAGTTCATTTCCGATCTAGGTGTTGTACCTAGTGCATCGGGACCAATGAAGATCTTCCGTGACAATCTTTGGTGCAATTGCCTTGGCAAAGGAATCCAGATTTCACAAGAGGACCAAGCATATCAAGAGACGCTTCAATTCCATTCGGGACCAAGTCCAAGTGGGAGACATAGAGATTTGCAAAATACATACGGATCTGAACGTTGCAGACCCGTTGACTAAGCCTCTTCCACGAGCAAAACATGATCAGCACCAAGACTCCATGGGTGTTAGAATCATTCTTGAGTGAACTAGATTATTGACTCTAGTGCAAGTGGGAGACTGAAGGAAATATGCCCTAGAGGCAATAATAAAGTTATTATTTATTTCCTTATATCATGATAAATGTTTATTATTCATGCTAGAATTGTATTAACCGGAAACATAATACATGTGTGAATACATAGACAAGCAGTGTCACTAGTATGCCTCTACTTGACTAGCTCGTTAATCAAAGATGGTTATGTTTCCTAACCATAGACATAAGTTGTCATTTGATTAACGGGATCACATCATTAGGAGAATGATATGATTGACATGACCCATTCCGTTAGCCTAGCACTTGATCGTTTAGTATGTTGCTATTGCTTTCTTCATGACTTATACATGTTCCTGTAACTATGAGATTATGCAACTCCGTTTACGGAGGAACACTTTGGGTACTACCAAACGTCACAACGAATCGGGTGATCATAAAGGAGTACTACAGGTGTCTCCAAAGGTACTTGTTGGGTTGGCGTATTTCGAGATTAGGTTTTGTCACTCCGATTGTCGGAGAGGTACCTCTGGGCCTTCTCGGTAATACACATCACATAAGCCTTGCAAGCATTACAACTAATGAGTTAGTTGTAAGATGATGTATTACGGAACGAGTAAAGAGACTTGCGATGTGAGATTGAACTAGGTATTGGATACCGACGATCGAATCTCGGGTAAGTAACAAACCGATGACAAAGGGAACAACGTATGTTGTTATGCGGTCTGACCGATAAAGATCTTCATAGAAAATGTAGGAACCAATATGGGCATCCAGGTCCCGCTATTGGTTATTGACCGGAGATGTGTCTCGATCATGTCTACATTGTTCTCGAACCGTAGGGTCCGCACGCTTAAGGTTTCGATGACGGTTATATTATGAGTTTGTGTATTTTGATGTACCGAAGGTTGTTCGGAGTCCCGGATATGATCACGAACATGACGAGGAGTCTCGAAATGGTCGAGACATAAAGATTAATATATTGGACGGATATATTTGGACACCGGAAAGGTTCGGAGAAGTTTGGAGCTCGGGAGGTTCTGGAACCCCCGGGAGGTATATGGGCCTTATTGGGCCCATGTAGGAGGAAGGAGAAGGAACAAGGGAGGCGCGCCCCAAGCCCAATCCGAATTGGGGAGGGGGCCGGCCCCTTTCCTTTCTCCTTCCCCTCTTCCTATTCCTACTACTAGTACTACTTCCTAATACTAGTACTCCTTCCTTCCCTCCAAATAAGATAAGGAAAGGAGAGGAAACCTACTTGGAGTAGGTTTCCCCTCCTATGGCGCGCCCCCTTGTGGCCGGCCACCTCCTCCCTCCCTCCTTTATATACGGGGAGGGGGCACCCTAGAACACACAAGTTGATCCTTGAGATCGTTCCTTAGCCGTGTGCGGTGCCCCCTCCACCATATTCCACCTCGGTCATATCGTGGCGGTGCTTAGGCGAAGCCCTGCGTCGGTGAAACATCAAGATCGTCACCACGCCGTCGTCTTGTGGAACTCCCTCTCCCGGAGCTTTGCCGGATCGGAGCCCGAGGAGCGCCATCGAGCTGAGCGTGTGCCAAGAACTCGGAGGCGCCGGAGTAACGGCGCTGGGATCGGCTGGATCGCGAGGAGAACGTCGACTACTTCCTCTACGTCATCATCGACTCGGAGGTGCCGGAGTAATCTTTGGGATCGGCAGGATCGCGGGGAGAACGTCGACTACTTCCTCTACGTTGTGATCGCTTCCGCCACGGTCTCACGAGGGTACGTAGACAACACTCTCCCCTCTCGTTGCTATGCCATCACCATGGTCCTGTGTGTGCGTAGGAAATTTTTTGAAATTACTGCGTTCCCCAACAGTAATTGTTGGAAACGTGTGCGGCGGAGTCTTGCATGGCAAACAGGTTCCGTAGAAAACTCGTGTGCGATGGGGCACATATCGCACACAGTTCATATGTTGGCCCGTGTGCCTTACATACTGTTTCCCAAATGGTTCATTACAACACGCCGCTTGGTTTCACTGCGTCATTAGAAACGTTTAATCACCGATCCCACACGTGCGAAAGAATTTAGTGTGTGCCGCATCGCACACGATTACATTTTGCAAGGCCTCTGGATCATGGCTCCATATCCCCGACGGTGTCTGGGTTGTGTGGGAAGGATCCCCCTATCGCAGTCACTCACTTGGCGACGGTTTCAAATGCCGTGGCGGAAAGGGGTTAAAAACCGTTTGTATAGCACCTCGTTGTACCAGTGATCTTTTGTGATTGTGAGCACTCATTAAAATATGACATGCTAAAAAGCTGATGTTGGACAAGGAAGACAACATAATGAGTTATGTTTTCTTATATCCGAATAGAAGTTATATTGTCATGGATCCTCCAACATGTTGAGCTTGATTTCTCATCCCATGCTAGCCAAATCTTTTGCACCATGTAAAGATACTACTTGTGCATCCAAACATCCCTTAAACCAGTTTTGCCATGAGAGTCTGCCATATCTACTTATGTATTGAGTAAGATCCTTCAACTAAGTTGTCATCGGTGCAAGCAATAAAAATTGCTCTCTAAATATGTATGATATTTTAGTGTGAAGAAAATAAGCTTTCTACGAACTTGTGATATGGAAGAAATAAAAGTGGCATACTACATAATAAAGTTCTTTCTCACAAGCGGCAATATAAAGTGACACTCTTTCGCATTAAGATTTTGTGCATCCAACCATAAAAGCGCATGACAACCTCTGCTTCCCTCTGCGAAGGGCCTATCTTTTACTTTTACTTTCTACCTTTATACAAGAGTCATGGTGATCTTCACCTTTCCTTTTTACACTTTTTCTTTGTGGCAAGCACTATGTGCCCGACTATAAGCCCCTATCTTTCTATGTGCCCGACTGAGGCTTTGATCTCATAAGTATCGCGTGAGTGTTAACAATTATAAAAGACTAAAATATGGTTGAGTATGTGGACTTGCTATACAAAAGCTCATACATTGACTCTTTTCGATATTATGATAAATTGCAATTGCTTCAATGACTGAGATCATAGTTTGTTAGTTTTCAATAAAGTTTCTGATTCATATTTTACCTTGTGAACGAATTGCCACTTTAGCATAAGAAATTATATGACATTATATATTGTTGTTCTAAAGATGATCATGATGCCCTCATGTCCGTATTTATTTTATCGACACCTCCATCTCTAAACATGTGGACATGATTATCGATTTCGTCTTTCGCTTGAGGACAAGCGAGGTCTAAGCTTGGGGGAGTTGATACGTCCATTTTGCATCATGCTTTTATATTGATATTTATTGCATTATGGGCTGTTATTACACATTATGGTACAATACTTATGCCTTTTTCTCTCTTATTTTACAAGGTCTTCATGAAGAGGGAGAATGCCGGCAGCTGGAATTCTGGGCTGGAAAGGAGCAAATCTGAGAGACCTATTCTGCACAACTCCAAAAGTCCTGAAAAATTACGGAGAATTATTTTGGAAAATATAAAAATATTGGGCAAAGAAAATACCAAAGGGGACCCACCAGGAGGCCACAAGCCTGGGGGCGCGGGCTTGTGGCCCCATGTCCGGTCTCCAGTGTACATCTTTTGCTATATGAAGGGTTTTTACCTGGAAAAAAACAGAAGGAAGCTTTCGGGACGAAGCGCCGCCGTCTCGAGGTGGAACCTGGGCAGAAGCAATCTAGGGATCTGACGGAGCTGTCCTGCCGGGGAAACTTCCGTCCGGGAGGGGGAAATCGAAGCCATCGTCATCCCCAATGATCCTCTCATCGAGAGGGGGTCAATATCCATCAACATCTTCACCAGGACCATCTCCTCTCAAACCCTAGTTCATCTCTTGTATCCGATCTTTGTCTCAAAACCTCAGATTGGTACATGTGGGTTGCTAGTAGTGTTGATTACTCCTTGTAGTTGATGCTAGTTGGTTTATTTGGTGGAAGATCGTATGTTCAGATCCTTAATGATATTCAATACCCCTGTGATTATGAACATGAATATGCTTTGTGAGTAGTTACATTTGTTCCTGAGGACATGGGAGAAGTCTTGTTATAAGTAATCATGTGAATTTGGTATTCGTTCGATATTTTGATGAGATCTGTGTTGTCTTTCCTCTAGTGGTGTTATGTGAACGTTGACTACATGACACTTCACCATGATTTGGGCCTAGGAAAAGGCATTGGGAAGTAATAAGTAGATGATGGGTTGCTAGAGTGACAGAAGCTTAAACCCTAGTTTATGCATTGCTTCGTAGGGGGCTGATTTGGATCCACATGTTTCATGTTATGGTTAGATTTATCTTAATTCTTCTTTCGTAGTTGCGGATGCTTGCGAGAGGGGTTAATCATTAGTGGGAGGCTTGTCCAAGTAAGGACAACACCCACGCACCGGTCCACCCACATATCAAATTGTCAAAGTAACGAACACGAATCATATGAGCATGATGAAAACTAACTTGACAGTAATTCCCATGTGTCCTCGGGAGCGCTTTGCTTTATATAAGAGTTCGTCCAGGCTTATCCTTTGCTACAAAAAGTATTGAGCCACCTTGCTGCACTTCTGTTAGACTTGTTACTTGTTACCCGTTACGAATTATCTTATCACAAAACTATCTGTTACCGATAATTTCAGTGCTTGCACAAAAAAATACCTTGCTGAAAACCGCTTGCCATTTCCTTCTGCTCCTAGTTGGGTTCGACACTCTTACTTATCAAAAGGACTATGATAGATCTCCTATACTTGTGGGTCATCAGTCATCCAGTTGGATAATCTCAGGCGGGGCTGCGTAAATCAAGGAAATCATCAAAGTTCAGTCGAAGAAGGCATAACCATGTGAGTCCATCAATACAACATACCTTTGGAGGTGATGGCATCTGCCGCGTCAACATCACTCAGGCCTGGCTTGCGGGCATGCGGGTCTGCTAAAATTGTCGAGGTGTCGTTGCTACAAGGACCAAACAGCACTCGGTCAGCAACCGAATGAATTCGAAAATGAACAAGTAGTCAGCAAGAACACTCACTTCGAGGCCACAAGCACTTCCACCTTGCTCGGCACTGCAACCTTCTAAGGCTCAGAGGAGATCAGCTTTGGCAGTTTGGACTGCTTCTTCGCCGAACTCTCAGCCTCGGCGCGGGCGCGCATGAAGCTCCGAGTCACCCGATCCGAGTCGGCTGTTAAGCTTCTCCCGCTTTGCCCTTTGGGTCATGCAGCGCCTTGGAATAGGGTTCTTTGGGGGCCTCGTAAGATGGAGAAGATTCCGCCTCGTCCCCCTCCTCCGAACTCTCATGCTCATTTTCGTCATCGTCGTCATCACCTCGTCATCATCAGACCTCTCCGAGTACTGCTCGGTGTCACTCGTCACATCTTGAGGCGAACGGTCCACCACTAGGATCCTGGAAATCAGGTTCTGGAAGTCCTGAGAAGCAAACACATGTTATTGTGAGGGCCGGCTGTACAAAAGACAACATACAGTCGAACCCGACTGGACTACAAACAAATACCTCGATGGGCAGCAGGTCCTTGTGAAAGGCTGGCACCAGCCGAGCCCCCCGCAGGTTTGTATCGAGCGCAGGTGATGGCCTTGATCTTGGTGCCCACCTCCTTCTCGGTGATATCTTCAAGATGCACCCAAGTGGAGTCACCCGTCCCTCGTAAAGCCACATAGGGTGGGCCCTTGCTTGGAGTGGCTGGATGCGCCGACTGAAGAAAGTCTCCAGCAAGTCCATACCGTTCACCCCAGCGTTCACAACTCCAATCAACGCATTGGACAATATGTTGATGCCCACCTTCTCCTCCTTCGCCACCATGAGGGTCGGCGGAGCTCGCACTCGTTCAGACGAGTACGGCGGGAGGACTGACTGATTATAGGCGCTGGGGACGTCCCTGTAGTAGAACCAAGTCCCCTGCCACCCCTTGGCGGAGTCGGGAAAGATCATTTTGGGGAAGGACCTGCCCCGCGTACCTGGATGCCCATACCTCCGCATAGCTGGGTGACATGGGTTTCTCTCCACTCGACGAGTCTTTCTTCGCGGCCATCGATCGAAACGTGAAGATGTATTTGCAGAGGCCCCAGTGGGGGTGACAACCCAAGAAGTTTTCACACGGAGAGATAAAGGCCGAAAGATAGATAATGGCATTGGGGGGAAGGTGATGGAGTTGAGCACCGAAATAGCCGAGGAACGCCCGGAAAAAGGGGTGGGCGGCATCGTGAAGCCCCGCTCGACGTGGGTGATGAGCAGGACGCTCTCGTCCTGCTGAGGTGCCGGCTCGACCTCCCTCGCACCTGGACGACGCCACCCCTCGCGCGGGATCAGCCCTTCTTTCACCAGCACCTCCAACCGCCGAGCGGTGACGCGCGACGGGATCCAGTCCCCCGCCGCGCCGCCGACCGCCATGCCTGAGCCGGAGGAAGGGGCCTTCCCCGCCTTCTTCACCTTCTCCGCCTTGGCTGTGGGGCCCTAGCCATCTCCGCGCACTCGGGTGGAGGAGAGGAGCGGAGGAGTCGGAGTGGGCGAAAAGTAGGATCAGGAGAGCATACCTTGTGTTATGACTGGCATATTAGGGGCTTAGCCCAATCGATCAATTAAGTATTGAAAACTCTCGGTTTTATCCAGTCCTAGGGTTGTGGGCAACCCAAATATTTGTCATTCAGAGACTTCGTCATGATATTAAGAATAGTGCAGACTTGAGACTTGATGTTTGCATCCGTACTACGGCTGAAAAAAATAATGGATTTATCCACACTCACCAACTGGCCAGAAGCACCACAATAAGAATCCAGAACAGATTTCAAACTTATCGCATTCGACACATTAGCTTTCATCAGAATTAAGGAGTCATCAGCAAACAAGAGATTTGTAACAGAGGGTGCATCTCGACAAACCTTAATCCCCACAATCTCACCTGATTGCTCTGCATGGTTCAGTAGTGCTGTCAGTCCCTCAGTAACCAGCAAAAATAAGTAGGGTGATAATGGGTCACCCTGGCGAAGGCCGCGCGAAGGTTTGATAGTATCTGTTTCAACCGAATTGTATCTTACTCTGTACTCCACGGATGATACACAAACCATGATCATATTAACCCAATCAGCCCTGAATCCTAGTTTTAATAGCATTGCCTCCAAGAAAACCCACTCAACACGATCATAGGCTTTATGCATATCTAATTTTACCGCACACCATCCCTCTTTACCTTTTATCTTCTGTTTAATTGCATGGAGACTCTCATAGGCTATTAATACATTGTCAGTGATGAGCCTCCCTGGAACAAAGGCACTCTGTGTGGGACTAATGATTTCTGGGAGCAAAATTTTCAGTCTTGCAGCAATCATCTTTGAAATAGTTTTATAGACCACATTGCACAAGCTAATAGGTCTGAACTGTGTAACTTTCTCAGGTGTGTTTATCTTGGGGATCATAACAATAGTTGTGTCATTCCATCCTGGTGGCATCACACGTGAGTTAACTCTGAAGAACTTCCATCACAAGATCTTCCCCTAGCATTGGCCAAAGCCTCTTATAAAAAACTGCATGCAATCCATCCGGCCCGGGAGCTTTGAGGTCACCAATCGAGAACAAAGCTTTCCGAACCTCCTCTGCCGTGTAGGGAGCCATAAGAGCAATATTCATGTCCTCCTTTACACGACGTTGTATCTTGGACAAAACATTCAGGTCCGGCTGCTGCACCTGTGCTGTGAATAGAACAGAAAAGTAATCTGAAATAATGGTATTAATGTCCTCCTCAGTTTCCTTCCACACTCCGGTGTCATCAAGTAACTTCTTAATGCAATTCCTCTTCTTACGTGCCGAAGCTGCTTTATGAAAGTAAGTTGTGTTACGGTCTCCATGCAACAGCCAATTTGCTCTACCACGTTGGAGCCAGATAAGCTCTTCTTGATCTAGCAGGTTTTCAATCAAAACCTGGATATCTTTCATTTTCTGCCGGCTCTCGGGAGTGTTCGGCCCCCTACTGACCTTCTCCAAGTCTTTCTTTAACTTATTTATTCTCTTCTTGGGACTCTTGAGGGTCTCACGATCCCACTCGTGCAAATCATTCAGCACAGCCTTTGTGCGGTCCGCTAGGGAGGGACCTAATCCAGCTAACTTGGCACGCTCCCAAGCCGAATTGATAATCTCGTTCACTGTCCCTTCGTCCAACCAGCGGGCTTCAAACATTCGTTTCCGATTCCGCTGTTGCCCCATGAGCCCTTTGAAATACTCAGTGTCAAGCAAAATAGGCCTGTGGTCCGAGTGGATATGATGTTCATGCACTAAGGCGGCATAAGGAAATTTTCCTGCCCACATCTCGTTGCACAGAGCCATGTCAAGCCGCTCTCTGACAGACCCTTGGCTCCATGTGAAAGTATCACCAATCATCATCTCTTCCTGTAACCCGCAGTCCTCCATGCGATCTCTGAAATCCCGCATGTAGTGATCAGGTCGGATATTACCACCTTCCTTTTCACTCATGTTGTTAATTTCGTTGAAGTCGCCAATGATCATCCATGGCCCAGAATTATTTGCGTGGATGTCTCGCAAGTACGTCCAAAAGAGGTGTTTCCTCTCCCAACTCGGTTCTCCATAGAATCTTGTAATTCGCCAAGCTGGGTTACTCCCATCCATCACTATGCCATCAAAATAATTATCCAAGGAATAATTCAAAACCACTTCATTTGCTAAGTTGAGTAGAGTACAAGTCCACCAGCACGACCATCACTGGCCACTAAGTGAAACTGATCAAATCCTAACTTAACTCTCAAAACTTCTGCCTTATCTTTGCTCAGATGTGATTCCGACAGAAAGACCACATCCGCTTTCAGCCGCCCTTGGAGATCCAAGAGCTCTCTAATTACTGTGGGCGAAAGCATTCCACGGCAATTCCATGCTAAGGTTTTCATTGCTCCCGGCGATCCTCCAGCTTCCACTCGACACGCGCCGACGAAAGCTGTTGAACTTCACGTAGTAAAGACGAAAATCTTGACAAAGCAAGAGACGAAAAACCGATCACAGAACCTCACACAACAGAGATCCGCGCCGGGACAAACAAACCAGCACCACACCGTAGCGTGTTGGGACTGCAGACAACTCCGGTGAGACCGTAGCCAAGATCACCACCCAATCTAGTTAGCACACATGCCTTTTACGCCCGCACTTTCCATGGACTACAAGGCCCAACAGAGGAGCAGGAGAAGAACATCAGACGATGCCTACACCAGCGCCCGATTTGTTGCCGCCCACGCGGCCACGCCGCTGGCGGCGGCGGCGGCTGAAACCCTAGCAAGGTCGCCCTTGCGATCGCCCAACCCTGTTTCCGCCGAAACGTTTTTAGATGGAGTCCTGCGTGATATCTACACCATCTACCCGTTCGTTTGCCACAAAGACATCAAATCAGCTCACGCTTAATCATTTTCTTAAAAAAACAAAAACGCACGCTTAATTCATCGATCGGGGTTCAGGAAATACCAATAACGAGTTCAAACGAAAATGTGATGCCCTAAATATGCTTAAATGCCGTCCCAATGTAAAGATATGTAACCTCTAGTTAAATAAATGATCAACAGCCCCACCCCAGCTCCGACGTCGAAGAGGAAGAGCCTCCGCCGTAGTAGTATGCCGGGTCGGCGAGCAGGTCGGCGATGAGCTGGTCCACGCCCATCTTCTTGTCGCTGTCCAGCATCGCGTCGATGAACGCTGACGCTGCGCTATCCTCCCCGCCCCCGCCGACACCATCGGCTGCAGTACTGTCAGTGTCGCCATACGCGTGTGCTCCGCCACCAGCGACCGCGGCCTCCTGGTATTGACCAAGAACGACCTGCGGCGCCGCCTCGAGGACCGCGGCGTCGTCCGCGAGGAAGTCGCTCCACTTGAGCTGGTGCTCCGGGGACGCCGCCGCCCCTGGCGCGTCGGGGTCGAGGAGCGTGATGACCTGCTGCTGCTGCTGGTTCAGGACTGTGTGGTATTTGACGTCGTCGTGCAGCGGCTGGAGCCCCGGCGCCGCCGCTGGGTTCACGGGGAGGTAGGAGGAGGAGGAGGCACCTGCGGCGCTCGGTGGCAGGCGGATGGCGAGGGTGCCGATGCTCTGCATGAGGTCGGCGATGGGGCGGTGAGTGATGGGGTCGATGCCCCGCTGCCTCAGCTTCTTGCTCAGCTTGGTGTTCCAGTAGTTCTTGACGTCGTTGTCCGTCCGCCCCGGCAGCTGGTTCGCGATCAGAGACCACCTGCATGCACCCAACACGTACACGTACTTTCATGTTACGCTCAGTCTGCGAGTATTTTCTGACAAACACTATCAAGCACTATCAATTTAAGACAGCTATTCAGATCTGTTCTTCACCCAATTTTCAGCTTTCCACTACATTCTACCAGGAAACAAAATAGTATATTCAGAAGAACCGTAGACACGAGACTGGTCACTGGATTAAACTACATTTGTTTCTATTTTTTTGAATGAACGGCTGAAGTAAATTCTTGAATAGAAGTAGGACGTGATCTCCGGTGTATGAGCAATTGTCTGATACACCAACGTGAGAGTTTCAGAAATTCCATAAATCTATAAGATCTGAACGCTAGAGTATATGGATGCAAAGTTTATAGCAGGAATGATGACAGAAACAGCAGTCGGTCCATAGCAAAGTTTCGCATTCACCGAAAACTTGATGACAAAATCGAGAAAGTAACTGATGGCAGAAACATGCATGTACTATTACTACACAGAGAGACGCACCTGCTTCCCAGCATGGCATGGAGGGTGACGATGAGCTCCTCCTCCTCCTGCGTGAAGTTCTCGTGCTTCAGGTTGGGCCTCAGGTAGTTGGTGTACCTCAGCCTGCAGCTCTTCCCGCACCGCTTCAGCCCTGCAGCACGCACGCATCCATGATGCAACACACATCAGCCAGAAACCATGCAAGACCAACACAATTTCCATGACGGACGTCGATCCGGCCGGCCGGCCGGGGGGAGGGTTCCGACCTGCCCTCTGGGGAACAGAGGTCCAGTTGCCGGTGCCATGGTTGGAGGTGTAGGCGAGCAGCTTGGCGTCCTCCTCCGCCGTCCACGGCCCCTTCTTCACGTTGGCCTTGTCGCAGCACGGCGGCCGCCCCATCCCGGCCGGCGCCACCCTCCTTCCCCTCCCCTTCTACAAGCAGCCAAACAGTGATAGATATATAGCTCGAGAAACCCCGCACTGCACCAACCTCCGGTGCGGTGCCCCCCGACGAGATCGCACTGCAGGGTGGCACCGGTGTACATATAGGGGCCGGGGCGCTCCGGCGAGAGAGAGAGGGGCACTGCACGGCAACAACATGTCCAGATGGTGGAGGGGCACGCGACGGAAGCATGACATCCCCCCTCCTCATTTAACAAGTGATGGCATGCATGGGTTAGTGACGATCCGATGGAAACGCTTCTTTAACCCTAGTTTATGGCACGCCTGCAACTGTTTCCCTCCGGCAAATCAACAGCTTAATAGGGAGGGATCAAATATTCAGATGCGGGTTGGTGAGTTACTCTAATCTAATCTAATCAAACGCTGTGTGTGAGGGTGGAGGGGCCGGGGGCTGTTTCAAATATTTTCACGAGTTGGACATGATGATTTTCACGACATCAGCGCCGCGGAATCGGTTTTCACCTGGGAGCTGGCGATGCGATCATATCACAGGCGCCTCTGCTCATCCCGTTTGTACGATCGTCTTGACAGTTGTGTTGGCGCTGGAGATGTCATACTTGACAGTTGCAGTATTACGAGGAGAAAATGCATGCTGTCTCAGCGTCTCGTGTTGGTTTCAGAGAAGAAGGGAGAAGAAGCACCGAGCATTTTGTGGTTTGGCGTTCAACGTTTTGTACTACTGAGTACTGACTGTCAGTAAGTCACTCGGGAAGATTCGAAGTTAAATCCAGGAAAAGAAACAGATAAAAATATCAAATCCAATCAAGAAAAAAATTATCAGAGACACCGAGCAAAAAATAGATCATGGGCCCACCACGCTTCCGCTCCGCCACACTGATTTTTGTGTTCAATTTACTCCCGTGCGTACTTGTCTTATATTTCCAACGCTGAGCACCGAGCAATGCCGCTTGACACATACTCTAGACTCCCAAAGCAGCTACGCTGCAGCATCTCTCCTGTGGATACACATGGCACCAGCCATGGGCGGATTTGGGCCCCAGGCAGCCCAGGCCATTGCCTGGGGCGTGGAAAAATTTCTCGGCCTATATTTAAAAAAATACTTGGCCTGGGCGTAGCTCAGTTCAAGCCAGGCAGCCCAGTCGACTAGCCCAGCCACCTGTGCCAACTCACCCTCTCGCCAAGACGAACCACTCGAACAGACGCAGCCGCCCTCTTCCCCAACTTTGTGAACCCTAAGCCATCGGCTGGTCGCTTGCCCGCCCACCGCCCACCGCCATCGCCACTGCCGTCATGGTCGGCGTCGTCATGGCGCTCAGGCTCCCCTTTCCATTCTTCCTTCCGGCGCCCCCTGGTTGGGTCGCTGCGGCTCGCTCTGTCACTGTCGTGTCCGTGGCGAGGGCACGACGCGGAGACCTCGGCTAGGGCGCGAGGCTGCAGTCTGCAGGCTGCCCGGCGTCCGGCGAGGTAGTTCTCATTCCTCACTTCTTCGGTCCTAACTTCCTGCCAAATTGTCACTATTTGTAGATGATGTTAATTGTAGAAACCCATGACTTGATGGCTTGATGCCCTGTTTTTGTTTGTAGATGTCACATTGTCACTATTTGATGATGATTTTAGTTGCTAGATGCCAGTGGTTGTCTGTTTGTTAGATGTAGAAACTGATTTTGACATCAGGAAAATTTTGTTTCTCTAACTTTTTACATTAAAAGAAACAAGATATTGCATTCTTTTTTCAAGTTTGAAACACCGAAACCGTGGAAACAGGTCCTTCAACTCAAACGACTGATAATACCCCTAATGTTAGAACTGAACTCAAACTCGGTGATGTTGAATCTGACCCCGGTAAGGGAATACCAATTGAGAATTTAGATGCAAACATTAGAAACCTTGCTAGAAGGGAGTACATTAGTATGGCTCCATGCCAACCAACTAATCATGCATATGAACGGATAAATGATATAAGCTTTCACGACTATTGGTTCAATGATCATCACGGCTGATTGAAATATATCATTGAAAACAAATCAGCCTTTTACTTTTATTGTTTGCTGTTTAAGCAATCAAGAGTTTTTTTAATAGTTTTTAGCCCTTAGTTTCTCGCCTAGGCCGTCAACAAATCCTGGGTCTGCCACTGGCACCAGCAATACGAGCATCAGATGCAGCACACAGAGTTGCACTTCCCATCCCCGGGACACGTGAAGACCGACCGCCCCCGACGCCCAGTTCCCATGGAGTAAAGTACTAGCACTACAGTTTGGACGCTCTCCGTCCCAGGCATTCCCACCGACAACCCCTGCGATCCACCGGCCACCGTGCCGTGGGCACGTCGCTGCCTCCGGGCCCCGGCCGGAAATTCTACGTGCACAAAATCGAGAAGCGGAAAAACAAAAGCGCAGCCCACAAAGCGACCTTAAAATATCGCGGCAACGGCCGGCCAATCACCGCGCGCCAGGCTACGCGGAGCGAGTCCAAGCACGCGAGGGGCCGCCATGGTGGCCATCTCCACAGGACGCGTGTCCGCCAGCCGCCAGCCGCCTATATATCCCTCCTGCGGCACGGCTCCTGGAAGATAATACTACTATCTGATCTGTTCCTGCCTTTCCTGCAGTGGTACCGCACACACTTCGGTGAGCTTAGTTCGTTCGTGATGGAGGACTCGGTGGGCGAGGCGGAGAGGAGGGAGCAGGAGGAGACCATGGCGCAGGGGAAGAAGCGCGGGCGAGAGGAAGAGCAGGAGGCCGGCGCTGGTCGTGTGGTGGAGGGGATGGCGGTGGTGGCGGTGGCTGAGGAGGGTGGGTTTCTCAGCAGCATGGCGTCCAAGATCGGCGTGGCCATGTCGGGTGCTACTAACGGCAGCGGCGGCGCTGAGGACACCGGCGAAGGCAATGGCAACGGCAACGGGAGCGCGCTTGCTGTCTCTGACGGCGACGAGGAGAAGGCGGCCGGCAATGGCATCTTCCACAAGCTGCTGTCCAGCTCGTCTCCTTCCCCACCGGTCACAGGTAAGTTACTGCGCTTTTAATCTTTGTCGCCCACTCTCTGAAACTTTACTGTAATTGACAGTCTTCCGTGGAACAGAGGAAGAGAGAAGGGGAGGGAAAGACGAGAACGAAGGGGGCGGCAACGGCGAGCAGGCCGGGATACTAAGCGCCATGGCTTCCAAGATTGGCATGGCCATGTCCGGCAATGGGACTCACGGCGGCAGCGGGGAAGATGTTGATCACAGTAAAGGTGAGGGTGAGGACAAGGAGGAGATGGGAGGCGACGAGCCGAACGGCGGTGGGATCGTTAAGCAGATCATGTCCAACCTCCCCACATCAGGTGCACTGCCAATCTGCTATTTTCCGTTCCACCATATCCTTGTGTGTCGCCAAGTTTGTTTCAGCTGACAGGATTTGTTCTTCTCTGTTTTTTTTTTTTTTTTGCCTCACTGCAGACACTCGGGGGCCCGATGCTGAGGAGGCCTCCCTGCTCATCTCCATCATCGACGACTAGACTGCAGTAGATAGATTTGGCACTTGTTATTTCTGGGTGTAGTTTTACATCGCCCAGCGTGCCCCCTTCCTTGATGCTGATGTTGTAACACATGTTTGCACCTTGATAAGTGTTCTGGCCTGTAACCGCATTGACTGGGAACTGGTCCTCCTCGCTTATTATAGTTGCTAGTACTTCTTGGAATGTGAACATGTGGTGGAAAGAAGTGAAATAAGAATTATGATATGGAAAAACCAAGAAATGATATTTTTTTTAGAAAAGAAGGATTACCAAGAAAATGAGATGAGCCTACTAAACCGGAAAGGAGGGAATATGATAATGCTATTATTAGCCTATTAGGCTACAAGACCGGACAGGTTTGAAGTCACTGCTGTGGCATGCAAACTGTAAGCACAAGTAAAAAGCCAAATAGAGTTCTCTGAAACCATTCAAAACAATGGACAACAGACACAGATACAAGCCACATATGTTAAAGCGACTTCTCTGAAGCAAAGATATAAGATACACCCCTGCTAGTGACGGCACAGATGAAAACAGATGTTTTAATTTGCATTTGAACTACATATTTCCCTTACTGCAGTGCTGTCCCCAAAATCGTGTCGTCATGGCATTTGGCAGAGCAAAATCCTGGGAGGAAGAAATGCAGCTAGCTAGTACTCCCTCCGTTCCATATTACTCGTCGCTGATTTAGTACAAAGTTGTACTAAATCAGCGACGAGTAATATGGAACGGAGGGAGTACGAGATAGCATAAGTCAAAATGCGTATACCACATGCCATGACATCAAACTGGCTACTCAGCGCGATGGATAGCCGCAAGACGAAAAATTTAGGTCACACCATATCTGAGTACAGACATGCCAACGACTGAATATTGCAAAATAAACCAAAAGTTGTTCGGCCAATGCTGAATCCTGCTAATGCTTGCTAGAAAGACAGCATCACTCAATTTATAGGATGCAACGTTTCCATCACCGATTCAGTTATATCGCTCCATGAACTTCTCAATCGCCACAGAGAAGGCACCAAAACCCACACACCCGATACATGTAGCTTGAGGGCCACCTGCAAGAAAAATACCAATTCCATTAGGTATGAAATCTCAAATTGAACTGCATCACGAATAACAGCATAAGAACTTGCTAGTGGTTCTAAAGTGCTTTGCTAATTGTAATCCACGGTTCTCTTGTCCTCATTATTATGATTTACTGCTACATTAGCTGAATCAGAAGTAAAAAAAATGTTTCAAGATATGCAATCACAACTTTGGCTAAGCAGTAAGAAATCAAGGGGTAGACAAGGTAAGTGGTCAAAACACCATAACAGACTGCTGACCTGGCACACCTACTATATGATGAGTATCTCTAAATTCCCAAATACAGACAGACATACAGCATTGGTTAAACTATCTGAAATCTCATATCAGAGAATTTGGGACACAAACTGCTGGCCTGGCACAATGACTACATGATGAGTACGACTGCCCTTCAACTTGCCCTAGTAGAACCAAACTACTTTTAGAGTGAGGTTACTTCCTTTCATACATCCAAAAAGAAATGTCGGCCCATCCACCCCAAGCCAACCTAAAACATCTCTAACAATTGCAGATAGGGAAATTCTCTTGGGATCATAAATTGATCCATGGTAAAAATTAATGTTGGTTCTCATCAACAGTTGGCACAAAAAAAACATACCTTTTGCAGCTAAAGCTCCTCCTGTGACACAGCCAGCTACTGCTGAATTGGTAATGTCATGCTTTGCCCGAGCCTGCCAGGACATGACGATTCAAAGTGTCCAAATAAGTAAAAAAAATTACAGAAATGCTCATAAATGGAAGAAAAAAAAATGTCACACTGCATCTACCTTCTCAACGACGCATTCAGCTGCAGAGAAAATCAAGCCCATTACTGCAAAGGTCTTAGCATGGCTCATACTTTTCCTACCCATCTGTTTTGCCTGGTAGACTATTTGTTGCCTTGCTGTCATCTCCTCTGCCATTATTGGATTTTCCAAAGCTCCAAAAAATAGTCCCATAAGTACACCAAGACCACCCCCTATTGAATGAAAGCAATGCAGTTAATAACAGCTGTGCATACTCCATAAGTCCATTTTATGAAACATTATGCACTTGTAAGTGGGCCCCATGTGGGATGAGCCAATAGCTGATACTCTAAGCTGTTTAGCTTGACGCCAAATGATTAACAAGCATAGAAGCACAAGTCATCAGGCAACAACTTAACATGACTTAGTATAGGACGGAGTATCCAGCCACTGATTGTTGGCTGTTGTCTTAAGAATATCAAATGTTAAACTATAGGAAATAGTGATACTTTGGTTACAACAGAGTGCATGGTATCAATATCACTGATTCTATCCTCTAAACCATCAACAAACAAATCATTAAACAGGGCAAAATCAGAAAAAAGATACTTTAACAATCTGTTGGAAAACTACATATATTGCCCAAGTGAAATGTTACTAATACTCACACATGAACGCGCGCGCACACACACAATGTTATGGCATGCACTTATTTACAGTAACTATATACCGAGGGGAAAAATGTTAGGTAGGAGCATTAGATCCAATGTTAAGTTTCTTCATTTGAAGCAGAAACAACAGAAACATGAAATGAATGGATCAGAGCAAACTTTTTTTACGAGACAACTGGAAGAACCAGACACGCTCTGACATATTTTATTAACTCTGCGAAAACTGTACAATCAAGCATGCAAACAGGGGAAGGCACATACCCAATGCTAAAAGGAATAACTGATAGCCGGAGGTGGGGGGAGGGTGGCAGAAGATGAAAAACTACTCCATTACATGACTGCTGGGTACACCAGGAGGTAAGATGGCAAACATCCAAGGCAGAGGTAGCATAAACCTTCCAAAGGTCAGATTGGTTGAAAATAAGGATAGGAAAGCGCACAACATCAGTGTTGACATGATCAAACACCAAGTCATTACCAGGATGGCGCGATGTATGTCTATTGCATTATACATCTTGCAGCACTGACATGAGAAGGATTCAGAGAGGCGCAGGCGCACCGCCAAACAGTAACCTTTCTAATGCAGTACAGAAATATTTTCAGACTATTTAACAAAAAAAATTGAACCACTGTCAGACCAACCTTCAATAAACGTTGACCTTGCTATTTTCTGCAAATCACGTGGTATGCCTATGACATAATGCTTGTAGCTACAACTGAAAACGATTGTGCATTGTTAAGCAGCAACCTTTCTAATGCTCTACGAAAACCCCTTTCAGACAACTTGAAACTTTATCCAACCACTTTCTGAACTCTCAATCTTAAAGTCTTTGAAAGGTAATACTCCAAGGCAAGTATGTGTTAAGTACTGGAATTTAATTTGGTTGATTTCATGACCCCAACTTTACTTGACGAATCACTACAAAAACTTAGACCCCAACTCTCCAAGGCAAGTTCACTTGAAACAAAGGCATGACCCTCAAAAAATAAAACTGGAAACAAAGGCATCTCCATTATGCATTATCACATGCCATTTCACATGAAGGATCGTGGAAACGGGAGAAAAGAAGTTTTGTTTTATTGCCACCAAAGATTTTGAGCCGCTAGAGTAACTAACTAACAGTAGACAGTTCTACAAGTGAGTACAACGGAATCAACACATGAACATATTTAAGTTTGTACGCGCAATTGCTCAAAATAAAATTAAGTTCATGTCTTCAGAACCAGCATCGTTTTATTTGTAACTATTCAGACAAACAGGTGAAGAACTAACCATCTAAAGAATGAACAACCACATCCATGTGACATGTCACACCATCCAGAAACTCTGATTGCATGACATTTGAACAAGATCATGGAGACATATTAAGTCGGCATTTTAGCATAATTCAATTAAAGAGTTGTATAATGCGACCCAGTAGTACAGACATGGATTTTCCCCAATACTCTGTAACTGAATGAATAGTATAGTAGTATTAAGAGATTTGAGTTGGAGGTGGTGAGTAGAGAAGCGTTACCCATGACACCGCTGAGGACGCTCCGGACGGCGCAGTTGTTCATCATCTCCTGCCCCTTGATCTCCTCCGGCGTTGGCAGCCGGAGCGGCTCCACCGGAGCCCTCTGGCCGGCCGCATCGCCGCCCGCCCCGGCCGCCGCCGCCGATGGCTCCGGCGAAGCCATCTCACAGTCTGATCTCCCTCCCCCTCCCGGTAGCGCGACGGCGGAGCTAGCTGCGGCCCGTGGGGATCGCTGGAAAGGCAATGAGTGGGATTGGAGGAGAAGCCGAGCCGAGAAGTTCCTCAAGGCTCGCTACTTGTCCTCCTTCCCTTGGCTTTCTTTTCCTCCCCTCCAAGAAAAGAGGCGGCGGTAAGGGAGGGGGATCCGGTGGGGGTGCACTGGTGCGTGCCTCTTCCGGTCTTCCCACTCCCCGGAGCTCGCGTGAGGCGCACGAGCTCTGCTCTCCGCTAACCAAACAAGCAGACGTATTGTCAAGAGTACGCTACCCAGCACGCAGGCGTATTCTCAAGAGCACGCTACCCTGTTCTAAGGCCAACTGCAGCGCACGACCTTAAACGGACGTCAGTGAATTCTGTCTGTTTAAGTAGGGTAATGGAGTCGTGTTCAGGCCTGTCCTGGAATACGATGGTCGTGCGCCCAACGTACGGACGCATCCTTTGGCCCTATCCTGTCGGCCTCCTTTTTCAAACACCAACTTTCAAAACCACGCCCTAGTGCAGGCCAGCGGTCCTAGTTCACGCCGGTAACAGAGCCAGTGGCCCATATCCTCACTGGCAACACAGCCAGCCTACAAAATAAATAGTTTTGTCGCCGGCAACACAACCAGCGAGCGGCAATACGGCCAGCCCCCAAAATGAATAGGTTTCTCGCCGGCACACATCCAGCTGCCGGCACCCATGCCAGCCTCC
Organism: Aegilops bicornis; assembly: GCA_021605145.1. Classification (NCBI taxonomy): domain Eukaryota; kingdom Viridiplantae; phylum Streptophyta; class Magnoliopsida; order Poales; family Poaceae; genus Aegilops; species Aegilops bicornis. The sequence continues at coordinate 436,782,071 of CM038672.1, read as the reverse complement.
AAAAATAACGTCCGATCAGACGATCTAGTTCAGGCCGTCGGCGTCGAACATCTCCTCCTGCCTGGCCTCGAACCAGTTCCTTGTCTTCTCGCTCATCTTGGTCAAGTCCACGCTCATGATCGCAAGGGCCACCTCCTTTGCTTTGGTTGCGGCATTGGTGGCCTCGATGTCGAGCTGTCTCTGCCTGGCCGTGACATTGTCGGCCTCGATGTCGAACTGCCTTTGCCGGGACGCCTCCTCCATGTCGATCTTCCTCTTCTTAGCCGCCTCCTCCATCTCAAGCTTCTTCCTTTGAAGCTCTAGGTATTGCTTCATTTGCTCGTCTTTACTTTATCGCTTTTTCTCGTCCCTCATGTCCTTTTGAGACATCATGTCGTGCAAAGTCTCATGCAAGGCCATGGATGACGCATCACGTATGCCGTCCACCTTGGAGTTGGTCTTGCCCCTCGGCCTCTTCAACGCCTCACCATCTCCACCTCCGGCCAACGCGGCCATCTTTTTGCCTCTCTTCCTTTGAAGTTCATTGTATTGATCCTTGAACTTAGGGCAATTGTTAATGATCGTCCAATAATGCGTAAGAGTGAATGGCTTGTCATTCTGCCGGACCTTGAATGCTTCCAAAGATTGAAATGCCTACACCACACGATCAACAACAATTAAACATGCAAACATATAGAAGGCCGAAGTCTCATGGCCGTAGCAACGAAATAACTAGGAGCAGGAGAGCATACCATGTGTTATAACCGGCATATTAGGGGCTTAGCCCAGTGAGTTGTGGCCCAAGTTATCTATCGTTATTAGGGGCTTAGCCCAATTATCTTATCATTATTAGGGTCGTTTGCTTAGGAGTCAAGTAAACCTCTCTATATATGCAACTGATATGTCTTCAATGTATCCATAATTTTTTATTGTTCCATGCTATTATATTATCTGTTTTGGATGTTAATGGGCTTTAATATACCTTTTTATATTGATTTTGGGACTAACCTATTAATCGAAGGCCCAGTGCAAATTGTTTTTTTTTTGCCTATTTCAGTGTTTCGCAGAAAAGGAATATCAAATGGAATCCAAACGGAATGAAACCTTCGCGAGGATCGTTTTTGGAACAAACGCAATCCAGGAGACTTGGAGTGGACGTCAAGGAAGCAACGAGGCGGCCACGAGGCAGGGAGGCGCGCCCAGGGGGTAGGCGCGCCCCCACCCTCGTGGGCCCCTCATAGCTCCACCGACCTACTTGTAACGCCCTCGATGCGGCTATATCTCCCACGTGTCGAGGCACGACTTAGAGGCATAACCGCATTGAAAGCAATGTCGCAAGTGAGGTAATCTTCACACAACCCATGTAATAAATAGGGAAAAAGATACATAGTTGGCTTACTGACGCCACTTCACACAATACATAAAATAAACATCCATCATTCGTAGTACACTCAAGGTCCGACTACGGAACCAAAATAAAAAAAAGATACCCCAAATGCTACACAGATTCCCGATCGTCCCAACTGGGCACCACTACTGATCATCAGGAAAAGACACATAGTAACGACCACGTTCCTCGTCGAACTCCCACTTGAGCTCGGTTGAGTCACCTGCACTGGCATCGTCGGAACCTGCAACTGTTTTGGTAGAATCTGTGAGCCACGGGGACTCAGCAATCTCACACCCGCGAGATCAAGACTATTTAAGCTTATAGGAAGGACAGAGTGGTAAAGTGGAGCTGCAGCAAGCGACTAGCATATATGGTGGCTACATCGCAAAAGAGAGCGAGAAGAGAAGCAAAGCACGGGCGTGAAGCTAATAGCGATCAAGAAGTGATCTGAACTACTTACGCCGGACATAACTCCAACACCGTGTTCACTTCCCGGACTCCGCCGAGAAGAGACCATCACGGTTACACCTTGATTGATGTGTATTTTATTTGAGGTCGACTTGGGTTTTCTACAACCGGACATTAACAAATTCCCATCTGCCTCATAACCAGGGCACGGCTTTCGAAAGATATTACCTGCAGGGTGTCCCAACTTAGCCCATTATAAGCTCTCACGGTCAACGAAGGATATTCCTTCTACGGGAAGACCCGATCAATCTCGGAATCCCGGACTACAAGACATTTCGACGCAATAAAACAAGACCAAAAGCCGCCCGATTGCCGACAAATCCCGATAGGAGCTGCACATATCTCGTTCTCGTGGCACATCCGGATGAACACTACGTGACGGCAACCGAAGATGCCCCAAGTTGCCTCGGTGGCACCGCAAGTGGCTCTAGTTTGGACCAACACTCAGAGGAGCATTGGCCCGGGGGGGTTAAATAAAGATGACCCTCGGGCTCGCGAAAACCCGGGGGAAAAGGCTTAGGTGGCAAATGGTAAAACCAAAGTTGGGCCTTGCTGGACGAGTCTTATTCAAAGCGAACTTTCAAGGGGGTCCCATAAATCACCCAACCGTGTAAGGAACGCGAAATCAAGGAACATAACACCGGTATGACGGAAACTAGGGTGGCAAGAGTGGAACAAAACACCAGGCATAAGGCCGAGCCTTCCACCCTTTACCAAGTATATAGATGCATTAATTATAGCAGATATATATTGTGATATCCCCAACAAGTAAACATGTTCCAATAAGGAACAACATCTCCATGTTCCAACAAGGAACAAACTTCACTTCACCGCAACTAGCAACGCTATGAGAGGGCCGAGCAAAGCGGTAACATAGCCAATCAACGGTTTGCTAGGAAAGGATGGTTAGGGCTGACATGGCAATATGGGTGGCATGGTATAGCAAGTGGTAGGCATCGCAGCATAGGCATAGCAAAAGAGCGAGCAACTAGCATAGCAAAGATAGAAGTGATTTCGAGGGTATGGTCATCTTGCTCGCAATGTTCTCGAGTTGTCGAAAGCTTGATCCTCGTAAGCGTTCTCAACAGGTTCCTCGTTCACGTACTCGTCTCCGACTCTACCCAAAGCAACAACACAAACAAAGGAACCACAATAAATCACGGTGCAATGCACAATCAACATGATGCAAAACATGGCATGATATGCGGGATGTGATATGCAATGCGTATATGCGCTCGAAAGGAAAATGATGAACCAGGCATCAACTTGGCAAACCAAGTATGCCACTGGAAAGATGAGATGATTTCGGTTGAAATCGATATAAAGATCACCGGAATCGGATGCACGGTTTGGAAATGACAAGCAAAACAAGAATGGCACAAATCTGCCATTAACAGCATGATGCCACTTAGCAAGCAACAAGAAATTAAGCTACTGCACCCAAACGTATCAACAATGTATATGGCAGTGATCTACACAAGATGCTTGACAAAAGATGAGCACTGAGCTTCGCTAAATCACATCATAACAGGTTCAAACAAGCATGGCAAAAGTGCACAAAATATCAGGCTGGACATGGCAAAAACAGCATCAGGTTGCAGTGTTCAGAGCAAGAAAACTACATGCTACAGGAATTTAAAATAGCAAAACAAGGGATGGCATGAATCTACTCAAAGCATAGAACAAAAGTCCCTTACTGACCATAAGCCAAAAAGGATCAGAAAATACAGTAACACCCATGTCAATATTGAAAGTTTCGTTAACAGATTCAGCAACATGGCATGTCAAAAACTGATAACAAGTAGGCATGTTTACAAGCTCAATGCACTCACTACAGAGCCTTAAATGATAAACTAAGCATACATACATCAAGAAGACATGGCATAGAAGACATACATGGCAAGAAAAATAACATAGCATACATGGATCAACCACAACAACCTTGGCAAAATTGAATAACATGTAAACAATCTGTCAGGAAACATTTTATAGCAAAAGTAGAGCTCGATTGACTCAAGCTATGTTACTCCATAGTTGCAAACAAGGGCATGGATAGATAGATCAAGACATGTTTAACAAAACATCCTTACTGAAGTATCTCAAACTATGCATGGATCTCTCGGTAGCATCAAGTTAACATGGCATCAAAATATCAGCAAAACAGAGCTGAAATCAGCAACATTAGGACACCTACTTTGCATGCTTGTGCTAGTCACCACATAGATCACAAAAATCTATGTCATACACCCCTGGAAAGATGGCATGGCATATTACAAAACACCTGTAGGACTCAAATTCATAGGGTGCACACATAAATCATGGCAAAAATAACAAAAGTGCAAGTTCTGTTAAGAAACAGAAACTAACATCACATAGCCCTCTTCTAACAGCATTTCGGGCATCAAGATGAGCTCAAATGAAAATGATGCAATGAGATGAAATGGTCTACTCTTCGAGTCGAACATTTTGATATATTACACGCGCAAAATGGAGCTACAGATGCAAAGATATGCTATGATGAAAATGCCACGAAATGTTAACAGGATTAAAAAACTTAGAAGAAATGAGGGGGGGGAGAAGGTCAACCCTCGTCTAGATCGGGATCCGGCCCGATCCAGATCGGGCGAGGCGGCGGCGCGGGCCGGCTCGCCGGAGGAGGTAGCAGCCGGGCGGACCGCCGGAGGAGGACGGCGGCCGGGCGGGCGTGTGGCTAAGTGAGGCGGGCGGTCAAGGCTGGCCGGCCAAGGGCGGCCGGCCGGGCGGCGAGGCGGAGGAGGAGCAAGGCCGCTGGGGAGGCGCGAACGGTCATGGGGCCGGCTCATGGCTCGGCGTCATGCGGTGGAAGCGCCACGTATAGTTCGCTGGGGTGTGGCGGCGCTGGCAGGGACGATGTCCGGACGGGGTTTCGTCCCGCGAGGTAGGGAAGGCTAGGGTTGATCCGGATTGGAATGGGGTTTGTTTAAATAGGCATAGAGGGAGCTAGGAGAGTCCAAATGAGGTGTAGTTTTCGCCCACACGATCGTGATCGAACGACGGAGAGCATGGAAGTGACTTAGATGGGTTATTGGGCTGTTTTGGGGGGGTGTTGGGCTGCAACTTAAAAGAGGCCTTTGCGAGAGTGCGGTTAACCGTTGGAGTACCAAACGAGCTCCAAATGACCCGAAACTTGACCGGTGGTCTACGGGTGGTATACCAAGGCCACTAGACAAACCTCGGTCCATTCCGAGAAGGTTTAGTACCGCTTTACGGAAAAACGTAAAAGGGCAGCCGGGGAGATAGGAGTGTCGGATTGCAAAGCGGACAACGGGAAAAATGCTCGGAATCATGAGGCGAACACGTATGCAAATGCGATGCACATGATGACATGATATAAAATGCATGACATGGACAAAATGCAAAATGAAGAAAAACCCAACCACGGAGGGAATATCATATCACAATGCCGAAAATGGCAAGAGTTGGAGTTACAAATATGGAAAGTTACATCCGGGGTGTTACAACACTCCACCACTACAAGAGGATCTCGTTAGGACTGAAAGAACTCCGGATATTCGAAACGGAGGTGATCCTCGCGCTCCCAGGTGGCTTCTCGGTCGGAATGGTGTGACCACTTCACTTTCAGGAATTTGATTGACTTGTTGCGAGTCTTGCGCTCGGTTTCTTCAAGAATAGCAACGGGGTGCTCATGATAAGAGAGATCTTCTTGAAGGTCAATCTCTTCGAAGTTGATAGTGCGTTCAGAGTCTTGAAGCACTTGCGAAGGTTGTGACACGTGAAACACATCGTGCACGTTTGCAAAGTTGGATGGAAGCTCAAGTTGATAGGCGAGATCGCCTCTTTTCCCAATGATCTTGAAAGGACCCATGTATCTAGGGGCAAGCTTCCCTTTGATACCGGCGGCGAGTGCCTTTCATTGGAGAGACGCGGAGGTAGACATGGTCTACGATTTCAAAAGCCACATCACTGTGCTTATCAACATAAAAGCTCTTATGGCGCGATTGCGCGGCTTTTAGATTCTCACGAAAAACTTGGCAAATTTCTTACATACGTGATCAAGTCATTGCCAAGAAGTTGGCGTTCACCTGTCTCGGACCAATTGAGAGGAGTACGGCACTTTACGCCATAGAGAATTTCGAATGGGGCCTTGCCGAACTCGCTTGGAAGCTGTTGTTGTAGGAGAACTTCGGCATATGGAAGACAATCTTCCCACTTCATACCGAAGGAAATGACACAAGCCCCGAGCATATCTTCAAGGATTTGATTGACTCGCTCGACTTGGCCACTTGTTTGAGGGTGGAAAGATGTCTTTGAAACGAATGTTGGTGCCCATGGCCTTCTGAAAAGAATCCCAGAACTTGGAGGTGAAGATGCTGCCACGGTCTGAAGAGATCAATTGTGGAATGCCGTGCAAGGAGACAATCCTGGAGGTGTATAACTCTGCCAACTGAGCTGCTGTGATGGATTCTTTGATAGGAAGAAAATGAGCCACTTTAGTAAGCTTGTCAATGGCAGCGAAGATAGCATCATTTCCACGCTTGGACTTAGGAAAACCGATCCACGAAGTCCATCTCGATATGATCAAACTTCCATTACGGAATAGCAAGAGGTTGGAGGAGACCAGCTGGTCTTTCGTGTTCTGCTTTCACTCTTCTGCAGACATCACATTCATTCACGAATTGAGCAATTTCTCGCTTCATTCGAGTCCACCAATATGACTGCTTGAGATCATGGTACATCTTCATTACTTCGGGATGAATGGATAGAAGCGAATTGTGAGCCTCGTTCATAATGACTTTTCGTAGATCACCCTTAGGAACCACAATCCGGTCCTCAAAGAAAAGAGTGTCTTTGTCATCGACGTGGAAGCACTTGTACTTGGAAATGCCCTTGTCGATACCACGTTTCACCTTCTTCACCAAGGTATCCGAAGTTGAGCCTCACGAATCTGATCTTCCAAAGTAGGAGAGACTATGAGGTTGGCAAGAAAGCCTTGAGGAACAACTTGAAGATTCAGCTATGGAAAGCTTCACAGAGATCCGGTGAAAGGGCTTGAGGATTAGACTGCTGCGATAAGCCTTCCTGCTCAAAGCATCTGCAATGACATTGGCCTTGCGGGAGTATATTCAATACTTGGGTTGTACTCTTGAATCATTTCGACCCATCGAGTCTGCACTGAGGTTGAGGTTGGGCTGAGTGAAAATGTACTTGAGACTCTTGTGATCGGTGAAAATGTCCACTTTCCTTCCCAACAAGAGATGTCTCCACGTTATCAATGCATGGACAAGCCGCCAACTCAAGATCATGAGTGGGGTAGTTCTTTTCGTTGGGCTTCAAGCTGGCGAGAGGTATAGGCCACAACCCTCTTCTCTTGCATTAACACATCACCGAGACCTTGAAGAGAAGCATCACGAAAACTTGAATGGCTTGGATTCATCAGAGGAGTCAAGACAGGAGCTGTGACGAGTTTCTCTTTGAGAGTATTGAAAGCAACGTCACACTCGGGAGACGGACATACTTCACATGCTTACGGAGGAGGTTGGAAAGAGGCTTGGCAATCTTGGAGAAGTTCTCAACGAATCTTGACAATAGCTTGCAAGACCAAGAAAATCATGGAGCTGCTTGACATTCGAGGAGGTTCCCAATTCACAATTGCGGACACCTTCTCGGGATTAACAGCGATGCCCTTGGCGGAGATGATATGACCAAGATAAAGCACTTCATCAAGCCAAAATTCACATTTGGAGAACTTCGCATAGAATTGATACTCTCTGAGTTTGTCTAGCACCAATCGCAAATGTTTGGCATGATCCTTCTTATTCTTGGAGAAGACCAAAATATCATCAAGATAGACCAAGACGAATTCATTGGTATAGGGGTTGAAAATGAAGTTCATCATCCGAGAGAATGTTGGAGGAGCATTGGCGAGGCCGAAAGACATGACAAGTATATTCATAAGAACCAAAGCTTGTTACGAATCTTGTCTTGGGAATTTCTTGTTCAGAATGCGAATCTGATGATAACCCATACGAAGGTCAAGCTTGGAGAACACTTTAGCACCTTTGAGTTGCTCGAAAAGCTCATTGATGTTGGGAAGTGGATACTTGTTCTTGATTGTCTTCTTATTCAATGGACGATAATCGATGCAAAGTCGGTCCGTGCCATCCTTCTTCTGGACAAAAAGAACACCACAACCCCAAGGAGATGAACTTCGATGCGATCAAACCCAGACGCTCTTGTTCATCGAGCTGCTTCTTCAATTCCTTGACTCATTAGGTCCAAGCTTGTATGGACGCTTGCAAAGCGGGTTCGATGCGGGCTCAAGATCAATAACGAACTCAAGCTGGCGGTGAGGAGGCATTCACGGAAGCTCTTACGGAAAGACATCTTGGTACTCACAAACGATCGGAATCGAGAGATAGCATCCAATTCGCCCTTCTCATTGAGAGAAAACAACCGAATGGTTTCATCACGAGCGGCATAGATGATCACATCATTAGAAGAGTGAGTCAATTGAATTTCTGGCAGCACAATCAAGCTGAGCTTTGTGCTGAGAAAGCCATTCCATCCCGAGAATAAGATCAATATCCGAGTCACCAAGGACAATTGGTTTAGCCAGAAATCTATAATCGCCCATCTTGATAGAAACATCCGGGACGCAAACATTAGATGTCATTTGCTTACCCGGGGACACAATCTTCAACGGAATAGGAATCTTTTCCGTCACAAACTCATGCTTGGCAACAAAAGGTCTCGAAATGAAAGAAAGCGATGCACCAGTATCAAATAAGACTTTTGCAGGAATATCATTAGCTGAGAGATTACCCATTATCACATCAGAAGATTCCTCCGCTTGAGCTGCATTCATCATATTGACCTTGGCATGCTTTGGATTATGCTTGACCACCGCATTGCTTTGGAAGATTTCACGGAGGAGGAGGCGGAAGGCGCCTTTGGTTGAAGCACTTGTTCGCATAGTGACCTTCTGCTGACATTTGTTGCAAGTCACCTCGAGAGCGGACGGTGGTAAGGAGCACTTGACCTTGGAGCTTGAGAATTAGACTTGTTATGATAGCTGTGGTTGGGTGGGTGGGAAGATCCACGGCCACCTGAGTTCTTCTCACTGATAAGGCCGACGGAACGGAGGAGGAGGAAGGTAAAACTTCTGCTTAGCTGCCACTTGAGAGGAAGAAGAAGACTGAATCGCATCCCCGATTCTCTTCTTAGAAGCCTCACATTTGAGCTGGGCAGCTTCTTGCTTGATGCCATGTTATAGAATTCATCATACTTATCTGGCTCAAAAAGCACAAGAGCTAATTGCAGATCTTCTCTCGGACCACCTCTGAATTGATAGATCATACTCTTTTCATCGTGCACGCGTCTTGCTTAGCAAAGCAAGCGAGCTTGTGGAACTGGATATTGTATTGATAGAGGACATGTTGCCTTGCTTGAGATTGCGGAACTCCTCACGCTTGCTCTCAACAACACTTTTCGGAATGTGATGAGCTCACGAAATCACGACGGAACTCATCAGTAATGACACGACCTCCTCTGGAATCTTTGTATTCTTTGGTACCACTCGGCAGCTTGATCCTTGAGTTGAAACGATGCAAACTTGACAAAGTCCTCGTGTCCGACATTGCTACAATCAAAATGCTTGCAGATGTCCACAAGCCAATCGTCGGCGTTTGTGGCCTCGACACGAAACTGAAAGACTTGGCTGATTAGCGAGGAACCGGCGAGAGTAGCAAAGTGCGGCTGATTGTTGCCTTGACCTTGATTTCCTTGACTGCCTTGCCCTTGAGTACGTTCTTGCAAGAGCTGCAAAATCATCTGAGCATTGGCATTGGTGGCTGCCATGATAGCTTGCCATGCCTCTGGAGGCGGAGGTGGAGGTGGAGGGTTCGACTGATTCTCCTCATTGCGATCCAGATTCAGACGCGTTGGCGGAGCCATCTGAAGAGGGTGACATCCGTTAGTCCTTTGATAGACAAAAGATAAGTAGAATCAACGGATAGAAATTGCAACATATAGTCTTCACAATAAACATTCGAACAAGAATGAGCGAATGAATTCAAAGTTAATCATCACACGTCCATTAAGGTGAGAAGCCACTTAGATAAAGGTATGGAATCATCATACGCCTTTGAAACAAATCGAATATCTGGCCCGAAAACAAGAGATTGGCTTCTAGAATAAGCGGAACAAACACATGATAGAGATTTACGCCCAAAGTGTTCGTGGTGGGGCCCACAGGCACGACATATAGCGGACGTCACGAATGACAAACAGGGCGTCCCGAATCAGCATAGCCAAGGATTCTTTAAGGCGTCTCGACCACTTAATCGTCGACCGTGAATGGGCGGACCACTAAACTTTGAACCCCAATCTCAAATCATACATACATCGGAAAGATATCACCGTAAGCTACTAGAATTCCCACCTATAAACTCCCGAAACTTTACGGTTATGCAATCTGGTGTTGGGGATACGAGGGGACACAAAATATATCACCCAAACTAACAATACCTAGATCCATTGTATCCATCCGTCAACACATAACCAAGAAATCCTCGAAATCGTGTACCTCGACCTTGAAAAACATCCGTTATACAAGTCATGGCAATACTCCCTTTTCGCCTCGATCTTTGGGCTATCGGGGTTATCTCACCAACAACTGCACAAAAGAGATTTCGATGTCGGCAAAACTCGGTATTCCGTAATCGCAACGATAAAATTGTGGCGACAACACCTCGGAGCTCAACTCCCGGGACACCGCCACAACCCCTAAATGTCGAGGCACCAAGAACAATGTTCTCGTCACAAAACCATCGGAACGATTCCAAGATACCCACGTGATCCTAAAGAAAAATAGTGAAATTTGAGGAGAGAAGAGTCAAAACTCTCGTCGAGGATGCCTCACCAGAGCGACGAAGGGACTGGGAAGTAAAAAGAATCCTACTCTCCGATATATATAATCCTAAGACTCAAAACATTTTCCGTTCTAGACTCAACAACGTCAGCAAACAATCAAGTAGGGGGCTCCTAAGTCGGGGAAGGCTCTGATTACCAACTTGTAACGCCCTCGATGCGGCTATATCTCCCACGTGTCGAGGCACGACTTAGAGGCATAACCGCATTGAAAGCAATGTCGCAAGTGAGGTAATCTTCACACAACCCATGTAATAAATAGGGGAAAAAGATACATAGTTGGCTTACGATGCCACTTCACACAATACATAAAATAAACATCCATCATTCAGAGTACACTCAAGGTCCGACTACGGAACCAAAATAAAAGAAGATACCCCAAATGCTACACAGATCCCCGATCGTCCCCAACTGGGCACCACTCTTGATCATCGGGAAAAGACACATAGTAACGACCACGTTCCTCGTCGAACTCCCACTTGAGCTCGGTTGAGTCACCTGACCGGCATCGTCGGAACACGCAAGCTGTTTTGGTAGAATCTGTGAGCCACGGGGACTCGGCAATCTCACACCCGAGATCAAGACTATTTAAGCTTATAGGAAGGACAGAGTGGTAAAGTGGAGCTGCAGCAAGCGACTAGCATATATGGTGGCTACATCGCAAAAGAGAGCGAGAAGAGAAGCAAAGCACGGACGTGAAGCTAATAGCGATCAAGAAGTGATCCTAATCTACTTACGTCAGACATAACTCCAACACCGTGTTCACTTCCCGAACTCCGCCGAGAAGAGACCATCACGGTTACACACGCGGTTGATGTGTATTTTATTTGAGGTCGACTTCGGGTTTTCTACAACCGGACATTAACAAATTCCCATCTGCCTCATAACCGGGCACGGCTTTGAAAGATATTACCTGCAGGGGTGTCCCAACTTAGCCCATTATAAGCTCTCACGGTCAACGAAGGATATTCCTTCTACCGAAGACCCGATCGATCTCGGAATCCCGGACTACAAGACATTTCGATGACAATAAAACAAGACCAGCAAAGCCGCCCGATTGTGCCGACAAATCCCGATAGGAGCTGCACATATCTCGTTCTCAGGGCACATCCGGATGAACACTACGTATGGCAACCGAAGATGCCCCAAGTTGCCTCAGGGTGGCACCGCAAGTGGCTCTAGTTTGGACCAACACTCAGAGGAGCATTGGCCCGGGGGGGTTAAATAAAGATGACCCTCGGGCTCGCGAAGACCCGCGGGAAAAGGCGAAGGTGGCAAATGGTAAAACCAAAGTTGGGCCTTCTTTGGACGAGTCTTATTCAAAGCGAACTGTCAAGGGGGTCCCATAAATCACCCAACGGTGTAAGGAACTGAAATCAAGGAACATAACACCGGTATGACGGAAACTAGGGTGGCAAGAGTGGAACAAAACACCAGGCATAAGGCCGAGCCTTCCACCCTTTACCAAGTATATAGATGCATTAATTATAGCAGATATATATTGTGATATCCCCAACAAGTAAACATGTTCCAATAAGGAACAACATCTCCATGTTCCAACAAGGAACAAACTTGACTTCACCGCAACTAGCAACGCTTATGAGAGGGGCTGAGCAAAGCGGTAACATAGCCAATCAACGGTTTGCTAGGAAAGGATGGTTAGGGCTGACATGGCAATATGGGTGGCATGGTATAGCAAGTGGTAGGCATCGCAGCATAGGCATAGCAAAAGAGCGAGCAACTAGCATAGCAAAGATAGAAGTGATTTCGAGGGTATGGTCATCTTGCACGCAATGTTCTCGAGTTGTCGAAAGCTTGATCCTCGTAAGCGTTCTCAACAGGTTCCTCGTTCACGTACTCGTCTCCCGACTCTACCCAAAGCAACAACACAAACAAAGGAACCACAATAAATCACGGTGCAATGCACAATCAACATGATGCAAAACATGGCATGATATGCGGGATGTGATATGCAATGCGTATGTGCGCTCCGAAAGGAAAATGATGAACCAGGCATCAACTTGGCAAACCAAGTATGCCACTGGAAAGATGAGATGATTTCGGTTGAAATCGATATAAAGATCACCGGAATCGGATGCACGGTTTGGAAATGACAAGCAAAACAAGAATGGCACAAATCTGCCATTAACAGCATGATGCCACTTAGCAAGCAACAAGAAATTAAGCTACTGCACCCAAACGTATCAACAAAGTATATGGCAGTGATCTACACAAGATGCTTGACAAAAGATGATCACTGAGCTTCGGCTAAATCACATCATAACAGGTTCAAACAAGCATGGCAAAAGTGCACAAAATATCAGGCTGGACATGGCAAAAACAGCATCAGGTTGCAATGTTCAGAGCAAGAAAACTACATGCTACAGGAACTTAAAATAGCAAAACAAGGCATGGCATATCTACTCAAAGCATAGAACAAAAGTCCCTTACTGACCATAAGCCAAAAAGGATCAGAAAATATAGTAACACCCATGTCAATATTGAAAGTTTCGTTAACAGATTCAGCAACATGGCATGTCAAAAACTGATAAGAAGTAGGCATGTTTACAAGCTCAATGCACTCACTACAGAGCCTTAAATGATAAACTAAGCATACATACATCAAGAAGACATGGCATAGAAGACATATATGGCAAGAACAATGACATAGCATACATGGATCAACCACAACAACCTTGGCAAAATTGAATAACATGTAAACAATCTGCCAGGAAACATTTTATAGCAAAAGTAGAGCTCGATTGACTCAAGCTATGGTACTCCATAATTGCAAACAAGGGCATGTATGGATAGATCAAGACATTTTTAACAAAACATCCTTACTGAAGTATCTCAAACTATGCATGGATCTCTCGGTAGCATCAAGTTAACATGGCATCAAAATATCAGCAAAACAGAGCTGAAATCAGCAACATCAGTACACCTACTTTGCATGCTTGTGCTAGTCACCACATAGATCACAAAAATATATGGCATACACCCCTGGAAAGATGGAATGGCATATTACAAAACACATGTAGGACTCAAATTCATAGGGTGCACACATAAATCATGGCAAAAATAACAAAAGTGCAAGTTCTGTTAGAAACAGAAACTAACATCACATAGCCCTCTTCTAACAGCATTTCGGGCATCAAGATGAGCTCAAATGAAAATGATTCAATGAGATGAAATGGTCTACTCTTCGAGCGAACATTTTGATATATTACACGCGCAAAATGGAGCTACGGATGCAAAGATATGCTATGATGAAAATGCCACGAAATGTTAACAGGATTAAAAAACTTAGAAGAAATGAGGGGGGGAAGAAGGTCAACCCTCGTCTAGATCGGGATCCGGCCGATCCAGATCGGGCGAGGAGGCGGCGCGGGCCGGCTCGCCGGAGGAGGTAGCCGGGCGGGCCGCCGAGGAGGGACGGCGCGGCGGGCGGGCGGGAAGCGGCCGGGCGGAGGCGAGGAGGCGATCGGCGCCACGGCCGGCGAGGCGGCGGGGCGGGCGGGCGTGGCGGGCCGGCCGGGCGGCGAGGCGGCGGAGGAGGCGGGTCGCTGGGTCAGGCGCGCGCAAAGGGCACGGGCCGGCTGCTGGCTCGGGCCGGGCGCGTGGTCGGGCGCCACGTGGCGCGCCCTGGTTCGCCGGGCGGCGGCGGCGCGGGCGGGGCGGACGTGTCCGGACGGCGCGGGGGTTTCGTCCGGGCGCGAGGTAGGGGAAGGCTAGGGTTGATCCGGATTGGAATGGGGGTTTGCTTAAATAGGCATAGAGGAGCTAGGAGAGTCCAAATGAGGTGTAGTTACCACACGATCGTGATCGAACGACGGAGAGCATGGAAGTGACTTAGATGGGTTATTGGGCTGTTTTGGGGGGTGTTGGGCTGCAACTTAAAAGAGGCCTTTAGAGTGCGGTTAACCGTTGGAGTACCAAACGAGCTCCAAATGACCCGAAACTTGACCGGTGGTCTACGGGTGGTATACCAAGGCCACTAGACAAACCTCGGTCCATTCCGAGAAGGTATAGTATCCGCACACGGAAAAACGTAAAAGGGGCCGCCGGGGGAGATAGGAGTGTCGGATTGCAAAACGGACAACGGGAAAAATGCTCGGAATCATGAGACGAACACGTATGCAAATGCGATGCACATGATGGCATGATATAAAATGCATGACATGGACAAAATGCAAAATGAAGAAAAACCCAACCACGGAGGGAATATCATATCACAATGCCGAAAATGGCAAGAGTTGGAGTTACAAATATGGAAAGTTACATCTGGGGTGTTACATACTTCCTTCGCCTATATGTACTCTTATACCCTAAAAACATCCAGGGGATCCACGAAACACTTTTTCCACCGCCGCAACCTTCTGTACCCATGAGATCCCATCTTGGGGCATTTTCCGGTGCTCCGCCGGAGGGGGAATCAATAACGGAGGGCCTCTACATCAACACCATGGCCTCTCCGATGATGTATGAGTAGTTTACCATAGACCTTTGGGTCCATAGTTATTAGCTAGATGGCTTCTTCTCTCTCTTTGGATCTCAATACAGAGTTCTCCTCGATTCTCTTGGAGATCTATTCGATGTAATACTTTTTGCGGTGTGTTTGTCGAGATCCGATGAATTGTGGGTTTATGATCAATATTATCTATGAACAATATTTGATTCTTCTCTGAATTCTTATATGCATTATTTCATATCTTTGCAAGTCTCTTCGAATTATCGGTTTCGTTTGGCCTACTAGATTGATCTTTCTTGCAATGGAAGAAGTGCTTAGCTTTGGGTTCAATCTTGCGGTGTCCTTTCCCAAAGGATGTTAGGGGCAGCAAGGCACGTATTGTATTGTTGCCATCGAGGATAAAAGATGGGGTTTATATCATACTGCTTGAGTTTATCCCTCTATATCATGTCATCTTGCCTAATGAGTTACTCTGTTCTTATGAACTTAATACTCTATATGCATGCTGGATAGCGGTCGATGTATGGAGTAATAGTAGTAGATGCAGAATCATTTCAGTCTACTTGTCACGGACGTGATGCCTATATACATGATCATGCCTAGATATTCTCATAACTATGCGCTTTTCTATCAATTGCTCAACAGTAATTTGTTCACCCACCGTAGAATTTGATATCATGAGAGAAGCCACTAGTGAAACATATGGCCCTCGGGTCTATTTTCCATCATATTAATCTCCCGCCAACGTGCTATTTCTGTCGCCGTTTTTTTTTGCAATCTTTACTTTTTCAATCTATACAACAAAAATACCAAAAATATTTATCTTATTATCTTTATCATATCTCACTTTTGTAAGTGGCCGTGAAGGGATTGAGAACCCCTTTATCGCATTGGTTGCAAGGTTCTTAATTGTTTGTGCAGGTACTAGGGATTTGCGTGTAGTCTCCTACTGGATTGATACCTTGGTTCTCAAAAACTAAGGAAAATACTTACGTTACTTTGCTGCATCACCCTTTCCTCTTCAAGGGAAAACCAACGCATGGTCAAGAGGTAGCAAGAAGGATTTCTGGTGCCGTTGCCGGGGAGATCTACGCACAAGTCAAAACATACCATGTACCCATCACAAACTCTTATCCCTCGCATTACATTATTTGCCATTTGCCTCTCGTTTTCCTCTCCCCCACTTCACCCTTGTCGTTTTATTCGCCTCTTTCCCGTTCGCTTTTCTTTCTCCATGGCCAAGTTAAAAAAGGCTAAGGGTTCTCTCCCGGGTTTTAGTACTTTGGATACTCCCTCTGTCCTCTCTAAGCTCATAAATAATTATGCTATGGAAAGACCCACCGGGGATTATCAATGAGGGTTTGAATAATTTCGATGAAGACGATCCCGGAATTTTTCGTTGTTTAGTTGACGAGTCTTTAAAAGATGCTTGGGATAGGCTATTAAGGATCCGAGCTAGCTATGTGCCTCAATATCAAATTGAGATATACCTAAAAAGCTTTTATGTTGGCTTACCCTCTTCGTTCAAGCAAGTTTTAGATTCTATTTTTGAAGAAGGTTTTCTTGAGGGGGGTGCCATAGATACCTATGAAAAGATGAAAACCATATTTGGGCACCCCATGAGTGAGAAGGTTGAACCCACCTCGCTTTTGTGCTTTTATCAAAATGAAATTATCAAAGAGATAAAGGCTAGCTTAGATGCAAATTTCCGTAGCATGCTTAATCTTTCTTCCACCATTAATGGCCATGTGCTCTCTCAAAATAGAAAGATAAATGCTATAGATAAGAAATTTTCTCTTTTCTTTCCCAACACCAAAGACGGCAATACCTAGATCTATTCTTGTTTTTATGCCTAGCTAGGGGCGTTAAACGATAGCGCTTGTTGGGAGGCAACCCAATTTTATTTTTGTTCCTTGCTTTTTCTTCCTGTTTAGTAATAAATATTTCATCTAGCCCCTGGTTAGATGTGGTTTTATGTTTTAATTAGTGTTTGTGCCAAGTAAAACCTATAAGATCTTCTTGGGTGATAATTATTTGATCTTGCTGAAAAAGACAGAAACTTTCTGCTCACGAAAACAATTGTTAAAAATCACGAGAAAGTGATAAAATATTGATTCCAATTGCAGTTGATCAGTAATCAAATTATCTAAGTCTTCCTATTTTGGCATATTTTTATGAGTTAAAGAAGTTTGTTTTTTATACAGATTACTACAGACTATTCTGTTTTTCGTGTGTTGTTTGCTTATTTGATGAATCTATGGCTAGTATCGGGGGGTATGAACCATAGAGAAGTTGGAATACAATAGGTATAACACCAATATAAATAAATAATGAGTTCACTACAGTACCTTAAAGTGGTGGTTTGTTTTATTTCGCTAATGGAGCTCATGAGATTTTCTGTTGAGTTTTGTGTTGTGAAGTTTTCAAGTTTTGGGGTAAAGATTTGATGGATTTTGGAACAAGGAGTGGCAAGAGCCTAAGCTTGGGGATGCCCAAGGCACCCCAAGGTAAAATTCAAGGACAACCAAAAGCCTAAGCTTGGGGATGCCTTCCGGGGCATCCCCTCTTTCGTCTTCGTCTATCGGTAACTTTACTCGATGCTATATTTTTATTCACCACATGATATGTGTTTTGCTTGAAGCGTCTTGTATTATTTGAGTCTTTGCTTTTCTAGTTTACCACAATCATCCTTGCTATACACACCTTTTGGTAGAGACACACATGAATCAAAATTTATTAGAATACTCTATGTGCTTCACTTATATCTTTTGAGCTAGATAATTTTGCTCTAGTGCTTCACTTATACCTTTTTAGAGCACGGTGGTGGTTTTATTTTTTAGAAATTATTGATCTCTCATGCTTCACTTATATTATTTTGAGAGTCTTTTAGAACAGCATGGTAGTTTGCTTTGGCTATAAAATTAGTCCTAATATGATAGGCATCCAAGATAGGTATAATAAAACTTTCATATAAAGTGCATTAAACACTATGATAAATTTGATACTTGATAATGGTTTTGAGATATAAAGGTGGTAATGTTAGAGTCATGCTAGTTGGGTAATTGTGAAATTGAGAAATACTTCTGTTAAGGTTGGCAAGTCCCGTAGCATGCACGTATGGTAAACATTGTGTGACAAATTTGAAGCATGGGGTGTTCTTTGATTGCTTTCCTTATGAGTGGCGGTCGGGGACGAGTGGTGGTCTTTTCCTACCAATCTATCCCCCTAGGGGCATGCGTAGTAGTACTTTGCTTCGAGGGCTAATAAACTTTTGCAATAAGTATATGAGTTCTTTATGACTAATGTGAGTCCATGGATTATACACACTCTTACCTTTCCGCAATTTGCTAGCCTCTCTTGCCGTGCATTGCCCTTTCTCACCTTGAGAGTTGGTGCAAACTTGGCGGTGCATCCAAACCCTGTGATATGATACGCTCTATCACACATAAGCCTCCTTATATCTTCCTCAAAACAGCCACCATACCTACCTATTATGGCATTTCCATAGCCATTCCAAGATATATTGCCATGCAACTTTCCACTGTTCCGTTTATTATAACACACTCCATCATTGTCATATTGCTTCGCATGATCATGTAGTTGACATCGTATTTGTGGCAAAGCCACCTTTATAATTCTTTCATACATGTCACTCTTGATTCATTGCATTTCCCGGTACACCGCCAGATGCATTCACATAGAGTCATATTATGTTCTAAGTATCGAGTTGTAATTCTTGAGTTGTAAGTAAATAGAAGTGTGGTGATTTTCATTATTAGAGCATTGTCCCATGTGAGGAAAGGATGATGGAGACTATGATTCCCCCACAAGTCGGGATGAGACTCCGGACTAAAAATAAAAAAAAGGCCAAAGAAGCCCAAATAAAAAAAGATGCCAAAGAAGTTCAAATAAAAAAAGAAAAAAATGAGAAAAAAAGACAGAAGGGACAATGTTACTATCCTTTTTCCACACTTGTGCTTCAAAATAGCACCATGATTTTCATAATAGAGAGTTTCTTATTTTGTCACTTTCATATACTAGTGGAAATTTTTCATTATAGAACTTGGCTTGTATATCCAATGATGGGCTTCCTCAAAATGCCCTAGGTCTTCGTGAGCAAGCAAGTTGGATGCA
The DNA here is from genome assembly GCA_021605145.1 of Aegilops bicornis. Classification (NCBI taxonomy): domain Eukaryota; kingdom Viridiplantae; phylum Streptophyta; class Magnoliopsida; order Poales; family Poaceae; genus Aegilops; species Aegilops bicornis. The sequence goes on along the minus strand of CM038672.1, from coordinate 436,762,701 downwards.
CACCCACTAGTTTCTTTTGATGAGCTTTCATACACTTATAGCTCTAGTGCATCCGTTGCATGGCAATCCCTACTCCTCGCATTGACATCAATTGATGGGCATCTCCATAGCCCGTTGATTAGCTGCGTCAATGTGGGACTTTCACCTTTTTTGTTTTCTCACATAACCCCTATCATCATACTCTACTCCACCCATAGTGCTATATCCATGGCTTGCGCTCATGTATTGCGTAAGGTTGAAAAGGCTGAAGCGCGTTAAAAAGTATGAACCAATTGCTCGGCTTGTTATCGGGGTTGTGCATGATGGGAGCATTTTGTGTGACGAAAATGAAGCATGGCCAAACTATATGATTTTGTAGGGATAAGTTTTCTTTGGCTATGTTATTTTGATAAGACAAAATTGCTTGGTTAGTATGCTTAAAGTATTACTATTTTTATGTCAATATTAAACTTTTATCTTGAATCTTTTGGATCTAAACATTCATGCCATAATAAATAAAATTACATTGAAAATTATGTTAGGTAGCATTCCACATCAAAAATTCTGTTCTTATCATTTACCTACTCGAGGACGAGCAGGAATTAAGCTTGGGGATGCTTGATACGTCTCCAACGTATCTATAATTTTTTATTGTTCCATGCTATTATATTACCTGTTTTGCATGTTTAATGGGCTTTAATATAACTTTTTATATTGTTTTTGGGACTAACCTATTAACCGAAGGCCCGGTGCAAATTGCTGTTTTTTTGCCTATTTCAGTGTTTCGCAGAAAAGAAATATCAAACGGAATGAAACCTTCGCGAGGATCGTTTTTGGAACAAACGCAATCCAGGAGACTTAGAGTGGACGTCAAGGAAGAAACGAGGTGGCCACGAGGCAGGGAGGCGCGCCCAGGGGGGTAGGCGTGCCCCCACCCTCGTGGGCCCCTCGTAGCTCCACCGACCTACTTCCTTCGCCTATATGTACTCTTATACCCTGAAAACATCCAGGGGAGCCACAAAACACTTTTTCCACCGCCGCAACCTTCTGTACCCGTGAGATCCCATCTTGGGGCCTTTTCTGGCGCTCCGCCGGAGGGGGAATCTATCACGGAGGTCCTCTACATCAACACGATGGCCTCTCCGATGATGTATGAGTAGTTTACCACAGACCTTCGGGTCCATAGTTATTAGCTAGATGGCTTCTTCTCTCTCTTTGGATCTCAATACAAAGTTCTCCTCGATTCTCTTGGAGATCTATTCGATGTAATACCTTTTGTGGTGTGTTTGTCGAGATCCGATGAATTGTGGGTTTATGATCAAGATTATCTATGAACAATATTTGATTCTTCTCTGAATTCTTATATGCATGATTTGATATCTTTGCAAGTCTCTCCGAATTATCGGCTTAGTTTGGCCTACTAGATTGATCTTTCTTGCAATAAGAGAAGTGCTTAGCTTTGGGTTCAATCTTGCGGTGTCCTTTCCCAAAGTGATGTTAGGGCAGCAAGGCACGTATTGTATTGTTGCCATCGAGGATAAAAAGATGAGGTTCATATCATATTGCTTGAGTTTATCCCTCTACATCATGTCATCTTGCCTAATGCGTTACTCTGTTCTTACAAACTTAATATTCTAGATGCATGCTGGATAGCGGTCGATGTGTGGAGTAATAGTAGTAGATGCAGAATCGTTTCGGTCTACTTGTCACGGACGTGATGCCTATATACATGATCATGCCTAGATATTCTCATAACTATGCGCTTTTCTATCAATTGCTCGATAGTAATTTGTTCACCCACCGTAGAATTTGCTATCATGAGAGAAGTGATACGTCCATTTTGCATCATGCTTTTATGTCGATATTTATTGCATTATGGGTTGTTATTACACGTTATGCACAATACTTATGCCTATTCTCTCTTATTTTACAAGGTTTACATAAGGAGGGAGAATGCCGGCAGATGGAATTACAGGCTGGAAGCGGAGCAAATATTAGAGACCTATTACGCACAACTCAAAAGTCACGAAACTCCACGAAAGTTATTTTTGGAAATATTAAAAATACTGAGCGGAAGAAATACGTCAGGGGGGGCACCACCTGTCCACGAGGGTGGGGGGCGCGCCCCCCTGCCTCGTGGGCCCCCTGTTGGCCTCCGGTGACCATCTTCTGCTATATGAAGTCTTTCGCCCGAAAAAAAATCATAAGAATGCTTTCGGGACGAGACTCCGCCGCCACGAGGCGGAACCTTGGCGGAACCAATCTAGGGCTCCGGCAGAGCTGTTCTGCTGGGGACACTTCCCTCGGAGAGGAAATCATCGCCATCGTCATCACCAACGCTCCTCTCATCGGGAGAGGGCAATCTCCATCAACATCTTCACCAGCACCATCTCCTGTCAAACCCTAGTTCATCTCTTGTATCCAATTCTTGTCTCCAAAGTCCGGGATTGGTACCTGTAGGTTGCTAGTAGTGTTGATTACTCCTTGTAGTTGTTGCTAGTTGGTTTATTTGGTGGAAGATCATATGTTCAGATCCTTTATGCATATTAATACTCCTCTGATTATGAACATGAATATGCTTTGTGAGTAGTTACATTTGTTCACGAGGACATGGGAGAAGTCTTGCTATTAGTAGTCATGTGAATTTGGTATTAGATTCGATATTTTGATGAGATGTATGTTGTCTATCCTCTAGTGGTGTTATGTGAATGTCGACTACATGACACTTCACCATTATTTGGGCCTAGAGGAAGGCATTGGGAAGTAATAAGTAGATGATGGGTTGCTAGAGTGATGAAGCTTAAACCCTAGTTTATGCGTTTCGTAAGGGGCTGATTTGGATCCATATGTTTCATGCTATGGTTAGGTTTACCTTAATTCTTTTGTTGTAGTTGCGGATGCTTGCAATAGAGGTTAATCATAAGTGGGATGCTTGTTCAAGTAAGAACAGCACCCAAGCACCGGTCCACCCACATATCAAATTATCAAAGTACCGAACGTGAATCATATGAACATGATGAAAACTAGTTTGATGATAATTCCCATGTGTCCTCGGGAGCGCTTTTCTCTATATAAGAGTTTGTCCAGGCTTGTCCTTTGCTACAAAAAGGATTGGGCCATCTTGCTACACTTTATTTACTTTTATTACTTGTTGCTCGTTACAAATTATCCTATCACAAAACTATTTGTTACCTATTATTTCAGTGCTTGCAGAGAATACCTTGCTGAAAACCGCTTATCATTTCCTTCTGCTACTCGTTGGGTTCGACACTCTTACTTATCGAAAGGACTACGATAGATCCCCTATACTTGTGGGTCATCAAGAAGCCACTAGTGAAACATATGGCCCCCGGGTCTATTTTCCATCATATTAATCTCCCGCCAACGTGCTATTTCTGTCGCCGTTTATTTTGCAATCTTTACTTTTTCAATCTATACAACAAAAATACCAAAAATATTTATCTTATTATCTTATATCATATCTCACTTTTGCAAGTGACCGTGAAGGGATTGACAACCCCTTTATCGCGTTGGTTGCAAGGTTCTTAATTTTTGCAGGTACTAGGGACTTGCTGTAGTCTCCAACTGGATTGATACCCTGGTTCTCAAAAACTGAGGGAAATACTTACGCTACTTTGCTGCATCACCCTTTCCTCTTCAAGGGAAAACCAACGCATGCTCAAGAGGTAGCAGCAACACGGCCAACGAGCGGCAATACAGCCAGCCCCCAAAATGAATAGGTTTCTTGTCGGCACACATCCAGCGGCCCAGCGGCCAACACCCATGCCAGCCTCCAAAAAGAACGTCCACGGCCGATCAGACGACCTAGTTCAGGACGTCGGCGTCGAACATCTCCTTCTGCCTGGCCTTGAACCAGCTCCTTGCCTTCTCGCTCATCTTGGTCAAGTCCACGCTCATGATCGCAAGGGCCACCTCCTTTGCTTTGGTTGCGACATTGGTGGCCTCGATGTCTGATGACCCACAAGTGTAGGTGACCTATCATAGTCCTTTCAATAAGTAAGAGTGTCGAACCCAACGAGGAGCAGAAGAAAATGATAAGCAATTTTCAGTAAGGTATTCTCTGCAAGCACTGAAATTATCGGTAACAGATAGTTTTGTGATAAGGTAATTTATAACGTGTAACAAGTAACAAGTGTAAATAAAGTGCAGCAAGATGGCCCAATCCTTTTTGTAGCAAAGGAGAAGCCTGGACAAACTCTTATGTAGAGAAAAGCGCTCCCGAGGACACATGGGAATTATCATCAAGCTAGTTTTCATCACGCTCATATGATTCACGTTCGTTACTTTGATAATTTGGTATGTGGGTGGACCGGTGCTTGGGTGCTGTCCTTTCTTGGACAAGCATCCCACTTATGAGTAACCCCTATTGCAAGCATCCGCAACTACAAAAGAAGTATTAAGGTAAACCTAACCATAGCATGAAACATATGGATCCAAATCAGCCCCTCACGAAGCAACTCATAAACTAGGGTTTAAGCTTCACACTCTAGCAACCCATCATCTACTTATTACTTCCCAATGCCTTCCTCTAGGCCCAAACAATGGTGAAGTGTCATGTAGTCGACGTTCACATGACACCACTAGAGGAGAGACAACATACATCTCATCAAAATATTGAACGAATACCAAATTCACATGACTACTTATAACAAGACTTCTCCCGTGTCCTCGGGAACAAAAGTAACTACTCACAAAGCATATTCATGTTCATAATCAGAGGGGTATTAATATGCATAATGGATCTGAACATATGATCTTCCACCAAGTAAACCAACTAGCATCAACTACAAGGAGTAATCAACACTACTAGCAACCTACATGTACCAATCTGAGGTTTGAATACAAAGATTGGATACAAGAGATGAACTAGGGTTTGAGAGGAGATGGTGCTGGTGAAGATGTTGATGAAGATTGGCCCCCTCCCGATGAGAGGATCGTATGTGATGACGATGGCGATGATTTCCCCCTCCCGGAGGGAAGTTACCCCGGCAGAACAGCTCTGCCGGAGCCCTAGATTGGTTCCGCCAAGGTTCCGCCTTGTGGCGGCAGAGTTTCTTCCCGAGAGCTTGCTGATGATTTTTTTTCTTAGACGAAAGACTTCATATAGCAGAATATGGGCACCGGTGGCCTGCTAGGGGGCCCACGAGGCAGGGGGCGCGCCCAGGGGGTAGGGCGCGCCTCCCACTCTTGTGGCCAGGGTGTGGCCCCCCTCTTGTAGTTTCTTTCGCCAGTATTTTTTATTAATTCCAAAAATAGCTTCCGTGAAGTTTCAAGACTTTTGGAGCTGTGCAGAATAGGTCTCTAATATTTGCTCCTTTTCCAGCCTGTAATTCCAAATGCGGCATTCTCCCTCTTCATGCAAACCTTGTAAAATAAGAAAGAAAAGGCATAAGTATTGTGACATGATGTGTAATAATAGCCCATAATGCAATAAATATTGATATAAAAGCATGATGCAAAATGGACATATCAACTCCCCCAAACTTAGACCTTGCTTGTCCTTAAGCGAAAGCCGATAACGATAAATATGTCCACTGATACGTCTCCAACGTATCTACTTTTCCAAACACTTTTGCCCTTGTTTTGGACTCTAACTTGCATGATTTGAATGAAACTAACCCGGACTGACGTTGTTTCAGCAGAACTACCATGATGTTGTTTTATGTGTAGAAAAGAAAAGTTCTCGGAATGTCCTGGAAATCCACGGAGGCACTTTTTGGAATTTATAAGAATTATTGGGCGAAAGAAATACATCAGGGGGCCCAGGGCCTGTCCACGAGACAGGGGGCGCCCCTCCCCCTAGGGCGCGCCCCCTATCTTGTGGGCCCCCTGGACCTCCTCCGACCTCAACTCCAACTCCATATATTCTGTCTCGGGGAGAAAAAAATCAGAGAGAAAGTTGCATCACGTTTTACGACACGGAGCCGCTGCCAAGCCCTAATCTCTCTCGGGAGGGCTGATCTAGAGTCCGTTCGGGGCTCCAGAGAGGTGGATTCGTCGCCGTTGTCATCATCAACCATCCTCCATCACCAATTTCATGATGCTCACCGCCGTGCGTGAGTAATTCCATCGTAGGCTTGCTGGACGGTGATGGGTTGGATGAGATTTACCATGTAATCAAGTTAGTTTTGTTAGGGTTTGATCCCTAGTATCCACTATGTTCGAGATTGATGTTGCTATGACTTTGCTATGCTTAATGCTTGTCACTAGGGCCCGAGTGCCATGATTTCAGATCTGAACCTATTATGTTTTCATGAATATATGTGAGTTCTTGATCCTATCTTGCAAGTCTATAGTCACCTATTATGTGTTATGATCCGACAACCTCAAGTGACAATAATCGGGATACTTCTCGGTGATGACCGTAGTTTGAGGAGTTCATGTATTCACTATGTGTTAATGCTTTGGTCCGGTTCTCTATTAAAAGGAGGCCTTAATATCCCTTAGTTTCCGCTAGGACACCGCTTCAACGGGAGGGTAGGACAAAATATGTCATACAAGTTCTTTTCCATAAGCACGTATGACTATTTACGGAATACATGCCTACATTACATTGATGAACTGGAGCTAGTTCTATATCACCCTATGTTATAGCTTTGCATGAGGAATCGCATCCGGCATAATTATCCATCACTGATCCATTGCCTATGAGCTTTTAATATATTGTTCTTCGCTTATTTACTTTTCCGTTGCTACTATTACAACTACTACAAAAACCCAAAAAACATTTATCTTTACTTTTGCTACCGTTACTATTAATATCATACCACTTTTGCTACTAAACACTTTGCTGCAAATACTAAGTTATCCAGGTGTGGTTAAATTGACAACTCAACTGCTAATACTCAAGAATATTCTTTGGCTCCCCTTGTGTCGAATCAATAAATTTGGGTTGAATACTCTACCCTCAAAAGCTGTTGCGATCCCCTAACTTGTGGGTTATCATCCACATGTTTAGAGATAGAGGTGTCGATAAAATAAAATACGGACATGAGGGCATGATGATCATTCTTATAACAGCAACATATATGAATAGTGTCATATGATTTCTTATAGTAAAGCAACAATCTATTCACAATGTCAAGTATGAATTAGAAACTTCATTGAAAACTAACAAACTATAATCTTAGTCACTGAAGCAATTGCAGTTTATCATAACATTGGAAAGAGTCAATAATAGAGCTTTTCAGCAAGTCCACATATTCAACTATCATTTAGTCTTTCACAATTGCTAACACTCACGCAATACTTATGGGTATGGAGTTTTAATCGGACACGGAGAAAGATAGGGGCTTATAGTTTCGCCTCCCAACCTTTTACCTCAAGGGTAATGTCAGCAATAGTAGCTCATGCTAACTTACATCTGATTGGATATATATATCAGGATCTTTCCAACACAATGTGCTTTCCAAAGGATAAAATGAAAAAAAGGTGAAGATCACCATGACTCTTGCATAAGGTAGAAGATAAAAGTAAAAGATAGGCCCTTCGCAGAGGGAAGCAGAGGTTGTCATGTGCTTTTAGGGTTGAATGCACAAAATCTTAATGCGAAAGAACGTCACTTTATATTGCCACTTGTGATATGGACCTTTATTATGCAGTCTGTCGCTTTTATTTCTTCCACATCACAAGATAGTATAAAGCTTATTTTCTCCACACTAATAAGTCATACATATTTAGAAAGAAATTTTTATTGCATGCAACGATGACAACTTACTTGAAGGATCTTACTCAATCCATAGGTAGATATGGTGGACTCTCATGGCAAAACTGGGTTTAAGGGTATTCGGAAGCACAAGTAGTATCTCTACTTGGTGCAAAGATTTGGCTGGCATGAGGGAGAAAGGCAAGCTCAACATGTTGGATGATCCATGACAATATACTTTATTTCAGATATAAGAAAACATAACCCATTACGTTATCTTCCTTGTCCAACGTCAACTCTTTAGCATGTCATATTTTAATGAGTGCTCACAATCATAAAAGATGTCCATGATAGTATATTTGTATGTGAGACCTCTCTTTCATTATTACTTCCTATTAATTGCAACGATGACCAAAACTATGTTTGTCAACTCGCAACAACTTTTAATCATCATACTCTTCTTGGACAGCAGAGACTTTCTCAATAAATGCATAAATATCGGAATTGAATTCATAATTGGCATAGCAATATTTAAGGATATCTAAATTTTCAGGTCTATAAACAACATCATAAAGATTTTCAAACTCTTTGAACATAGATTCAATTTCATAAGCACCCATAAAAGCAACAAAATCTTCTATTTGTTCTACATCATAGTAATCATATATACCTCTAGCATAAGAAGCCAAGGTTTCATTATCATTAAATTTGCATGAAAAGGGAAGGTGTGGAGCCTTCATCCTAGAGCAACAGGTATAATCATATCTCAAGCATAGTTGCCTAGCATACCACTTCAACATGTGAATTTGATCCCATAATACTTTCCCTTTTTGAGTCAAGCGATAATCCCTAAAGTATTCACGTTGATCCAACGTGTCTCCCATTACATAATTGAATGGGGTTTTCTCTGGATTATCAAAGTAGTACATAATATATTTCACATAATGAGCATCGAGGGTTTTAGGAGGTTACCCATCTCCATGAGCAGCAAGTACACCTAATTTTTTTTGGTATTTTGTGTTCCATATCCATAACTAAAGATAGATAACAACTAAGAACAGCAAATAAAAATTACTTAGTGATAAAGCAAACAAGCACACACGAGAATATTCACCCCACGCTATTGCTCCCCAAGAACGGCGCCGGAAAAAGGTCTTGATAACCCACAAGTATAGGGGATCAATTGCAGCCTCTTTCGATAAGTAAGAGTGTCAAACCCAACGAGGAGCTAAAGGTAGAACAAATATTCCCTCAAGTTCTATCGACCACCGATACAACTCTACGCACGCTTAACGTTCGCTTTACCGGAAACAAGTATGAAACTAGAAGTACTTTGTAGGTGTTGGATAGGTTTACAAGATAATAAAGAGCACGTAAATAAAAAGTAGGGGCTGTTTAGATAAAGACACAACTAAGTTAGTTTTAGTAGAGAGCTTTTTGTCATGAGAAAGTTATTTGTCCCTAGGCAATCGATAACTAGACCGGTAATCATTACTGCAATTTTATTTGAGGGAGAGGCATAAGCTAACATACTTTCTCTACTTGGATCATATGCACTTATGATTGGAACTCTAGAAAGCATCCGCAACTACTAAAGATCATTAAGGTAAAACCCAACCATAGCATTAAAGTATCAAGTCCTGCTTTATCCCATACGCAAAACAACCTACTTACTCGGGTGCGTGCTTCACACTCACGCCACCCACCATAAGCAAATCATGAACATATTGCAAACCCTACAGCGGGAATCCCTCACGCTATGCCGACACGGAGAGCACCATAGGACAGCACCAATAATAAAACATGCAACTCAAACCAATCTTGATCATCAAATAGCCCATAGGACAAAATGGATCTACTTAAACATCATAGGATAGCCATACATCATTGGGAAATAATATATAGCGTTGAGCACCATGTTTAAGTAGAGATTACAGCGGGTAAGAGAGAGGTTACACCGCTGCATAGAGGGGAAGAGTTGGTGATGATGGTGGTGAAGTTGTTGGTGAAGATTGCGGTGATGATGATGGCCACGGCAAGGTGTTCGGCGCCACACCGGAAGAGAAGGGGAGAGGGGGCCCCTTTGTCTTCTTCTTCCTTGACCTCCTCCCTAGATGGGAGAAGGGTTTCCCCTCTGTTCCTTGGCATCCATGGCGTGGGAGGGGAGAGAGCCCCTCCGAGATTGGATCTGTCTCTCTATCTCTCTCTGTTTCTACATTCTCTTCTGCTGCCCTTTCACCGTTTCTTTTATATCCGGAGATCCGTAACTCCGATTGTGTTGAATCTTTCGCCCAGATTTTTCTCATAAAATTAGCTTTCTTGCGGTAAAAAATATAATTTTTGATGTGGAATGCTACCTAGCATAATCTTGATCATATGTCTAATCATGGCATGAATATTAAGACACGGGTGATTCAAAGCAATAGTCTATCATTTGACATGAAGACAATAATACTTTTGATGTTCTCAAACCTTTTCAACTTTCACGCAATACATGAGCATGAGCCATGGACATAGCACTATAGGTGGAATAGAATATGATGGTGGAGGTTGTGTGGAGAAGACAAAAAAGGAGAAAGTCTCACATCAACGCGGCTAATCAATGGGTTATGGTGATGCCCATCAATTGATGTCAATGCGAGGAGTAGGGATTGCCATGCAACGGATGCACTAAGAGTTATAAGTGTATGAAAGCTCAAACTGGAAACTAAGTGGGTGTGCATCAAACTTGCTTGCTCATGAAGACCTCGGTCATTTGAGGAAGCCCATCATTGGAATATACAAGCCAAGTTCTATAATGAAAATTCCCACTAGTATATGAAAGTGATAACTCAAGAGACTCTCTATATGAAGAACATGGTGCTACTCTGAAGCACAAGTGTGGTAAAAGGATAGTAACATTGCCCTTCTCTCTTTTCTCTCATTTTTTTCTTTTTTGGGCCTTCTCTTTTTTGGCCTTTCTCTCTTTCTTTCGTCCGGAGTCTCATCCCGACTTGTGGGGGAATCATAGTATCCATCATCCTTTCCTCACTGGGGCAATGCTCTAATAATGATGATCCTCACACTTTTATTTACTTACAACTCAATATTACAACTCGATACTAGAACAACGATATGACTCTATATGAATGCCTCCGGGGGTGTACCGGGATGTGCAATGATCTAGCGTAGCAATGACATCAAAAAACAGACAAGCCATGAAAACATCATGCTAGCTATCTTACAATCATGCAAAGCAATATTACAATAAATGCTCAAGTCATGAATATGATGATGATGGAAGTTGCATGGCAATATATCTCGGAATGGCTATGGAAATGCCATGATAGGTAGGTATGGTGGCTGTTTTGAGGAAGATATAAGGAGGCTTATGTGTGATAGAGCGTATCGTATCACGTGATTTGGATGCACCGGCGAAGTTTGCACCAACTCTCGAGGTGAGAAAGGGCAATGCACGGTACCGAAGAGGCTAGCAATAATGGAAGGGTGAGAGCGCGTATAATCCGTGGACTCACATTAGTCATAAAGAACTCATATACTTATTGCAAAAGTTATTAGCCCTCAAAGCAAAGTACTACTACGCATGCACCAAGGGGGATAGATTGGTAGGAAAAGACCATCGCTCGTCCCCGACCGCCACTCATAAGGAAGACAATCAATAAATAAATCATGCTCCGACTTTGTTACATAACGGTTCACCATACGTGCATGCTACGGGAATCACAAACTTCAACACAAGTATTTCTACAATCCACAACTACCCACTAGCATGACTCTAATATCACCATCTTTATATCGCAAAACTATTGCAAGGAATCAAACATATCATATTCAGTGATCTACAAGTTTTACGTAGGATTTTATGACTAACCATGTGAATGACCAATTCCTGTCATCTCTCTAAATAGATATAAGTGAAGCAAGAGAGTTTAATTCTTTCTACAAAAGATATGCCCATGCTCTAACAAATATAAGTGAAGCAAAAGAGCATTCTACAAATGGAGGTTATCTATGAGAAGAGAAACAGGCAATCCAAACTTCAAATGATATAAGTGAAGCACATGAAGCATTCTATAAAGCCATACTCAAAGGATATAAGTGAAGTGCAATGAGGATTCTATAAATCAACCAAGGACTATCTCATACCAGCATGGTGCATAAAACAAAAATTGAAAACTAAATGCAAAAGACGCTCCAAGATTTGCACATATCACATGAACGAAACGAATCTGAAAACGTACCGATACTTGTTGAAGAAAGAGGGGATGCCTTCCGGGGCATCCCCAAGCTTAGACGCTTGAGTCTCCTTGAATATTTACTTGGGGTGCCTTGGGCATCCCCAAGCTTGAGCTCTTGCCTCTCCTTCTTCTCCTCACATCGAGACCTTCTAGATCATCGAACACTTCATCCACAGAAAACTTCAACAGAAAACTCGGTAAGATCCGCTAGTATAATAAAGCAAATCACTACTCTAAGTACTGTTGCAAACCAATTCATATTTTATTTTTTTGCATTTTGTCTACTTTAGTATAACTTTTTCATGGCTTAATCCACTGATATAGATCGATAGTTTCGTCAAAACAAGCAAACTATGCATTAAAAACAGAATCTATCTAAAACAGAACAGTCTGTAATAATCTGAACATTCACCATACTTATGATACTTGAAAACTTCTGCCAAAATTAGTAAAAATAAATAATTTGTATAGAAAGATAGTGCAAAAAGAATCAGAACCATTTGACGTTCCAGTAAAAAAATAAAAATCGCGCACTACAGCCAAAGTTTCTGTCATGCATCGTACAAACCAAAAAGCATTGTAAACATCCTAAAGGAAAACCTTGGCACATTATTTCTATAATACAATGGAATTGTACAAGGGGATAATTATTTTTGTTGAAAAGTTTCTGTAATCAAGATTCACAAAGTTTCCGTGAGCATGAACAAAGTTCAAGGCTAGCTCCCACTTCAACAATGCTTGTCTCTCTCACTTTCTCTTTCCTTTTTGAAAAAGTTTTGGGTTCCCCTCTTTATTTTTGTTGTTTTTAAACTATACTAGCAAAAGAGCCCGTGTGTTGCAACGGGAGAGAAAATATAACACACACTCTTAACCCAACAACCATCACTCAAGACCACAATAGGTCCATCTCCTTTATTTTTGTGAGGCATCATATTTGTGTTGCCGCTTATCCTCCTTCTCACCCTCGCCGGTGATGGCCTCGGTGTTCACACAAAACAAAACAAAAAAAGTTTTTGAATATGTTTAATCCTAAGGCGTCTCTCTCTCCCTCTCTCCTCCCTCTCCCTCCCTCCCCTCTCTCTCTCTCTCTCGCTTTCTCTCACTCTCGCGATGAGAAATCTGTTGTTTTTCCCTGCGATATTTTTCAGAGGTATGCATGTGTAGTTATCGATATTTTCTTTTCCCTATATTGTTATAGTGGGGTGTTTATTTGCAATCCGGGTCGCGGCCGGTACGAAAGGAAAACGGATCTTACGCTATAAATTATAAGTTTGCTCCCAAAATGATATTTTAAAAATATTTAACAGGTAAAATTAACATCATATTTAGATTCCACATATTTTTCTGATAAAATTTCATATATAATATGTTAAAATCGAAGTTACGGTTTAAAAGATACGAATAATTTAGAAAATCATTTGTTTGACTTAAATATATTCCAAAATAATATTTAAAAATACTTAACACGTGAAAATAATCTCATATTCATATTCTACATATTTTTCTAATCAAATTTCATATGTAACATGTTCAAATCAGATTCTGCTTTAAAAGATATGGATGATTTAAAAGAACATTGTTTGACTTAATATGATCCGCGGATGAATTACCTAAAACATCAGGGGGGGGGGGTTGAAAAATGTAAAATAACAGTTCGGGTGACTTAAATCCGGACTGCGGGTTGATTTCAACAAAACACAAGGACTTTTGTGTAAAATATGAAAAACGATTCGTTTTAACTTAAAACAGGACTGCGGGTTGAATTCTCTGAAATAGAGGGACTTTTCTGAAAAATGCCATGACGGACGAAAGAAACCCAATTTACTTTATTATTAGGTAAAGATGAAAGCACTCAACATAAATAAATGACTCTCTAAAACTTCTGGGTTGTCTCCCCGGCAGCGCTTTCTTTAAAGCCATTAAGCTTGGTAGATAATGCTCAAGTAATGAATCCACCCGGATCCCAAGGTATATCAAAGCCAATTTTAATTAACAATGATTTGTAATTTAGTAGTGAGAACAAAGTAACATATATCATGCAACAACAAAGTCTAACTCTCTTCCTATGCATCGGCATGTCATAAAAGAACAATTCATGCACACATAGTAAAGGCCAATGCATAGTATAAACAGTTTCTTGCAATTTTATCGTATTGGAAACATGGAGAGGTGGAGATATAGTTCCTCTCTCATAATAATTGCAAGTAGGAGAAGCAAGCACATGCATATTATATTCATCAAAATCATCATGTGTAATAGTAAAACGCAACCCATCAATATAATCCTTAATAAGTGCAAACTTCTCCGATATAGTGTAGTCGGGAGAATTCAAAAAGATAATAGGACTATCATGCGTGGGTGCAATAGCAACAATTTCATGTTTAACGTAAGGAACTATAGCAAGTTCATATCCATAAGCATAATTCATATTGGCATCTTGGCCACAAGCATAGCAAGTATCATCAAAAAGGGATATTTCAAAAGAATCAATGGGATCATAACAATCATCATAGAAATCATCCTTCGGTAAGCACGAAGGGAAATTAAACAACGTATGAGTTGAAGAGTTACTCTCATTAGAAGGTGGGCACGGGTAGCTAATCCGCTCTTCCTCCTTTTGTTCTTCGCTCTCCTCATCATCTTTTTCATCCAATGAGCTCACAGTTTCATCAATTTCTTCTTCCATAGATTCCTGCAAAATATTAATCTCTTCTTGGACAGTGGAGACTTTCTCAATAAATGCATAAATATCGGAATTGAATTCATAATTGGCATAGCAATATTTAAGGATAGCTAAATTTTCAGGTCTATAAACAGCATCATAAAGATTTTCAAACTCTTTGAACATAGATTCAATTTCATAAGCACCCACAAGAGCAACAAATTCTTCTATTTGTTCTACATCATAGTAATCATATATACCTCTAGCATAAGAAGCCAAGGTTTCATTATCATTAAATTTGCATGAAAAGGGAAGGTGTGGAGCCTTCATCCTAGAGCAACAGGTATAATCATATCTCAAGCATAGTTGCCTAGCATACCACTTCAACATGTGAATTTGATCCCATAATAGTTTCCCTTTTTGAGTCAAGCGATAATCCCTAAAGTATTCACGTTGATCCAACATGTCTCCCATTACATAATTGAATGGGGTTTTCTCTGGATTATCAAAGTAGTACATAATATCTTTCACATAATGAGCATCGAGGGTTTTAGGAGGTTCCCCATCTCCATGAGCAGCAAGTACACCTAATTTTTTTTGGTATTTCGTGTTCCATATCCATAACTAAAGATAGAAAACAACTAAGAACAACAAATAAAAATTACTTAGTGATAAAGCGAACAAGCACACACGAGAATATTCACCCCACGCTATTGCTCCCCGGCAACGGCGCCAGAAAAAGGTCTTGATAACCCACAAGTATAGGGGATCAATTGCAGCCTCTTTCGATAAGTAAGAGTGTCGAACCCAACGAGGAGCTAAAGGTAGAACAAATATTCCCTCAAGTTCTATCGATCACCGATACAACTCTACGCACGCTTAACGTTCGCTTTACCGGAAACAAGTATGAAACCAGAAGTACTTTGTAGGTGTTTTTGGATAGGTTTGCAAGATAATAAAGAGCGCGTAAATAAAAAGTAGGGGCTGTTTAGATAAAGACACAACTAAGTTAGTTTTAGTAGAGAGCTTTTTGTCCCTAGGCAATCGATAACTAGACCGGTAATCATTATTGCAATTTTATTTGAGGGAGAGGCATAAGCTAACATAGTTTCTCTTCTTGGATCATATGCACTTATGATTGGAACTCTAGCAAACATCCGCAACTACTAAAGATCATTAAGGTAAAAGCCAACCATAGCATTAAAGTATCAAGTCCTCTTTATCCCATACGCAAACAACCTACTTACTGGGTGCGTGCTTCGCCACTCACACCACCCACCATAAGCAAATCATAAACATATTGCAAACCCTACAGCGGGAATCCCTCACGCTTGCGTGACACGGAGAGCACCATAGGACAGCACCAATAATAAAACATGCAACTCAAACCAATCTTGATCATCAAATAGCCCATAGGACAAAACGGATCTACTCAAACATCATAGGATAGCCATACATCATTGGGAAATAATATATAGCATTGTGCACCATGTTTAAGTAGAGATTACAGTGGGTAAGAGAGAGGTTACACCGCTGCATAGAGGGGGGAAGAGTTAGTGATGATGGCGGTGAAGTTGTTGGTGAAGATTGCGGTGATGATGATGGCCATGTCAGCGTTCCGGCACCACCAGAAGAGAAGGGGAGAGGGGGGCCCTTCGTCTTCTTCTTCCTTGACCTCCTCCCTAGATGGGAGAAGGGTTTCCCCTCTGGTCCTTGGCCTCCATGGCGTGGGAGGGGCGAGAGCCCCTCCGAGATTGGATCTGTCTCTCTCTGTTTCTGCGTTCTCTTCTGCTGCCCTTTCACCGTTTCTTTTATATCCAGAGATCCGTAACTCCGATTGGGTTGAATCTTTCGCCCAGATTTTTCTCATAAAATTAGCTTTCTTGCGGCAAAATAAGAGCGTCAACCGCCTTACGGGATGCCCACAAGGGTCCAGGGTGCCCCCTGCCTCGTGGCCCCCTCGGGCACCATCTCGCGTTGATTTTACTTCCCAAAAATCATAAATATTCCAAAATAATTCTCCGTCCGTTTTATCCCGTTTGGACTCCGTTTGATATTGGGTTTCTGCGAAACATAAACTTGCAACAAACAGGAACTAGCACTGGGCACTGGATCAATATGTTAGTCCCAAAATTAGTATAAAAAGTTGCCAAAAGTATATGAAAGTTGTAGAATATTGGCATGGAACAATCAAAAATTATAGATACGACGGAGACGTATTATTGGCCCAAGGTGGTAAGCATCGCTGTTTGTTCCTGGTCCCGGTGTCGAATGACACACCCGACTCTCCCCGACCGACTCTTGAGAAGACATCTTGCTCTAATCTGCGGCAGAAACAGCTCGATACGAAAACAGAGTATATTTGCGTGATACGAGGGTCAAAACCTTCGGGAGATTATATAATGAATTTTTACCGACCAAAGGTAGTATCGTGCAAGAAAACGGAGTCCCGAGAGCACACGAGGTGCCCACGAGGCAGGGGGGCGCGCCTCCCACCCTCGTGGAAGCCTCTTGTCCTTCCCGGACTACTTCTTATTTTCCTATTTTTCTAAATATTCCAAAACAGAGAAAAATTGCCATTAGAACTGTTTCGGAGTCGGTTTACTTACCGTACCACATACCTATTCCTTTTCGGACTCTGAAACATTCTGGAAAGTGTCCCTTATGTATTCCTCCGGGGTTATGGTTTCAATAATATTGGTTTCAACATGTATGGGATTACCTGAGATATAATGTTTGATTCTTTGACCGTTCACTGATACGTCTCCAACGTATCTATAATTTTTGATTGCTCCATGCTATATTATCTACTGTTTTGGACCATATTGGGCTTTATTTTCCACTTTTATATTACTTTTGGGACTAACCTATTAACCGGAGGCCCAGCCAGTTGCTTTGTTTTTTGCACTGTTTTGATGTTTCAAGAAACGGAATATCAAACGGAGTCCAAACGGAATGAAATCTTAGGGAACGTGATTTTCTCATCGATAAGATCCAGGAGACTTGGACCTCGGTCAAGAAAGGAGGGAGGCGGCCACGAGGGTGGAGGGCGCCCCTAGGGCGCGCCTTTGCCTTGTGGGCCCCAAAGCTCCACCGACGTACTCCTTCCTCCTATATATACCTCATTACCCCAACAGATCGAATCACGGAGCCAAAAACCTAATTCCACCTTGAAACTTTCTGTATCCACAAGATCCCATCTTGGGGCCTGTTAGGAGCTCGGGAAGGAATCCACCATGGAGGGCTTCTACATCATCATCATAGCCTCTCCGATGAAGTGTGAGTAGTTTACTTCAGACCTTCGGGTCCATAGTTAGTAGCTAGATGGCTTCTTCTCTCCTTTTGGATCTCAATACAATATTCTCCCCCTATCTCGTGGAGATCTATTCGATGTAATCTTCTTTTTGCGGTGTGTTTGTTGAGACCGATGAATTGTGGGTTTATGATCAAGATTATCTTTGAGCAATATTTGAATCTTCTCTGAATTCTTTTATGTATGATTGGTTATCTTTGCAAGTCTCTTCGAATTATCCGTTTGGTTTGGCCAACTAGATTGGTAGTTCTTGCAATGGGAGAAGTGTTTAGCTTTGGGTTCAATCTTGCGGTGTCCTTACCCAGTGACAGAAAGGGTTGCAAGGCACGTATTGTATTGTTGCCATCGAGGATAACAAGATGGGGTATTTATTACATTGCATGAATTTATTCCTCTACATCATGTCATCTTGCTTAAGGCGTTACTCTGTTTTTAACTTCATACTCTAGATGCATGCTGGATAGCGGTTGATGAGTGGAGTAATAGTAGTAGATGCAGGCAGGAGTCGGTCTACTTGTCTCGGACGTGATGCCTATATACATGATCATACCTAGATATTCTCATAACTATGCTCAATTCATCACAATTGCTCAACAGTAATTTGTTCACCTTGTAGAATACTTATGCTCTTGAGAGAAGCCACTAGTGAAACCTATGGCCCCCGGGGTCTATTCTCATCATATCAATCTCCATCACTTTAATACTTGCTTTGTTTTTACTTTGCCTTTTACTTTTCACTTTGCATCTCTATACCAAAAATACCAAAAATATTATTTATCGTCTCTATCAGATCTCACTCTCGTAAGTGACCGCGAAGGGATTGACAACCCCTAATCGCGTTGGTTGCGAGGAGCTATTGTTTTGTCTTGGTGTACGATGGACTTGTGCGTGGCCTCCTCTTGGATTGATACCTTGGTTCTCAAAAGCTGAGGGAAATACTTACGCTACTTTGCTGCATCATCTTCTCCTCTTCGGGAAATCCAACGCAGTGCTCAAGAGATAGCAAGAAGAATTTAGGCGCCGCTGTCGGGAGTCTACGCAAAAGTCAATATACCAAGTACCCATCACAATCCCTTATCTCTTGCATTACATTATTTGCCATTTGCCTCTCGTTTTCCTCTCCCTCACTTCACCCTTGCCGTTTTATTCGCCCTCTCTTTTCCGTTTGCCTTTTCTCGGTTGCTTGTCGTTATGTAAAATTGGGGAAATTATTGCCGATATGGACAATAATAATAACATGGAAAATTCGATGCTCAATTTGAAGAACCCCTACCTTGCATACAAAAAGATTTCGAATTGGTAGTGGTAACATTATTGGAAAAGGAGTTATCCAAGATTTCTTTACTTGTGCCGGTGCTTTGCCTTCTATGGGCAGTTCTGTTCTCCATAGAACTAGTAGTTTTGCGGACGCTATTGCCGTGCTTATCGTTGAACTTGAAAGGCAATTTATGCATATGCATCCTTCCATACAAAGGATTTTACTAGAATTTTCTAATATCGAGCATTCCTCTGTTAAGCGTGCCGCTACAATCTTTTTGGCTCATGAATTTAGATTTATAATAAAAGAGGCCAAAGAAATCTTTGCGCATTATAGGGTGGACGCTGGCCGTCCTCCCATAGAATCTATCCTCTTTGATCAAGAAGAAATAATGCGTTTCCAATCTATTGACTATGTTGCTTTCAATGAAAATCTTAGAAAAAAGGTGCCTACCAATATTTTAATTGTTAGAATCTCTGAAATTAATGATGATTTGGCTATTCAAAATAATGAGCTAGGATACTCTCTTGAGTATAGGCTCACAAGGTTCTTTCAAAAGAATGCTTATAATGATGAATTGGTTGTGCAATACGAAGGGCCGAAAGAGGAACCTATACCTCCTAAAATTGATCTTGGAGATTTTTGCCCTATTAAATTTAGCCCTTTTGATTACTTTTGTTTGCCTCAAATAAAACTTGCTGCCGAACGTAGGGAGTATGAAATGAGTTTCACTGATCTATCTTATTACTATGGCAATAGCTAGATCTATCCTTGCTTTTATGCCTGGCTAGGGGCGTTAAACGATAGCGCTTGTTGGGAGGCAACCCAATTTTATTTTAGTTTTTTAGTCTTTGTTTCTATTTAGGAATAAATAATCCATCTACCTTCTGTTTAGATGTGGTTTTATGTTTTAATTAGTGTTTGTGCCAAGCTAAACCTATAGGGTCTTCTTGGATAATAGTTATTTGATCTTGCTGTAATTTCCAGAAACTTTCGGTTCACGAAAACAATTGTTAAAAATCACCAGAACGTGATAAAATAGTGATTACAATTTCTGCTGATCAATAAACAAATTTCCTAGGTCGTCCTATTTTGGCTGAATTTTTTAGTTCAGAAGTTTGCGTTAGTTACAGATTACTACAGACTGTTCTGTTTTTGACAGATTCTGTTTTTCGTGTGTTGTTTGCTTATTTTGATGAATCTATGGCTAGTAAAATAGTTTATAATCCATAGATAAGTTGGAATACAGTAGGTTTAACACCAAAATAAATAAAGAATGAGTTCATTACAGTACCTTGAAGTGGTCTTTTGTTTTCTTTCGCTAACGGAGCTTACGAGATTTCAGTTGAGTTTTGTGTTGTGAAGTTTTCAAGTTTTGGGTGAAATCTTTTGATGGATTATGGAACAAGGAGTTGTTGGGGAACGTTGCAGAAAACAAAAAATTTCCTACGGTTTCACCAAGATCCATCTATGAGTTCATCTAGCAACGAGTGATCGGAGTGCATCTACATACCTTTGTAGATCGCGAGCGGAAGCGTTCAAGAGAACGGGGATGAGGGAGTCGTTCTCGTCGTGATCCAAATCACCGGAGATCCTAGCGCCGAACGGACGGCACCTCCGCGTTCAACACACGTACGTCAGCGTGACTTCTCCTCCGTCTTGATCCAGCAAGGGGAAAGGAGAGGTTGATGAAGATCCAGCAGCACGACGGCGTGGTGGTGGATGCAGCAGTCACCGCAGCAGGCTTCACGAGCTTCTGCGAGAGGAGAGGTGTAGCGAGGGGAGAGGCGCCAAGATGCAGTGCGGCTGCCCTCCCTCCCCTTTATATAGGCCCCGAGGCGCCGGCCCCTCTAGAACCCATCTAGATGGGGGCGGCCAAGGGGGAGGCTTGCCCCCAAGGCAAGTGGGCGCCCCCCCCTAGGGTTTCCAACCCTAGGCGCAGGGGCCCAAGTGGGGCGCACCAGCCCACCAGGCTGGTTCCTCCCACTTCAGCCCACGGGCCCTCCGGGATAGGTGGCCCCACCCGGTGGACCCCCGGGACCCTTCCGGTGGTCCCGGTACAATACCGGTAACCCCGAAAATTCTCCCGATGGCCGAAATAGCACTTCCTATATATAATTCTTTACCTCCGGACCACTCCGGAACTCCTCGTGACGTCTGGGATCTCATCCGGGACTCCAAACAACATTCGGTTTGCTGCATACTCTTATTCATACAACCCTAGCGTAACCGAACCTTAAGTGTGTAGACCCTACGGGTTCAGGAGACACGTAGACATGACCGAGACGGCTCTCCGTTAATAACCAACAGCGGGATATGGATACCCATGTTGGCTCCCATGCTCCTCGATGATCTCATCGGATGAACCACGATGTCGAGGATTCAAGCAACCCGTATACAATTCCCTTTGTCAAGCGGTATGTTACTTGCCCGAGATTCGATCGTCGGTATCCCAATACCTCGTTCAATCTCGTTACCGACAAGTCACTTTACTCACTGCCGTAATGCATGATCCCGTGACGGACACTTGGTCACTTTGAGCTCATTATGATGATGCACTACCGAGTGGGCCCAAAGTGATACCTCTCCGTAATATGGGTGACAAATCGATCTCGATCCGTGTCAACCCAACAGACACTTTCGGAGATACATAGTGCACCTTTATAGTCACCCGATTACGTTGTGACGTTTGGTACACCCAAAGCACTCCTCACGGTATCCGGGAGATACACGATCTCATGGTCTAAGGAAGAGATACTTGACATTGGAAAAGCTCTAGCAAAACGAACTACACGATCTTGTGCTATGCTTAGGATTGGGTCTTGTCCATCACATCATTCTCCTAATGATGTGATCCCGTTATCAATGACATCCAATGTCCATAGTCGAAATCATGACTATCTATTGATCACCGAGCTAGTCAACTAGAGGCTCACTAGGGACATGTTGTGGTCTATCTATTCACACGTGTATTACGATTTCCGGATAATACAATTATAGCATGAATAAAAGACAATTATCACGAACAAGGAAATATAATAATAATCCTTTTATTATTGCCTCTAGGGCATATTTCCAACAGTCTCCCACTTGCACTAGAGTCAATAATCTAGTTACATTGTGATGAATCGAACACCCATAGAGTTACGGTGTTGATCATGTTTTGCTTTCATGGAAGAGGTTTAGTCAACGGATCTGCGACATTCAGATCCGTATGCACTTTGCAAATTTATATGTCTCCATCTTGAACATTTTAACGAATGGAGTTGAAGCGGCGCTTGATGTGCTTGGTCTTCTTGTGAAACACAGGCTCCTTGGCAAGTGCAATAGCTCCGGTGTTGTCCTGAGAAGAGTTTGATTGGCCCCGACGCATTGGGTATGACTCCTAGGTCGGTGATGAACTCCTTCACCCAAATTGCTTCATGCGCTGCCTCCGAGGCTGCCATGTACTCCGCTTCACACGTAGATCCCGCCACGACGCTCTGCTTGCATTGCACCAGCTTCGCTCCACCATTCAACATATACACGTATCCGGTTTGTGACTTAGAGTCATACAGATCTGTGTCGAAGCTAAGCGTCGACGTAACCCTTCTGACGAGCTCTTCGTCACCTCCATAAACGAGAAACATATCCTTAGTCGGGATGTTCTTGACCGCTGTCCAGTGTTCCTTGCCGGGATTACTTTGGTACCTTCCTACCAAACTTACGGCAAGGTTTACATCAGGTCTAGTACACAGCATGGCATACATAATAGAACCTATGGCTGATGCATAGGGGATGACACTCATCTCTTCTATATCTTCTACTGTGGTCGGACATTGAGCCGAGCTCAATTTCACACCTTGTAATACATGCAAGAACCCTTTCTTGGACTGATCCATTTTGAACTTCTTCATTATCTTTTCAAGGTATGTGCTTTGTGAAAGACCTATGAGGCGTCTCGATCTATCTCTATAGATCTTGATGCCTAATATATAAGCAGCTTCTCCAAGGTCCTTTATTGAAAAACTTTTATTCAAGTAGGCCTTAATGTTGTCCAAGAGTTCTATATCATTTCCCATCAAAAGTATGTCATCTACATATAATATGAGAAATGCTCTGAGCTCCCACTCACTTTCTTGTAAACGCAGGCTTCTCCATAAGTGCGCATAAACTAAACGCTTTGATCATGTCATCAAAGCGAATGTTCCAACTCCGAGATGCTTGCACCAGCCCATAAATGGATCGCTGGAGCTTGCACACCTTGTTAGCGTTCTTAGGGTCGACAAAACCTTCCGGCTGCATCAATAAAGTTCTTCCTTAAGATAGCCGTTAAGGAATGCCGTTTTGACGTTCATTTGCCATATCTCATAATCATAGTATGCGGCAATTGCTAATATGATTCGGACGGACTTCAACCGCTCTACGGAGAGAAAGTCTCATCGTAGTCAATCCCTTGAACTTGCCGATAACCTTTAGCGACAAGTCGAGCTTTATAGATGGTAACATTACCATCCGCGTCCGTCTTCTTCTTAAAGATCCATTTGTTTTCTATCGCCGCCGATCATCGGCAAGTCTGTCAAAGTCCATACTTTGTTTTCATACATGGATCCTATCTCGGATTGCATGGCTTCAAGCCATTTGTTGGAATCTGGGCCCGCCATCGCTTCTTCATAGTTCTAAGGTTCACCGTTGTCTAACAACATGATTTCCAGGACTGGGTTGCCATACCACTCTGGTGTGGAACGTGTCCTTGTGGACCTCTGAAGTTCAAGCAACTTGATTCGAAGTACCTTGATCATCATCATTAATTTCCTCTTCAGTCGGTGTAGGCACCACAGGAACATTTTCCTGAGCTGCACTACTTTCCGGTTCAAGAGGTAGTACTTCATCAAGTTCTACTTTCCTCCCACTTACTCCTTTCGAGAGAAACTCTTTTTCAAGAAAGGATCCGTTCTTGGCAACAAAGATCTTGCCTTCGGATCTAAGGTAGAAGGTATACCCAATGGTTTCCTTAGGGTATCCTATGAAGATGCATTTTCCGACTTGGGTTCGAGCTTTTCAGGTTGAAGTTTCTTGACATAAGCGTCGCATCCCCAAACTTTTAGAAACGACAGCTTAGGTTTCTTCCCAAACCATAATTCATACGGTGTCGTCCCTAACGGATTTAGACGGTGCCCTATTTAAAGTGAATGTAGCTGTCTCTAGAGCGTATCCCCAAAATGATAGCGGTAAATCGGTAAGAGACATCATAGATCGCACCATATCCAATAGAGTGCGATTAGGACGTTCGGACACACCGTTCTGTTGAGGTATTCGGTAGCGTGAGTTGTGAAACGATTCCACATTTCCTTAAGTGTGTACCAAATTCGTGACTTAAATATTCTCCTCCATGATCTGATCGTAAGAACTTTATTTTTCGGTCACGTTGATTCTCTACCTCATTCTGAAATTCCTTGAACTTTCAAAGGTCTCAGACTTGTGTTTCATCAAGTAGACATACCCATATCTACTCAAGTCATCAATGAGAGTGAGAACATAACGATATCCTCCACGAGCCTCAACGCTCATTGGACCGCACACATCGGTATGTATGATTTCCAATAAGTTGGTTGCTCGCTCCATTATTCCGGAGAACGGAGTCTTGGTCATTTTGCCCATAAGGCATGGTTCGCATGTGTCAAATGATTCATAATCGAGAGACTCTAAGAGTCCATCAGAATGGAGCTTTTTCATGCGCTTGACACCAATGTGACCAAAGGCGGCGATTACCACAAGTATGTGGGACTATCGTTATCAACTTTACATCTTTTGGTATTCACACTATGAATATGTGTAATATTACGCTCGAGATTCATTAAGAATAAACCATTGACCATCGGAGCATGACCATAAAACATATCTCTCATATAAATAGAACAACCATTATTCTCTGATTTAAATGAGTAGCCATCTCGCATTAAACGAGATCACGATACAACGTTCATGCTCAAACTTGGCACTAAATAACAATTATTGAGGTTTAAAACTAATCCCGTAGGTAAATGTAGAGGTAGCGTGCTGATGGCGATCACATCGACCTTGGAACCATTCCCGACGCGCATCGTCACCTCGTCCTTCGCCAGTCTCTGTTTATTCCGCAGCTCCTGCTGTGAGTTACAAATATGAGCAACGGCACCGGTATCAGATACCCAGGAGTTACTACGATGCTGGTAAGGTACACATCAATTACATGTATATCAAATATACCTTTAGTGTTGCCGGCCTTCTTATGCGCTAAGTATTTGGGGCAGTTCCGCTTCGATGACCCTTCCCTTTGCAATAAAAACACTCGGTCTCGGGCTTGGGTCCATTCTTTGACTTCTTCCGGCAAGCTGGCTTCTTTGGTAGCGGCAACATCTTTGCCGTCCTTCTTGAAGTTCTTCTTACCCTTGCCCTTCTTGAACTTAGTGGTTTTATTAACCATCAACACTTGATGTTCTTTCTTGATTTCTACCTCGGTGACTTGAGCATTGAAAATACTTCAGGAATAGTTTTCACCATCCCCTGCATATTGTAGTTCATCAAAAAGCTCTTGTAGCTCGGTGGGAGTGATGAAGGATTACATCAATGACCGCCTCGTCCGGGAGGTTAATGTCCAGTGGGGCGGTGATTTGTGCAACCCGGACATTTTGAGTATGTGCTCCTTGATGTAACTATTTTCCTCCATCTTACAACTATAGAATTTGTCGGAGACTTCATATCTCTCGACCGGGCATGAGCTTGGAAAACCATTTTCAGCTCCTCGAACATCCCATATGCTCCGTGTTGCTCAAAAGCGCTTTTGGAGCCCGGTTCTAAGCTGTAAAGCATGCCGCCTTTGAACAAGAGAGTAATCATCAAGACGAGACTGCCAAGCATTCATAATGTCTTGGTTCTGCAGGATGGGTGCTTCACCTAGCGGTGCTTCTAGGACATATTGTTTCTTGGCTGCTATGAGGATGATCCTCGGGTTCGGACCCGATCCGAATAGTTGCTGCCATCATCTTTCGACTTGGTTTTCTCTAGGAGAACGTTGAAGTTCATGGTGACATGAGCGTTGGCCATTTGATCTACAAGACATTTTGCAAAGATTTTAGACTAATGTTCATGATAATTAAGTTCATCTAATCAAATTATTTAATAAACTCCCACTCAGATTTGACATCCCTCTAGTCATCTAAGTGTTACATGATCCGAGTCGACTAGGCCGTGTCCGATCATCACGTGAGACGGACTAGTCATCGTCGGTGAACATCTCCATGTTGATCGTATCTTCCATACGACTCATGTTCGACCTTTTGGTCTCTTGTGTTCCGAGGCCATGTCTGTACATGCTAGGCTCGTCAAGTTAACCCTAAGTGTTTTGCATGTGTAAAACTGTCTTACACCCGTTGTATGTGAACGTAAGGATCTATCACACCCGATCATCACGTGGTGCTTCAAACGATTTAACTTTAGCAATGGTGCACAGTTAGGGGAACACTTTCTTGAAATTATTATAAGGGATCATCTTATTTACTACCGCCGTTCTAAGTAAACAAGATGCATAAAACATAATAAACATCACATGCAATTATATAAAGTAGTGACATGATATGGCCAATATCATATAGCTCCTTTGATCTTCATCTTCGGCTCCATGATCATCTTGTCACCGGCATGACACCATGATCTCCATCATCATGATCTCCGTCATCGTGTCTCCATGAAGTTGCTCGCCAACTATTACTTCTACTACTATGTCTAACACGTTTAGCAATAAAGTAAAGTAATTTACATGGCGTTGAATCAATGACACGCAGGTCATACAATAATTAAGACAACTCCTATGGCTCCTTCCGGTTGTCATACTCATCGACATGCAAGTCGTGATTCCTATTACAAGAACATGATCTCATACATCACAATATATCATTCATCATTCATCACAACTTCGCCATATCACATCACATGTCAATTGCTGCAAAAACAAGTTAGACGTCCTCTAATTGTTGTTGCATCTTTTACGTGGCTGCAATTGGGTTCTAGCAAGAACGTTTTCTTACCTACGAATAACCACAACGTGATTTGTCAACTTCTATTTACCCTTCATAAGGACCCTTTTAGTCGAATCCGCTCCAACTAAAGTGGGAGAGACAGGACACCCGCTAGCCACCTTATGCAACTAGTGCATGTCGATCGGTGGAACCTGTCTCACGTAAGCGTGCGTGTAAGGTCGGTCCGGCCGCTTCATCCCACAATACCGCTGAAGCAAAATAAGACTAGTAGCGGCAAGAAAGTTGACAACATCTACGCCCACAACAAATTGTGTTCTACTCGTGCAAAAGAGAACTACGCATAGACCTAGCTCATGATGCCCTTTGTTGGGGAACGTTGCAGAAAACAAAAATTTTCCTACGGTTTCACCAAGATCCATCTATGAGTTCATCTAGCAACGAGTGATCGGAGTGCATCTACATACCTTTGTAGATCATGAGCGGAAGCGTTCAAGAGAACGGGGATGAGGGAGTCGTTCTCATCGTGATCCAAATCACCGGAGATCCTAGCGCCGAACGGATGGCACCTCCGCGTTCAACACACGTACGGTCAGCGTGACGTCTCCTCCGTCTTGATCCAGCAAGGGGAAAGGAGAGGTTGATGAAGATCCAAAGACGACGGGCGTGGTGGTGGTGGATGCAGCAATCACCGCAGCAGGGCTTCACGAGCCTGCGAGAGGGAGAGGTGTAGCAGGGAGAGGGAGGTGCCAAGATGCAGTGCGGCTGCCTCCCTCCCCCTTTGTATAGGCCCCTGGGGGCGCCGCCCTCTAGAACCCATCTAGATGGGGCGGCCAAGGGGGAGGCTTGCCCCCAAGGCAAGTGGGCGCTTCACCCTAGGGTTTCCAACCCTAGGCACAGGGGGCCCAAGTGGGGCGCACCAGCCCACCAGGCTGGTTCCCTCCCACTTCAGCCCACGGGGCCCTCCGGGATAGGTGGCCCCACCCGGTGGACCCCCGGGACCCTTCCGGTGGTCCCGGTACAATACCGGTAACCCCCGAAAATCTCCCGATGGCCAAAATAGCACTTCCTATATATAATTGTTTACCTCCGGACCACTCCGGAACTCCTCGTGACGTCCGGGATCTCATCCGGGACTCCGAACAACATTCGGTTTGCTGCATACTCTTATTCATACAACCCTAGCGTCACCGAACCTTAAGTGTGTAGACCCTACGGGTTCAGGAGACACGTAGACATGACCGAGACGGCTCTCCGGTCAATAACCAACAGCGGGATATGGATACCCATGTTGGCTCCCACATGCTCCTCGATGATCTCATCGGATGAACCACGATGTCGAGGATTCAAGCAACCCCGTATACCATTCCCTTTGTCAAACGGTATGTTACTTGCCCGAGATTCGATCGTCGGTATCCCAATACCACGTTCAATCTCGTTACGGCAAGTCACTTTACTCGCATCGTAATGCATGATCCCGTGACCGGACACTTGGTCACTTTGAGCTCATTATGATGATGCTCACCGAGTGGGCCCAAAGTGATACCTCTACTTAATATGGAGTGACAAATCCAAGTCTCGATCCGTGTCAAACAAACAGACAATTTCGGAGATAACTGTAGTGAACCTTTATAGTCAAACAGTTACTTTGTGACGTTTGGTACACCCAAAGCACTCCTACGGTATTCGGAGTTACACGATCTCATGGTCTAAGGAAGAGATACTTGACATTGGAAAAGCTCTAGCAAAATGAACTACACGATCTTGTGCTATGCTTAGGATTGGGTCTTGTCCATCACATCATTCTCCTAATGATGTGATCCCGTTATCAATGACATCCAATGTCCATAGTCGGAAACCATGACTATCTATTGATCACCGAGCTAGTCAACTAGAGGCTCACTAGGGACATGTTATGGTCTATCTATTCACACGTGTATTACGATTTCCGGAAAATACAATTATAGCATGAATAAAAGACAATTATCACGAACAAGGAAATATAATAATAATCCTTTTATTATTGCCTCTAGGGCATATTTCCAACAGGAGTGGCAAGAGCCTAAGCTTGGGGATGCCCATGGCACCCCCAAGATAATCCAAGGACACCAAAAAGTCAAAGCTTGGGTATGCCCCAGAAGGCATCCCCTCTTTCGTCCACTTCCATCGGTAACTTTACTTGGAGCTATATTTTTATTCACTACATGATATGTGTTTTGCTTGGAGCGTCTTGTATTATTTGCGTCTTTGCTTTTTAGTTTACCACAATCATCCTTGCTGTACACACCTTTTGATAGAGCCATACATGAATTGGAATTTGTTAGAATACTCTATGTGCTTCACTTATATCTTTTGAGCTATATAGTTTTGCTCTAGTGCTTCACTTATATCTTTTAGAGCACGGTGGTGGATTTGTTTTAAAGAAACTATTGATCTCTCATGCTTCACTTAGATTATTTTGAGAGTCTTAAATAGCATTGTAATTTGCTTAAACAATCCTAATATGCTAGGTATACAAAAATAGTAAAAACATTTTTATGAGTGTGTTGAATACTAAGAAAAGTTTCATGCTTGATAATTGTTTTGAGATATGGAGGTGATAATATCAAAGTCGTGCTAGTTGAGTAGTTGTGAATTTGAGAAATGCTTGTGTTGAAGTTTGCAAGTCCCGTAGCATGCACGTATGGTAAACATTATGTAACAAATTTGAAACACGAGGTGTTATTTGATTGTCCTCCTTATGAGTGGCGGTCCGGCGAGTGATGGTCTTTTCCTACCAATCTATCCCCTAGGAGCATGCGCGTAGTGCTTTGGTTTTGATGGCTTGTAGAATTTTGCAATAAGTATGTGAGTTCTTTATGACTAATGTTGAGTCCATGGATTATCGCACTCTCACCCTTCCATCATTGCTAGCCTCTTGATTACTATGCATTGCCCTTTCTCACATTGAGAGTTGGTGCAAACTTCGCGGTGCATCCAAACACCGTGATATGATACGCTCTTTCACACATAAACCTCCTTATATCTTCCTCAAAACAGCCACCATACCTACCTATTATGGCATTTCCATAGCCATTCCGAGATATATTGCCATGCAACTTTCCACCATACCGTTCTTCATGACACATTCATCATTGTCACATTGCTTAGCATGATCATGTAGTTGGCATAGTATTTGTGGCAAAGCCACCGTTCATAATTCTTTCATACATGTCACTCTTGATTCATTGCATATCCACATACATCACGGAGGCATTCATATAGAGTCATACTTTGTTCTAGTATCGAGTTGTAACCATTGAGTTGTAAATAAATAGTAGTGTGATGATCATCATTTTCTAGAGCATTGTCCAAAAAAAGGCCAAAAAAAAGAAGGCCCAAAAAAAGAGAGAAATAAAAAGGGGCAATGTTACTATCTCTTTTTCCACACTTGTGCTTCAAAGTAGCACCATGTTCTTCATATAGCGAGTCTCATATATTGTGCTTCAAAGTAGCACCATGTTCTTCATATAGCGAGTCTCATATATTGTGCTTCAAAGTAGCACCATGTTTTTCATATAGAGAGTTTCATATGTTGTCACTTTCATATACTAGTGGGAATTTTTCATTATAGAACTTGGCTTGTATATTGGGCTTCCTCAAATGCCCTAGGTCTTCGTGAGCAAGCAAGTTGGATGCACACCCACTTAGTTTCTTTTGTTGAGCTTTCATACATTTATAGCTTTAGTGCATCCGTTGCATGGCAATCCCTACTCCTTGCATTAACATCAATTGATGGGCATCTCCATAGTCCGTTGATTAGCCTTGTTGATGTAAGATCTTCTCCTTTTTTGTCTTCTCCACATAACCCCCATCATCATATTCTATTCCACCCATAGTGCTATGTCCATGGCTCGCGCTCATATATTGCGTGAAAGTTTATAGGTTTGAGATTACTAAAGTATGAAACAATTGCTTGGCTTGTCATCGGGGTTGTGCATGATGAGATCATTCTTGTGTGTTAAATATGGATCATGGCCAAACTATATGATTTTGTAGGGATGAACTTTCTTTGGCCATGTTATTTTGAGAAGACATAATTTCTTAGTTAGTATGCTTGAAGTATTATTATTTTTATGTCAATATGAACTTTTGTCTTGAATCTTTCGGATCTGAATATTCATACCACAATTAAGAAGAGTTAGATTGAAATTATGCCAAGTAGAACTCCACATCAAAAATTCTCTTTTTATCATTTACCTACTCGAGGACGAGCAGGAATTAAGCTTGGGGATGCCTGATACGTCCCCAACGTATCTATAATTTTTGATTGCTCCATGCTATATTATCTACTGGTTTGGACCATATTGGGCTTTATTTTCCACTTTTATATTACTTTTGGGACTAACCTATTAACCGGAGGCCCAACCCAGATTTGCTGTTTTGCCTATTTCATTGTTTCGAAGAAACGGAATATCAAATGGAGTCCAAACGGAATGAAATCTTCGGGAACGTGATTTTCTCATCAGATAAGATCCAGGAGACTTTGACCCTTGGTCAAGAAAGGAGGGAGGCGGCCACGAGGATGGAGGGCGCCCCCCTAGGGCGCGCCCCCTGCCTCGTGGGCCCCCCGAAGCTCCACCGACGTACTCCTTCCTCTTATATATACCTACGTACCCCCAACAGATCAGATACGGAGCCAAAAACCTAATTCCACCGCCGCAACTTTCTGTATCCACGAGATCCCATCTTGGGGCCTGTTCTGGAGCTCATGGGAAGGGGAATCCACCATGGAGGGCTTCCACATCATCATCATAGCCTCTCCGATGAAGTGTGAGTAGTTTACTTCAGACCTTCGGGTCCATAGTTAGTAGCTAGATGGCTTCTTCTCTCTTTTTGGATCTCAATACAATGTTCTCCCCCCTCTCTCATGGAGATCTATTCGATGTAATCTTATTTTTGCGGTGTGTTTGTTGAGACCGATGAATTGTGGGTTTATGATCAAGATTATCTTTGAGCAATATATGAATCTTCTTTGAATTATTTTATGTATGATTGGTTATCTTTGCAAGTCTCTTCGAATTATCCGTTTGGTTTGGCCAACTTGATTGGTAGTTCTTTCAATGGGAGAAGTGTTTAGCTTTGGGTTCAATCTTGCGGTGTCCTTATCCAGTGACAGAAAGGGTTGGAAGGCACGTATTGTATTGTTGCCATCGAGGATAACAAGATGGGGTATTTATTATATTGCATGAATTTATTCCTCTACATCATGTCATCTTGCTTAAGGCGTTACTCTGTTTTTAACTTAATACTCTAGATGCATGCTTTGGATAGCGGTCGATGAGTGGAGTAATAGTAGTAGATGCAAAAGGTGAGTCGGTCTACTTGTCTCGGACGAGATGACTATATAAATGAACATACCTAGATAATCTCATAACTATCCTCAATTCTGTCAATTGCTCAACAGTAATTTGTTCACCCACCGTAGAATACTTATGCTCTTGAGAGAAGCCACTAGTGAAACCTATGCCCTCGGGTCTATTCTCATCATATCAATCTCCATCACTTTAATACTTGCTTTGTTTTTACTTTGCCTTTTACTTTTCACTTTGCATCTCTATACCAAAAATACCAAAAATATTATTTATCATCTCTACCAGATCTCACTCTCGTAAGTGACCGTGAAGGGATTGACAACCCCTAATCGTGTTGGTTGCGAGGAGCTATTGTTTTGTGCAGGTACGAGGGACTTGTGCGTGGGCTCCTACTGGATTGATACCTTGGTTCTCAAAAACTAAGGGAAATACTTGCGCTACTTTGCTACATCATCCTCTCCTCTTCGGGAAAATCCAACGCAGTGCTCAAGAGGTAGCATTCACCACATTCGGATTTGTGCCTTCGAAGTTATTGATTTTTATGGCACCGGAACGATAGACCTACTCGATAATGTAAGGACCTTCCCATTTAGAGAGAAGTTTTCCTGCAAAAAATCTTAAATGAGAGTTGAATAGCAACACATAATCACCTACATTAAACTCATGCTTTTGTATCCTTTTGTCATGCCATCGTTTAACCTTTTCTTTAAACAGTTTGGCATTCTCATAGGCTTGGGTTCTCCATTCATCAAGTGAGCTAATGTCAAATAGCCTCTTCTCGCCAGCAAGGTTGAAATCATAATTGAGCTCTTTAATAGCCCAATGCGCCTTATGTTCTAGTTCAAGAGGTAAGTGACATGCTTTTCCATAAACCATTTTATACGGAGACATACCCATAGGATTTTTATATGCAATTCTATAGGCCCATAGTGCATCATCAAGTTTCTTGGACCAATTCTTTCTAGATCTATTAACAGTCTTTTGCAAAATTAATTTAAGCTCTCTGTTTCTCAATTCTACTTGACCACTAGACTGTGGGTGATATGGAGATGCAATTCTATGATTAACATCATACTTAGCAAGCATTTTACGAAAAGCAGCATGGATAAAATGTGAACCACCATCAGTCATTAAATATCTAGGAACTCCAAACCTTGGAAAAATAACTTCTTTAAGCATCTTAATAGAGGTGTTATGATCAGCACTGCTAGTTGAATAGCTTCTACCCACTTAGTAACGGAATCAACAGCAACTAAAATATGTGTATACCCATTAGAGGAAGGAAATGGTCCCATATAATCAAAGCCCCAAACATCAAATGGTTCAATAACAAGTGAATAATTCATAGGCATTTCTTGACGTCTACTAATATTACCAATTCTTTGACATTCATCACAAGACAAGACAAACTTACGGGCATACTTGAAGAGAGTAGGCCAATAAAAACCGGATTGCAATACCTTATGTGCAGTTCTATCTCCAGCGTGGTGCCCTCCATAAGCCTCGGAGTGACACTTGCGTAGGATATGTTCATGTTCATGCTCAGGTACACAATGTCTAATAACACCATCTACTCCTTGTTTATAAAGATGTGGGTCATCCCAAAAGTAATGTCTCAAATCATAGAAAAACTTTTTCTTTTGCTGGTGTGTGAAACTAGGTGGTATAAATTTAGCAACAATGTAATTAGCATAATAAGCATACCATGGAGCAGTTCGAGAAGCATTTATGACAGGTAATTGTTAATCAGGAAAGCTATCATCAATAGGTAGTGGATCATCAAGAACATTCTCTAACCTAGACAAGTTATGCATAGCAGGGTTCTCGGCTCCTTTCTATCTATAATATGTAAATCAAATTCTTGTAGCAAGAGAACCCATCTAATAAGTCTAGGTTTAGCATCCTTCTTTTCCATAAGGTATTTAATAGGAGCATGATCAGTTTGAATAGGTACTTTAGAATCAATAATATAAGGTATGAACTTATGACAAGCAGAAACAACTGCTAAAAATTCTTTTTCAGTAGTAGCATAATTTCTCTGGGCATTGTCTAGAGTTTTACTAGCATATTTAATAACATTTAATTTCTTATCAACTCTTTGCCCTAAAACAGCACCTAGCGCATAGTCACTAGCATCACACATAATTTCAAAGGGTAAATTCCAATCAGGTGGCTGAACAATAGGTGCAGAAATCAAAGCTTTCTTAAGTATTTCAAATGCCTCTACACAATCATCATCAAAGACAAAGGGAATATCTTTTTGTAATAGATTAGTCAGAGGTCGAGAAATTTTTGAGAAGTCCTTAATGAACATCCTATAAAAACCGGCATGACCCAGAAAACTTCTTATACATTTGATGTCCTTAGGACACGGCATCTTTTCAATAGCATCAACTTTAGCTTTATCAACTTCAATACCTCTTTCGAAAATTTTATGCCCCAAGACAATGTCTTCGTTAACCATAAAGTGGCATTTCTCCCAACTCAAGACGAGATTAGTTTCTTCACATCTCTGCAAAACTCGATCAAGGTTGCTCAAGCAGGATATTTAACTTTCCCACACAAGACTTCAACATCTCTAACAATCCCAATCGGTGATATAGTATCTCTATTGGCAAGCTTAATTGTAACATCAATTTCTTCTATCTCAACAGGTGCAATATCATGCATAATTTCTTTGTACAAGGAATGAGGTATTGCACTAGCACTAGCACTCATATCACATAGGCCATGATAACAATGATCTCCTATTTTAACAGAAATAACAGGCATGCCTACCACATGTCTATGTTTATATTTAGCACCAGGTTTAGCAATTCTAGCAGTCTCATCACAGAAGTAAATAACATGCCCATCAATATTATCAGCCAAGAGACATTTAACCATAGCAATATTAGGTTCAACTTTAACTTGCTCAGGGGGTTTGTATGTCCTAATATTACTTTTGTTGACTACAGTTGAAGCTTTAGCATGATCCTTTATTCTAACAGGGAAAGGTGGTTTCTCAACATAAGCAGAAGGAACAATAGGATCATTATAAGTGACAGTCTTTTCTTCAACTTTAATAGGTGCAACCACTTTTACTTCAATGGGAGGATTATATTTAAACCACAAACTTCACAGAAAGAAGCTACTATCTCAGAGTCAAGTCCATATTTAGTGCTAAATTCACGGAAAGCATCGGTATCCATAAAAGATTTAACACAATCAAACTTAGGTGTCATACCTGACTCCTTACCTTCATCGAGGTCCCAATCTTCATAGTTGCGTTTAATTCTTTCCAATAAATCCCATTTGAATTCAATAGTCTTCATCATAAAGGAGCCAGTACAAGAAGTATCGAGCATGGATTGGTTATTACGAGAAAGCTGAGCATAAAAATTCTGAATAATCATTTCTCTTGAGAGCTCATGATTGGGGCATGAATATAATATTGACTTAAGCCTCCCCCAAGCTTGAGCGATGCTTTCTCCTTCGCGAGGCCAAAAATTATATATATAATTACGATCACGATGAACAAGGTGCATAGGATAAAACTTCTGATGAAATTCCAATTTCAATCGTTTGTAGTTCCATGATCCCATATCATCACATAGCCTATACCATGTCAATGCATCTCCCATCAAAGATAAAGGGAATACCTTCTTCATGATAACATCATCGGGCATACCTGCAAGCTTAAATAATCCACAAACTTCATCCACATAGATTAGGTGTAAATCGGGATGCAATGTTCCATCACCTGTGAAAGGATTAGCCAGCAGTTTCTCTATCATACCCGAAGTAATTTCAAAGTAAACATTTTCAGTAGGTTCATTAGGTTGAGGAGCAACTATTTTCTCTACTCATCGGGGTGAAGATACCCCGAACAAGCCCCTCAAAGGATTACTTTCCATAGTAACAAGTGACAGTAAATTTCAGCACACTATATACATTTTTCCTTACCAAATTCCACTTACCAAAGGCGCTTCACTCCCCGTCAACGGCGTCAAAAAAGATTCTTGATGACCCACAAGTGTAGGGGATCTATCGTAGTCCTTTCGATAAGTAAGAGTGTCGAACCCAACGAGGAGCAGAAGGAAATGATAAGCAGTTTTCAGTAAGGTATTCTCTGCAAGCACTGAAATTATTGGTAACAGATAGTTTTGTGATAAGGTAATTTGTAACGTGTAAAAAGTAACAAGTGCAAATAAAGTGCAGCAACATGGCCCAATCCTTTTTGTAGCAAAGGACAAGCCTGGACAAACTCTTATATAGAGAAAAGCGCTCCCGAGGACACATGGGAATTATCGTCAAGCTAGTTTTCATCACGCTCATATGATTCACGTTTGTTACTTTGATAATTTGGTATGTGGGTGTGATAACCCACAAGTATAGGGGATCGCAACAGTTTTCGAGGGTAGAGTATTCAACCCAAATTTATTGATTCGACACAAGGGGAGCCAAATAATATTCTCAAGTATTAGCAGCTGAGTTGTCAATTCAACCACACCTGGAAACTTAGTATCTGCAGCAAAGTGTTTAGTAGCAAAGTAATATGACAGTGGTGGTAACGGTAACAAAAGAGTAATGAAGGCAAAGTAATATTTTTGGTATTTTGTAGTAGTTGTAACAGTAACAACGGGAAAGTAAATAAGCGTAAACCAGTATATGGAAAGCTCGTAGGCATCAGATCAGTGATGGATAATTATGCCGGATGCGGTTCATTAACATTCATAACATAGGGTGACACAGAACTAGCTCCAATTCATCAATGTAATGTAGGCATGTATTCCGAATATAGTCATACGTGCTTATGGAAAAGAACTTGCATGACATCTTTTGTCCTACCCTCCCGTGGCAGCGGGTCCTAATGGAAACTAAGGGATATCAAGGCCTCCTTTTAATAGAGAACCGAACAAAGCATTAGCACATAGTGAATACATGAACTCCTCAAACTATGGTCATCACCGGAGTGGTCCCGATTATTGTCACTTCGGGTTGCGGATCATAACACATAGTAGGTGACTATAGACTTGCAAGATAGGATCAAGAACTCACATATATTCATGAAAACATAATAGGTTCAGATATGAAATCATGGCACTTTCGGGCCCTAGTGACAAGCATTAAGCATAGCAAAGTCATAGCAACATCAATCTCGAACATAGTGGATACTAGGGATCAAACCCTAACAAAACTAACTCGATTACATGATAAATCTCATCCAACCCATCACCGTCCAACAAGCCTACGACGGAATTACTCACGCACGGCGGTGAGCATCATGAAATTGGTGATGGAGGATGGTTGATGATGACGACGGCGACGAATCCCCCTCTCCGGAGCCCCGAACGGACTCCAGATCAGCCCTCCCGAGAGGTTTAAGGGCTTGGCGGTGGCTCCGTATCGTAAAACGCGATGATTTCTTCTCCTCTATTTTTTTCTCCCCGAAAGAAAATATATAGAGTTGGAGTTGGCGTCGGAAAGTCTCCAGGGGGCCCACGAGGTAGGGGGCGCGCCCTAGGGGGGTGGGCGCCCCCCACCCTCGTGGACAGGGTGTGGGCCCCCTGGTCTTCATCTTTGGCGAGGATTTTTTATTATTTATTGAAAGATATTCTGTGGAGTTTCAGGTCATTCCGAGAACTTTTGTTTTCTGCACATAAAACAACATCATGGCAATTTTGCTGAAAATAGCGTCAGTCCAGGTTAGTTCCATTCAAATCATACAAGTTAGAGTCCAAAACAAGGGCAAAAGTGTTTGGAAAAGTAGATACGACGGAGACGTATCAACTCCCCCAAGCTTAAACCCTTTCTTGTCCTCAAGCAATTCAGTTGAGAAACTGAAAGAAAGAAGGAAAAACTTTTACAAACTCTGTTTGCTCTTGTTGTTGTAAATATGTAAAGCCAGCATTCAAGTTTTCAGCAAATATCATAACTAACCACATTTGCAATAATTCTCAGGTCTCATAATTACTCATATCAATAGCTTAATCAACTAGCGAGCCATAATAATAAATCTCGGATGACAACACTTTCTCAAAACAATCATAATATGATATAACAAGATGATATCTCGCTAGCCCTTTCTGAGACCGCAAAATATAAATGCAGAGCACCTTTAAAGATCAAGGACTGACTAGACATTGTAATTTAAAACAAAAAAAGAGGCTAGCCAACTCACCTCCAGGAGGCTCCCCCGATTGGGGCTTCGTCGGCCGTCCGATCTGCCTCTCTGGCGCGCCTAAGCCGTTGGATCTTCACTTGCGGTTAAATTATTTTCACCCCACGGTTCATTTTTCTGCCCATGACTGGTGGGCTCGTCTCGTGTCTGTATTGGCTCGGTAAGCGGCGCCCGGGTGAGAGAGAATTTGTCCCATCCATGCGCCGCGCCCGCACCCAACACAACCCAATCCCCTCGTCCCGCACGCCATGCACACTCCGGTCCCCTAATCCCGCACGAACCCTAGGAGAGAGATAGGAAGATGAGAGGGAGAGAAAGGGGAGAGGAGAGGAGAGGGAGGTCCGGCAGCGGATGGGAGAGGGTGACCGGACGGCGTTGGCCTACACCGGCGAGGCGTCGGCCTGCGCCCCTCCTCGCGCATGAACCCTAGCTGAGAGACAAAATGAGGGGGGGAGAGAAGGAAGGAGAGGAGGGAGAAAGAGAGAGGAAATAGGAAAGGGAGGTGCAGCGGCTGACAGGAGAGAGGGTCATCGGCCGGCGCCGGAGAGGACGGGCCCGACTTGGACGCTGTTGGCCCAGACCCGACTCCGAGTACTTTCCAGCGACGGTGACGACCGACGATCAAACGACGATGACGAACAAAACTCGCTGGCCGAACTCGACGAAGT
Source organism: Aegilops bicornis (assembly GCA_021605145.1). Taxonomy (NCBI): domain Eukaryota; kingdom Viridiplantae; phylum Streptophyta; class Magnoliopsida; order Poales; family Poaceae; genus Aegilops; species Aegilops bicornis. The sequence continues at coordinate 436,723,406 of CM038672.1, read as the reverse complement.
TCCTTTACGCCGAGATGCGTCGCACCGTAGAGCTAGCTTCCGATGTGTTGTACACGCTCGTACACAACAGCCAAAGATCCGATCGATCCGGCCGGAATCACATGTAACGCACGCACACAACTCGCCGGACTTATAGCCACATGCTCGGGTCGAGCCTGTTATCTTTTCTATTGATTCCACGGTACAAGTTACAAGCTAGGCTGTATGCACGTATATATAATAGTAAGACTACCAAGCGGTACTACTCGGACACCAGCTCTAGTCCTACTCGCCACGTATACATGCATCACCGGGACAAACTCATACATGGATTCCTATTCCTAGTTACCACGCAGCGCGCGTTCCGTGCACAACTCGTGTTTAAGTCTAACAATCACCCCCTAAACACGATGTGGTCACGTCATAGCTTAGACGTGGATCCTTCTTCGTATCTCCAAGACCTTCTCTCGATCCAAAGCCTTGGTTTGAATGTCCGCCACCGATCATCCGATGCATCGTAGTTGACCTCCATTTTACCTTCTTCTACACCGTCCTTCATGTAGTGATACATCGTATCAATGTGCTTGCTCCTATCATGCCGCCCGGATTCTCGAGTAGAAAAGTTATAATCTCACCGTCAACGTTGAGCACCACTTGTTCGGATCTCGATCCATGAGATCACCGATGTAGACGTCCTAGCCACACACCTTGACACTCTGCTTTACTTGAAGTCGATGTCACCACTTTCTCGCCTTCGTGATAGCCAGCTTACTATGCTTTCACCAAGGAAATATGCCACGCCGAGGTACACTTACGGTCGCCAACAATTCCTTCCTTGTGACTACCATTATAGCCGAGTAGTTTCACCATCTCCTTCTTTCTTAGCTCAAGACGAGGTTCCATTGAGCGACAATGTGATTGCAATCTTTCATGCCACGGCTTTCAAGTACCTTCCTTGCATATGCCTCCACGGCATAGTGTGATCCCCTCCGACTTTTGATGTACCTCCGTCCCGAGGTTGCAACTCAAAAGGCCTAGATCATCCATCTTGAAAAGCTCCTTCATCTGTAGCTTGAACTTTGCAATCACCTCTTCATCTGCTCCGGTAATCAATAGTTCGTCGGCGTAGATGCCAACTAGTAGACGATCTCTTCCTTCACCTCTCTTGTACATTGCATGCTCTAGTGGGGCTTTCTCAAATCCAAGAAAAATCATCGTACGATCAAGTTTGATGTTCCATGCCCGAGAGCCTTGCCGTAGCCGGACAAGACTTTGTGTAGCTTCAAGTACCTTGTGTTCCTCTCCTCTTTGATGAATCCGGTTGACTGATTCACATACACATCTCCTTCTAACTCGCCATTCAAAACGCTGGTTTTACATCCAAGTGATGTATCTTCCATGATTCTGAACCATGAGAGCGATGAGTAGTCTCACCGATTCCATCCTTTCAACGGAACGGACACTTCTTCAAAGTCCACACCACCCTCTTGCACGTACTCTTTGGCCACTAGCCTTGCATTGTGCTTCACGGACCCTTCGGCATCTTTCTTGATCATAAATTCCCACTTGAGATCCATGACTTTTTCATTGTTGGGAAGATCCACAAGCTCCCATGCATTGTTATCGTGGATCGACCTCAACTCCTCTTTCATAGCGTGACGCCAACACTCCTTCGTGTTTGCATCCTCAAAATCCGCCGGTTCCTCGGCGCTTGTTAGACACCGCCGCCCACTCCGTTTCACCTTTTCCGGGTCTTTTGTCCAAAGAGCTTGCTCCGGATGCATGTCTGACACCGGGCGTAGATGATCGGTTGTGGGTATACGTGTCCTTTCTTCCTCTATCACCGTTGGAGGCGATATTGCTTGCGTGGCCCTTGTACCTTTAACAGCGATGCCTCGACTTTCCCATTTCCTTGTGTTGCAGTGGCCAAGCATGGCGAAACTGCACACACTGATCACTCTGGACTTACAACTCAGGCGATTCTAGTGATGGGCCAAGCTCATCCCGTGAGCCACCTAGCAGCCTTCACCTTAGGCCGCTTTCTCCCGCCATACAAGCAAATTGGCTAGCCTCCTCTCTGGTAGGACTCCACATCCACCTGGTACTGGGCAGCGTGGCGCAGCTGCTACGCACTTTCCACCGGACACCATTGAGCTGGAATTGCCTCCACAGCTACCACGCGCGTCTCTCGAGCAAGCCACCGCATGACTCGATCCAGCAGATTTTTTCAGCGCGTCTATAGCCGCTGCACTCGTGTCCACCTTTGCACTAGCATCAACAACAGTTGCACTTGTGTATGTTGTTTCCTCGTGGACTTCCGGCGCCTCGTCGCCTTTATTTTCTCTCGACGCATCGCACGAAGATCGCTTCTCCATGGCCGAGCACACGCAGCAATCGCTGCATCCGCTCCAAATGAAGTTAGCACTTATGTCCGTAACATCGACATAACTTTCCGGAATCACCCCACGCGTCCGTAGCTTCGACGAATTTCGAACCATGATCTTGAGAGCGAACTTTTTCTTCACGGAGCTCGACAATTTCTTTAGACGATGCTTGAAGAACTGGATCCTCCTCGTCCACGAAGTTCACACATCAACATCATGTCACCTTCATCTCCTAGCTGTGCCATGAGCGCTTTCTCCTTCGGGGGATTCTTACACTCCGACTTGAAGTGTCCGAGCAGATTACAGTTGTGACAACGGATCTTCCTCTTGTCGAACTTTTTCTTCTTTGGCTTCTCCGATTGTTCGTCGGTGTCCTTTATGGGACGGTACTTTCCGCCGCCATCGGACGCCTTTGTCGAAATTGTTCTCCTTGGAAACCAATGCCAGCCATCGAGCACGCGTTAGCATCGGTACTCATCCTCTTTTGCATCACCGTAACTCAGCTTCATCCGCTCGTCATGGGCCTTGAAGCGACCAACCAGATCATCCAAAGTGAGAGTCTTGAGATCAACACACCGCCGATCGGCGACACAATCGGCATGTAGCGCGGTGGAGCGGCACGTAGGAAACGCCGGACCACGGAGATGTCCTCTAACTTCTCTCCGAGACCGCGAATCCCGTTCACCATGGAAGCAACCCTCGCTGCGAAGGCGTCCACCGTCTCGTCTTCTCCCATCCTCAGATTCTCGTAACTCTTGACAAAGTTTGCAAGTTCGCCTCGCGCTGCGAAAGTGCCCTAGATGCAATGTCTTGAGCGTATCCCACGCCTCCTTCGCTGATGTCTTCGAGATTAGATGCTGCTGCACGCCCACCGGCATCACCGGCAGATGGCCGTGATAGCTGGCGATCCTTCCGATACAAGGCACCACCCTTCGGTACTCCTCACCGCCGGGTCGACGGCTTCCCAGAGCTCATTGGCCTCGGCGCCCACTCCATCATGGTCGCCCACACCACGAAGTTTCCACGGTCGAATCGTGGATACTCCGATCTCACCGAGCAGCAATTACTTTAGCCGCACCCGAATACTCCGCCAGCTGCTTGGTCTTCTCGTCGTCCGACATGATCTCCCGTTACTAGAAGATCAACCTTGCTCTAGATATCAATTGTTGGCCCAGACCCGACGCCGAGTACTTTCCAGCGACGGTGACGACCGACGATCAAATGACGATGACGAACAAAACTCGCTGGCCGAACTCGACGAAGTTCCTTTACGCCGAGATGCGCCGCACCGTGAAACTAGCTTCCGATGTGTTGTACACGCCGTACACAACAGCCAAAGATCCGATCGATCCGCCGGAATCACATGTAACGCACGCACAACTCGCCGGGACTTATAGCCACAGTGCTCGTGTCGAGCCTGTTATCTTTTCTATTGATTCCACGGTACAAGTTACAAGCTAGGCTGTATGCACGTATATATAATAGTAAGACTACCAAGCAGTACTACTCGGACACCAGCTCTAGTCCTACTCGGCTATGTATACATGCATCAGCCGGACAAACTCATACATGGATTCCTATTCCTAGTTACCACGCGCACGTTCCGTGCACAACTCGTGTTTAAGTCTAACAGACGCGACCTGGAGGTTGGCAGCGGCTCGATCCACTCCTGGATCGGGAGCTGCGACGAGGCTGGGGCTCGGGCGCGTTGTAAGGGAGGATGCACTCCACCTCTTCCTCATGGTGCGGCGGACGGCGGCTCTCCCTCTTCTCTGTCATCGGCGGCCAGCTCATCCCACTGCCTCGTGCTCGCCGCTGACCACGGGTCCGCCATGGATGGAGGGTGTCAAGAGGGGAAGAGGGGAAGGACGTCTTCGCAAGCCATGGCCAGACGAAAGCACACACGCATGTCCTCTTCCGGATGGAAGGCAACTCAAGCATGGGAGTAGTGGCCAAGGCTGGGCACCATGGGTTGGCCGAGGTGCTTCATGGTGAGGAACAGGTGCGCCATCTTCCAATCCGTCCACAGTCTGAAGCAGCCAGGCAGGGAGGACCAAGAAAATATAGGTACTCTTCTATCCCTTTGTACGTCTTGTCTGATGCATGTTTGTGTGTGTGTGTGTGTGTGTGTGAGGGAGGGAGGGAGGGAGGGAGAGAGAGAGAGCAGATCACCGATGGAATGGAAGGTAACTTTTATTTCAACTTTGATTTTACTAGGCATCCAGATTCTTATTTTGTTCTTCTGAGATTTGTTGTTGGGTGTATGAACATTCATGCACACTGTAATTATTGTGATTGTTCCAAATTAGAAATACTGAGAAGAAATAAAATTATTAGTTAGCAAATATACATAGCTCATTCACATTTTAGTTCCCTGATATGTGGGTTTTCTACACATGATGTGTGCAGATCTGTGAAAGAAGAGATGAAGAATAATTTTAGCTAAAGAGTTGAAGAAGACCAAGGTGAATTTTATCCCTCTTGCGAATCCAATCAAGTTTGCGCTTGCATTTTGGTGATATGGTTTGTGTTGGACCATGTTCTCTAGCTATCAATGGACTTTCCAAAGTAGTTTTGCTGATTTGTCGTTATGGATTTCATGTTATGCGACTATTTTTCTTGGAGATGGGCATGCGCGACTCCTTATTTGTTTGCAGCGTCATATAGGATAATATGAGATTGCTATTTTGCTGCTTGGGAACACATTTTGAGATAACATCAGCTCTGTTCTAACTAGCCATTGTGCTATCCTCTTTTTTTGGGGGGTTGCAAATTCCTTGCCTTTCTATTCTGGTATTTGCAATCAATGTACAATGCTCTATATTTTTACTTGATGATGTACAGTTGTTGCTACTTTTTGTTGAGAACAGGCTCTTGTGAGTACAAGTAAAAAATATATTAAATGTGATCGCTGTATGGACTATGCACCTGTTCCATGTGACAACTAAAATTTGTTGTGTTTCCCCGTCGGTTAAGCTTTTCACTCGATTACTGTATGGGTGATTCAATCTTATTTGCTTGTTATATGGTTTGGGTATTCATGGTTCATAGGAGGGGGTTTATAAGGGAATCAAGAGCTTTTTTTAACAGCATGTACAAAAGGTTCAGCAAAGTGGGACTCAAGCCTGCAACCACAATAGAAGTAAGGCCATGGAGCAAGAGTTCTGTTGGGCATCCTTTGCATTTATCTTGCCAGGTTCCATGCTTCATAGCATGTGTGTAAGCATATCAATACACACATACACTGCGGTTCATAACGCCATTTAATAGGTGTAGCGACCGGACCCGAATGGATCAAGTCTCTGTGCTCAGGTGTCATCCCTGGATCAGTAATGCTGACACCACACAGTACTTCGAAGGATTTATAGCAGAGTAGCAATCACACACTTATTACAACGTTGTCCACAAGGGAACTCATTACAATAATATGGCTTAAGGCCATCTAATAATAACAATGGAAGGCTTGGAAGATAAGTGAGTCCATCAACTCCATCGGCATCATCGAGTATAGAACCACGACCTAACACCTTACTGTCGTTGCGAAAAGTCTGCAACATGAAAGTTGCAGCCCGAAAACGGGTTAGCACATGGAATATGCTGGCAATGTAACACATAGAGAGCAATTGAAGGAATAAGCCTATACTACATGCATATATGGCTGGTGGTAAAGCTCTACGATTCTGCTTTTGCATAAAGCTAATTTTTCCCTACAACAAAGGAATAATTTTGTTTAACTATCATGGTGGTTGTTAAACATTGAGAATGGTTGATGACATCCTCAATCCCAATTAAAAAGTACTCATTAAAAACCCAATAACATTTATTAGAAGTAACATGTTGAGATTCACATGATATTTAAGTACTAGATACTCAAAACGTCCATAACCGGGGACACGGCTAATCATGATTAGTTTATACACTCTGCAGAGGTTTGCACACTTTTCCCCACAAGACTCGATCGCCTCCGTTTGGTTCTCGCACTACATGGTGTTTGAGAGACGGATGATCGAGACACAGTTTTTCAGAAGCACTAGCACCTTACATGTGGGTAGACCGTACCAACCTACATCCCCTACATCAGCTAGCCTACCCGTAAGAGTTCGCACAACTTACTCAACTATGCCAGAGCCCATATTGGCTTGTGGCTGCACACACGGAAGTTTCTAGTTTAAATAATCTCATGATCCCTTAGAGCACGGGTGGCGGTCCAAGAAATACAGGCAAGTCTCGATAGAAACCAGGTGCCTCAATCCACCCAGATGTGTGTTTAGGTTGCCACCTTAGATAAACCATTAATTAACAATCTCACATCTGTCATGGATATTCACTCACCCAATCCACGTCTACTAGCATAGCATGGCATAATAAGCAAACGAGAAGTAACTCCCAAGGTTTCATAAGTAAACAGGTAATAGGTACTACCTCAATCTACTTCCCATCTCACAATTTAAGTTGATCCTAAACATGCAAGTGTTTGAGGAATAGGGCTAATGCATAAAACTGGGTAGTAGAAAAGGTATGATCAAGTGTTACTTGCCTTGGCGATGATCCGCGAGACCTAGAGATTCAAGTAACAAGCGGCGCACTCCGGGTGATCTAACGCAGACAAACAACAAGCATTCAATAAGTACTCATCTAATGCACAGGGAAATCTCGAATAAAAGATCTAACCAGAGAGTTCAACTTAAGAACCCTGGTTGCAAAAGAATCGAATCAAATAAAGCATCGAAAGTCGAAAGTCGAGAGAAAACAACTCGGTTTTGGCAATTTGAAACTAGGTCAAATTTACAGTAGCAAAACTTGGTTTAAGTAGGTTAGTCGGAACGGCGGTTTCGAAACTAAACTCCAAGCGCTTGAATCACCTGATTCCGATAAACGAGCGAGAAAATAAACAGATTTGAAAATTGGATCGGAAAACGGCGGGTGACGGCGGGTCGGCGGGTCGGGCGACGGGCGGCGTCAAGGCGGGCCTTGAGCGACGGGCGGCGGCTCGGCGGGCGGCGCTGGGTGAGGAGGAGAGAGGGGCTCGGTTATAAAGGGGAGGGAGGTGCCTTGGGAAGGGGGCACGGCGTGGCGGGTCCCGTGAGTCGAGCCGGGACTCGGCCTGGCGGCGGCGGGTCTCCTCATGGGCGTATGTGAGGGGAGGGTGAGCTGGGCTGTGGGTTTCAGGGCCCTTGGCCCAGGGCGCACGTTTTTTTAAACAAAACTAAACGAATTAAAAATAAAACCAAACGAACTCCAAATTAAATAAAATTAATTTTCCCCGACTCCTAAAAATGAGTCGAACAAAATGAACTTTAAAACGGGGCAAAATGCATATTTTTTTAAAATACTCATTTTTCCCTAAAGCAAATAAACTTTCAAAAACCAAAATAGATTTATTTATTAAATCTTCATTTTTCCTAAATGTTGGGAAAGTCATATTATTCCCTCTCTTAATTTTTTATTGGAAAAATATTTGAAGATAATTAAATAAATCCAAATGATCCTATTTTCAAAATTTGAGTAAACCCAAATATGAAAATAATGAAATCTCCAACTCTCTCCGAGGGTCCTTGAGTTGCGTGAAATTTTCTAGGATCGGAAAATGCGAGAAAATATGATATGCATGATGACCTAATGTATAACATTCCAAATTGAAATTTTGGGATGTTACAAACCTACCCCCTTAAGATGAATCTCGCCCTCGAGATTCGGGTTGGCTAGAAAATAGGTGAGGGTGGTCCTTGAGCAAAACTTCCTCTCTTTCCCAGGTGGCTTCATCTTCAAAGGTGGTGGCTCCAATCGAACCTTGCAAAACTTGATAACCTTGTCATGAGTAACTCTCTGGCATAGTCGAGAATCTTAACTGGTTTTTCCTCATATGTTAAGTCATCCTTCAACTGAATTGCTTCCAAAGGGCACTTGTGTCTCTTAACGGTATCTCTGCTATCTCGGAGTGACATTTCTTGGTGAGAAACATGGAATACATCATGAACTCCCCGACAGTCCTTCCGGCAATTCCAGCTTATAAGCAACTTCTCCTATGCGTTGCAAAATCTTATACGGTCCAACGAAACGGGGTGCTAATTTTCCTTTAACTCCAAAACGCTTAACTCCTCGAAGCGGGGGTACTCTAAGATATACTCTGTCTCCAACTTCATACTCAATCGCTTTGCTCTTTGAATCTGCATAGCTCTTACATGCAGGACTGGGCTACCTTGAGTCTATCTCGAATCAGTTTAACCTTCTGCTCAGACTCCTTAATCAAATCTGGTCCAAACAATCGACGATCTCGGTTTCGTCCCAGACAACGGTGTCCTGCATCTCCTTCCATCTGAGCCTCGAAGGTGCCATCTTCAAGCTGGTTTGGTAGCTGTTGTTATAAGAAAATTCTGCATATGGCAAGTTATCATCCCAATCGGATCCATAATCTAGTGCACAAGCTCTCAAAGCATATCCTCCAAAATCTGATTCACTCTCTCGATCATCCATCGGTGCGTGGGTGGAAAGTCATCAATTCCAGTCACGGTTCCCAATGTTTCGTAACCGGGTTTCCAAAATTTTGAGGTAAACTGGTTCCTCGTTCGACACGATGCTCCTCGGAACTCCGTGTAAACACACAATTCTGGTCATGCATATCTTTGCCAACTTAGCACTGCTATAGGTAGTCTTGATCGAATGAAATGAGCTACCTTCGTCAAGCTGTCGACTATAACCCAAATCGCGGCATATCCTGAACGAGTCTGTGGCAAACCTGTGATGAAATCCATGCCTAGTTTATCCCACTTCCATTCGGTATCGGCAATGGTTGTAACAATCCCGGCTTACGATGTTCCGCCTTTACTCTCGACATACATCGCAAACTGCTACATACTCCGCAATATCTTTCTTCATTCCGGTCCACCAGAAAGTATTCTTCAAATCCAAATACATCTTGGTATTTCCTGGGTGAATAGAATAGGATGAATCATGGGCTTCTTGCAAAATCAACTTCCTGATCTCCGGGTTATTTGGTACATAAACACGGTCCTCAAACCATAGGGTATCGTGCTCATCTTCACGAAATCCTTTAGCTTTTCCTTTGCTCATTTTCTCCCTTATAGAGGCAACTTCCTTATCCGCCTTTTGGGTTTCTTTGATTTTGTCCATTAGCGTTGTTGAATCTCCAATGCTGCTACATAGCCTCTCGGAACTATTTCCAAACATAGCTCTCGAAGGTCCTCGGCTAACTCATTTGGTATCCCTCCCATCATTAGGGTATTGACGTGGCTCTTACGGCTCAATGCGTCTGCTACGACATTAGCCTTTCCGGGGTGATAATGCAATCTCATATCACAATCCTTGATAAGTTCTAACCATCTCCTCCGTTCGAGATTTAATTCATACGTGTGAAAATGTATTTCAAACTCTTATGATCCGTATATACTTCACAATGATTTCCAATGAGAAAATGTCTCCATGTCTTCAAGGCATGCACAACGGCTGCCAACTCCAAATCATGTGTGGCATAATTTAACTCGTGAGGCTTAAGTTGTCGTGAAGCATACGAAACAACCCTTCCTTCTGCATAAGCACTGCTCCAAGTCCTCGACGTGAAGCGTGTAATACACCTCATAATCCTTGGTCCGATCCGGCAATATTAAAACTGGTGAGGTAACCAATCTTTTCTTCAACTCCTGAAAACTTGCCTCACAGTCCTCAGTCCATATGAATTTGTTATCCTTCTTCAACAATTCTGTCATAGGCTTCGCAATCCTTGAGAAATTCTCAATGAATCTTCGGTAGTATCCTGCGAGTCCAAGAAAACTCCGGATCTCTCCAACTGTCGTTGGTGCTTCCCATTTGGTTACGGTCTCAACCTTTGTGGGGTCAACTGCTATCCCTTCTCCGGATATAGCATGTCCAAGAAATCCAACTTCCTTTAGCCAAAACTCACATTTGCTGAACTTGGCATATAAGCGATGTTCCCTTAGTTTCTCCAAAACCAATCGCAAATGTTCCTTATGTTCTTCTTCATTCTTCGAGAAAATCAAAATATCATCAATGAACACCACGCATTTAACTTATCCAAAAACTCCATAACACTTTGTTCATCGTGTTCATGAAATAGGTTGGTGCGTTAGTCGGTCAAATGACATAACGGTATACTCATACAGATCCATATCTCGTGGTAAATGTTGTCTTAGGTATGTCCTGCTCCCTAATCTTCAATCGATGGTACCACGATCGCAAGTCGATCTTGGAAAACACTTTAGCTCCTTGCAAGCGATCAAACAGATCATTTATCATTGGTAGTGGGTACTTGTTCTTGATTGTTACTTCATTCAATCCACGATAATCAACAACCATTCTCAAAGATCGATCCTTCTTCTCCACTAACAGTACGGGTGATCCCCAAGGTGAAGAACTTGGGCGTATAAAACCTTTATCCAATAGTTCCTTAATCGCTTCTTGATTTACGCCAAAACACATGCGGGCATCCTGACGGTCGCTTCGATATCGGGCCTGTTCTCGGCAACAGCTCAATCAAAAACTCAATGTCTCTATCCGGTGGCATTCCCGGCAACTCTTAGGAAATACATCGTGAAAATCCTTCACCATCGGTACTTCTTCCCGCACCACTCCTGATAAGCAATTTACTTGCACTCTCCTCGGCTCGTGCCGTGATACATACTTGATCCTTCTTCCTTCTGGAGTGGTGAGCAAAATTGATCTAGTGGAGCAATCAATGTTCCCTCCATACTTTGATAACCAATCCATACCTAATATCACATCCAATCCTTGGGATTCCAGAACTATTAGGTCTGATAGGAAAACATAGTGTCCAATCCTCAATGGCAGTCGATCACACCATTTACTAGCCATGTATTCTGCTCCGGGTGAGGTTACTAGCATGGTTGACCTAAGGGCTTGGGTCGGTAATTTGTACTTATCCACAAATCCCTTGATATGTATGAATGCGATGCACCAAAGATCGAAAAGAACAAGCGTAGTAAATGACTTAACCAAAAACTTACCGATTCTTGCATCGGGCTGATCTTCAACCTCCTCCACATCAATGTGGTTCACCTGTCCCCTGTTGAAAGGGTTGGGCTTCTTTCGAGCTTCCATTGCCATTTCCGTTCGGCCTTACGGGCGATCATTTGCATAATGCCCGGTCTTGCGGCACTTAAAGCAAGTGATGTGACTCAGTCTACCTTGGATGGTGTTGACGGGTTGGTGCGGTTCTGTCCATTGTTTCCTCCATTCCGTTCCCATTCTTAGTGCCATTATGGTTATGCGAATTACCTCCTCCATGGGTATCTTGAAACTGAATTCTGATTTAGGGGTATAACGAGGCTTCTTTGGGCTCCGAGTTATACTTTCCTGTCCATACTTCCTCTTGCGGTTCTCAATTTGTCTGCTTTCCTTCAATCATGAGAGCTCGGTCTACCAACTCCTGGTAGTTATTGAAACTTGCTACCATCAACGGCATCTTGAACTCATCATTCAGTCCTTCGAAACTTCTCCCGCTTAGCAGCGTCTCAGCAACGCTATCCGGGGCATAACGTGCTAACTTACTAAAATCATCTACGTCTTCGCCATTCCTTCCTCCTTGGCGTAAGTTGCGAAACTCACGCTTCTTCATGGCCATAGCTCCCATTGAAACATGGGCAAGGCGAAAAGCTTGCTGAAACTGATCCCATGTGACAAAGGTGTCACCGGGTAAGTGGTGTAAAATTTTCCCACCATGTCTGCGGGCCCTTCAAGCCGGTGTCTTGCAAACTTCACTCTTTCTCCATCTGTGCATCCTGCAGTGGTCAACTCCCTTCCTATCTTGCGGAGCCAATCATCTGCTACAATCGGCTCGGTGCTACTGGAATACACCGGCGGATTCAGTCTAAGGAAACGAGTCAAGTGATCCGCAGGTGGTGGTGGTGGGTTGTTGTTGTTGTTGTTGCCCTGGTTCTGCACCAATGTTTGAATCAAGGTGTTCTGCTGCTGAATCAATTGGGTGATCTCTGGCGGGAAAACAAACCCGGGGTCGCGTCTCGGAGGCATCGATGGGTTTTAGAAAAGACGAGAAATTAAGAATAGAATGAGGTCTATGGGGAATCACTACCCAAATGCACATGAGCAAAAGCACACAAAATCACTTCATTCAATCAAACAAAGGGCTTACAACGATCTAACTATCGCAAAAGTGCGTGCACTATAATGTTTACATGGAGGTAATACTACTAATATGTGGGGGACTTCTACTAATTTGAACCGGTGGAAGACTCCATGATGTCCGCTCCAGCTTCGTCCTCAAAGTCGGGTTCACTTGGATCCGAATCGGTGTCGTCGATGATGATGTAGTCGCTGACGGTCGGCGTGTTTGTCTTCATTCCTCGAGCGCCAACTTCTTCTTGAGTTCTTCGATCTCGTACTTAAGATCGTTATTGTGTCTCGCTAGAGCTACGATCTCGTCCATGTAGTCCTTGCGTGTAGTCTTTAGTTCTTCTTCAAGTTCGATGATCCTTCCCTTTGCATTCTCGCAACTCCAACATATCATTGCACATCTGGTTTTCTGGCGTCGAATGTCTTTGGTTTAACTCTGGATGAAAGCTGCAATGGATCTATCCTTCTTGGTCTTGACTATGTCCCATTGTTCATCTCGGCGTTCGCAAATCTGGTAGATAGTGTCTTTGAGGTCTTCTTGATAAACTTCTCCAATGCGTCCCATGGTGATATGAGCTGCCATGCTCTTTCCCAGACTCCAAGTTGGTGCACTGAAAACACTATCTATAGGTTTGGTGATTGGGGCGAAAGTCCTTCCCGGAACGTGAGCTTGAATCTTCCAACGCTCCTCTTCAGGCAGAGTGGCGTTGAAAGTCCGGTGAAGCTTGGTAATCCAATGTTCAGTACTTGGTGACTTCCTTCAGGTGAAATCCAAAAGGTGTGCCTTCATCCGGTTGGGCGTACTTGATCTTGGCCCTTCATCCTAAAAGAGTAGAAAAGATGAGGAGTTAGAAAATGGGAAGAGAGTAGTGATCTATGGCTTTAACTTAGTGGTCGTGTCCTACAGTCAGCGTGTGCTCTGATACCATCTCTGTAGAGACCGGACCCGACTGGATCAAGTCTTCGTGCTCAGGTGTCATCCTCGGATCAAGAATGCCGACACCACACAAAGATTCAAGGATTTATAGCAGAGTAGCAATCACACACTTATTACAACGTTGTCCACAAGGGAACTCATTACAATAATATGGCTTAAGGCCATCTAATAATAACAATGGAAGGCTTGGAAGATAAGTGAGTCCATCAACTCCATCGGCATCACCGAGTATAGAACCACGACCTAACACCTTACTGTCGTTGCGAAAAGTCTCGCAACATGAAAGTTGCAGCCAAACGGGTCAAGACACATGGAATATCTTGGCAATGTAACACATAGAGAGCAATTGAAGGAATAAGCCTATACTACATGCATATATGGCTGGTGGTAAAGCTCTCTGATTACAGCTTTTGCATAAAGCTAATTTTTCCCTACAACAAAGGAATAATTTTGTTTAACTATCATGGTGGTTGTTAAACATTGAGAATGGTTGATGACATCCTCAATCCCAATTAAAAAGTACTCATTAAAAACCCAATAACATTTATTAGAAGTAACATGTTGAGATTCACATGATATTTAAGTACTAGATACTCAAAACGTCCATAACCGGGGACACGGCTAATCATGATTAGTTTATACACTCTGCAGAGGTTTGAGGACTTGTACCCTCAAGACTCGATCGCCTCCGATTGGTTCTCGCACTACATGGTGTTTGAGAGGCGGATGATCGAGACACAGTTTTCGAAGCACTAGCACCTTACACGTGGGTAGACCGTACCAACCTACATCCCCTACATCAGCTAGCCTACCCGTAAGAGTTCGCACAACTTACTCAACTATGCGAGCCCATATTGGCTTGTGGCTGCACACGGAAGTTTCTAGTTTAAATAATCTCATGATCCCTTAGAGCCCGGGTGGCGGTCCAAGAAATACTGAGCAAGTCTGATAGAAACCAGTGCCTCAATCCACCCAGGATGTGTGTTTAGGTTGCCACCTTAGATAAACCATTAATTAACAATCTCACATACATCATGGATATTCACTCACCCAATCCACGTCTACTAGCATAGCATGGCATAATAAGCAAACGTAGAAGTAACTCCCAAGGTTTCATAAGTAAACAGGTAATAGGTACTACCTCAATCTACTTCCCATCTCACAATTTAAGTTGATCCTAAACATGCAAGTGTTTGAGGAATAGGGCTAATGCATAAAACTGGGTAGTAGAAAAGGTATGATCAAGTGTTACTTGCCTTGGCGATGATCCATGAGACCTAGAGATTCAAGTAACAAGCGGCGCACTCACGGGTGATCTAACGCAGGACAAACAACAAGCATTCAATAAGTACTCATCTAATGCACAGGGAAATCTCGAATAAAAGATCTAACCATAGAGTTCAACTTAAGAACCCTGGTTGCAAAAGAATCGAATCAAATAAAACATCGAAAGTCGAAAGTCAGAAGAAAACGACTCGATTTTGGCAATTTGAAACTAGGTCAAATTTACAGTAGCAAAACTTGGTTTAAGTAGGTTAGTCGGAACGGCGGTTTCGAAACGAAACTCCAGGCGCTTGAATCACCTGATTCCGATAAACGAGCGAGAAAATAAACAGATTTGAAAATTGGATCGGAAATCGAATTCGGAAAATAACGGATTAAATCCGATTAAAAGAAAAACGACGAACAGTTAAAACGACGGACGTTTGTTAACAGAAACAAACCGACGAACACGTTCATTAAAACGAACGGATCGGTGAACGTTCACTAGTTAATAAAACCGAAAAAAAATAAACCAATCTATGGTTTTTTAAAAAAAACCGATCAACGAAAGAAAAACCGGAACGGTTTTTGGAACAAAACCGGACCGGGTGGCGTTGGGCGGTGGCTACCTCGGCGAGTCACCGGCGGGGCTCGGCTCCGGCGGGTCGGCGGCGGTCGGCGGGTGGCGGCGGGTCGGCGGGTCGAGCGACGGCGGCGGCTGACGGCAAGGGCGGCGGGCGGTTGACGGCGGGCTCGGTTGGGCGGCAAGCTGGGTGAGGAGGAGAGAGGCTCCGGTTATAAAGGGGAGGAGGTGCCTTGGGGAAGGGGGCACGCAATGGTCCGGCAGAGCCGAGCCGGACTTCACGGGCGGCGGCGGGGTCTCCTCCATGGCCATGTGAGGGGAGGGGGAGCCGGGTCATGGCGGTTAGTGGGCCCTTGGCCCAGGCGCGTTTGTATTTTTTAAAACAAAACTAAACGAATTAAAAATAAAACCAAACGAACTCCAAATTAAATAAAATTAATTTTCCCGACTCCTAAAAATGAGTCGAACAAAATGAACTTTAAAACGGGTCAAAATGCATATTTTATTAAAATACTCATTTTTCCCTAAAGCAAATAAACTTTCAAAAACCAAAATAGATTTATTTATTAAATCTTCATTTTTCCTAAATGTTGGGAAAGTCATATTATTCCCTCTCTTAATTTTTTTATTGGAAAAATATTTGAAGATAATTAAATAAATCCAAATGATCCTATTTTCAAAATTTGAGTAAACCCAAATATGAAAATAATGAAATCTCCAACTCTCTCCGAGGGTCCTTGAGTTGCGTGAAATTTTCTAGGATCGGAAAAATGCGAGAAAATATGATATGCATGATGACCTAATGTATAACATTCCAAATTGAAAATTTGGGATGTTTCAATAGGGGATGCATTAGGGTGCTTTATTTCCATTATAAACTGATAATAATTATGAATTTAGTAAGGTAACAATAATATTGGGTTATAGCAGAATATTAGATGTGGTATGCTTGTATGAGTAGAATGCAGAGTTTATAAATGAACTAAAATCTGAGAACGGGAAGTGGTAGGTTTAATTTCAGTTAGAAAATTAGGTGTACTGCAGTATCATATATTCAGGTAATCCCTTGCATTTTTTTTGCCATGTTCAGGCTTTATACATCGTTTGTATATGCATAAAGTACGCCACATAAACTGGAGTTTGTAGTGTCAGGAGTAAGAGGGGTGCAACTAAGTAGTAGCATGTTACAGGATAAGAACAACTGTTTAGTTTAACTCCAAAGAGGTCATATGAAATGAAATTTTGATATATCTGAACTCTAGAGTATAAGATGCATCTTTCTACTCTTCCTGAGATCACGGTTATCATAACTGGATGTTTGTTTGTGGGAAGTTTTATCTCTTCCCTACAGTCAAAGCTCATGTGCAATTTGGAAAAAAATGCAAACATGCTATCGCTGCATTTGACAATTCCTTTTAGGTGAAAAAACCTGGCTTTACTTTGTTCCTTTTTGTTCTCTATTTATTACCGTTTATTGCTCAGAGTGATTGTTCCCAAAGTAGTATTTAACAATTAATCATTTGCAGGTATCTAACCAATAGCGGCTTACGTTTCCTGGTCATTTTTCTTTTGGAAATGGAAGTTGTTGCTTCCTAGGTGAGCTGAGGTGATAACTCCCTTCCGGCGCTGGGCCTACGTGTTCAATGCTGCCCTCACCATCCCCTTCTTCCATTGGCTCATCGGCCCATCAGAGTTCAGAGATCTAATACTCCCCACTGCCTCCCGTCCATTTTCAGATATATATATATATATATATATATATATATATATATTTATATAAGGTTTATCATCACCTCATGGATCATGTGTTGTTGATTGACCAGGTTATTGAGGTGGAGGTCAACAGGGTGAGGCAGAGAAGTGGAGTGCTCATAAAGAAACGAAGGTATGTATGAATAGGATGGATGCTTCCATTGCCAACTAATGAAATGCATGTCTCATGCTCAAGAATCGCTGCCTGGACTCGCCATGCCGCCGCCTCCGCTTCCGCCTAGGCATCCTGTCGCTAGCAAGGTAATTTTGTTCGGTCCCAGCTGTCCTCCTATCCTCCGTGCTTGATTGCTACAGGTGTTCTTGTTGTGTGTGTGCTTGCTGACTTAGTGTTGTGTGTGTCCGGCTCCCATTGTATTTTTTTTACTGGCTTGCCGCTATGCGTGCATGATTGTTGTGGCTGGCTTGGTGGTAGCATCGGACATACTTGGTCGTGGCGCCGCTTGCTAGCTACAAGTTCTTGTTGTGTGTTTGGTTACAACTGGCTTAGTTATGTGTATGTGTCCGGGCACTGTTGTGTTTCTTTCTTTGGCTTGCTTTGCTCGTGCATGATTGTTGTGACTGGGCTCTGGTTGTTCGGTGTTGGGCTGTTGATGGCATGCGACCCGCTTCAAAAAAAGGAAAGAAAGCAAGCATTTGTTTATAGAATAAATATATTGAAAAAAATTCCATGGAAAGCGTGCATATTTAGCAAGGAAAAGGAGTCTAGAGAGCCTTATATTCTTGTTATGTGTTAATTTGCAAAACTTCTGCAGCTATATATTTGCTCAATCCAAAAGACATATTTTACTCAACCTTCAAAGATAATGTATTTCTAATTGTTCATACCTCCTAAATTTTTTGTAATGATTTTGCAAGATTTCGAAATTATTGTATTTCAAAATTGTTATACTGATTCCTCGATGCTTCTCTCTTTGCTTTTTTTCTTTCCTACAAGAAGATGCCAAGTCATGTAATATGTTCAAAGAGCCATGTTTTTGAACATACACGATGTGTACATCTCTTTGTAGACAACAAGCCATGTTTTTTTAATTATTAAAGGGCATTAAATTTGTTACCTTATATGTTTGCCAACAACAAACCAACTAAACCATGATTCTCTTTTCAATGTGAACATGGGTTCAGTGGTCTCTGCCATTTGGCATAACGGGTCCATGAGGAAAAGGCGGTCTATTGCTAGCTTATTTGAAAAGCGCCAATAGCAGTGTGTGCCACATGTAAACAGTCCATGTTGAAAGAATAGAAGCATAAGTGTGGAGATAATGTAATTGGTCGGTCAGAAATTCAGTCTCAATGAGCTCAACTAATGACATGTGTGGGTTGAGCCCGAGGTCATTTCCAAAGTAACGGAAGTATTTTACTTTCCTTTTCATGTCGGTGGTCGATGGTACTTACATGTTGTATCAGTTATCAAAGGACTGCAATCATATACATTTTATAAACAAATAGAACACTTTTATGAAGCATGTAGTAGACAAATAGTGCTCTTGATAAATGGATTTTTATCTCAGAGCACAAATGGTGTTTAGTGGGTCTCTGTCATTTTATGCAATGGGAGATTACTCAAAAATACACATATGTTCAACATAGCATGATCTTCAATGAGATTCTATACTACCAAATTAAAATCTATAGGTACATCTCATTGTATACAACAAACCTCCATTATTTCTTTATTAAAGAGGATTGATTTTATTCGCAAAAAGAAGGGTTAAATTTGTTACCGTATGTGCTTGTCCACAACTAAAATAACTAAAGTAAGGTTTTTTTAAATGTAAACATGAATTCAATGGTTCTTTGCGTCATTTGGCGCAACAGAAATAACTACAAGGATTTATTTGCATATGTATACATCCATAAATGTTTTAGGAGAGAATTACAACACATGATCTACGATGCCTAAAAAAAGATACGAGAAAAGTAAAAATTGCCACATAAAGAGGAGAATTGCAAGATCCGGATAAATGAGAACTAAATCCATGCATGCAGAGAAATCCAAATCGAAGGAAAGGAGAAATTTCACCAGTTGAGTACGCCTTTTCCGGGAATGCTTATCTTGCCCAAGCCGAGGAACCGAGGAGGAAAAGGGATAAACAAGCTCGATGGATTCAGTCCTGTCACTTCATATTATACTACTGACAGGCCACACATAGCTTTGTTCGTGGACTGGGCTAGGTAGCATATGGGCATTTCAAATACCTATGCCTCCATAACAACACAAAGAGGGTTTTTTCATGCACGTGAAAAATAAAAGTTTGGTACAAACACCGCTAAAAAAATACATCCTTAGCGGCTATACATTGTATACAAATATGTTTTTTTAATCAGATTTCTCATCGTGATAATCATATTTTCAACTAATAAAAAGCTTTCTTAGCTGGTCTATACATGTCATACACTTTTTTTTCAAACTCGGATTGCACAACATGCTAAGCATGTTTTCAATATAGCATGGTTTAACACATGTAAACATGTTTTAAAAATAGCATGATTTAGTTGAAGGTTATTGCAGCATGAAACTATTTTCATCGACAGCATGTCTTCAGCAGGTCTCTGCGCCATTTGGCGCAACGGGTCAAGTAGTTCATGGTAAAAGAGATCCAATCGTAGTCACACCCAATATAGATTAATAGTGATGAATGCAAATGACGGTTGTGCTCTCCAGCTAGTGCTCTTTAATAAGAGGGTGATGACTCAACATAAAAGTAAATAGATAGGCCCTTCGCAGAGGGAAGCAGGGATTTGTAGAGGTGTCAGAGCTCGGTTTTGAAATAGAGATAAATAATATTTTGAGCGGCATACTTTCATTGTCAACATAACAACTAAGAGATGGCGATATCTTCCATGTCACACACATTATAGGCAGTTCCCAAACAGAATGGTAAAGTTTATACTCCCCCTCCACCAACAAGCATCAATCCACGGCTTGCTCGAAACAACGAGTGCCTCCAACATACATCAGGTCCCAGGGGGAGTTTTGTTTGCAATTACTTTGATTTAGTTTGCATAAAGCATGGGACTGGGCATCCGGGTGACCAGCCATTTTCTCGTGAGTGAGGAGCGGAGTCCACTCCTCTTGAGAATAACCCGCCCAACATGGAAGATAAGGGCAACCTTGATTGATACATGAGCTATTCGAGCATACAAAACAAAATGTTCATTTGAAGGTTTAGAGTTTGGCACATACAAATTTACTTGGAACGGCAGGTAGATACCGCATATAGGAAGGTATAGTTGACTCATGTGGAATAACTTTGGGGTTTAAAGGGATTGGATGCACAAGCAGTATTCCCGCTTAGTACAAGTGAAGGCTAGCAAAAGACTGGGAAGCAACCAACTAGAGAGCGACAACAGCCATGTACATGCATTAAAATTAATAAACATTGGATGCAAGCATGAGTAGGATATAATCCACCATGAACATAAATATCGTGAAGGCTATGTTGATTTGTTTCAACTACATGCGTGAACATGTGCCAAGTCAAGTCACTTAAATCATTCAAAGGAGGATACCACCCTACTATACCACATCATAACCATTTCAATAGCATGTTGGCACGCAAGGTAAACCATTATAACTCATAGCTAATCAAGCATGTCATAAGCAACTATGATCTCTAATTGTCATTGCAAACATGTTTATTCATAATAAGTTGAATCAAGAACGATGAACTCATCATATTTACAAAAACAAAAGAGGTCGAGTTCATACCAGCTTTTCCCATCTCAGTCAGTCCATCATATATCATCATAATTGCCTTTCACTTGCACGATGAACGTTGTGAATAATAATAAGAGTGCACGTGCATTGGACTAAGCTGGAATCTGCGAGCATTCAATAAACAGGAGAAGACAAGGCAATATGGGCTCTTGGTTAAATCAACAATAATGCATATAAGAGCCACTTCAACAATTTAATCATGGTCTTCTACTAACCCCCAAAGAAAAGAAAAGAAATAAAACTGTTTACACGCGAAAGCTCCCAACAAGCAAAAGAAGAACGAGAAATATTTTTGGGTTTTTCTTTTAATTACTACTACTACAGCAAAAAAATAAACTACTACTAATTTTTTTTGTTTTTTCTTAAGGTTTGTTAAACACACAAGAAGAAAGCAGGAAAAAGAAAATAAACTAGCATGGATATTACAGTGAAAGAGTATGAGCACCGACATCTAGCAATGAGTGTGTGTGAGCATAAATGTAATGTCGTTGAGAAATACGTACTCCCCCAAGCTTAGGCTTTTGGCCTAAGTTGGTCTATTGCCAGGGATAGCCTGGCGGATACCCGTAGGTGTAGCTGGGGTCGTACTGCGACGAAGAATAGTTGGGATCATAGTGTGATGAGGAAGACTCTGACTACCATTGGCTGATAGCCATCTCTGGGTCCCAAGAATAAACAGATTGTCGTGGAGGCTCATCTTGTGGTTCCGGTTCCGGGGCTGGTGCAGGATTCTTGTAAGCTTGGACGACAGCCCACGTAACGAGATAGGGTCTGAGGTCGTTGGTCGCGGACGAAGTCGGTGAGGCCGGCATCCTCAATCAATGAATAGAAATCCTCATAAATCACGGCCTGTCTCAAGAAATTATCGGAAGGCCATTCACACGGCCGGACCTCCGCGGTACGAGGCAAATTACATTTGGGCCTCTGTGCTTCTTCATTTTGTTTCTCCTTTGAACTTCGGCTCGATGAGCCCCTAAAAATTCTCTTCATTATTTTCTAAAATAATCTGAATTTTTTAGTAACTTCAAACAAAAGGGAACCAACTTCAATAAAACTGATAGCAACTACTCCCACAAGTGCCTAGAGCCTATATCAAGCATTAGAACTACTTGGAACCATATAAATTTGACATGCAAGCTCAAGAACATGGTCACCTATGCAGCACAAATTTGCAATGAATAAAGCACTAGAACAAAAACTAATTGGACCAATGGAGGAGTCACATACCAAGGAACAATCTCCCCAAGCAGTTGTGCGAGAGGTGCTTTGAGCAAGGAGATCGAAAATCACAGCAAGGTGGCCTAGAACTCGTGCTTGAGTTGGTTTTTCGTGTTTGTGGGAGGAAGAAGAAGAGGATGGGTGCAGTAATAAGTGGAGGAGGGCCACCGTGGGCCCATGAGGCAGGGGGCGCGCCCAGGGGGGTAGGGCGCGCCCTCCACCCTCGTGGCAGTGTGGCAGCTCCCAAATGTAATTTTTGCACCATAAATCCTCAAATATTCCCGAAAAAATCATATTAAATTGGCATGTCATTCTAAGGACTTTTATTTTTGGGACATTTTTATATTGCATGGATAAATCAGGAAACAGACAGAAAAATACTATTTTTACTTTATTTCAACTAAATAGCAGAAAGTATAGAGAGGGTACAGAAGGTTGTGCTTCTAGTTTCATCCATCTCATGCTCATCAAAAGGAATCCACTAACAAGGTTGATCAAGTCTTGTTAACAAACTCATTCCGATTAACATGAAACCAGAGGAATTTCGAACAACACTAGGTTACCTCAACGGGGATATGCACATCCCCAATAATAAGTATATCATATTTCTTCTTGACAGTGGGAAGAGGAAATTCAAAACCTCCAAATATAATCGATGGAATTTTCCAATAGAGTTGATACTGTGGACTTGAGGTTGTTTCCTGGGAAAGTGTACCATATGCTCATTACCATTAAAATGAAAAGTGACATTGCCTTTGTTGCAATCAATAACAGCCCCTGCAGTATTAAGAAAAGGTCTTCCAAGAATAATAGACATACTATCATCCTCGGGAATATCAAGAATAACAAAGTCCGTTAAAATAGTAACGTTAGCAGCCACAACAGGCACATCCTCACAAATACCGACAGGTATAACACTTGATTTATCAGCCATTTGCAAAGATATTTCAGTAGGTGTCAACTTGTTCAAGTCAAGTCTACGATATAAAGAGAGAGGCATAACACTAACACCGGCTCCAAGATCACATAAAGCAGTTTTAACATAATTTCTTTTAATGGAGCATGGTATAGTAGGTACTCCTGGATCTCCAAGTTTCTTTGGTACTCCACCCTTAAAAGTATAATTAGCAAGCATGGTGGAAATTTCAGCTTCCGGTATCTTTCTTTTATTTGTAACAATATCTTTCATGTATTTAGCATAAGGATTCATTTTAAGCATATCACCAATCGATACATGCAAAAAGATAGGTCTAATCATTTCAGCAAAGCGCTCAAAATCCCCATCATCCTTTTTCTTGGATGGTTTGGGGGGAAAAGGCATGGGTTTCTGAACCCAAGGTTCTCTTTCTTTACCATGTTTCCTAGCAACAAAGTCTCTCTTATCACAATGTTGATTCTTTGATTGTGGGTTATCAAGATCAATAGCAGGTTCAACTTCTACATCATTATGATTACTAGGTTGAGCATCATCATGAACATCATCATTAACATTTTCACTAGGTTCATGTTCATTGCAGATTGTGTTTCAAAGATCAGACATAGATACATCATTTGGATTATCAGGTGTTTCAGCTATAGGTTCACTAGAAGTTTGCAAAGTCCTATCATTTTTCTTTTTCTTCCTTTTAGAAGAACTAGGTACATCAATATTATTTCTCTGAGAATCTTGCTCAATTCTCTTAGGGTGGTCTTCAGGATACAAAGGTTCTGAGTCATTCTACCAGTTCTAGTAGCCACTCTAACTTGGCATAATCATTTTTCTTACTATTCATTTCATCGAGCAATTCTTTTTGAGCTTTAAGTAGTTGTTCTACTTGAGTGGTAACCATAGAAGCATGTTTGCTAACAATTTTAAGTTCACCTCTAATATTAGCCATATAATCACCCAAGTGTTTAATCATATTGGAATCGTATTTCAATTGTCTACCAAAATAAGCATTGAAGTTTTCTTGTTTGACAATAAAATTATCAAACTCATCAAGGCATTGTCTAGCAGACTTATAATGTGGGATATCACCTTCATCAAATCTATAGAGAGAATTTACCTTTACTACCTGTGTCGGGTTATCGGGGTCTGGAGGTTCTTCAATAAATAAAGGATTAAGATCATATGTTTCTTCAGCAGGCGGTAAATTAAGACCATGTATTTCTTCAATACGAGGTAAATTCTTAACATCTTCAGCTTTAATACCTTTTTCTTTCATAGATTTCTTTGCCTCTTGCATATCTTCGGGACTGAGAAATAGAACACCTCTCTTCTTTGGAGTTGGTTTAGGAATAGGCTCGGTAATTGGAGCAGGAGCTGGCTCAGGGGCTGGCTCAGGAGGTGCCCAATTATTTTCATTTGTCAACATATTATTCAATAGAATTTCAGCTTCATCTGGTGTTCTTTCCCTGAAAAGAGAACCAGCACTACAAAAAAAAGACACATCCGTGACATTTTGGGCCGAACGAATCTTTTTTCTGTCATACATATGACACTTCTATGACGATAATTGTGACAAAACCCGGTATCATCATAGATGTGGTGGGCTCCTACTTCTATGACAAAAAATCATGATGAAAATGGGCTTTTCGTCACAGGCGGGCGGAAACGCAGCTGCATGACATTCTTTGGGCCGTCCATGACGGAAAAAACCATGGTAGAAGCGAGGGGAGGAAAATTTTGGGGAGTTGCAGTTACGATGGGAGGTCGGGGCGAAGCGATGCGCGTTCTCTCAGACGACGTGCAGCGTGTGTGCGGCGTTGGCTCTAAGCGAAGCCGAGGCGTCGGGCTCTAATCGAACCCGAGCAATTGCTGCTGCGAGCTGGCGTTCACGAACCCGAGTGATCGATCGATGGCTGTTGGCGAACCCGATGGAGCGATTCGCCGCTCTGCCGCTAGCTGAAGCTGATCGATGCTGCCTGGGATGAACATTGAGTGTTGCGGGGTGTTTGGATGAGCGATGGCGGTGGCGTTGCCTCTGGATGAACAGGAACTGTGGTGTGGAGGGCTGGATGAGCGATGAAGCGGTGGAGGGGTGGCTGTGGAGGGGTGGTTGAACAAGACCCCGTGGTGTGGAGGGCTAGATGAACAGTAGATGGTGGAGGGGTGCCCGTGGAAGGGTGGTTGAACAGTAGCCGGTGGAGTAGCGCGCGGTGGAAGCTGGACGAACAGGAGCCCGTGGAGGCTGGAGGAGGTCGACGGTAGCCCGTGGAGGCTGGAGGAGGTCGACGGTGGAGATGAACAGTATCCCGTGGAGTCCCGTTTTGCGGTACGCCACACCCCTCCCCCCGTTTCGACCGTAGCGCTCCAACTCAAGTCCGTTTCGTCCGTTTTGCGGTACGGCGCACCACACCCGATCAACAGGACCCCCGTTTTGACCGTAGGAGGTCCGTTTCCTCCGTTTTGCGGTACGCCTGGCCCCTCCCGATCAATAGGACCCCGTTTCGAACGTGGTCGGTCGAACACAAGGTCGTTTCCTCCGTTGTGCAGTACGCCAGGCCTCGTTTCCATTGCATGTTCCGTCCAAGCCCTCTCGATGAACACGACCACGCATTCCTTTCCAACCCAGCCGGTTGGCTCCCACGCGTTCCGTTGCCTCCCGATGAATACACGACGCATTCCGTTGCCTCCCCATGAACACGACGACGACGTTGTTTCTCCGTTCCGTTGCCTTCCTTGCGGCCGCCGTGGACCCAGCTGTCAGCCTCTCCATGCACAGTACTCTTCCGATGGAAGTCGGTCGTTGACCACATTGACCACGCCGCGCCGAGAGCACCACAGCGGTGGATGACAGCGAGGCCTAGGAAGGGGACGACGCGGAGCCGGGGAAGACGCAGTAGTGGATGCCCACGCGAAGAGGAGTACGAGGTGAGGTCAAGGCGTCGCCGCAGAATAACAGAGGGTGTGGGTGAGTAGAGGGATGGCCTGGTCGTGGTGGGAGTAGTAGAGGCGGTGAGGCCTCCATGACATCACCCGGCCACGGGAGGCGAGGAGCACTGTGACACGACCGTAGCTGCTTTGGGCGGCTGGAGCACGAAGACCAGAGGTTCAAGAAGCACTACGGCCGTTGGATGGACATCGTACGGTCACTGGAGCTAGAGTCGTTGATATTGACTAAGTTTTAAAAACCCACCCTCCCCCTAAAAATAGTATGCCCACAAGTCAGCCACCCACCAAGGTGAGTCCCCGCTAGCAGGGGGAGTATTAATTATTTTTTTCGTAAAAAGGAAGCATTTCCGGTGGGTCCGAGCTGACAGCGGGGGGAACGTTTTTTCGCGAAATACAGAGACCCTTCCGGTGGGTCCCAGCTATCAGGTGGAGGAATCATTATTTTGTGCGTAATAAGGAGGCATTTTCCTGTGTGGGCCCCTACTGTCAGCCTCTTCTGATGGCTGTTGTTTCTTGACCATGTTGACCTCGCCGCCGAGAGCACAAACAGTGGACGAGGGCGGGGCCCAGAAGAGAACCACCCAGCCGGGCGAAGCCACCGCAGCCGGATGCCCACGCCGAGGGGAGAACGAGCAGCTGGTCGGCTGCGGGGTGAGGCCGACGTCCGGGAAAATAACAGGATGTGTGGGTGGTTAGAGGGATGCTTTGGCGGCAAGACAGCCACCACGGAGGAGGGAGCAGGCAGTCCACGGCTACCGCTGGTTTGGGCGGCCGGAGTAGGAAGATCGGAGATTGAAGAAGCACGGCGGTTGTTGGATGGACATCTACCGGGTTAGGATCCTCTGCGATCAGACGGTGTTGTATGATCAACGCCATGTGGGACTGGCCCCACATGTCATCGACACTACTGACACCATACTGATGCTGCAGAGGATCTCAACCCCCAACAGTCACTGTTGTGTGTTGACTAAGTTGACAAAGCCTTGCGTACGCGTCAAAAAAAATTTAGGACAGCGTCATCGTCAACCTAGTAGGCCCAGAAGTCAGCCTCCAAATCTGTGGAAAACAACATACATCCCATTAGCCATTATTTTCAATAATTTACAGCCCATTTGCTAATTCTTAAGGATATTTGAAGCTCATATTCTTTTTATTAGCATTACAGTCCATATATTCTGGGCACTGCTAAAAAATTCAACAAAATTTTGCATATTTTGGTGGGGTCCAAACTCTTTTAATCACGAAATTTCGAGTCACGTTAAAAATAGTTTTCAAAAAATTATATCAAAATAAAATTCAAAAAACAATTCTCATAAAAATGAATGAAATTTAGAATCTTAACTAGCAAGATGCCCGTTAGATTTGCACGGAACATGAAGATGCATTTGTATGAGTAGTTTATCTTGTGGGTGAAAAGATGATATTTTAATGTAATTGCCGGTTGGCTTTGGTTTTTATAAGAGTAGAGAGTAGAGAAATCCTGAAAAAATGATATTTTAATGCAATTGCCGGTTGGCTTTGGTTTAAAAATTTACAACCCATTTCTTACAACTTATAGCCCGTTTTCTAGGGAAGCCCATTTCTTATCCCTCCTCGTCTTGAAAGATTTGCAGCCCAGCAGGGCTGAGAAAAGCAAGTAGGCCTCGGTTTTGGTATTCCCCAAAAAAATAGAACTGGGCTAGCCAATTTCAGAAAGAAAAAATATCAATTGGGCTCGTCATGTGCTTAATAAAAGCGTAAGCGTGGGCTAGACGGGCCACAGCCCCCGCACAGTGCGCAGTTGAGCTCCGTCTCTGAAACTGAAAAACAACTAGGCGAGCTGCTGGGTCCCTGGTTTTATCCGCTTGTTTTTTAATTTTCTCGTTTATTGACTACATTGACAATGGCGTGGAACCTAGTTGTCAAGCAATTAGGAGGAAGTATTGTTTTGGCTTGTAATAACGAGGCACCTGCTTGCGAAATGCAATGACCACTGGTGGGTCCCTCTTGTCGACCTCTCCACGTCACAGTCATCTCTGATTCCTCTTGGTTGTTGACCATGTTGACAACACCAGTGGCGGCGAAACACGGCTGAGCTAACCAAGCGGAGAAACGGCAGCAAGGCCTCGGACGGAACGAAAGCGGCGACCATGAAAGATCTTGGCGGTGTAGTGGCGGTCGAGGGAATCTGAGGGCAACAACATGCAAGTCAAGCATACAAATGGTACAAAAAGCCCAAGGATTAATTGTTCATCAAATTTTTAGACAAAATCCAGATTGAACATAGCGGTAACATCTAACCCAACCACTCTTTTTTGCAGTCACAAACAAATGGATCAGTCTGATCCATAAAATCAACATCCTGTGCAAAAAAAATTATTTTAGGATGTCTACAACTTGTTGTAAATAGAAGCCGAGCATGTTTAGAAGCCCATTTGTCCACCTGAAACTTTTTTTTACTGTTCAATATGTTCGTCCGTGAGAAATCTCTTGCTGTAAAAATTAAGCCTCATGGACAATAGTAACCTCGCATTCAACGGGAAGAATGTGACAAAGCTTACATTTGCACAGTTGGATGCATATCGTCCCATTGTTATTGTCCTCAAGCGAATGTCATGAGAACTGAGAAAATCCTTGTGCTTATTACGCATAGCGATTGGTTATATGTTTTTGTCCATGTGGTTACGCCTAAGTAGACATGAAGATTGAAAAGCAGTTAAGGCACGAAAAAAGAGTATGTCGAAAGAATGACGGTGAGCAGTTAATTCTAGTACAATATATACATGCTTTCAATGTGCATGAAATCATCACCTCTATGTATAAATTCTCCGGAGATCGAAAGCATCGCAGCAAGCCAATAATTATGTCCAGATCAAAACTATACATTACGATATATATATATGATCTTGTGAGAATCCAAAGACATTGATAGGCTATCAATGGACGAACTCTTCATTGACCATATAACATAATATTAGTACCCAAAGTGTACTCCAATATGATATAAAACTTATGCGCATAAATGAAAAATGCAGCATATGATTACAAATGTGTAGATGATAATATACGGTACCTGAAAATGCGAGGAGCCAAACACCAACTCCTTGTGATTATTAAACGGGTCACGAATTACACCCAAGGTCTCGGTTTGGTAGCGAGGCAGCAGTCATTCTGACGGTGTATAACAATTATGAAGGAGCAACCTTTCAAGTGAAGGGCATCTTCGATGATGAGCTGCTGTCCTTCAAAACAAATTCCAATGCTTTTAAGGTGAGGCGACTTTATTTGGAGACAAGCGATACCGATTTCTATTCCCAAAACAATCAAAAGCGCTCGAGGCAGGGCAACTAGAGTGGATGATGCTGTGCAGTGAGGCCTCCGACAGATAAACCACCACAAGCAAAAGTTTTTTTAGCAGTGGGAGTCGAAGCATTTGTACCAGATCGTCTGGTAGATGGCACCGGGCAAAGGTGGCAGTGTGGAGAGAGGAGGAAAACCGCGAGATGGACAACGGTGGTGTGGGCACGAATTCTTGGTATGCTTGAGGTATGAAACTTTTGTGGTAATGGTAGAACTCAAACTGCTGGAGTTTTCCGAATTCAGGGGATGTCAGCCAAGTGTCCACCTTGCCGGATATGGACAGCAGGTAGCTTGTCGGGATGCAGAGGCATTGACCGGGGCCCTGCTGGTGAGAAGAGACGATGGCTCTGATGAGATCAAATTCAGGAAGGACAGATATCTGACGACAGTGGATATTGAGGGGCGGTGCGCCATACAGGGCGCCACCGAGTTGAGAGGACTTGTGTGCGGCAGCAATCCTTGGTGGGGAGAAGCGAGATGATCTCCTCAAGGATGACGTCCGGGAGATCGCTGATGCGGTCCACCGCAGATTCTACCGGTTCCTCAGATCCGGGTGGGGGGGCTCGCCGCTTCTCCCCGCGCTACCGGGTGCGGGATCTACAACCGGCATTGATGCTGGCGGGAGCCTCATCTTCTTGGCGCTGGGGCCAGCCGACTCCATTTTC
This sequence comes from Aegilops bicornis, assembly GCA_021605145.1. Classification (NCBI taxonomy): domain Eukaryota; kingdom Viridiplantae; phylum Streptophyta; class Magnoliopsida; order Poales; family Poaceae; genus Aegilops; species Aegilops bicornis. The sequence goes on along the minus strand of CM038672.1, from coordinate 436,693,548 downwards.
CTTGTGGGCGTCACGCCGAGCTCACGGGTTTGAGCAGAGTAGCCAGAGACGAGCCTAGTGGCAGTGCGAGTGGGGACGAAGGAGGGCTAGGGATTTACAGGAGTGGAAGAAGAGGAGCAGGCCTTTTACATGCAGTGAGGAAGAAGGTGAGCGGGGTTTTACGGGCGAGTGAGGAAGATTGGGGAGCGGGGGAATTGGGTGGGGAGGCAGGCGGGAGAGCGAGTTGTTCGTGTTTATAAGGCACGCTACACTAACTACTCGCTTTCCCAAGAACCCCTCTCTTCTTTTGCGTTCTGCATGGTAGCCATGCATGCAGGATGCATGTGCCCTTGGCCCTTGCATGTGCCTGGTTTGTTCTTGGGCCTATTTAATAGGGTGGTTATGGAGTAAATTAAGGAGATTTATTTTCTCTGTGTGCATCCACCAAATTAGAGGATGCTTGATCGACGCAGAACACTCACATTAAACTAACATTAGGAAGAACAAAAGTTCAGCATGTCTATGCATCTCAATGATTCACCATACTATAACCAATATACAAAAGCGTGAGAAGGTGTGGAAATAAAGAAAATCGGTCGATGCTTCTCTCGAGCAAAGGGCCTCCCTCAAGACGCATTAATTTCTGGGCATACTTGTTTCTTCTCAATGTTGTGAGCACTTTGAGCATGTTGGCAACTCCACAGCTATCTAGCTGCCTCATCTTGCAATTGATCTTTGACACATTTGCAGCAAACACATGAGGCAATAGAGATGACTCAACATGGGTCCATATTGTGCAGTTCCTGATATCCTATTCATTGTCACGAATCTGAAAAGATAGGAAAACAGTAGCTATACTTAAGCGGTGTTGCAAAAACAGTAGCACATATTAATAGCTCGGCATGACAAAACACGATCATCTCGAATGAAGGGGATCTTGACCTGCACGAGGAAGATTACATATAATTTCATAAGTCCTTGGTTGATTTCCACCTTCGGCTGCACTTCTTGTTTGCTCCTCCGGACATGACAGGATCGTTCCGACCTTTGCATTGAGCAAGTCAACGTCAGAATAAGCTAATTTCATCTTGCGGTGGTCATTGTACCTGAATTACGAATGTAGGAATACTGGAGCACCATGAGGTTAGGTGACAATGCAGGTAGATGCAGCCATATAAATTTTGTGCGGTGCTACCAAAATTGAGGTTTGTATCCCTTCCCGTTATGAGAATTCTTCTTGAAGTTGGTAGAATGTGACGACTTGTTCTTTGCATCAAACTTCCCTTTCCCCTGAGATTTGTTCTTGTTGTTTTGGGGTTGGTTGGGCTGGAAGTTCTTCTCGTGTACCATGTGGGCACTAGAATCTCCCTCGGTGACCCGAGCACGTGTGTCTTTTGCTCTCGCCTTCTCCTCAAAATCAAGAGTGCTAATGAGATCCAAAACAGAAAACTCATGTCTCTTGTTTTTCAGAGAAGTAGCAAAATCGTTCCACGAAGGTGGAAGCTTGGCAATGATGGTCCCGATAACAAATTTGTCCGCAACACACACTTAAAGTACTCAAGTTCCTTAGAGAGTGATCAGATCTCATGAGTCTGCTGAACAACAGAGTGCTCATCGGTCATCTTGTAGTCACAGAATTGCTCCATGTCGTACAACTCGTTGCTTGACACCGAGGGCCCAAAGCGTGGCCTCGAGCGCAGCCCACATGTATTTGTCATTTGTCAAACAACATATACTGAATCCACAATGGAATCGTCAAGAACACTCTGCAGGCGGATTTGAAGAGGGTATCCATGTTACGAAAAGCTTCCTCGTGTAGGATTAAGATCGCCCTCGGGCTTACCCTTAGTGGCGTCATAGCAGCACATGATCTGAAACCAATATACTGCTCTTGTGCGCCACCTTTTATATTGCACCCCCTTAAAAGTAGGCGGCTTCAAAAGCGCAGCAAAACAACTCAGAGTAAATTGCATGTGATCAGGTTTTTGGATTGGATTATTGAATATATGAGCAATTTAGTATGAGATTTAATCCAAATCAGCAGTAAATAGATCATGACGACAATTGCAAACATCAAAGTAATGATGCGGACTAAACCAGAGGGAGAAGCACATCTTGTATAAGCGGGAGCAGAACCGATGTGGTTGATGTTGTCACTCATGTCGTTGATGAAGAGGTTCTTGAGGTCGGGAAGAAGGCTGTCGTTGAGGAAGTCGTCGCTGGCAGCAGTCACAGTAGTGTGCTCACCAAAAACATGATCGCCCCTCTCCCGTTCAGGATAACGAAAGGCGGGTTTCGGAGGACCGATGTCCCTTCTTGCGGTGCACGCCGGAAGGAGGGCTGGAGAAGAATTGCGTGGCGGCGCTAAGATCTGGAGCAGTGCTTGAAACCATATGATACAACAAGCGGCTAGGGTAGAGCATGTCAGGTCGGAGTATAATAGTAGGCCTTTGGCCCCCAAACCCCACGTCCAAGTCAATAATAGCTCAAAAAAAAGTCAGTAATAGCCCCACCAAGGTTTGCCTAAAAAAGGAGTAATTAAGGCGTCCGTTAGTCCCTTTAGTATAAATACAATATCATTAATAATGGCCCCACCTTTTGTCTCACAAAGTAGAGTATGTTGGAGTACAACCGGCTACACGTTTACAATCCGCTTCTCTTCTCTCTCCTTCATCTAAGCACAAATACTGTATTTAAATCCTTATAGCCTACTTATGTCATCTAATTATAGTAGTACTTGCTCTAAAAGTTACTATCCACTGTATAGTCTGAAATGTCAAGGCGTGCGTGGCGGTGCCCTTAATCGGCGACCGCTTCAGCAGTGAGGCAGTGAGAGGTCGCGCCAGCGACTTGCCATCAATGTGGAGCGGCGGGCTCGGCGCCGGGCGGGAAGGCTTGAGGGGGGGAGGGTTTTGTTGGGCCAAGAAGGTGAGAAGCCAACTTGGGATCGGTCCGGACGGGGAAATATCATGTGCTCCCATACTCTGCATATGACACTAGTGTATGTTACTACTCCCTCCTTTCCGGTTTATAGAGATGTTTAGAGTAACATAGTGAAAGCACAAGTGCTCCCTAGGTGGTTTTGGTAATTAATGTCAACAGATCTCTTGTTGGACCATCACTTTCATCTAGTATGTTTCAGATAAGTTCAACAATGGAGTGGCATGGATAAAGGATGTGGGAACTCCTTCAAGATGCTAAGGACAAAGGATTGGCTCAAGCTTCAAGCTCAAGACTCTTCATTTTACATTTTAGTGATCCAAGATCACATTGAGTCTATAGGAAAAGCCAATACTATCAAGGAGGGATGAGGTGTTGCTTAATGAGCCTCTTGCTTCATGTGCTTAGTGATATGCTCCAAAACCCTCAACTACTTTCCCACTTCCACACATATGACCTAAACCTAAAGTCAAACTCGGCCCTACCGATTCTTTCTATCCAGCCACCGAGTTCGGATGTCATAGCCAACGCCACAAACCCTAGGCAAATCGGTTTCACCGATAGGAATCTCGGTCTCACCGAGATGGGATTGCAATCTCTTTGTGTATGTCCATTACCAAAATCGGTCTCACCGAAGTTTGTGTATGTCAGTACTACCGAGATTACAATGCAAACTTTCTAGTTAACTTATTACCAAAATTGGCCCCACCGAGTTTGAGTAATCGGTCCCACCGAAGTTTGCACGACCAACTCTCCGGTTAGCTAATTACCAAAATCGGTCTCACCGAAGTTTGTATGTCGGTCTCACCGAGATTATGTTATGCCCCAACCCTAACCATATCAGTCCTACCGAGTTGCATATCAGTCCCACCGAAAACCCTAACGGTCACTAGGTTTACTAAATCGGTCCGACCGAGTTTGATGATTCGGTCCCACTGAGTTTGGTAAATTGTGTGTATAGCAGTTAGATTTTGTGTGGAGGCTATATACCCCTCCACCTCCTCTTCATTCATGGAGAGAGCCATCAGAACAAACCTACACTTCCAACTTACCAGTTCTGAGAGAGAACTACCTACTCATGTGTTGAGGCCAAGATATTCCATTCCAACCATATGAATCTTGATCTCGCCTTCCCCAAGTTGCTTTCCACTCAAATCTTCTTTCCACCAAATCCAAATCCTGTGAGAGAGAGTTGAGTGTTGGGGAGACTATCATTTGAAGCACAAGAGCAAGGAGTTCATCATCAACACACCATTTGTTACTTCTTGGAGAGTGGTGTCTCCTAGATTGGCTAGGTGTCACTTGGGAGCCTCCGACAAGATTGTGGAGTTGAACCAAGGAGTTTGTAAGGGCAAGGAGATCGCCTACTTCGTGAAGATCTACCGCTAGTGAGGCAAGTCCTTCGTGGGCGACGGCCATGGTGGGATAGACAAGGTTGCTTCTTCGTGGACCCTTCGTGGGTGGAGCCCTCCGTGGACTCGCAAGCAACTGCTACCCTCCTTCGTGGGTTGAAGTCTCCATCAACGTGGATGTACGATAGCACCACCTACCGGAACCACGACAAAAACATCCATGTCTCCAATTGCGTTTGAATTCTCCAAACCCTTCCCTTTACATTCTTGCAAGTTGCATGCTTTACTTTCCGCTGATCACATACTCTTTGCATGCTTGCTTGTTATGTATCGTGAATGTTAAACTTGTGCCTAAACTCCACTTAAAGCTAAAGAAGTTAAAAACTGCAACTTTGGTACTTAGTGTCTAATCACCCCCCCCCCCCCCCTAGACACCTCTTCTCAAGATCCTACACATAGTAATATGTTACAGTACAAGTTACTCCCCACTATGACCAGCCTTGGCCTCTCCCAGTGCTCCACCATGTATAGCTGCTAAGCCTGCCACGTAGGCATAAAATATGATGTGGCACCAATAAACTAAGCACCTATGCATTGAACACTTGAGTTACTAAGCCATTTAATGCACTTAGCACCTCATCTAAAGAGCATTAATAGTATAGCCATTGCTGGCTATAAGCCTACAACCCATCTTATAGTCAACATGTACTACAAAGTGCCTAGAAGAACGTGCTAGAGCTGGCTCTTCACGAAGAGCCCGCTTACCTTCTCTCTCCTCTTCTCTTTCCTCCAACTAAGCAGAAATATATTGTACTGTTTATTCCTTATAGCCCGCTGACTCAGCTCTATTGTACTTGCTCTAAGCACATCTAAGCACTTGCTAGCACCCCCTTGACCGTAGACCTTGACGGTGTACATCACCTTGTGTCTCATAATTTTCCTCGTCATCATTTGAGTCCTAGAAGATCTCACCCACATCATCATTAGCATGCAGAGGCCTTGATAGACAACGTGCGCAGAAGGAGTAGAGGCGACTGGGGACGCACCACGACTACGTCATGGGCACTCCGTATGTGCTCGTGTGCGTGCAGCGTGCGTGTTTTTCCATCGGTGCTAGCTCTAAGGCCGAGGCTGTGGTCGTCTTCGTCTCCGACTAGTAGTTGAGCAACGATGGCAAAGAGGTGCTGCAAGAGATGCGTATCTGTTATTGCGTCTGAAGCCGCCGTAACCTGACGAACCGGACGTCGCCAGCGGATGGCGACGCACGCCCATGCAGCCGAGTGTGTGCGCATGCATGTGTTATTCACGTGCATTCTGCGGCCGGCGTGTGTGCATGCACGCGTCTTGTATACGTCGTTGTGTGCTCCATGTTGTGCGGCGTATGTGCATGAGTTGGATCGGATGGAGTTAGAGCGTTACTTGTGTACATATTTTAGAGTGTAGATTCACTCATTTTGTTTCGTATGTAGTCCCTTATTGAAATATCTAAAAAGACTTATATTTGGGAACGGAGGGAGTATAAAAAATCTTCAACTTAGCATCCTGATGTACCGTTTCTAGTGGTTAGCGAAAAGTTCATGTTCTTTTAGTTGTTTATAGGTGGGCAGGCGGCAAAAAACAGGGGAAAACGCGCAAGGTTCCTTGCAGACGCTCCACCGCGAGGTTCTTTGCTCCTCCTCGGTCGTTGGGAATCTATGCTCTTCAACTCTTTTCTTTTACGTGAGCTTTGTTCATCCTTTTCCCAACACGCGAGACATCTAGCATCAAGGTGCACGTGTCATGCAAGAAAATGGAGATAATCGGATAAGCAGTGCGTAAGTGAGTCGTATGGGGGAAGCGGGGAAACCCTTTTCCGTAAGTGAGTCGTGCGCCGATGGCACCTACACAATATTTTTTCTCCTCGATGGCACGTGAATGGCACGTGAATAGTGCATGTACTCAATGACGGAGCACGGGATGGTAGCAATGACATGGTCAGCCCTTTTTTGGAGAGAGTATGTACTACTAGTAAATAACTTTGATGTGTCCCGTCAACTTGCGTAAGCGAGAAGCTTGATTACGCCTTCTCCCTCGCCAACGCGTGCACGGTGGCTCGCAGCACGAGGAGAAACTTTTGCTTACAAGCGGTGGACGTGCAGCAGTTCATTTGGTGTCAGATTGCCAGAAGCACTACTGTAGAACCATCGACTTCCGGAAGAGGCGAAGAGCCAAGCGCAAGGTCACCTACTAACCTTAGGGCTACGCGTAGTGGGAGTAACATAAGTAGAGGTACCTCCTTTTTTATTCTAGAAACAACCACACGTGAATATCAAGGTGCTGGTTACGTAGAACAAATTTCACGAAGTCCGTGCTCGGCACTCCTCTATCTCTCTTCTCAGCCAGCCGGCCGGACGCCTTGGAGCCCATCGTCTGTTTGCTCACATGCGGCCCCACATGTCGTTGAAAACGCATAAGAGGACCCATCGAACCTGCACATCTTTCACCTCGACGTCTTTGGTGATGAAAAACAAATCCAAGAAAGATCTTCGGTGGCCGCTTTTGGAGTTACTCAAGAGTAGTAAGATTCTATTTACAGTTTAACCCAAGATGCACATCTCGTGGCTTCAACTTATCAACTACCACTCTATTTTCTTTCATGACACGACACGGATCTTTGGATGTCCCACGTGTCGGCAAAAGGAGGAAGAACCCGACCAAATCTTCGGTTGTGCTCTTGGATTAGACTAGTTGTGCTAACTTAAAAATTTTATTGTGTACTCCCTCCGTTCCAAAATACTTGACTTCCACTTGTCCAAAAATGGATTTGCCTATATACTAAAACATGTCTAGATACACATATATTTTGATAAATACTACCTCCGTCCGGGTTTATTGGTCCCCATTATATTTCGTGCCAAATTTTCACCATAGATTAAACTAACAAAATGTTTACGCATGTCACCAAACATTATATTTTTGAAAACTATGTTCAAATACGAATCTAATGAGATATTTTTTCTTGACATGCATTAACATTTTGTTAGTTAAATCTTTAGTCAAAATTTGATACAAACTACAAAGGGGACCTATAAACCAGGACGGAGGTAGTAGAACGGAGGTAGTAGAACGGAGGGAGTAGAATGGATGCAAGTTTTTGTATTGGGAAGAAGAGTACATCCATATATTGATAGAGCGTTGGAGTTGGCCTTACAAGTGGGACCGCAGCTTGAGGAAACCGACTATCGGCAAACCCCACCTCGCTTGCTTGCCGATGGCTGAGTTAGAGAAAGCGATGAGGTTGAAGAGATTGCTCTAGCACGGACTCCAAGAAATATGGTGTCGAGATGGAAGTCGTCTTGGTGGCGTGTGTCGTACTCACAGGCGTGAATGCTTGTTACGCCCATGCCACCCTACTACTCCTACTACTACCTACTATATAGTACTACTAGTATCGAGGATTCGAGGTGCTGGTTATGTAGTACAATATGGCTACAAGAAAACACCCGCACGACGCCTTGAAGCATGTGAAGCTAGTACAAATAGTGTACTACTATTGTTGATGATTGGCCTCATCCGATAACCTATTGCAATGCACGTACAAGAGCGGTGGGAACTCGAGAAATTGCTATCTTCCGTAGAAGACAGTCACCATGATTGTATTTGAACGTATGCGTACAATACCGGTGTGCTCAACCTCTGGGCGATCTGCTGAGATTTTTGGAAGTGGAACCCGGTCACGAAGTTTACACATTCACAAGTTCCCACTCGCATGATTGGACCCAATGTAAACAACCCAATCTCCATTTGCGCCTGCCCAGGCCTTGCCCTCAAGCGATGGCATCTTAACATCATACGTTTCATTATCAAGCGGCATCAACTTGCACAGGGCAAGGCCTCCGTCGTGACGGCACCGGTCATCAGGGTCACGGCGAAAAAGATAGGGGAGATCAAACCGTTCCTTGACTCTTGGGTTCCTTGTAATGATGTTATTAGTTGAGTCAAGAATGGGCTTGAACGAACCTGCCATGCTAGCCGAGGTGATGACGTCGCACCGATCAATGAGTTCCTCCACCACGTCATCTTTCAGATCGGGGCAAGAATAACGGGGTCGTTTCCGTCCTGTTCCCTCCATGGAGAAGACAATCGAACAATGGCAGAAGAAAGCGTGAAGGGCTGAAGGAAAATGGAGGAGGGAGAGGAAGAGCGTGCGACAACAGTTCCAAATCGAGAGGGAAAGGCGAAGCGTCGGTGGACGGTTGCCAGTTTGCCACGGTTCACGAAGGGGCGCCCCGGCCTACACGTCGGTTCCGAAATACTCCTACTACGCGCCGTCGTCTCACTGATATGTTGGAACGGGACCACATGTCAACGAAACATGCTGTGTAATTTCTCGTGCAAAATGCGATCTGGCCGCGTTGGCCCGAAGTGCCGCATTAGTTTTTTTTTGAAAATTTGCCACATTAGTTATCGACCCTTATTTTTTTTAACATGCAATCTGAATGGATAGCTCCTGTGGTCATCACATGTGAGCGGATATAGTGATGGTTGATTCGCCCGAGCAACTTTACTGTGGGAATATGGGAGTAGCAGCGGATTCAAGGAACAGAGAAATGATGGTTGCTTCGTCCGAGCAACTTACTGTGGCGAAGGTGGGGCTCTATGATTTGACTGCTCACTAGTCATTACTACTGTGGCGCAACGACCGGGGTGAATCTTTCCCTGGAGTTGTGTTGTGCACTCAATATTGCTACATGACAGGTGGAGCCGGATGAAGGATGTCCAACATGTCGGCGAAACGAAGTTGAATCGTTTCTGGCATTGCTATCAATCCTTCAAGATTTGTTTATATGTACACATAATTTTGATGAAATCGTACTGTGATGCTATGAAGGTTTCAACTCTGGTTCCCGCAGGAAAAAAAAGGTTTCAACTTAGGATTCATGTGTCTTGCCTCGAGATTATCTCGTTACAACATTCCATCAAATACAAATGAAACTACCATGGCTAATGCATCTCAATGGTTCGCAGATCAGCGCCAATATTCACATCACAACGAAGACAAAGTTGTGAGAAGGTGTACAAATAAAGAAAAATATAATTGATCGATGTTGTTCGTAGGCATGGCTCCATTTCCTTGGCACGGTGTTCATTGCTTGGCAGCTAGTTTCACCCAGCTCTGTAGCCAAAAAAGAGGTGTATGAAGGACACCACAATCCGATCATTTTGTGCAGCTCCACTAAAATCGGGCGGACCATCCCTATTTGCAAAGATATCCAATCAGTGTGATTACAATAATAGTGGAACTAGATGATGAAACATAACACACATAAATAGAAGCCGATCACCTCTACGATCTCTCTTTAGGACTAACTTCTTGTCGGAGAAGATTAGGTACGGAGTTGGATGAGGAGGATAGCAAAACCAATCTCCCTTTCCGCAGTCCCACGAAATGTAAAGCGTTGCCCGTGTGACATTTTGGCGGAACTGCACAAAACACTCTTCGAAAAGTGATTTGTGCAGTTCACCAAAAGGTCGCAATAGCAACGAGGTGAAAATGGATAGCCCTGTTTGCAAAAGGAGGTCGAAAGGAAACAATTACCGCCCAATAACACAAGTTGAAGACACATACCCCGACAAAAAAGAAGCATGTTCCATGTAAAAAGGGAAAGATGGCACATGGTGGTTTATCAAAAATGGTTTGAGGATGAGATTGCAAGATGGAAAGTACGCCAGCGGAGATACTATTTAAGCAAACAACTAAAGAAGATCCACATGCAAAGAACGTGGGAAGATGGGCGGTGGAGCAAGGCGGAGGAAGCTGTGCACGAGGGTCGTCGGGATGTTACTAGGAGGCGCGCCGGTCGGGATCTTCCCATCTTGCGGCAGCGAGCAAGTGGCGAAGGCCCTACCGCGCGGAGCTTGGTCGAGAAGAACAGCGGGTACCGCAGATCGGGAACGAGCTGCCTCAACACCGTCAAGCGGAGGCGATGCACATCCTCCCTTTCCGCGGCCGGACGGGATGTGGCGGATCACCGACCAACGCCGAGAGAGAGAGGCCACGGCGGCCTTGTCTGAGATTGTGTGACGAGACTCACGAGAGACAAACCCATTTTTCCATTTTCCCCACGGCAAACGTTTTATATTCTAGGCGTGGTACCCGACCCTCCTTCGAGTAAACAACCGCTACACGCGTCAAATTATCACGTGGGCTGCCTTTTCGTACAGAAATGAACTCCACCGTGTACCCGCGCGGGTGTGGCCGGGAACGAGACATGAGTACGTGCATCCTGCGTGCACTTCTTCTTTAGGTGCAGGTACGTACGTGGGTGGGTGTGAGAGAGATGGTTTGTGCGAAATAGAGGCAATGTGTTGATGATATCTCAATCAGAAAAACGTAACATATGCAATGTGTGTGAAACGGAGTCATGGACGTGAGATATCGATAGAATTTAAAACAGGGATGAAGTGTGTGGCTGCGCGATCGATAAAGAGTGCCATCAATTTGTGTTTGCCCACGTCAAAGATCTGGTATGGCTGGCCTCTTGGAATTTGAGAGGGCAGAGGTGCAGTTCTTCTCCGTGGAATGGATACCTACCTACAACGTTCGACTATCGGTGTGTGTGTGTGTGGGGGGTAGAGACCGGTCGACTAGTATATATGCAGGGAAGGAGAGAGACCTAGCTATGTATTGAGGGAGATCGATCGACATCCATGGATATGTGTAGCAGAGGAATAAGGTTGGGAAAAAGACAAAAGTAGAGCGTCGGAGGGTTGGTGGTGGAGTGGCGTCTCACAAATGGTGGGAGAGGCCTGCTAGACAAGCGGAGGGTATGAGTGCAATATCAATAAGAGAGGGCGGGGATGTTTGGCATCTATGCTGCGTGCATGTGAGAGACGGGTCGGGAGGTATTCAAGGATGATGAGGGGAGAAGATATGGTTGTGGTAAGCATGCGTAACTACATAGGAAGATCAACCGTCGTGTGTTCGAGAAAAGGAGAGACATAACTAGCGAGGTAAGTGTATCGGTGCTTGGTGAAAACGAATTACAGTCGACACGGCTATATGTAGGGAGATCGATCATATACGCCTTTGCATGTGTGAGAAGCAAATAAGGTGGAGAGGCAGACGGGGAGAGTGTGTGGCTAGGAGGTGGTGCGAGAGGCCTACCATGTCGAGGGGGAGGTGTGCGAGCATGTGACTAATGAAAAGAGGCGGCGGTGTGCACTGTCTTGGAATCGTATTGGACATATGGGGGCATGGACGGTGAGAAGAGAAGAGGGAAGTATATATGTGTTTGTTGTAGGCACACTTGGCTAGAGAGGTATATCGACCGGTGTGTGCAGAAAGAAGGAGCAGGGGCCTACACACACCGTTGGTGGACGACCTAAAGAGAAATAATGAGCGTGGCGATGGAGGGGCGCTAAGGGTGTGTGAGGGGGGTGGGCGTGTGCATGCACGATAGAAAGTTAGCGCTAGCTAGCTACAAATAGAAGAGGATCGTGAAGGTGTAAAATACGAACAAAGATCATAATTCATTATAAAAAGGTGGATACGGGTACTTGAAGAAGATATCATAATGTACAACATTGATTATAATTTGGGCTAATGTGTGGCTTTTGCAACTCAGGTCTAAATACTTGTCATAATGTAGGCGGGGCACTATACTTTGTGTGATAAACACGATGTCACGTATGGAACATGGTTTAGATTATGAATATATAGTTAGTACATCAAATGTACTATTATTTGGAATCAACATCAAGTGTATTCAAAAAATAGAATTCGAGTTCATGTAGTACACATAGTTCATATCTATCTCTATAGTAATCATGTGGTGTGTTATTAAGGTAATACACGAATGATGGTTGAAGTTGGCAACAATCATGATTGTAGATTCTTATTGAAATAGAGAAACGAATTCAAATTTAGTTCGAATTGCAGCGCTAGTATAGACATTTGGAATGCACTAAAATGTTGGTATGAGTAGGTTACATGCATTATACAGCAAAGCGAAAAAAATTAATCGGACATAACATGGATTCATACTCCCTCCTTCCATCTATATAGGGCGTAATGAGATTTTTAAGACCGCCTTTGACTATTGACAAGATTAATAGTACATGACATGCACAATGTGAAAATTATATCATTGAAAGAACCTTTCACAGACGAAGTTAACGGTGTGCTTTGTGTAAGTTGCATGTCATATATCATTGCTCTAATATTTGGTCAAAGTTAGCATCGAAAAACTCATTAGGCCCTATATAGATGGAAGGAGGAGTAGCTTTGAATAGCATTTGTATAGTAAAACGGGCAAGACTCTCTCTTTGTGTGGTGTGAATAGTTTTATTTTTTGTTTTCTTTTGGTTGAGGGAAGTGCGAATTGATTTGAATGCATACAAGTACAATATTACTACATGTTAGGCTTGTCCCTAAAATTCAACCCGCGTCTTGTTATATCCCGAAAATTCAGATATCGTGCTCCCAAAACTGGCGCCTTCACAACCTGCGCCTTGCTATCCCGAAATTACAACGCGCGCGAAAACTCCCTCCAGCTGCCAAATCCCGACACGCGAAATCCCCCTTCTAACCCTGAGCCGAAAGGGCCGCTAGTTCAAATCGGTGGGGGGTACTTTTGTAATACACCCTACATTTTGGACAAGCACGTCCCTAAGTCATGCTTCACCCCCTCCCATTGCCCCCTTTTCACTATTCGAAATCCCAGGCCGCCATAATCTCTCCGCTCCAGCCGCGAAACCCCACCCTCCTCCGCCCGCCACGTCACTGCTGCCTAGTCGGAGCCTCTTCCCCGACGACGTCGTCCATCGCAACAGCTCGACGTCCCTCGTCCACCTCCCTGGATGAGGATCCGTCATCCATCTCACCGTCCCGCCGGTTCAGCCGCGCCGTCCTCCACCTCCAAGGAGCTGCTCCAACGATCGCCTCGTCTATCGCGGCTGCTCCATCCCCACAGCACCGCCTTAACCTGCTCCACCGGAACCGCAGCATCCTCACTGACTCCTCGGACGAAGCCGAGGCCTACTCAGCGCCACCAAAGAGGTTATACACTCATCGCATCGCACCTTCTCCTTAACTCGACCTCCCGACGCCGACGGTGCTCCATCCCGCACCCCCATGGAGCGGCTACCTTGAAGCCGGCGCCGCGGGCGACATCTCCACGGTGGCTCTCCCCCAGTGCGAGGCCCCTTCGGCGGCGGCGTCCATACCAGCCGGATCTGCTGCTGCTGCTCCGGCTCTCGCTTCCTTCGCCGCTTCTTCTTTGCTGCTCGGCTCTCGCTAGATCGCCGCTTCGCCAATTCTTGTGCTGCTCTCCCTCGCTTCGTGTTCTTTGCTCTGCTCGATTAAGCCACACTTGATCGTGAATCGACTTTTGGGTCGATCGATTTTCAGGGGTTGGGGCTCGCGGAGTTAAGGAAGAACCACCCAGCGGGGATGGCGGCTCACGGAGAGGTACACCACTATCTATCTTAGGGTTCGGGGTGGGGGTGGGGGCCTAGAGGGCTGGTCGGGCGGCGGTGGCGAGTTGTTTCGAGGCGGCGAGGCGGCGCTGGGGCCGGCGGTTCAGCCGGTGGTGGCAGGCGGCTCAGGGGTGTGCAGGTTGAAGATGAACTGCAGGCCCTCCCTAAACTACATGTTAAGTGTCTCTCTGCTACCATTGCGTTTAGTTTTGACAGTAGCATTCAGATTCCACAGTTAATTTCAGTTTCTACAGTTAAGTTCAGAGTAAACAGTTTTTACCTCATATGTTGTAGTCAGGTGGTTTTTGGTGATGTTAATTTTACATCCATTTTTCATCATCTATTGGAGATGCTATTAGAATCCCACTTGAGATTGACGATGTATGTCTTGTGCTGCTTCAGCCTTGACGTCTTACGTCTCACCGGAGCTGCTCCAACGACGTAACGATCCATCACAATAGAGCGGTGCCACAGACACCGTCTCTGATTCCTCAGATCTTCCTCCACACCTCCGACGCCACCTCTGCCTCAACTACTTGACGACCAACCCAATGATCTTTGAGGTAAACACGGCTACTGACAAAGAGGTTGTACACTTGTTGCATCACTTACTACTATACATTCACGTCGATCCATTAGGGCTATTTTGGTTCAACGGAAAAACATAGCAATAGGGAATTTTCCAATGGCACTCTACTATTCAATTATTCATGCATTTTGTTGAAAGGAATGAAGCAAAACATCCACCTGGATCTACTTTTCAAAATCCTATGCATGAAAACAAGACCAAGTGCATTAGTGCCAGAATAACATTCTAACTATACACGCTTTCATATGGTTTCTCTTTATTTTGGCCATGTTTCTTTGCATTCCTCTGCTCTTCCAATTCCTGTAAACCAAACACCCAAGTCGATAGAAATCCTGTGTTTACAAATGCTACATTTACCATGTGCATTTTCCTATCCTATTCGGTGTTTTTCCTATCCTGCGTTTTAAGAATCATGCAAGCCAAATGAGCCCTTACAGAATTACTTGATTACAGATGCGTGTCGAAGGGAACTTTGTGTGTTTGTCCTGCTCACCTGACGCCGTCCACCTCACCGAGCTGCTCCATCGTGAAGCATCCACCAAACCAGACATCACGACTCGACCGTCTTCGCCGCCTCGGATCTCCTTCCCTACACGCCGCACGCACTAGCAGCATCACCATCATTGACTCAGCAGATGAACGTGAGGAGTACACGGGTCCACAAGAGAGGTCGCACTCTTTTGTTTCTGCTTAGGTTATGCATTGCTTAAACTTACCTGCTACTTTATCGTCCTGTTCAGCTCTTGGATTCCCAACTCAGGTCCAAATTCATGTTCAAACTTGAGTTCTAAATTAGTTGTGGGGCACATATCGAGGCAGCAATGAATAGTATGTACATCTAATATCTGGTTCACCTAGGGTATGCCTATGTTGTTCATCTTGGGTGGGAAACAAATAGTAAAGCAATCATCATCCTCTTTTTATTAATTTAAAGCAATCATCGACCGCTATCATTATTTTGGATCCATCCTTTGGTTGTTACCATCACTCTAAATTTCTGCATGCTCTCCTTACATAATCTCACCATATTTTTCGTATGCATGTCGGATATTGTACACAGTCATCTTGAACATGTAGAAAAAAAAAAGAAGAGTTTTCTTGGCGGCAATACAATGTCATGCAGACATCGCTCCATGGTGGGTTCAATGGCAAACCCTCCCCACCCCTCTCCAGATTGTAATCGAGAGGAAGATATCTGCTCGAGGCGGATTCGCACGCCACGACCACTCCTATTTACCCCCAAGGTGTTTGCTCTACCTTGGCATGATGATGTTAGTCATATCATGCATATGTTGCCTTCTGATTGCCTACTTTTGACATCATATATGTCATCCGCTTGGATTTAGACATGTTACGTAATGCCACCTGTTTAGTTTCTATATCATATATGGGAATTATGCGATCTCATGTCTTTTAGCTAGCCATAATATATGTGAAATGTGCAATGCCATCCTGTTTAACCAGGCATCATATATTTGAATGATATCTTGCCCATCCTTTTCTTCATTACATTTCCATTTGTCGACAATGTTTGTACATTAAACTACTCTTCCCGTGAATCAGCCATTTGGGTGGGAGATGGAAAATCTGGAGTGAAAACAAGGCCTTCAGAAAGCAGTGCTACACCGTCAAGGCAGATCTCTTGTTGGGTCTGATAGCTCCTCGAGATGGATTAGAGAGCAGATGACCAGTCCTATTTCCCTAATGAGGTGTATGCTCTAACTTGGCAGTTATCTGCTCATATCATGCATACGGTGTCTTGCATTGCATAGTTTAGACATCATATACACAATATTCAACACCATGTTCTTAGTTCAGACATCATATCGAATGCCCTCTGTTTAGCATATAAATCACATATGTGAATTAAATGATGCGATCCTGATTACTTAGATAACATGTAGGTGAATTATGTCATGCGATCCTGTTTTGTTATTCATATATCTTTGAATTATGTCATGCTATGCTATCCAGTTTAGATAGACATCATATATGTGAAATTATGTCATGCTATCCGTTTTAGTTAAACAATATACATGTCAACTATTTCATGCCCTCTTTTTTCCACACTATCTATTGCATCTATCTCTCATACAATGTCTGTACATTCAACTATGTTTCCTGTTTATCAGCCATTTGAATTGGAGCGGGTGATGCTAGTATCTAGCGGAATAAAAATAGGGTCTTCAAATAAAACAGTGCTACCTATTGGTGGAGATAGCACCCCGGTTGTACATGCACAAGAACCAGCCCTACCACACATAACCCAAACTCTCGCAGATTGTACCCCTACTGTGATGGACAGAGAACCAGCTTCACCCAATCTAGCCCAACCCCAGCCGATAGTAACCCAGTTCCTGTTGACACAAAGACCATCTCCACCACAGTAGCTCCCAAACAAGAGCGATTAGTAAGGTAGCTCCAGTGCCCAAAGGGCCAAGATTATCACTGGCGAACCCCAGCTCCACGGTTAGTACGCCTATTCCCGTGGAGGAAGCACAACCACCGGTCATAGTTTAGCATCTATCGCATTTGATGTTGTTAAATTGTATGTGCGTATCTTCCCATCTTGGAAATATTATCTTGAAGATGAAGGAAAATGCCGATTGCGGTGTTTGTCCAGAGTTATGTGTAAGTAATGTTATTCATGGCAATTACTTTGCTTCGTCCCATACATCCTACCTCCATGATGGTTATAATACTGACAAATTTTTCCATTTTCTCTATAGAGAAGGACCGATTTGGAAACTCGTGGATGAGGTAACCTGTGCTAATACCTCTGTTATCTTCAAGAATGCTTGGTGGCGAGTATTGGAATTACACAAGAAAACGTATTTCACCGGCAAAGAAACTCATCAAATTCCTTACGTTCTCACGAGACACATTTATCGGACGATGACCGGAACGCCTTTGTTCAGCATCTTGGTCCCAAACCAAGAATGTGGTAAGGTCTATGAGCTCATTTTCTATTTTTAAGTATTATATTCTTGCGTCTTCTTGTACTCTGTTCATGTAGAACAAGTGCCTAAACACGAAGAACAACTGTTCTAATTTAAGATTCCATTGCTATCATAGTTCAAAAAAGCGCTAGGCGTTAATTGTGCGTTTTGCCACCGCCTTGCACTTTACCGACCAAAGTGCATGCTTATGCACAGTTATGCACAGATTAAGCGTAGTTATGCGCAATGCATTTTGCCAACGCCTAGAGCCTAGGCACGCTTAAGCGCTCGCTTAGGCGCGCCTTTTTTAACTATGATTGCTTTGCTCTTGTATCACTGTATTTACTCATACAAACTTATTTTTAAATTGAAGGATCCAATCGAAACTCCAATGGCA
Source organism: Aegilops bicornis (assembly GCA_021605145.1). Lineage (NCBI taxonomy): Eukaryota > Viridiplantae > Streptophyta > Magnoliopsida > Poales > Poaceae > Aegilops > Aegilops bicornis. Next base: position 436,675,893 of record CM038672.1, on the reverse strand, counting down.
CGGCAGGTATGTTCACGCATGTTTCTTTAACAGTTTGCTCTTATCAATAGCTCTTTTGATTTCAATTTCAATTGTGTATACAGTTGACTTTCATATCATGCACATTACTAGCATCACAACAGAGCCAATAGTGTTGTTGTACATGTAGACCCGTGGTACCCATCTGAAATCTTGTTGTGCCGTGTAGTTTCCCACGCTTTGTATTCTTTCACTGCTGCTTTGTCTTGAACTGATATGATTTGAACCGTGTCTCTATTTTGATTTGGCAAGACAATGTAGTGACCATAGGACATAGATATATGTTTGTTTGATGCTTTTATTATGTACTAGTACTTGGCAATAGAAGACTTGGTAGTTTAATCCTGTCCACCTTACTAATGAACTGGTTCACGAAATGAGTTTCATATACTAGTACATGCTAAACTTGTTATTTGTCTCCTTGTTTCTTCTTTTAGAATCTTGTGAATATTGGGGAAGAGTGCCTTATTAAGCAATGGTAAAGGAAGTAATGCGGATAAGGTTCGGGATAGTGACACATCCTTGTTGGTCTCCAACAAAGTGACAAAACAGCTAAGGAAGACTATCTTGAAGACAATGAGACAACCCCAAAGTCTGTCTTGGTTTAGTGTTCGATTCTTGGCCACTACCGCATGCACAAGCTATTCAAACTCACTTTATGCGAATCAGTTCGGTTTCTTGAGTCTCAACTATAAGTGAAAGACATCGATCGGTTGTCTTTGCGACAAGAAGCGGAAGGACTGCGGAAGTCCTGGAGCATTCAGATGCATACTTTCGTGCAACGACAAGCGTTGGAGGATTTTAGCGCCAAATAGGACAAAGCTAATCAGCTTGCTAAGCTTATTGCCGCATGGTGGATACCGAGGATAACGTTTCTTGAGCTCTTACGAAGTTGTTTCAGCTATGCTCTTGTTTTGTCAGCCGCATTTATTTGCCTTTGGTGGCCAATTTTGACGGCCAAGTGTATGTAATATCGCTTTGTTCCCTATATTTGCCTTTGGTGGCGAACTTTGATGCCCAAGTGGATGTAATATGTGTAATAGCGGTAATAGGCTAGCCTTAATTGCTTGCTTACTTATTTCCTTATTGTCTTGTTTAGTTGTTTGCTTGTAGTCACCGCAGTTCTTTTTACGTGTTTTTCTAGTGGCCACAATAGCCTATTTTTGGTAACTAGGGCAAAATAATCATGGGAACACACGTACTGTTGTAACCATGCGCCTCCTGCAGGCCGTATGATCCATGGGCCTTCGTTCGATCGTAGGACCATTGGCCTTCTATACGGGCCGTAGGATCCATCGGCCTTCTATACGGGCCTTAGGGATCAATGGGCCTTCTACGGGCCGTAGGGTCCATGGGCCTTCTACGGGCCTTACTATCCATGGGCCTCATACGGGCCGTAGGATCCATGGGCCTTCTACGGGGCGTATCATCATTTCGCCAATCATGGGCCGTACTATTCATGGACCATAACGGGCCTTAATAGGCCGTATTTGATAACTCTATGAAAACAGCCCAAAGGGTTTTTTTGACATGAAAAAGGCCCAACGTATTAACGGTCCGCAAACGGGCCGACTGTAACGACAGGCTGAATTTGGCCCACAAGCAGAAAATAGCGATGTGAGCCGTATGTAACCGAATGTCGCAAATGATCCCAAGAATCAATGGGCCTGAGAAGGCCGAAAGACAACTTAGGCCGAAGCGGCCCAATGGAATAACGGGTCGTTAATGGGTATAAAGTGATACCTTTGTTCATTACGGGCGGTTTCACCACGGGCCGTTAATGGGCCAAGAGTTACAAAGGTCCTCATATGGGCCGAAAGAAGTCATGGGCCACACACGGGCCGGAAGTTAAAACGGGCTGAATCATATTGGACGGCCCAGATGACGCTACTGGGCCTAATTTGGATAGGGCGTAATGGGCCCTGGGTTAGCGGGCTGTAAATGGGCTATATGCGAACAGGCCGTTAACAGGCTTTCCGTGGGCCGGCCCGCCACCTTTTGACCAAGTCAAACGGGTCATCCTTTTCACAGGAATGGGCCTTTGTTGGGCCGTGCCACGTGTCGCCGTATCATAGGCGCCTTCGGTCCAATGAGCGGATGACATCTGTCCCAACGGTGAGCCGATACGTGTTTCCTCCAGCCAATGATGATTTTACACGTGGAAAATCCCCATTGGTCGGGGCTGTTAACGGGTTATCGGATCCAAAACCCGCCCCGATAGCTCAACAGCGTTCCATTACGGTGGATGCCACGTGTCGGTCAACCTTGACGAAAGCAGTTCTATGACGCGCGATTTATCGTCATGGAAGTGGACACTTCCGTGATGATAATTTTGGTAATGTCATGGAACACTTCTAATATATATCAGGTATGACTATCTTGATTCTTTCATAAATTTGTCATGGATGTACATGCATGACAAAAAACGCGACCTACTATGACAAACACGTATCATCACGGAAGTGTATTTTTTTTGTAGTGCGGCACAACTATCCAGGTAATCTCTGGAAGCATCGGTTAGTCCATTATAAAAGATATCAAGTATTTCATTTTTCTTAAGAGGATGATCAAGCAAAGCATTAAGTAACTTGAGAAGCCTCCCCCAAGCTTGTGGGAGACTCTCTTCTTTAATTTGCACAAAGTTGTATATTTCCTTTAAAGGAGCTTGTTTCTTGTGAGCAGGGAAATATTTAACAGAGAAGTAATAAATCATATCCTGGGGACTACGCACACAACCAGGATCAAGAGAATTAAACCATGTCTTAGCATCACCCTTTAATGAGAACGGAAATATTTTAAGAATATAAAAGTAGCGAGATCTCTCATCATTAGTGAACAGGGTGGCTATATCATTTAATTTAGTAAGATGTGCCACAACAGTTTCAGATTCATAACCATGAAAAGGATCAGATTCAACCAAAGTAATTATATCAGGATCAACAGAGAATTCATAATCCTTATCGGGAACACAAAAAGGTGAAGTAGCAAAAGCAGGAGCAGGCCTCATTTTATCTCTAAGTGATTCTTTGTTCCATTTAGCTATTAACCTTCTAAGCTCATCGTTATCATTGCGAGCTAAAATAGCGGTAGAAGATTCTATATCAAAATATAACCTTCAGGAACAACAGGCCTATCCTCATCATCATTTTCATCAATATTATCAGATTCAATAATTTCTTTCTCTCTAGCCCTAGCAATTTGTTCATCAAGAAATTCACTAAGGGCACAAAGTGGTATCGTGCATAGAAGTAATTTCATCATAAGTATCGTGCATAGCGTAGTGGCATCATCAATAACATGCGACATATCGAACGAATAGCGTAAGCAGGTTTAGGTGTCACAAGCTTACTCATAATGTAAGGTGAATCAAGTGCGAGCTAGATGGCCTTCCTTACCTCCCCTCGTAGTTGTGGGATAAATTTTGTTTTCTCGCCTTTCAAGTTCTTCATAGTGTCCAGCAGATATAAATCCCAAGTGACTCAAAGAATAGAACTATGCTCCCCGACAACGGGCGCCTAAAAAGGTCTTGATAACCCACAAGTATAGGGGATCGCAATGTTTTCGAGGGTAGAGTATTCAACCCAAATTTATTGATTCGACACAAGGGGAGCCAAAGAATATTCTCAAGTATTAGCAGCTGAGTTGTCAATTCAACCACACAGAAACTTAGTATCTGCAGCAAAGTGTTTAGTAGCAAAGTAATATGATAGTGGTGGTAACGGTAACAAAAGAGTAATGAAGGCAAAGTAATATTTTTGGTATTTTGTAGTAGTTGTAACAGTAACAACGGGAAAGTAAATAAGCGTAAACCAAAGATATGGAAAGCTCAGAGGCATCGGATCAGTGATGGATAATTATGCCGGATGCGGTTCATCATGTAACAGTCATAACATAGGGTGACACAGAACTAGCTCCAATTCATCAATGTAATGTAGGCATGTATTCCGAATATAGTCATACATTGTCAGGACCCCGATTCCAAATCACATCGACCTAGCCGGTAACACCTCATATCACTTTGCGGCCTCACGCACGGTATTCCCACGGGTGTCGCCTTACCATGGCCCGGGACCGTTTGCGTCTTTTGGCTCACGTATATGACAAAGTTGTCGCTAAGCGCCCACATGATAAAGAACCCGGGCCGACATGGCTAGTCGTGAACCCAAAGCGGCGCTAACCTATGGGGACAGTATACATGAATCACATCGAGCATGTCGGTCATCAACGTATAAATTGGGCTGTAACCTTTGGGCTAACAGGACTCCGGTAACCCGGGCTGTAGCAGTGCTAGGCAGGACTCGAATAACACCGCGTGACATTTCCCGAAGGACAGACATAGGAACGAAGTGAAACACATGCCGCCAGTCAAGTGTCCAAGCGGTAGTGCTGGGCTAGCAGGACTCCGGTGAACCGGCCAGAAGCGGACTACTATCGCCGTAAGCACGAGACTACATTTCCCCATATGAGAGGCTGCCAAGGATAAACAACTAGTTTGTCGGATCCCACACATACCAAGCATTTCAAACATACACACAATATGCTCAATATGTGTAGATACAACATGGCATCACAACATAACTCTACGACTCAAATATTTATTCATTAGGCTTCGAGGAGCAAGATATTACAAACATGGTTCTCATGACCCAACACTCAGAGCATACAAGTCGAAACACAAGCGGAAGCTAAACATGTCTGAGTACAGACAACTATAAATGAAGAAGGCTGAGAAGCCTGACTATCTACTGAGATCTCGCCGAGGGCACAAGATCGTAATGAGGTAACAAGCTAACCGTCAAGTCCAAGCGGAACTACTAAGCGAGACCAAGTCTCTCTCGCAAAACATAAAATAAGCAAACGTGAGTACAAACGCATTTCAAAGAAGACTTACATCGTAACTAGTTACATATGCAACATTATCAAAAGGGGTGGTGGAGTTTGACCGCAGCAAGCCAGCTTTGACTCGGTGGCTATCCCGAACTACGATCGCAAGTAACTCTTTTGAGGTGGCGCACACGAGTCCACATATTCACCATATCAATACACCACTATGGACCCGCCCCGCCTCCCCACGAGAACGCCATCCACACACTCACGCTTATCTTGTGCATTTTAGAGTATCCACTTTCACTTGTCTATGAACTGATATAGGCAACCCAGAAGTCCTTCTCCGTGGACACGGCTATTCGAATGGATCATATTAACCCCGCAGGGTGTACTTCTTCACACGCTCTCACCACTTACCGTCGTTTACACGACATGTACTCGCAACCTTCAAGCGGAAGCCCAACGTGGGTGTCGGCCACGACCTACCTAAACACACAAGTCCCAAGTCCGTGTTTATCGCCTATTCGGGTTCCATCTGCAGGAGTCCGGCGAGGTTTCCCATACAGCCCGAGCGATGTGTGCAGGGTTCCCGAGACACCAAGCAGGCGAATCGGTACACTGGCCACGGTGCCTACCGCAACACAACCCACCCTACGGTCGGCGTTGCGGCGGCCCCCAAAGATGCTACAAACACGAAACTACTTGCAACTCCGGACCGAGGACAAGAGTGGTTAAGAAGCCGAGAGGGTCCATTGGTTTCGGGCCCAATGCGTGGTAGTAACTGTTTCATGGATCACAAACACAGAACTCAGTTCCTGAGGACGGCTGCAATGAGACAACCCACCATGTACTCCTACATGGCCTCTCACCGCTACCTTTACCAAATCGTGTTCACACACTTAGTTCACACACAGTAGGACATGTTCACACCTCCGATTCATTCCCGATGAATCAGACGTGACTCAACTCTAAGCAGTAGCAGGCATGACAACAAGCATAAATGAGTAGGCACAACATGGCTCAAACAACTCCTACTCATGCTAGTGGGTTTCATCTAATTACTGTGGAATGACAGGTCATGCACGAGGAGGATAAAGGGGTTCAGCTACCGCAGCAAGTAACACATGATTCGTTGTTGTCCTAATGCAGTAAAATAGAGCAGGAGCGAGAGGGTGGGATTGTATCGGAATGAACAAGGGGTTTTGCTTGCACAGCACTTCGAAGATAATATAGTTCTTCATTGGTGTCATCGAATTCATCGTCGGTCAGACGATGCGTCTCTTGAGAGGGACAAACACCGATAACTGAGAAAGAACACAATCAATGCAATGCACATTCACATGAATGACATGTCATGTTAAGGTACTGAATTCACTTAATGCAAAATCTAGCCAAGTTAATTGAAGTGGAATTTAAACAAGAACAAATTCCAACTCCAAATGTTATTTCATAAATTGCCCTAATCATGATTCATCCTATTCAGTGAGGTTAACTTGTTTAATCATGCATGAAAGTGCCATAAACAGATTCTTCATATTTTTCTGATCATTTTTCATATATAAATTATTTAATTTGGAGTTCTGATTAAAAGTTATGAATATTTGAAGTTTGGGGTATTTTCTGAAATTTCCTGAATTAAAATAAATCCAGAAAAGGTTATTACTGCGTCAGCATGACGTTGGCATGACGTCAGCAGGTCAACAGGACTGGTCCGGGTCAAACCTGACGGTGGGTCCCGCGTGTCAGCATAATTAGCCTAACTAAAAATTAATTAAAACTAATCCTAAATAGTTAATGTGGTGGGCCCCACTGTCATCGACTCAGAGAGTCAACCAGGCCCACCCGTGGTCAAAGTCCACGCCGGCTGCCGGCTGCTCAGCCGAGCCAGCGACGCCGGCGAGAGTGGTTTTGGCCACTCCGGCGACCAAATGGCCCGCGGAGGGCAACTACATGTAGCTGGAGTCAGTTGAGCTCGGGGTGGTCGGATTATGATTATGAAATTTGGCAAATGGATGTAAAGACTGCATTCCTGAATGGATTTCTGGAAGAAGAGTTGTATATGATGCAACCAGAAGGTTTTATCGATCCAAAGGGAGCTAACGAAGTGTGCAAGCTCCAAATGATCCATTTATGGACTGGTGCAAGCATCTCGGAGTTGGAATAAACGCTTTGATAGTGTGATCAAAGCATTTGGGTTTATCTGAGACTTTTGGAGAAGCTTTGTATTTACAAGAAAGTGAGTGGGAGCTCTATAGCATTTACGATATTATATGTAGATGACATATTACTAATCGGAAATGATATAGAATTCTGGATAGCATAAAGGGATACTTGAATAAGAGTTTTTGATGAAGGACCTCGGTGAAGCTGCTTACATATTGGGCATCAAAATCTATAGAGATAGATCAAGACGCTTAATTGGACTTTCACAAAGCACATACCTTGACAAAATTTTGAAGAAGTTCAAAATGGATCAAGCAAAGAAAGGGTTCTTGCCTGTGTTACAAGGTGTGAAGTTGAGTAAGACTCAATGCCCGACCACCGCAGAAGATAGAGAGAAAATGAAAGATGTTCCCTATGCCTCAGCCATAGGCTCTATCATGTATGAAATGCTGTGTACCAGACACGATGTGTGCCTTGCTATAAGCTTAGCAGGAGGTACCAAAGTAATCCAGAGTGGATCCTTTGGACAGCGGTCAAGAACATCTGAAATACGAAAAGGACTAAGGATATGTTTCTCGTATATGGAGGTGACAAAGAGCTCATCGTAAATGGCAGTTACGTTGATGCAAGCTTTGACACCGATCGAGACGATTCTAAATCGCAAACCGGATACGTATTTACACTAAAAGGAGGAGCTGTTAGTTGGTGCAGTTCTAAACAAAGCGTCGTGGCGGGATCTACATGTGAAGCGGAATACATAGCAGCTTCCGGAAGCAGCTAATGAAGGAGTGCGGATGAAGGAGTTCATATCCGATCTAGGTGTCATACCTAGTGCATCGGGTCCAATGAAAATCTTTTGTGACAATCTGGAGCAATTGCTTTAGCAAAGGAATCCAGATTTCACAAGAGAACCAAACACATCAAGAGACGCTTCAATTCCATCCGGGACTTAGTCCGGTGGGAGACATAGACATTTGCAAGATACATACGGATCTGAATGTAGCAGACCCGTTGACTAAGCCTCTTCCACGAGCAAAACATGATCAGCACCAAGACTCCATGGGTGTTAGAATCATTACTATGTAATCTAGATTATTGACTCTAGTGCAAGTGGGAGACTGAAGGAAATATGCCCTAGAGGCAATAATAAGGTTATAATTTATTTCCTTATTTCATGATAAATGTTTATTGTTCATGCTAGAATTGTATTAACCGGAAACATAATACATGTGTGAATACATAGAAAAAGCAGTGTCACTAGTATGCCTCTACTAGACTAGCTTGTTAATCAAAGATGGTTATGTTTCCTAACCATAGACAAAGGAGTTGTCATTTGATTAACAAGGTCACATCATTGGTTGAATGATCTGATTGACATGACCCATTCCATTAGCTTAGCACCCGATCGCTTAGTATGTTGCTATTGCTTTTATCCATGACTTATGCATGTTCCTATAACTATGAGAATATGCAACTCCCGCCATCGGAGGAACACTTTGGTACTACCAAACGTCACAACGTAATCGGGTGATTATAAAGGAGTACTACAGGTGTCTCCAAAGGCGGATGTTGGGTTGGCGATTTCGAGATTAGGATTTGTCACTCCGATTGTCGGAGAGGTATCTCTGGGCCCTCTCGGTAATACACATCACTAAGCCTTGCAAGCATTACAACTAATGAGTTAGCTGTGAGATGATGTATTACGGAACGAGTAAAGAGACTTGCCAAGAACGAGATTGAACTAGGTATTGGATACCGACGATCGAATCTCGGGCAAGTAACATACCGATGACAAAGGGAACAACGTATGTTGTTACGCCGGTCCGACCGATAAAGATCTTCAGAGAATATGTAGGAGCCAATATGGGCATCCAAGTCCCGCTTATTGGTTATTGACCGAGACGTGTCTCGGTCATGTCTACATTGTTCTCGAACCGTAGGGTCCGTGACGCTTAAGGTTTCGATGACGGTTATATTATGAGTTTTGTGTATTTTGATGTACCGAAGGAGTTCGAGTCCCGGATGTGATCACGGACATGACGAGGAGTCTCGAAATGATCGAGACATAAAGATTGATATATTGGACGGCTATATTCGGACACGGAAAGGTTCCGGAAGTTTCCGGAGAAAACCGAGTGCCGGAGGGGTTACGGAACCCCGGGGAAGTAATGGGCCTTATTGGGCCAAAGGGGAGAGAGAGGCCGCACCAGGAGGTGGCGCACGCCCCCATGGGGAGTCCGACTGGACAAGGAGGGGGCGCGCCCCCTTCCCTCTCCCTCTCCCTCTCTTTCCTTGGCCCTTCCTCCTTCCTAGTAGGACTAGGAAAAGGGAGTCCTACTCCCACTAGGAGGAGGACTCACCCCTCCCGGGGCGCGCCGCCGAGGGCCGGGCCGGCCCTCCCCTTGCTCCTTTATATCACGGGGCAGGGGGCACCCTAGGACACACAAGTTGATCCTTGAGATCGTTCCTTAGCCGTGTGCGGTGCCCCTCCACCATATTTCACCTGGTCATATCAGAAGCGGTGCTTAGGCGAAGCCTGCGTCAAGAGAACATCAAGATCGTCACCACGCCGTCGGCCGACGGAACTCTCTCTCCCGAGCTTTGCTTTGGATCGGAACTGAGGAGCGCCACCGAGCTGTACGTGTGCCAAGAACTTCGGAGGCGCCGAGTAACGGCGCTGGGATCGGTTGGATCGCGAGGAGAACGTCTGACTACTTCCTCTACGTTGTGATCGCTTCCGCTTCGGTCCACGAGGGTAATGAGACAACACTCTCCCTCTTGTTGCTATGCATCACCATGATCTTGCGTATGCGTAGGAAATTTTTGAAATTACTACGTTCCCCAACGGTGGCATCCGAGCCTAGGTTTTTATGGTTTGATGTTTTGCACGAGTAGAACACAAGTGAGTTGTGGGCGATACAAGTCATCTTGCCTACCGGCATGTCATACTTTGGTTCAGCGGTATTGTGAGATGAAGCGCCCGGACCGACATTACGCCAGACGCTTACGCCGAGACTGGTTTCACCGCTACGAGCTCTCGTGCTTAAAGGTGGTGGCGGGTGTCTGTCTCTCTCACTTTAGTTGAACTGAGTGTGGCTACGCCCGGTCCTTGAGAAGGTTAAAGCGGAGTCTAATTGACGAAGTATCGTTGTGGTCTTGATGCGTAGGTGAGATTGGTTCTTACTTAAGCCCATAGCAGCCACGTAAAATTTGCAACAACAAAGTAGAGGACGTCTAACTTGTTTTTGCAGGGCATGTTGTGATGTGATATGGTCAAGACGTGATGCTATATTTTATTGTATGAGATGATCATGTTTTGTAACCGAAGTTCTCAAGAATCGGTCTGGAGCCATATGGTTGTCGCTTTATTGTATGAAATGCAACGCAGTAATTGCTTTACTTTATCACTAAGCGGTAGCGATAGTCGAGAAGCAATAGATGGCGAAACGACAACGATGCTACGATGGAGATCAAGGTGTCGCGCCCGGTGACGATGGTGATCACGACGGTGCTTCGGAGATGGAGATCACAAGCACAAGATGATGATGGCCATATCATATCACTTATATTGATTGCATGTGATGTTTATCCTTTATGCATCTTATTTTGCTTTGATTGACGGTAGCATTTTAAGATGATCTCTCACTAAAATTATCAAGTAGTGTTCTCCTGAGTATGCACCGTTGCCAAAGTTCGTCGTGCCGAGACACCACGTGATGATCGGGTGTGATAAGCTCACGTCCATCTACAACGGGTGCAAGCCAGTTTTGCACACGCAGAATACTCGAGTTATACTTGACGAGCCTAGCATATGCAGATATGGCCTCGGAACACGGAGACCGAAAGGTCGGCGTGAATCATATAGTAGATATGATCAACATAAGATGTTCACCATTGAAAACTACTCCATCTCACGTGATGATCGGTTATGGTTTAGTTGATTTGGATCACGTGATCACTTAGATGACTAGAGAGATGTCCGTCTAAGTGGGAGTTCTTAAGTAATATGATTAATTGAACTTAAATTTATCATGAACTTAGTACACGATAGTATCTTGCTTGTCTATGTTTGTTTATAGATAGATGGCTCGTCTTTGTTGTTCCGTTGAATTTTAATGCGTTCCTTGAGAAAGCAAAGTTGAAAGATGATGGTAGCAATTACACGGATCGGGTCCGTAACTTTGAGGATTATCCTCATTGCTGCACAGAAGAGTTACGCCCCGGATGCACCGCTAGGTGCCGAACTCGCTGCTGATGCAACTGACGACGTTAAGAGCGTCTGGCAGAGCAAACCGATGACTACTCGATAGTTCAGTGTGACATGCTTTACGGCTTAGAACCGGGTCTTCAACGACGTTTTGAACGTCATGGAGCATATGAGATGTTCCAGGAGTTGAAGTTGATATTTCAACAGAATGCCCGGATTGAGAGATATGAAGTCTCCAATAAGTTCTATAGCTGCAAGATGGAAGAGAATGGGTCCGCTGCTGAGCACATACTCGTAATGTCCGGGTATTACAATCACTTGACTCAACCGGGAGTTGATCTTCCGGATGATTGTGTCATTGATGTAATTCTTCAATCACTGCCACCAAGCTACAAAGGCTTCGTGATGAACTATAATATGCAAGGGTTAGTAAAGACTATGCCTGAGCTCTTCGCAATGCTAAAGGCTGCAGAGGTACAAATCAAGAAGGAGCATCAAGTGTTGATGGTCAATAAGACCACTAGTTTCAAGAAGAAAGGCAAAGGGAAGAAGAAGGGGAACTTCAAGAAGAACAGCAAACAAGTTGCTGCTCAGGAGAAGAAACCCAAGTCTGGACCTAAACCTGAAATCGAAAGTGCTTCTACCGCAGCGCATCGGTCACCGGAAGCGGAACTGCCCCAAGTATTTGGCGGATAAGAAGGATGGCAAGGTGAACAAAGGTATATGTGATATACATGTTATTGATGTGTACCTTACTAGAGCTCGCAAGAGCACCTGGTATTTGATAATCGGTTACATTGCTAATATTTGCAACTCAAAGCAGGGACTACGGATTGCGAACACCGGCAAAGGACGAGGTGACGATCGCGTGGGGAAATGGTTCCAAAGTCGATGTAATCGCGGTCGGCACGCTACCTCTACATCTACCTTCGGGATTAGTTTTAGACCTAAATAATTGTTATTTGGTGCCAGCGTTGAGCATGAACATTATATCTGGATCTTGTTTGATGCGAGACGGTTATTCATTTAAATCAAAGAATAATGGTTGTTCTATTTATATGAATAATATCTTTTATGGTCATGCACCCTTGAAGAGTGGTCTATTTTTAATGAATCTCGATAGTAGTGATACACATATTCATAATGTTGAAACAAAAAAATGCAGAGTTGATAATGATAGTGCAACTTATTTGTGGCACTGCCGTTTAGGTCATATCGGTATAAAGCGCATGAAGAAACTCCATCTTGATGGACTTTTGGAGTCACTTGATTATGAATCACTTGGCACTTATGAACCGTGCCTCATGGGCAAGATGACTAAAACCCCGTTCTCGGTACTATGGAGAGAGCAACAGATTTGTTGGAAATCATACATACAGATGTATGTGGTCCAATGAATGTTGAGGCTCGTGGCGGATATCGTTATTTTCTCACCTTCACAGATGATTTAAGCAGATATGGGTATATCTACTTAATGAAACATAAGTCTGAAACATTTGAAAAGTTCAAAGAATTTCAGAGTGAAGTTGAAAATCATCGTAATAAGAAAATAAAGTTTCTACGATCCGATCGTGGAGGCGAATATTTGAGTTACGAGTTTGGTCTACATTTGAAACAATGCGGAATAGTTTAGCAACTCACGCCACCGGAACACCACAGCGCAATGGTGTGTCCGAACATCGTAATCGCACTTTACTAGATATGGTGCGATCTATGATGTCTCTTCTGATTTACCGCTATCGCTTTGGGGTTATGCTCTTGAGGCGGCCGCATTCACGCTGAATAGAACACCGTGAAAATCCGTTGAGACGACACCTTATGAACTATGGTTTAGCAAGAAACCAAAGTTGTCGCTTTCTTAAAGTTTGGGATGCGATGCTTATGTGAAAAAGCTTCAACCTCGATAAGCTCGAACCTAAATCGGAGAAATGTGTCTTCATAGGATACCCAAAGGAGACAGTTGGGTACACCTTCTATCACAGATCCGAAGGCAAGACATTTGTTGCTAAGAATGGATCCTTTCTAGAGAAGGAGTTTCTCTCGAAAGAAGTGAGTGGGAGGAAAGTAGAACTTGATGAGGTAATCGTACCTTCTCCCTTATTTGAAAGTAGTTTATCACGTAAACCGGTTTCGTGACATCTACACCAAATAGTGAGGAAGTTGATGATGTTGATCATGAAACTTGAGATCAAGTTACTACGTAACCTCGTAGATCAACCAAAGTAAGATCCGCACTGTGAGTGGTACGGTAATCCTGTTCGGAAGTCATGCTACTAGATCATGATGAACCTACGAACTATGAAGAAGCGATGGTGAGCCCAGATTCCAAAATGGCTTGAGGCCATGAAATCTGAGATGGGATCCATGTATGAAAACAAAGTGTGGACTTTGGTTGACTTGCCCGAGGGTCGGCAAGCAATAGAAAACAAGTGGATCTTCAAGAAGAAGACCGATTTGGCGGTAATATTACTGTCTACAAAGCTCGACTTGTCGCAAAGGGGTTTTCGACAAGTTCAAGGGATTGACTACGATGAGACCTTCTCACCCATAGCGATGCTTAAGTCCGTCCGAATCATGTTAGCAATTGCCGCATTTTATGATTATGAAATTTGGCAAATGGATGTAAAGACTGCATTCTGAATGGATTTACGGAAGAAGAGTTGTATATGATGCAACCAGAAGGTTTTATCGATCCAAAGGGAGCTAACAAAGTGTGCAAGCTCCAGCGATCCATTTATGGACTGGTGCAAGCATCTCGGAGTTGGAATAAACGCTTTAATAGTGTGATCAAAGCATTTAGTTTATATGAGACTTTTGGAGAAGCCATGTATTTACAAGAAAGTGAGTGGGAGCTCAGTAGCATTTACGATATTATATGTAGATGACATATTACTAATCGGAAATGATATAGAATTTCTGGATAGCATAAAGGGATACTTGAATAAGAGTTTTTCGATGAAGGACCTCGGTGAAGCTGCTTACATATTGGGCATCAAAATCTATAGAGATAGATCAAGACGCTTAATTGGACTTTCACAAAGCACATACCTTGACAAAATTTTGAAGAAGTTCAAAATGGATCAAGCAAAGAAAGGGTTCTTGCCTGTGTTACAAGGTGTGAAGTTGAGTAAGACTCAATGCCCGACCACCGCAGAAGATAGAGAGAAAATGAAAGATGTTCCCTATGCCTCGGCCATAGGCTCTATCATGTATGCAATGCTGTGTACCAGACACTGATGTGTGCCTTGCTATAAGCTTAGCAGGGAGGTACCAAAGTAATCCAGGAGTGGATCATCGGAAATGGTCAAGAACATCTGAAATACACGAAAAGGACTAAGGATATGTTTCTCGTATATGGAGGTGACAAAGAGCTCATCGTGGCAGTTACGTTGATGCAAGCTTTGACATCGATCCGGACGATTCTAAATCGCAAACCGGATAATGATTTACACTAAGCGGAGGAGCTGTTAGTTGGTGCGGTTCTAAACAAAGCGTCGAAGCGGGATCTACATGTGAAGCGGAATACATAGCAGCTTCGAAGCAGCTAATGAAGGAGTGCGGATGAAGGAGTTCATATCCGATCTAGGTGTCATACCTAGTGCATCGGGTCCAATGAAAATCTTTTGTGACAATATCGAGCAATTGCTTTAGCAAAGGAATCCAGATTTCACAAGAGAACCAAACACATCAAGAGACGCTTCAATTCCATCCGGGACTTAGTCGGTGGGAGACATAGACATTTGCAAGATACATACGGATCTGAATGTAGCGAGACCGTTGACTAAGCCTCTTCCACGAGCAAAACATGATCAGCACCAAGACTCCATGGGTGTTAGAATCATTACTATGTAATCTAGATTATTGACTCTAGTGCAAGTGGGAGATCAAGGAAATATGCCCTAGAGGCAATAATAAGGTTATAATTTATTTCCTTATTTCATGATAAATGTTTATTGTTCATGCTAGAATTGTATTAACCGGAAACATAATACATGTGTGAATACATAGAAAAACATAGTGTCACTAGTATGCCTCTACTAGACTAGCTTGTTAATCAAAGATGGTTATGTTTCCTAACCATAGACAAAGGAGTTGTCATTTGATTAACAAGGTCACATCATTGGTTGAATGATCTCGATTGACATGACCCATTCCATTAGCTTAGCACCCGATCGCTTAGTATGTTGCTATTGCTTTTATCCATGACTTATGCATGTTCCTATAACTATGAGAATATGCAACTCCCGTTCTGGGAGGAACACTTTGGTACTACCAAACGTCACAACGTGAATCGGGTGATTATAAAGGAGTACTACAGTGTCTCCAAAGGCAGATGTTGGGTTGGCGATTTTCGAGATTAGGATTTGTCACTCCGATTGCAGGAGAGGTATCTCTGAGCCCTCTCGGTAATACACATCACTAAGCCTTGCAAGCATTACAACTAATGAGTTAGCTGTGAGATGATGTATTACGGAGCGAGTAAAGAGACTTGCCAAGAACGAGATTGAACTAGGTATTGGATACCGACGATCGAATCTCTGCAAGTAACATACCGATGACAAAGGGAACAACGTATGTTGTTATGCGGTCCGACCGATAAAGATCTTCGTAGAATATGTAGGAGCCAATATGGGCATCCAGGTCCCGCTATTGGTTATTGACCGGAGACATGTCTCGGTCATGTCTACATTGTTCTCGAACCGTAGGGTCCGCACGCTTAAGGTTTCGATGACGGTTATATTATGAGTTTTGTGTATTTTGATGTACCGAAGGAGTTCTGAGTCCCGGATGTGATCACGGACATGACGAGGAGTCTCGAAATGATCGAGACATAAAGATGGATATATTGGACGGCTATATTCGGACACCGGAAAGGTTCCGGAAGTTTCCGGAGAAAACCGGAGTGCTGGAGGGGTTACCGGAACCCCCCGGGGAAGTAATGGGCCTTATTGGGCCAAAGGGGGAGAGAGGGCCGCACCAGAGGTGGCGACGCCCCCATGGGGGAGTCCGATTGGACAAGGAGGGGGGCCCCCTTCCCTCTCTCCTCTCCTCTCCTTCCCCTTCCTCCTTCCTAGTTGGACTAGGAAAAGGGAGTCCTACTCCCACTAGGAGGAGGACTCCCCCTCCTTGGCGCGCCTCCTAGGGCCGGGCCGCCCTCCCCTTGCTCCTTTATATACGGGGCAGGGGGGCACCCTAGGACACACAAGTTGATCCTTGAGATCGTTCCTTAGCAGTGTGCGGTGCCCCCTCCACCATATTTCACCTCGGTCATATCAGAAGCGGTGCTTAGGCGAAGCCTGCGTCAAGAGAACATCAAGATCGCCACCACGCCGTCGTCTTGTGGAACTCTCTCTCCGGAGCTTTCTTTGGATCGGAGCTCGAGGAGCGCCACCGAGCTGTACGTGTGCCAAGAACTTCGAGGCGCCGGAGTAACGGCGCTGGGATCGGTTGGATCGCGAGGAGAACGTCGACTACTTCCTCTACGTTGTAATCGCTTCCGCTTCGGTCTACGAGGGTACGTAGACAACACTCTCCCCTCTCGTTGCTATGCATCACCATGATCTTGCGTGTGCGTAGTAAATTTTTTGAAATTACTACGTTCCCCAACAGGAATCGGCGCCGGCGACGACCTAGGCGGCCGCCGGAGCTCGGGCGAGCTCGGGCTCGACGCTGCGGTGCACTAGAGGGGAAACGGAAGGGCGCTGCGGGCTCCTGGGAGGGCGGCGAACTTGGTAACGTGCTCGGGCGCAAGCTGGGGTGGCCCTGGCCACGGCGGCGCCATGGCCGGCGGCGAGGAGCAATCGGGTGAGGTGGAAACGGCGGCTACAGAGGCCAAACAAACACGGGAGCTAGGGGGGAAGGAAGAGAAGTTCACCGTGGAGAGGGAGAGGTGGTCAGCGGGCTCGGGGGCGTCCGGAGTTCGACGAATCGGGCGACGGCGACCGTGGTCCGAGAAGGGAAAAGCGGCGGGCGGGCGCCTCGGGCTTCTCCGGTCAGGACGCGGGGAGGGCGAGGATGGAGTGGCGGAGCTTGTGGGCTAGTCGGGGAGCGAGGGAGGGCCTGTGGCGCGGTGGTGGCGAAGGGCGGCGACGAGCCCGCTTCGGTGGGAGAGGAGGGAGCGGAGGAGGGGACGAGGCCGCGGTGAGAGAGAGAGGTCAGGGGTGCGTGGCGACGCATGGAGGCGCCAGGGGAGGAGGAGGCAGCCAGGCGGGGAGGAGGTGGCGGCGTGTGGCCACGCAGCGCCGGGCACGCGCCGCCTACTCGCATGGGAGGAAAGGGCGACAGGGGAGCAGGCGGTGGTGGGGCTGGGCGGCTGGGCTGGGCAGTTGGTGGGCGCGCCGAGTAGTAAGTCAGGTAAGATTCTCTCTCTTTCTCTTTATTTTCTGTTTTCTATTATTCTGTAATTTTTAGGGCTTTATTAAAAATACTAAAGCTACCCCAAAAATCATGAAACTTGTTTCAGCCCTCTTGTTTGGAAAATATCCAACAAAGAAACATTTAAGTTTATGATTATTTGAGCATTTAAAATATTTTATAGCATTTAAATGCCCAAATGCAAATACTTAATGAATTAATCCAGTGACCAATATGTCATGAAAAATGTGCAGCACCTCTGGTTCTGGTTTAAAGCATTTTTCTTGAAATGATGAACATTTTCTAAAGCCATTTGAAATCACTGAAAAATATTTTTGGTTGAGCCTATTTGAATTCCTTTAATGCTAGGGTTTAGGCAATCCCCATTTCAAGTTTCTTAAAATTTAAACATGATGCATGGATGCTAAAGCAAAGACAAACAAGGGCTGATCTGGGGCTGTGACAACTCACCCCCACTAAACAAGAATCTCGCCCCGAGATTCAAGACGTGAGGTAAGAGGAAAAAGGGAGTCACAAAACTATCACAATCTTCATGATCCAGTTGCCCTTCTCGAAGATGTTGATTCATTCCATCATCTTTTTCTTGACGTCTTTGCTTTCGAGATCTTCACTCAACATGACAATGTAAAGAAGGGGGAAACCCTACAGGATTCGATCTTCACGAAGATCAAGTAAACATGATCGACTCACGGAATGAGATTTAAAAACATCTCGAGTTGAGACACAAAACACATCGAGAGGGATGGAAGAACAAACAACGGTGTGTGATTAGTGGGCAACAATTCCACGCTTAGAAAGATGGTAGATGGTGTCAAGGTGGCGAGGAAAAAATTGCCACGACTCAATAACGGGCACCCTGTGGAGGTGACGCGAGGAACTATTCCCTTAAGTGGCAAAAAGAATTACTTTTGATATAACATCATTGAAACTCTTTATACCAGCCTAAGGCATTCGCAAACGATCGTTTGGTGGAGTGCAAAGAATGGCATACCCAGACTAGAATGGATGATGTGGACTACCTTGTTGAAGACAACGCAATGGATGAATTTTGCTTATCACCGGAGATGGATGGGACCCATGGTAGGACCACTTTTGAAGATAATATTGGACAGCAACTACCGAGAAAGGCAGCCCATGGGGAGTTGGCACAATAGGGTGCAAGCTGGGAACAAAATGCAAATGCTGGGAATGTTCCAACCATCATATCCGCCGAGATTCAGATCCGGTTGGTGTTAGGATATTCCAGACTCATCGAGTCTAGAAGAAAAATGAAAGTTTGCAACACAAATCGACGAGAAGATGTTGCGAGATTCTCGGAATGAACTACGATAGCAAGCTCCAAAACATGAGCTGGTTACGCTACTAACATGTGAACGTGTTGTCCAAGACAAGAATGACCACATAGTAGTCTTATCATAAGACACTACCGAAGTTCGGTGGGGAACCTTCAACGAGGATATCAAGTCTTGTGCATGACCTAGGATTTGCACAACAACTCCTTTTCCTTGAACAAATCAATCGGTGGCTTGGTGTGCTATGGAATTCATATGGAATGAAGATGATCAGTCTATCGAACCACGTAATACTTCGCACGCGTGCATGACTGACTTGGGATGATTCCAAAGGAAACAAAACAAACCTTTCTCAAATACATGGCAGCAACTTACACCTAAAGCACGTGAATTAGAGGAAGTCACTACTTTCATCCAAACATATGCTTCATGAACGAAACATGAAGAAATGCTTACACAAGTTTCCAATACTAGGTTGATGTTCAACATGACTCATGGGGGAGACAAAATGCTGGCGATGGGTTCAACAACAACTCATCGGAATTTCCATATCATCGGACTTCCACCATCATGTGAACACGGTGATAGCACCGGTCGGACCAAAAGATGTAATGGGGTATGCTCGAGGGATCAACCACGAGTAATACAACATTACGAATATCGTTGGTTCCGATTTGACTTAATAATAGCCCATACTCAAGTCAAAAGATTGATAAGACAATAGGTCCAAAGAATCGATCACAGGGACCAATCGATGAAGATATCATCTTTCTTCAACACACACTACACAAGAATATCCCTTTGGCACGAACTAAGTCAGGAAAGCTTTTATCTTCCAACTCTCCAAGTTGTTGTCTAGCTTAACCAACTAGCTCAGGGATATCCAACACAGATTCTTGGAGAAATGATGGTTCACAAGAAACCAAATTGATCACGAGCTCAACATAACAGTCAGGAGACAACCCGGTAACACTTCCAAGAAGATATTTGGAAAGTCACGAACCACCGGTATGTTACTAAGCTCGAGAACAATCTTGCTTTTGAGGGCAAGATGATATGATCAAATAAGCAAGGGATTGAATAATCCTAACTCATCACTCGAAGTGTGCACCAGAAATAAGGACTAGGTAGCACGATCAATCTTAGGATGATGATTTAATAACCAACACGCTAAGAATGATAATATTGTCCATTTACTACCAAGCAACGAGGTTGCTAGGAGTATCGGTTTCACACATCACAATTCATTTGTCGGCATTCCGGTTTCAACAACACGAGGACCGAGGAATGAATGATGATGGTGAGAAGTATCACTACGACAAGAGTTCATAAGAGAAGGTGCAATTCTCATGATGTTCCTGACATAAAGATGGTAACACTCCAAGGTAGAGCAGAATCAAAGCTGGATTGGCATTTTGATCTGTGGAATACAACTGCTTTGACCCAATCCTAGATATGGATGAGGTACTGGAGTTTGTTTTTCCTAGTCATCCCGGAATAGAATGGCTTGACGGACCACAAGAATAATAGGCATCGATAAACGAATGCACACATACTCTTGGTTATCAACTGATAGAGGATGGTCGGGATACAACTAAAGAGAGCAACTCAAAGGAACATATAATTTTTCGAGTTGTGGAGCATGGATTAGTATATCGAGCAAAGCTCAACATTTCTCCCGGATAACCCATGCAGAAAGGTAGAATTGGCAGATTCACAATTATGAATGGAGAACTACTCAAGAGTACTCTGATTGTGATCTTTTAATTCAAAGAACTTCTGCCTTAACTAGTTCATGGTATTTGGAAGAAGGAAATGCCACGAACCTAGAGGACTATCGCAAAGTTACTAATATCCTAAAGGAAATAGCAAATACTAACAACATGAAGTAGGGTGAATCTCGGGTTCGTAAAACCCGTGGAGTGGAATGCCTACTAACTAATAACATCACGGGATGCTTTCAAGAATAATGGCCGTAATCATCACACTGGGGATACAAAAGCATTGCTAAATTGCTAGGTGACTTCCTAAACAACTAGGGTCATAATAATAGCTCCAGCATATATGTTGAGGCAGCGGAGTACCTCAACATACTAATTTGTGTGATTATTCTGGTCAAAAGGACACCGGAACGGAAGGAAAGGATTTGCAAATGCATCAGACTATTTAGAGACCTGAAATGACTCGGACAGCATAACGGCTGTAAATGCTCAAAATGATTTGAGACATCCTGCAAGAATGGTGGCATAGCCACTTAACAACATCATATCAAGGTTCCGAGATCAACAATTATCATACAGAAATAGTAGGAACTGAACTGAGGCTTAAAACCAACAATCTCAAAGGTCTATGGATTAGTAACACGTCATCCTGATAGATAGATGAGAAGCCTAATTCTTAAACTCCGTAGAAGAGAAGAGGTTGACTCGGATCGAAGGCCATGAGGTATAAGGAGTAAAAAGAGCCTTACGTTCCCTTCCACAATCAATTCCTTACATAACTAAAGCATTTCTAGACACAACTTCGACCAGTTTGGCTTGGTAATCCCTCTGCAGCAATGGGCTCGACGATACCAACGCTGTGGGACCCGATTCCAAATCACATCGACCTAGCCGGTAACACCTCATATCACTTTGCGGCCTCACACACGGTATTCCCACGGTGTCGCCTTACCATGGCCCGGGACCGCTTATGCGTCTTTTGGCTCACGTATATGACAGTGTCGCTAAGCGCCCACATGATAAAGAACCCGGGCCGACATGGCTAGTCGTGAACCCAAAGCGGCGCTAACCTATGGGGACAGGCATACATGAATCACATCGAGCATGTCGGTCATCAACGTATAAATTGGGCTGTAGCCTGGGCTATGAGGACTCCGGTAACCCGGGCTGTAGCAGAGCTAAGCAGGACTCCGAATAACACCGCGTGACATTTCCCGAAGGAACAGGACATAGGAACGGCAGTGAAACACATGCCGCCAGATCAAGTGTCCAAGCGGTAGTCTTTGGGCTAGCAGGACTCGGTTGAACCGGGCCAGAAGCGGACTACTATCGCTCGTAAGCACGAGACTACATTTCCCCATATGAGAGGCTGCCAAGGATAAACAACTAGTTTGTCGTATCCCACACATACCAAGCATTTCAAACATACACACAATATGCTCAATATGTGTAGATACAACATGGCATCACAACATAACTCTACGACTCAAATATTTATTCATTAGGCTTCGAGGAGCAAGATATTACAAACATGGATCTCATGACCCAACACTCAGAGCATACAAGTCGAAACACAAGCGGAAGCTAAACATGTCTGAGTACAGACAACTATAAATGAAGAAGGCTGAGAAGCCTGACTATCTACCAGATCTTGCCGAGGGCACAAGATCGTAGCTGAGGTAACAAGCTAACCGTCGAAGTCCAAGCGGAACTACTAAGCGAGACCGAAGTCTCTCTCGCAAAACATAAAATAAGCAAACGTGAGTACAAACGCATTCAAAGAAGACTTACATCGTAACTAGTTACATATGCAACATTATCAAAAGGGGTGGTGGAGTTTGACTGCAAAGCAAGCCAGCTTTGACTTCGGTGGCTATCCCGAACTACATTGCAAGTAACTCTTTTGAGGTGGCGCACGAGTCCACATATTCACCATATCAATACACCACTATGGACCCGCCCTGCCTCCCTACGAGAACGCCATCCACAAAGACTCACGCTTATCTTGCGCATTTTAGAGTATCCACTTTCACTTGTCTATGAACTGATATAGGCAACCCAGAAGTCCTTCTCCGTGGACACGGCTATTCGAATAGATCATATTAACCCCGCAGGGTGTACTTCTTCACACACGCTCACCACTTACCGTCGTTTACACGACATGTACTCGGCAACCTTCAAGCGGAAGCCCAACGTGGGTGTCGGCCACGACCTACCTAAACACACAAGTCCCAAGTCCAGTTTATCGCCTATTCGGGTTCCATCTGCAGGAGTCGGCCGAGGTTTCCCATACAGCCCCGAACGATGTGTGCAGGGGTTCCCGAGACACCAAGCAGGCGAATCAAGACATCAACACGGTGCCTACAAGAACACAACCCACCCCTACGATTCGGCGTATGCGGCCTCAAAGATGCTACAAACACGAAACTACTTGCAACTCCCTGACCGAGGACAAGAGTGGTTAAGAAGCCGAGAGGGTCCATTGGTTTCGGGCCCAATGCGTGGTAGTAACTGCTTTCATGGATCACAAACACGTAACTCAGTTCCTCGAGGGCGGCTGCAATGAGACAACCCACCATGTACTCCTACATGGCCTCTCACCGCTACCTTTACCAAATCGTGTTCACACACTTAGTTCACACACAGTAGGACATGTTCACACCTCCGATTCATCCCGATGAATCAGACGTGACTCAACTCTAAGCGATGAGGAGCATGACAACAAGCATGAATGAGTAGGCACAACATGGCTCAAACAACTCCTACTCATGCTAGTGGGTTTCATCTAATTACTGTGGAATGACAGGTCATGCAGAGGATAAAGGGGTTCAGCTACCGCAGCAAGTAACACATGATTCGTTGTTGTCCTAATGCAGTAAAATAGAGCAGGAGTGAGAGGGTGGGATTGTATCGGAATGAACAAGGGGGTTTTGCTTGCCTGGCACTTCTGAAGATAATATAGTTCTTCATCGGTGTCATCGAATTCATCGCCCAGACGCTGCCTAACGAGAGGGACAAACACCGATAATCGAGAAAGAACACAATCAATGCAATGCACATTCACATGAATGACATGTCATGTTAAGGTCTTGAATTCACTTAATGCAAAATCTAGCCAAGTTAATTGAAGTGGAATTTAAACAAGAACAAATTCCAACTCCAAATGTTATTTCATAAATTGCCCTAATCATGATTCATCCTATTCAGTGAGGTTAACTTGTTTAATCATGCATGAAAGTGCCATAAACAGATTCTTCATATTTTTTGATCATTTTTCATATATAAATTATTTAATTTGGAGTTACAGATTAAAAGTTATGAATATTTGAAGTTTGGGGTATTTTCTGAAATTTCCTGAATTAAATTAAATCCAGAAAAGGTTATTACTTGCGTCAGCATGACGTTGGCATGACGTCAGCAGGTCAACAGGACTGGTCCGGGTCAAACCTGACAGTGGGTCCCGCGTGTCAGCATAATTAGCCTAACTAAAAATTAATTAAAACTAATCCTAAATAGTTAACAGGGCTGGGCCCCACCTGTCATTGACTCAGCAGAGTCAACCAGGGCCCACCCGTGGTCAAAGTCCACGTCGGCTGCCGGCGTCTAGCCGCCGGCGAGCCCGACGCGGCGGCGAGAGTGGTTTTGGCCACTCCGGCGACCAAATGGCCCGCGGAGGGCAACTACATGTAGCTGGAGTCAGTTGAGCTCGGGGTGGTCGGAATCGGCGCCGGCGACGACCTAGGCGGCCGCCGGAGCTCGGGCGAGCTCGGGCTCGACGCTGCGGTGCACTAGAGGGGAAACGAAAGGGCGCTGCGGGCTCCTGGGAGGGCGGCGAACTTGGTAACGTGCTCGGGCGCAGCCGGGTGGCCACACACTGGCGCCATGACCGTGGCGAGGAGCACCTGGGGTGAGGTGGAAGCAGGCGGCTACAGAGGCCAAACAAACACGGGAGCTAGGGGAAGGAAGAGAAGTTCACCGTGGAGAGGGAGAGGTGGTCGGGCTGGGCTCGGGGGCGTCCGGAGTTCACGACCCAGGCGACGGCGACAGCTGGTCCGAGGAGGGGAAAAGCGGCGGGGCGGCACCTCGGGGCTTCTCCGGTCGTGTGTGACGGCGGGGAGGGCGAGGATGGAGTGGCGGAGCTTGTGGGCTAGTCGGGGGAGCGAGGGAGGGCCTGTGGCCGCGGTGGTGGCGAGCGGCGGCGACGAGCTCCGCTCGGTGGGAGAGGGAGGGAGCCAGAGGAGGGGACGAGGACGCGGTGAGGAGAGAGAGGTCGAGGTGCGTGGCGGCGCATGGAGGCGTCGGGGAGGAGGAGGCAGCCGGTCGGGGAGGAGGTGGCGGCGTGTGGCCACGCTGCGCACGCACGCACCCTCTTGGCGCGAGGAGGAAAGGCGACAGGAGCCAAAGCGGTGGTGGCTGGGCAGCTGGAGCCGGGCAGTTGGTGGGCGCCAGTGTAAGTCCAGTAAGATTCTCCCTCTTTCTCTTTATTTTCTGTTTTCTATTATTCTGTAATTTTCGTGGCTTTATTAAAAATACTAAAGCTACCCCAAAAATCATGAAACTTGCTCAGCCTCACTGTTTGGAAAATATCCAACAACAAACATTTAAGTTTATGATTATTTGAGCATTTAAAATATTTTATAGCATTTAAATGCCCAAATGCAAATACTTAATGAATTAATCCAAAGGACCAATATGTCATGAAAATGTGCACACCTCTGGTTACGGTTTAAAGCATTTTTCCGTAAATGATGAACATTTTCTAAAGCCATTTGAAATCACTGAAAAATATTTTTGGTTGAGCCTATTTGAATTCCTTTAATGCTAGGGTTTAGGCAATCCCCATTTCAAGTTTCTTAAAATTTAAACATGATGCATGGATGCTAAAGCAAAGACAAACAAGGGCTGATCTGGGTCAGTGACAACTCACCCCCACTAAACAAGAATCTCGCCCGAGATTCAAGACGTGAGGTAAGAGGAAAAAGGAGTCACAAAACTATCACAATCTTCATGATCCAGTTGCCCTTCTCGAAGATGTTGATTCATTCCATCATCTTTTCTTGACGCCTTTGCTTTCGAGATCTTCACTCAACATGACAATGTAAAGAAGGGGGAAACCCTACAGGATTCGATCTTCACGAAGATCAAGTAAACATGATCGACTCACGGAATGAGATTTAAAAACATCTCGAGTTGAGACACAAAACACATCGAGAGGGATGGAAGAACAAACAACGGTGTGTGATTAGTGGGCAACAATTCCACGCTTAGAAAGATGGTAGATGGTGTCAAGGTGGCGAGGAAAAAAATTGCCACGACTCAATAACGGGCACCCTGTGGAGGTGACGCGAGGAACTATTCCCTTAAGTGGCAAAAAGAATTACTTTTGATATAACATCATTGAAACTCTTTATACCAGCCTAAGGCATTCGCAAACGATCGTTTGGTGGAGTGCAAAGAATGGCATACCCAGACTAGAATAGATGATGTGGACTACCTTGTTGAAGACAACGCAATGGATGAATTTTGCTTATCACCGGAGATGGATGGGACCCATGGTAGGACCACTTTTGAAGATAATATTGGACAGCAACTACCGAGAAAGGCAGCCCATGGGGAGTTGGCACAATAGGGTGCAAGTGGGAACAAAATGCAAATCTTTGGGAATGTTCCAACCATCATATCTGCACGAGATTCAGATCTGGTTGGTGTTAAGATATTCCAGACTCATCGAGTCTAGAAGAAAATGAAAGTTTGCAACACAAATCGACGAGAAGATGTTGCGAGATTCTCGGGAATGAACTACGATAGCAAGCTCCAAAACATGAGCTGGTTCTGCTACTAACATGTGAACGTGTTGTCCAAGACAAGAATGACCACATAGTAGTCTTATCATAAGATAGGATCATAACACATAGTAGGTGACTATAGACTTGCAAGATAGGATCAAGAACTCACATATATTCATGAAGACCTAATAGATTCAGATCTGAAATCATGGCACTCGGGCCCTAGTGACAAGCATTAAGCATAGCAAAGTCATAGCAACATCAATCTCAGAACATAGTGGATACTAGGGATCAAACCCTAACAAAACTAACTCGATTACATGATAAATCTCATCCAACCCATCACCGTCCAGCAAGCCTACGATGGAATTACTCACGCGCGGCGGTGAGCATCATGAAATTGGTGATGGAGGATGGTTGATGATGACGACGGCGATGAATCCCCCTCTCCGGAGCCCCGAACGGACTCCAAATCAGCCCTCCCGAGAAGTTTTATGGCTTGGCGGCGGCTCCGTATCGTAAAACGCGATGATTTCTTCTCCTCTATTTTTTCTCCCCGAAAGCAAATATATAGAGTTGGAGTTGGCGTCGGAAAGTCTCCAGGGGGCCCACGAGGTAGTGGGCGGCGCCACAGAAGCGCCCACCCTCGTGGATAGGGTGTGGGCCCCTGGTCTTCATCTTTGGCGAGGATTTTATTATTTATTGTAAGATATTCCGTGGAGTTTCAGGTCATTCCGAGAACTTTTGTTTTACGCACATAAAAACAACATCATGGCAATTCTATTTGAAAACAGCGTCAGTCCGGGTTAGTTCCATTCAAATCATACAAGTTAGAGTCCAAAACAAGGGCAAAAGTGTTTGGAAAAGTAGATAAGACGGAGACGTATCAGCGTGGACCGGTGCTTGGGTGTTGTCCTTCCTTAGACAAGCATCCCACTTATGATTAACCCCTATTGCAAGCATCCGCAACTACAAAAGAAGTATTAAGGTAAACCTAACCTTGTATGAAACATATGGATCCAAATCAACCCCTTACGAAGCAACTCATAAACTAGGGTTTAAGCTTCTGTCACTCTAGCAACCCATCATCTACTTATTACTTCCCAATGCCTTCCTCTAGGCCCAAACAATGGTGAAGTGTCATGTAGTCGATGTTCACATGACATCACTAGAGGAGAGACAACATACATCTCATCAAAATATCGAACGAATACCAAATTCACATGACTACTTATAGCAAGACTTCTCCCATGTCCTCAGGAACAAAAATAACTACTCACAAAGCATATTCATGTTCATAATCATAGGGGTATTAATATGCATAATGGATCTGAACATATGATCTTCCACCAAGTAAACCAACTAGCATCAACTACAAGGAGTAATCAACACTACTAGCAACCTCACGGTACCAATCGAGGTTTGGATACAAAGATTGGATACAAGAGATGAACTAGGGTTTGAGAGGAGATGGTCTTTGGTGAAGATGTTGATGAAGATTGACCCCTCCGACGAGAGGATCGTTGGTGATGACGATGGCGATGATTTCCCCCTCCCGGGAAGTTACCCGACAAGACAGCTCTGCCGGAGCCCTAGATTGGTACCGCCAAGGTTCCGCCTCGTGGCGGCGGAGTTTCTTCCCGAAATCTTGCTTATGATTTTTTCTCGGACGAAAGACTTCATATAGCAGAAGATGGGCACCGGAGGCCTGCCAGGGGGCCCATGAGGCAGGGGGCGCGCCCAGGGGGGTAGGGCGCGCCTCCCACCCTCGTGGCCAGGGTGTGGCCCCCTCTGGTAGTTTCTTCGCTCAGTATTTTTTATTAATTCCAAAAATGACTTTCGTGAAGTTTCCGGACTTTTGGAGCTGTGCGAGAATAGGTCTCTAATATTTGCTTCTTTTCGACCCGAAATTCCAAATTTGCCGGCATTCTCCCTCTTCATGTAAACCTTGTAAAATAAGAGAGAAAAGGCATAAGTATTGTGACATGACCTGTAATAACATCCCATAATGCATTAAATATCGATATAAAAGCATGATGCAAAATGGACGTATCAATGTCGAGCTGCCTCTGCCTGGTCGTGACATTGCCGGCCTCGATATCGAGCTGCCTTTGCCGGGATGCCTCCTCCATGTCGATCTTCCTCTTCTTGGCCGTCTCCTCCATCTCAAGCTTCTTCCTTTGATGCTCTAGGTATTGCCTCATTTGCTCGTCTTTACTTTGTCGCCTTTTCTCATCCCTCACGTCCCTTTGAGACATCATGCCATGCAAAGTCTCATGCAAGGCCATGGATGACGCATCACGTATGTCGTCCACCTTGGAGTTGGTCTTGCCCCTCGGCCTCTTCAACGCCTCACCATCTCCACATCCGGCCAATGCGGCCGTCTTTTTGCCTCTCTTTCTTTGAAGTTCATTGTATTGGTCCTTAAACTTAGGGCAATTGTTGATGATCGTCCAACAATGTGTAAGAGTGAATGGCTTGTCATTGTGCCGGGCCTTGAATGCTTCCAAAAATTTGAAATGCCTACACCACACGATCAACAACAATTAAACATGCAAACATATAGAAGGCCGAAGTCTCATAGCCGTAGCAACGAAAGAACTAGGAGCAGGATAACATACCATGTCCCCAATGCCGAGACCACTCACGGGTCGTGCTTCAACGCTCTCAAGTGCGCACAATACATGTTGCATTCTTGTTGGATGAACAAGCACCTCTTTTTGAATGGAGGTGATGCCACGGTCGCTCGTAATTTGGTAGGGCGCAAACAACTTTCTTTCATGGAATGTTTTGTGGACTCTCGTCCAAAAAACAAGGCTCTTTTGTTGCGCACCAGTCCTAATATCTTGACTAATCTCCATCCAACATTGGCAAATCAACTTGTCCTCTTCTTATGAATATGAACCCATGCGAATGCTCTTCTTCCTCTTTTGTGCTTCCGCTCTTTGGGTGAGCTCGTCGATGAACAATGGCTCGCCCCCAATATCAATATCAATGCCTTCTTCTTCATCACCATCACCTTAGCAATAGATGTCATCGTATTCATGCCACAAGTCACTATGGTCGTAGTCAGCATGGTCGTGGGCCCTCTTCATCGGCAACATACTGGGCGCGACCATCCTGACTTTGGGTCTCGTCGGGATCGCAGGCGCAGCCATGCCCACCCTCGTAGATCACATTCTCCATGAACAGGTTGTAGAAGGGGTCATCGACCGTTGGCGTTGGCGTTGGCATTTCGTCGAACAGGACGCGGGGCGACGGCATGGTGCCTCTAAACGGTGGTCGTGCTTGCTTTCTTTGCACCTCGACGGACGGTCGGCTGCCGCTGGTGGACCCCAGCGTGACGTTGAGGTCGAAGACGGCCGAGGGGCGCGGGGTGGACGACGTGATCACGCCAACATCCGGCGACCCCGAAAAATGGGTCTGGCCATCGTGCCTTGGCGGGGGAAAGCCGGACAACAAAGGCGTGGTCCGCGACATCGGTGACGGGCAGTGGGGAGGCCTGGCGACCGACGAGCCTGTACTCGCCGGGCCGACGGCCGCACCCGAGAAACCCACTGAGGGAGTCCTGGATTAGGGGGTGTCCGGATAGCCGGACTATAGCCTTTGGCCGGACTCCTGGACTATGAAGATACAAGATTGAAGACTTCGTCCCGTGTCCGGATGGGACTTTCCTTGGCGTGGAAGGCAAGCTTGGCGTCTGGATATGTAGATCTCCTACCATTGTAACCGACTCTGTGTAACCCTAACCCTATTCGGTGCCTATATAAACCGGAGGGTTTTAGTCCGTAGGATGAACAACAATCATACCATAGGCTAGTTCCTAGGGTTTAGCCTCTCTGATCTCGTGGTAGATCTACTCTTGTACTACCCATATCATCAATATTAATCAAGCAGGAGTAGGGTTTTACCTCCATCGAGAGGGCTCGAACACAGGTAAAAACATCGTGTCCCTTGTCTCCTGTTACCATCCGCCTAGACGCACAGTTCGGGACCCCCTACCCGAGATCCGCCGGTTTTGACACCGACATTGGTGCTTTCATTGAGAGTTCCTCTGTGTCGTCATCGTTAGGCCCGATGGCTCCTCCGATCATGAACAACGATGCGCTCCAGGGTGAGACTTTTCTCCGGGACAGATCTTCAGTATTCGGTGGCTTTGCTGCGGGCCAATTCGCTTGGCCATCTGGAGCAGATTGAAAGCTACGCCCACAGCCACGAGTCAGATTTGGAAGTTTGAACTACACGGCTGACGTCCGCGGAGATTTGATCTTCGACGGGTTCGAGCCACAGCCAAGCATGCCGCACTGTCACGAGGGGCATGATCTAGCTCTGCCGCCGAACAGTGTCCTGGAGGCCGCACCAGTGTCCGCTCCGACCTTTAGCTCGGAGCCGACCACGCCGATCGAGGACGGGTGGCTGGACACCGCCTCGGGGGCTGCGATCTCGACGGTGATTGAGTCATACACCTACCCCGTCATTTGCGAAGCTCGTGACTCCAAGGTGCCGGACTCCACTCCGGACTCCGAGCCTTCCGCGCCCCCGCCAATCGAATTCGATTGGGCGCCGATCATGGAATTCACCGCCGCGGACATCTTTCAGCACTCGCCCATTGGCGACATCCTGAATTCACTAAAGTCTCTCTCTTTATCAGGAGAGCCCTGGACGGATTATGGTCAGGAAGGTTGGGATGCGGAGGACGAAGAAATTCAAAGCCCACCCACCACCCACTTCATAGCCACTGTCAATGATTTAACCGACATGCTCGACTTCGACTCCGAAGACATCGACGGTATGGACGACGTTGTAGGGGAGGAACATGAACCAACACCTATAGGGCACTTGAGAACCACCTCATCTCACGATGTATACATGGTGGACACACCTAAAGGAAGCGACGATGAGGAACAACGGACGCCACTGAAGGATCATTCCCTCGAAAAGCAGTCAAAACGGCAACGTAAGCGCCGCTCAAAGTCCCGCCTCGACAAAGACCCAGCCATAGAGCAGGGCAAACCGGTGGACGACGAACATGCTATCGAGCAACCGTCCGAATAGGACAATCTAGATAAACAACCCGTCCCCGGCGAAAATAACAGTCCGGACGATCTCACGCCTGACAAGTTGCTGGAGCATAAGAACCTCCACAAAAGGCTCGTCGCCACTGCACGTAGACTGAAAAAGCAGAAGCGGAAGCTCAAAACAGCGGAAGATGCACTCAGAATCAGATGGAGCAAAGTACTCAACACATGAGACAAATACTGGCTGACGATCGCCGAACTAAGAGCTACCCAAAGCGAAAACTATCGCATGAATTTGATGAGGAGGCCGTAGAGCCCCGCAATCAAAAACAAAGAGGCCACCGGTCGGATGGGCGACCCCATGGCAAACAGAGATGCAAACGGCGCTGCACACAAGCCGCACGCGATCCACACAGGATTCGCATAAAAAGATGGCCCGATTAGATCTATCTACGGGCCAAGAAAGCAAGCTCTAGTAAGCAATGCAACACATCAAGTATCCGAACATCACGGTACACCTAAATATAGGGGTGCCGCACACCCCTATGTTTCACCGATGAGGTGTCGGATTATGAATTTCGGTAGGATTCAAGCCCGTAAACATAGAGGCATCTGACGGAACAACAGACCTGGAGTGCTGGATTGAGGATTACATCCTCCACATACACATGGCTAGAGGAGATGATCTCACGCCATAAAATACTTACCCATCAAGCTCAAAGGCCAGCCCGGCATTGGCTTAAAAGCCTTCGAAAACACCATTGGAAGTTGGGAAGAGCTCGAGGATGCTTTTCGGGCAAATTTTCAAGGGACCTATGTCCGACCTCCGGATGCAGACGATTTAAGTCACATAACTCAACAACCCGGAGAGTCAGCCCGAAAATTCTGGAACATATTCCTTACTAAAAAGAACCAAATAGTCGACTGTCCGGACGCCGAAGCCTTAGCAGCTTTCAAACACAACGTCCGAGACGAATGGCTCGCCAGACACCTCGGCCAAGAAAAGCCAAGAACAATGGCCGCATTAACAAGCCTCATGACCCGCTTTTGCGCAGGAGAGGATAGCTGGCTGGCAAGATGCAGCACCAGCGACCCAAGTACATCTGAAGTCAGGGATGGAAACGGGAAACCACGACGCAGCAAGGACCAGCGTTGGACCAAGGGAAACAGCCCGAAGAGCACGGCAGTCAACGCCGGATTCAAAAGCTCTCAGCAGAATTATAAAAAGCTGCCCCTTAAGGATAACAGGGACGAGCTATCCAACTTAAACAAAATCTTGGACAAGATATGCCAAATCCACAAGATACTCCCGTGAAGCACGCAAACCATACCCACAGAGATTGTTGGGTCTTCAAGCGATCCGCAAACTCAACGCTGAACACAAGGGGCTCGACACACCAAGCGAGGACAATGACGAACCCCAAAAGCGAAAGCACCGGAAAACAAAAGAATTTCCCACAAGAAATCAAAACAGTAAACTCACTTCACGTAACAAAGGGAAAAATAAGCGGCGCCCATAGAGGTACGCCATACGGCCTATCCCGAGGAGTCCCTCCACCGGTTGTTAAAACCAATCACCTTCGACCATCGGGATTACTCTAGAAGTATCTGGAATGCAGGTTGGACTGCCTTGATATTAGATCCGATAATTGGCGGACTCCAATTTTCACAAGTCCTAATGGACGGCGATGATCTAAACCTGCTATATCGGGACACAATCCATAAAATGGGGATAGACCCAACCAAATTTCACCATAGCAACACTTCCTTTCAAGGGGTAATGCCAGGCCCATACGCCCATTGTACGGGCTGTCTACTGCTAGAAGTTGTGTTCGCTCACCCAACAACTTCCTCCGCGAAAAGTTAACCTTCCACCTCGCCCCACTTACAAGTAGCTATCAAGCACTATTGGGACGCTGAAGCTTTCGCCGCTTTAACGCAATACCGCATTATGCATCTCTTACACTTAAAATGCCCGTCCACGCGGCATTATCTCGTTAAAAGGAAACATCGAGGGTTCCTCGAGTCAGGAAAATCGTCGGTTGCCTTGACAGCCACACAATAAACTGGCTTCACCAATAAAAGCACTTAGACAGTCGTCCGGACTTTGGACACGGCCGGACGAGTCCGGCGTAAACATACAAGGGCTTACTAGACGCATACCCCCGTACAAGGGGCTCCGCGCATGCACAACAAGAGACAATAAAGCTCAATTTTATTCATTTTTTGAATTGTACTTCGTTTATTTAGTATAACGTACATTTTCGCATGACCTTTTTCAACTAAGTTCCTCTCTTTTACAGATGAACACCGTGCTACACCCGTCCAGGATATGGCACAACGGAGACACATGCGCAGACGTGCAGTAGGGACCCGTTGCAAGGATTCTTTTCAGATTAAGACCCTGCGTAAACCTTTTTTACTGTCTCTTGTTGATACACATCCCCCGGTTTCTTGCTATAACCAAGGAGGAGGCTGGCGTTTTGGCATAGGCCACGTCAGAATTTCGCACGTACCTGGACACCATGGGCTTATTACCAAGGGCGATTGTTCGACCCGTTTTCATAAAGACCGAATACCTCAGGGAGTGTTCGGTGTCTCGAGTTAGGCCTTATATGCATCAGCTCCGAATCATGTCTTTGGTCAAATGTTGGGTTTGCCCGGCTCCTGTGTTTTGCTGCCTTACGTTTCGCTCTATCGGCTAATGCGGCACCAGGAGAACTACTGCGATTGTGCCCCGGTTCGGCCAGGCGAGCACCTCAGTAAAGAAAGCCGAAAACTGACTATCATTATATAGCGTGAGACTGG
The DNA here is from genome assembly GCA_021605145.1 of Aegilops bicornis. Lineage (NCBI taxonomy): Eukaryota > Viridiplantae > Streptophyta > Magnoliopsida > Poales > Poaceae > Aegilops > Aegilops bicornis. The sequence goes on along the minus strand of CM038672.1, from coordinate 436,641,678 downwards.
TCAACCACTCGATGACCCACTGGAATCTTTAGAATTCCTCTGCATTGACGAAGGGCCGTTTCCCGGCCAGGCACATACGCGCCTCGAATTCGGGTGAGCGCGGTGCCCCTAGGGGCTATATAGTAGCCCCACTAACGAACTCCTATGGCTAAGTGAAAGTGATAAAGCATTATAGTCCGGTTGCCTAGTTTGCTGCGCTATCACCTCCTTTGTAGGACCAAGACGTTGGATCAAGTGTGAAAAGGCGCTTTCTGCAAACACCCCCGCATTATATGCGTGGGGGCTGAAGCCAAAGACTGCCATCTTTGAGGTTATATACACATATACATTAATGGCCGCACAGGAGGTATTTTAATTCTTGAAGGCACAAGTATAAAAAGCTTTTATATTCCATCGAAACATTGTTTCACAATAATACATGTTATTCGAACATAATATCCTTCGAACCTTGCATCTCTATTAAACGAGCATACTGAAGAACTTCACGAAAATAGTGCTCGGCAGTACTCGGCTTCCGTCCGAATCTTGGGATGCAACATCGGTGGCCTTCATCTCCGCCAAGTATGTCTTGACACGGGCAAGAGCCATCCGCGCACCCTCTATGCATCTTGACCGCCTCATTGCTTTGATATGCGGCACCGCACCAAGGAACTTTGCACCAAGCCAAAATAACTCTTGACTCGGGCCTTTTCGCCACAAATGAGTCACTACATTCTTCATGGCAAGTCCGGACAACCTATTCAGCTCCGCCCATTCGCCAAACGATCGGTTAATGGAAGTGGACGCTACGGACTACGGAGCTGCGACAAAAAAGCTCTTCCATCTCGTGATCCTTTTGATCTCCGAAGTGTTCGGCGCGTCCATGCAGACTCGCCGCCAAGTCCAGATAAGCATCCTCACTACTCCATAGCTGGTCCAACTGAGCATATTTAGGATCCGTGAACTTCCTCCGCAGCAGAAAGGGCTTTCCAGTCGCGATATCTCCGGCCTGACGTAGCTCCTCCTTCATAGCTCTCATCGCAGAGCGAGCATCCTTGGCCTCGGTGGTGGCCTTCTTCAGGTCCTCTTGCTCGCTCGACCTTCTTTTCAAGAAGCTTCGTAGCGGTCGGTAGCATTCTTCAACTTCACGGCCATCTCGGCCATTTCCTTCTTAACCCGGCGATGAGCAGCCTGTTCGGCTTTTAGCTCTTGACCGCCTTTAAGGCAGCCGCATCACTTTTTTCCGGCCTGTTCCTTGGCTCGGGCAAGCTCGCCGTAGGTTCTCCATGGCAGCGGCACCATCTGCATCAAGCATACATGTTGTAAGGCACGGGCATCAAGCTCCCTTACCGGGTGTCCGCAGAGAAATCGCATACCTTGTGACTCGTCAAGCCGCTTATTGACAAGCGCGATGTTGGCATCCGCCACGTCAAGTTGCCGCTTTAGTTCGGAAAATTCATCAGTCTGGCTAGCCACCGGACGCCCCGCCACCTACATAGGAAGGGCGACATATTATATCTGGGATTATGATCCTCGGCACGCTGTCATTTTTGACAACGCACCGAGTCTCAGGGGCTACTATCTACACAGGGCGCATCTTATATATGCGGAACCGTCAAAAGGTACACCATTGCACGTACCTCAAAACCCGTCAGTAAACTCCTGGCGGCCTCGTACAACCCGCTTTCCGCGGACGAAATTTTTTCAATCACCATACCCATCAATGCACGGTGATCCTCTGAGATAGACACTCGCCCAAGCATATCCTTCAACTCCTCCGACCGTGCACCAGGAGGTGCCGGACTCGTCCGGTGGCCTTTTTCAAGGCGGACACGGAGGGCTCCGGGGGGCCCTACGACCGCACTCCACCCCTGCCGGATTCGGGGAAACCCTCCGCGACACCTCAGGATCGTCCGCCTCGCTAGGCGGTATGGCAGGGGGAGGCGTTCCGCTCTCCATCATCTCCGAACGAAGACCCCCTGACGACGAGCTCTGCTAAGAAGGGCTGAGATCCGAACTACAAGGTAAAATTTCGGTCATCTTCAGAAATAAAACAGGGATGTCTTTTATTTTATAAACTCCCTCTCTACTTACGGCTCATTGGAGGGCTGATCTCCTTGGGGAAATAATGCGGTAGGGCATCTTCCCACAGGCCCTCTGGCGAAGATTTCTTCCAGCGCTTTGAGGCCTTGGTCTCCGGATCTTGAGGCGGTCCTCTTCTCCCCTTGGATGGAGGGATTCTCGATCCCTCCTTTATTGATAACCTCCTTGGCGGAGGCGAGCTTCCTTGTTCCCCTTCTCCTTCTTCTAAAGGCATGACCTCCAAAGCATCTTAGTTAACACGGGATCCGGCGTGGTCTCGGGGAGGGCGGACACTGATCAATTTTGCTTTCGCTATCCACTCCTGTTTAAGGGACAACTCTTTTAAGGGCAAGTTTATGATAAATATACGGATAGCGTGTTCGGGTACGGGACTACTTACTTGAGCATACGGGCGATTGCAGCTCAGACCTGCGTCCTCGGTCAAGTCCGGACACATTGCTTGTGATCCGAAGAACAGTTTGTACATCTCCACGGGCGTTGCGCCCATAAAATGCTGGAGAGCTCGTGGTCCCTCTGGATTGAACTCCCTCTGAGGCGGAGGCGGCGTTTGCAGGCAGGATGCGACGAATCAGCATGACTGCGCTACTACGACCAGATTGATCTCTCTCGGAGGTCTCGAATCTGGCCTGCAACAAGGGCACGTCCTTGACGGCCCCCAGTCAAGCCCTTTATTGACCCATGGCGCCACCCGGTGGAGGACCCAAGCGAAAGGCGGTGGCGCCACCCCATTTGGTGCCCACAGGAGCTGTGATATAAAACCACTCTTGTTGCCATAGATCGAGCTTCTCTTGAAAAGAGCCCTCGGGCCATGGAGTGTCAAGATTCTTGCTTATAACAGCCCCTCCGCACTCTGCCTGTTGCCCCTTGATCATCTTCGGCTCCACCTTGAAGGTTTTGAGCCACAATCTGAAGTGTGGGGTAACGCGGAGGAAGGCTTCGCATACGACGATGAACGACAAGATGTGGAGGATGGACTCCGGATCCAAGTCGTGAAATTCCAGCCCGTAATAAAACATGAGCCCCCTCACGAAGGGGTCCGTCGGGAAACTTGGCCCCCGAAGGAAGTGAGACGTGAACACCACGCTTTCACCGGCCGGGAGAAGGAATAACTTGCCCTTGGGCAAGGCAGCCTATCTTGAGATTTCGCGGTTAGATACCGCATCTCTTAGCTTTAGGGCGTCTTCTTCCGTGACGGAGGAAGGCATCCACCGCCTTGAAGGTCGGAGCGGACATCATCGAAGGTCGGGCGCTGAATCTGGAGCTTTGGGTGTTGAGACTCAAAGCGAGGCGGTCGATTGAGATTGAGAAAAAGAGCGGGGCCTTGGTCTCTTTATAAAGAGGTTGAATACCAGAGCCCTCCCGTGACCGTTCGGGACTCGCCGATAGAGGAGGCGTGCTAACAGCACGATTGGGTAACCCACGCCCGTATTGATGAGAATCCGGAATAAGGGGACACGATCTCTACTTTGACAAGACGTGCCAAGGAAACCGTCTCGCTAAACGCTACCGAGGTGGGACGGTAAAAGCGATTGAATAAAGGCTTGGCCGTGGTGTGATGTCACGTTGCGGAATCGTCGCCAGATTGAACTTGTGTAAATATTATTCTCTCTACGGTGGTATGTGGAACTTATTTTGCGAGGCGGACACTATCCTTGTGTTCAAAATCTTCTATGAAGTATTCGAGGAGGAACCCGCCTTGCAATGCCGAAGACAATATGCGCGCCGGACTCGTCGTCATTGAAGCTGGTTCAGGGGCTCGAGGGAGTTACGGACTAGGGGTGTCCGGATAGCCGGACTATAGCCTTTGGCCGGACTCTGGACTATGAAGATACAAGATTGAAGACTTCGTCCCGTGTCCAGGATGGGACTTTCCTTGGCATGGAAGGCAAGCTTGGCGATACGGATATGTAGATCTCCTACCATTGTAACCGACTACTGTAACCCTAACCCTATTCGGTGCCTATATAAACCGGAGGGTTTTAGTCCAGAGACGAACAACAATCATACCATAGGCTAGCTTCTAGGGTTTAGCCTCTACGATCTCGTGGTAGATCTATTTTTGTACTACCCATATCATCAATATTAATCAAGCGGGGAGTAGGGTTTTACCTCCATCGAGAGGGCCCGAACCTGGGTAAAAACATCGTGTCCCTTGTCTCCTGTTACCATCCGCCTAGACGCACAGTTTGGGACCCCCTACCCGAGATCCGCCGGTTTTGACACCGACACCCGCCGACGACAAAGCCCAAGCATGAGGAGGGCGTACGCTTTGTTGACTATGTCCTTCTTCTCGTCGACCTCGGCCTTGCGCCGCGCGGCCTCCACCGCATCGCGCTCGGCGGCGAACTTGGCCGCGACGTTCTTGCCCTTGACGGCCGCCCTCCGGTTCCTCCTCTTCGCCGCTTCCGCGCCCATCTTTGCGAGCTCCTCCGGCTTGCATTCTGACCGCGGCTTCCTTGGACCCTTGGCCGCCTTCTTCTTCACCTTTCAGGGCGGGTCGACGGCCAGGCCGCCGGAATTCGGCGGGGCGTCGGCCATGGACGGGGGAGGGTGTTGGGCGGGACGTGGGAAGGTTTGGAGGGGAATGGCGTGAAATGGAGCGTGGGGTTTTTGCTTTGTGCCACCAACGGGCGTCCGCGTGCTGTCCGTTTCATCCCAAAAAGCGGGTCAAATATGGGCTGAGGATGGGTCAAAAGCGGACAGAAAACGGACAAAAATCCGTTTGCGCCCGCGCGCTGGGCCGTCTGGTTTATCCGTTTTGGCCCAAACAGACACACACGGACAGGATGGGTCGCTAGGCGGAGCTGGAGTTGGCCTAATACCCGTGTGGGACTGTTGGGGAGGACTGGAGAGCTCGAGAGCCGAGATTTCTGATCCATCGGATCGGCTCACTTGATATCCGATCCACCAAGAGAGTACAACAAGCATCATTCTCTGACTGCCGCCCCCACCCCCTCCGCCCCGACCAAAACCCAAGCAAACCCTAGATCCGCCGCGGCCCCCTCCAACTCCGGCGAAGCCCCCCACGCGGTGAGCGGATAGGATGCCGAACCTCGAGTGCCGGATGTACGAGCCGCGGTTCCCGGAGGTGGACGCCGCGGTGATGATCCAGGTCAAGCACATCGCCGACATGGGCGCCTACGTCTCCCTCCTCGAGTACAACAACGTGGAGGGCATGATCCTCTTCTCCGAGCTCTCCCGCCGCCGCATCCGCTCCATCTCCTCGCTCATCAAGGTCGGCCGCCAGGAGCCCGCCATCGTGCTCCGTGTCGACCGCGACAAGGGATACATCGACCTCTCCAAGCGCCGGGTCTCCGAGGAGGAGGCGCGGTCCTGCGAGGACAAGTACAACAAGTCCAAGCTCGTGCACTCCATCATGCGCCACGTTGCAGAGACCCTGGAGATCGACCTCGAGCCCATCTACCAGCGCATCGGCTGGCCGCTCTACCGCAAGTACGGCCACGCCTTCGAGGCCTTCAAGCTCATAGTTGCTGACCCCGACGCCATTCTCGATGTGCTCACCTATGAGGAGAAGGAGACCGGCCCTGACGGACAAGAGGTTACCCACCAATTATCATGATTTTCCTTTCGTAATTCTGATGTATGCACTACGATGCCCTGACCTGATTAAATGTAATTATATGCAACCACTAATAACTTTGACATGCTTAATTTATGCATGTGTACGAGACGTCAGGTAAGATGTGCTAAAGTTTATGGATAACATGTTCATTCCGTTGAATTGGCACCATATGAATCAAGCTTGTCTTTACCCTTTAGTATATAAGAAAGGCTTGGTACTTTTGAGTTTATAAGAGATCAAATGGACCAAATGAACTTTGTAGTGCAACTAATTATTGATTTTTGGAATGTACCAGTAGATTAAATTTATCTCGTTGGGTCTAATTCTAAGCACTAATGAACTGCTGAATGATATTTCAAGTGATGTGAATACGTTAACCCTGGAATCTGTTCTGATATTTACCATCGACATAATTAAATTTAGAGTTTTTGCCAGAAAATAGATGTGATACTTAAATTTACTGGCAGGTGACTAAGGTGGTGCCTGCTGTCACCCCTGAGATTAAGGAGACCCTGGTCCAGAATATACGGAGGAGGATGACACCGCAGCCACTCAAGATCCGTGCTGACGTCGAGATGAAATGTTTCCAATTTGATGGGGTGCTCCATATTAAGGTTCTAGTTAACCCTGTTTCTGCCTTGGGATATAATTGAACACTTTGGGTTGCTTATTCAGTTATTCTGAATTTGAAATTGCAGCAAGCCATGAGGAAAGCTGAAGCTGCTGGGAACACTAATTGTCCTGTGAAGATTAAGCTGGTTGCTCCTCCACTTTATGTTCTGACTACACAAACTCTCGACAAGGTTGGTGTCTTCTTCAGCCTCTTTCCATGATTCAGGTTGGCTTTGACTCTAGGTATCCTGCTTGATTGATTAGATTATCTGATTCTTATTTAGAAGATGCTCCTAATTTGACATAGAATTTAAGACTTAACAATTGCACTGTGCTTTAGCACATTTTATTTTTCTTGATTGATTAGATGGTCAAATTTTCATTATTTAGAAAGAAGCTTCTAATGTGTTAGAGGATTTAAGATTACGAGTTACTCCCTCTGTTCCCAAGTATAAGGTGTATTAGTTTTTTCCAAAAGTCAACTTTTCTATGTCTGACCAAGTTTATAGGAAAATATATTAACATCTACGATGCTAAATAACTAAAATATGAAAATATATTTCATGACGGATCTTGTGATAATGATTGGATTTTGAAAACATTGATATTTTTCTCCATAAACTTGGTCAAAGTTAAAGAAGTTTGACTTTAAAAAAGATTAACTCACCTGATATTTTGGACCATCTTATTGGTTGGGTCTACATTATTGGCTGGGTGGATCATCTTATATCCTAACTATCAGGAAGGCTGTTATAGTGCTCACCTTGCTTCCAATGTGTCAACAGCTATTGCACCGCATACAATGTTTGATAGTTTATTGTCCATAATCGGCAGTTTGCTGTTTCTCATTGTCATCTAGAAATGGGGTTGATTGGCTAGTCACCCAGAAGGATTTGTAATTGATAATTGCCACACCAAATTTCATTCTCTTCTGTGACCAAGGATGCTATTTTTTTGGCGTGTTCTTAATAACATGTCTGTAGAATGATCTAAGTTACTGATTAGGTAACAGTGGTTATTTGCATGAACTGTCCTTGGTCTGTCTTGTTGTACAAGCACTCAAATGGTACAGTAAGTTGCTTTGGGCTTATAGCTGTATGAATTTTTAGACTCCATGTATCTGAATTCTTTCCAACCTCAGTATTATGTTCAGGGTTTTGATGTTTCAACTCTCCACAAATAACCATTAATCTACTTTGGTATGTTCCTCCTTGGGATAGGACCAAGGCATCTCAGTTCTCACTGATGCAGTTAAAGCGTGCACAGCAGAGATTGAAAAACACAAGGGAAAGTTGGTAGTGAAAGAAGCACCTAGAGCTGTAAGTTTTTGGTGGCGTCTAATAATTCTTCTACATCTCTTCTATATATCGCATATATCTCTGATATAAATGTTTTCAAAATTATATTAGCTGTTCCAGTTCATGGTTCATGAAGCTTTGTATTATTTGCATTTTGTAAACAGGTGAGTGAGAGGGAAGATAAGCTATTGAACGCCCAGTTGGATACCCTGGTTGAGCAAAACGCGGAGGTTGCTGGTGATGATGACAGTGAAGATGAGGAAGATACAGGAATGGGCGATATTGACCTCACAAATTCTGGCGTCCATGCGGACTGAGTCTACATTAGTCGATTTGGATGAGATTCGTTGTATAGCATCAGCCAAGATCCTAAATCATCCTATTTAAAAGCTCTTTGAATTCGCTGGTAGTGTCATCTTGGATGTTCATCGGCCAGTTCTGGGCTTTACTTTGATTGAGCAGCACCTGTTTTTTTTTCTCTTTGGAGTGAAACATGGTTTTGTTGTTATAAACAAGTGTTTTTGATGCCCAGTCTTGGCATGCAAAATGTTATCAACAGGTGTTTTTCTTTCCAGTTTTGCTGGTTGTTCTTTGTACACATGCGAAATGTTACTCCGCCCACAGGATCCAATCCTTTGTGTTTGTTATTGCTTGGTTATTATTTTCACTATCCTTTTCACCTCTCTTCCGTTTTCACGCCGTCTGCTTTGCTTCTGATGGGGATCGGCAACGATGATGCTGCGGTGGCGCCTCTCTCTTGTAGTCATCACCGAAGGGTTCTGTAACATCCCGGGAGTAATTCCCTATATATTTTGCCTATTATATTGTTTGTGCATCATGTGCATTTAGTAAGCATCATCTTGCATTAGTGACTAATTTTGATTTCTTCATTTTGTAAATGGTGAATAAGTACACCCCTTCTCCTCTTCAATCTTCTGCAACAAGGCTCACCTCCAAGCCCACATTCTTTTTGTGAAATTTGGGAGCTACCAAAATTGTTTCCTGATTTTAGCACAAGCCTAAATAGCTTGATTTGCAAAAGATCGTTCCAAGATGAACTAAAGTCAAACTCAAACGAGGCGATCTAGGTCAGCGGCCGCCGCCCGCCACTTTGGCGGCGGTGCCGCCGCTGCTGCTCTATCCAACCACTCCTCCTTGCGGCGGGTTGGTCGTCATCTTCTCCAGCCGACTTGCTACATCAGGCCGTCTGTATATTGTCCGACCCTTCATAAGCGCTGCTTCAAGGTGTCGTTTTTTGTCCAGCCATTTTTGATCTGTCAAGGTGGCTGGTTGTCTTCTTCGGCTGTTTGCGATGAAAATCATGAGCTGGAACTGGCTGGTTGTCTTCTTCGGCTGTTTGCGATGAAAATCATGAGCTGGAACTGCCGCGGGATGCGGAAACCTGCAGCAGTTCAAGCGCTCTTGGGGATACAAGGGCGGGTCAGACCGGATGTGTTATTTCTGTCTGAAACACATCTGGATAAAGCTAAGGCAGGAAAGTTGAGAAGAAGACTAGGCTTTGAGGAGATGGAAGTTTGGGAAAGGGACGTAGGAGTGGAGGGTTAGTGATGTTCAGGAATACTTATTTGGGGGTTACATCAGTTGAGGTTCAGCCAAATTACATTGATATACGCATCAAGGAATTGAGTGAAACGGGATGGCGTTTTACAGGACTGTATGGCGAGCCAAGTAGTGACAGAAAACACCTAACATGGGATTACATCCGTGAGCTGCATGTGATGGTTAGTCTCCCGTGGATAATAGGAGGTGATTTTAATGAAATTTTATTTGGGAATGAGAAAGAAGGAGGAAATCTTCGACCCATCAGATGCATGCAAGGATTCAGAGACGCTCTGAACGACTGTTATCTTGATGATCTTGGGTATAATGGGGACACATTTACGTGGAGAAGAGGAAGAATTAGGTAAAGGTTGGATAGGGTGGTTGGGAATCAAGCATGGAAGGCCATGTTTCCGTTGCATGGAGTAGTCAATGAAGAGTTTGATAAATCTGATCATCGACCGATTGTTATTGATACAGAGTATTATAATGGGGTCCAAAACAGAAGCCTGACGGGAACGAAAAGGATTGAAGCTTGCTGGCTGTGTGAGGAGGCGATAGAAAATATTGTTCAGTCAATGTACCGTTGGTAAGGAAACTTGAAGAGGTCCATAAAAGGCTACACCAGTGGGATTATGAAGTACTAAAAGGTCCTCATAAGACGTTAAGGGAGCTCCAAAAGGAATTGGACTTAGTGTTATCGGGACCTCTAACTGATGAAGTAGTGGCAATGCAAAAAGACCTTCAGATGCGCGTTGATGATTTGATGGAGAAAGAAGAACTCTTCTATGCGCAAAGAGACAGAGTGGATTGGCTCCGCTTTGGAGACCAAAACACTTCTTACTTCCAGAATTATGCGTCGGCGAGACGCAAGGCAAATTTCATCAAAAAATTAAAAGATGATGCAGGTGTCTGGTTGGAGGATGAGGACCACATGGCAGGAGCTGCAACTCAGTATTTTGATGGGTTGTTCTCAGCGGAGGTTCAAAACCCAAACCAGAATACTATTTCAAAAATCAAGCTGTGAATGGTGCTCTTAATGCTCCTTATACGCGAGAGGAGGTAAAAAAGGCTTTATTTAACATTGGTGATTTAAAGGCGCCAGGCCCTGATGGCCTTCATGCTGTTTTTTATAAGAAATTCTGGCCGATCGTTGGTGAGGCTCTAACAGATGAAGTTTTGCTAGCAATCAACTCAAAAAAAATTCCGAAGAATTGGAATGATACTACTATTGTGCTTATTCTGAAGGTATCTAGCCCCGAGCATATATCTCAGTTTAGACCGATAAGCTTGTGTAATGTAGTTTACAAGATTATCTCCAAACTTCTTGCGGCTAGAATTAAATTGCTATTACCAGAAATTATCTCGCCTATGCAAAGTGCTTTTGTTCCAGGAAGATTAATCACAGACAACTTCCTGGTGGCCTATGAATGTTTCCACTCAATAAAAAACAAAAGAACCGGTAGTGTTGGCACATGTGCGGTGAAGCTTGATAAAAGCATATGACAGGGTTGAATGGAAATTTTTGGAGATGGTGATGTTGCAGCTTGGGTTTTCGTCTGATTGGGTGGAGCTCATTATGGAGTGTGTCTCTTCAGTACAATATAGAGTTCGTCTGAATAACACTTTGTCTACTATTAGCACTCCATCGAGAGGAATCTGGCAGGGAGATCCACTTTCACCTTACCTTTTTCTGCTCTGTGCAGAAGGTTTGACTAGTTTGATTGCATATGAGGAGAGCACAGGTAAACTCGAAGGGGTAAGGGTATGCAGGAATGCCCCTTCTGTTTCTCACCTTCTGTTTGCCGATGACTCTCTCTTTCTTATGAAGGCTAATGTTGAGAACGCAACTAGCCTGAAAAGAGCACTAAATGAATATTGCTTGGCATCTGGACAATTGGTTAGTGAAGCCAAGTCCAACATATTTTTTAGCCCATGTTGTTCTACTGAGACAAGGACACAAGTATGTACTGTTTTGAACATCAAGACTGAAGCTATTACTGAAAAATACTTGGGGCTACCACCTATTGTTGGGATGGACAGGATGGAATGTTTCCAGTTTGTTATTGATAGAGTTACTAAACTTTTGTGTGGTTGGAAGGAGAAAATGTTGTCTTACGGTGGGAAGGAAACACTTATTAAATCAATCATACAAGCCATACCAACTTATGCCATGTCAGTTTTCAGGCTCTCCAAACAGATCTGCAAAGGGATAATCTCTGCAATGTCCCGGTTCTGGTGGGGAGACGATGACCAACATAAGCATATGCACTGGTTTGCGTGGTGGAAAATGTGTGTCCCTAAAAAACAAGGAGGTATGGGGTTTAAAGATTTGGAGAGTTTTAATTTGGCCATGTTATCTAAACAATGTTGGAGACTACTAAGCGAGCCAAACTCTTTGTGTGCCCAAGTGCTTCGTGCAAAGTATTACCCTTCATGTGATCTTTTGAATTGTGATTTGAAGAAGGGGAGCTCTTACACGTGGCAAAGTTTATGGGAAGGTATACAAACATTTAAAAGAGAACACAACTGGCGTGTAGGAGATGGGAACAATGTCGATATCTGGGAGGATTGCTGGATTCCAAGCAGTCCAAATAGAAGGATTATGACTAGGAGAGGCAACATAGTGCTTACTAAAGTTGCAGAACTTATTGACCATGAAGCTCGTGTGTGGGATGAAGTGTTAATAAGGAGATATTCTGGCCGGCCGGCGCATAAAGGATTCTCAAAATCCCTTTGGCGATTGGGATGATGGAGGACTTTGTCTCTTGGCACTACAACAAAAATGGGATCTTCACAGTTAAATCATCTTATTACATAGAATGGGATCACCAACATGGCTGAAAGCTTAGAATCACAAGCCCATACGATTCATCTATGAAGAATCCGGTCTGGAAGGCATTATGGGAATTGAAGACGCCGGCCAAAGTGAAAATTCATTCTTTGGCGATCATTTGTATGGGGCTATCCCTTGCTACGGTGTTCTGGCAAACCGCCATATTCAGAGCCAGAGTCAATGCCCACTTTGCACTATTGATTGTGAAAGTATTAACCATATGTTCTTCACATGCCCAAGGGTAAAAGAGATCTGGATGCACTTGGGAATGACGGAAATCATTGATGAAGCTTGCTTTGCGGAGGTTGATGGGATCGGACCCCTAGAGAGGCTGCTATTGAATACTAATAACGTACCAGCGCCAGCAGGTGTTCGACGGTGCAATCTAATTGCTGTTGTGTCCTGGTACACATGGTGGGAACGAAGAAAGTTTACTCGTGGAGAGTCTTTGCAAGCATCTGTTCGGTCTGCTCAAGCAATTTCGGTGTTGGATTCCAAGCAGTCCAAATAGAAGGATTATGACTAGGAGAGGAAACATAGTGCTTACTAAAATTGAGAACGACGCGAATCATCAGACATGGTTGGAACAACCACAAGAGGGTTTTGTAAAGTTGAATGTGGATGCGGCATTTTGCATGGACACATGTTCGGGGAGGACGGGTGCTATTATACGTGACTGTACATGATCTCCAATTGCAGGTGGTAGATGGAGCATCCCTACAATCGATACACCGTCAACTGCCGAAGCATGTGGCTACGTGATGGTCTGATCATTGCAGGAAACATTGGTTGTAACATAATCCCAGTTGAGAGTGATTGCATGGAAGTGGTGGAAGTCATGCAGAATGGCGGGAACTCACTAGGCGTTCTTCATGACTTATACATGTTCCTATGACTATGAGATTATGCAACTCCCGTTTACCGGAGGAACACTTTGTGTGCTACCAAACGTCACAACGTAACTGGGTGATTATAAAGGTTCTCTACAGGTGTCTCCAAAGGTACTTGTTGGGTTGGCGTATTTCTATATTAGGATTTGTCACTCCGATTGTTAGAGAGGTATCTCTGGGCCCACTCGGTAATGCACATCACAATAAGCCTTGCAAGCATTGCAACTAATGAGTTAGTTACTGGATGATGTATTACGGAACGAGTAAAGAGACTTGCCGGTAACGAGATTGAACTAGGTATTGAGATACCGACGATCGAATCTCGGGCAAGTAACATACCGATGACAAAGGGAACAACGTATGTTGTTATGCGGTCTAGCCGATAAAGATCTTTGTAGAATATGTGGGAGCCAATATGAGCATCCAGGTTCCGCTATTGGTTATTGACCGGAGACGTGTCTCGGTCATGTCTACATAGTTCTCGAACCCGTAGGGTCCGCACGCTTAAAGTTTGATGACAGTTATATTATGAATTTATGTGTTTTGATGCACCGAAGATAGTTCGGAGTCCCGAATGTGATCACGGGCATGACGAGGAGTCTCGAAATGGTCGAGACATAAAGATTGGTGTATTGGAAGCCTATATTTGGATATCGGAAGTGTTCCAGGTGAAATCGAGATTTTACCGGAGTACCCGGGGTTACCGGAACCCCCCCCCCCCCCGAGGGGCTTAGTGGGCCTTCATGGGCCTTAGTGGAAATAGAGGGTAGCAAGGGGAGTGTGGGGCGCGCCCCCCAAGGCCCAAACCAAATTGGTTTAGGGCAAGGGGGTCGGCCCCCTCTTTCCTTCTCCTCCTCTCCCTTTCCTTCCCCCTCTTCTACTCCTACTAGGAATAGGAGGAGTCCTACTCCTAGTGGGAGTAGGACTCCCCCTTGGCGCGCCTCTCCATGGCCGGCTGCCTCCTCCCCTTGCTCCTTTATATACGGGGGCAGGGGGCACCCCATAGAGACAACAATTGATCATTGATCTCTTAGCCGTGTGCGGTGCCTCCCTCCACCATAATCCACCTCGATAATATCATAGCGGTGCTTAGGCGAAGCCCTGCGTCGGTAGAACATCATCATCGTCACCACGCCACAGCCGACGGAACTCTCCCTCAAAGCTCGGCTGGATCGGAGTTCGAGGGACGTCATCGAGCTGAATGTGTGCTGAACTCGGAGGTGCCGTGCGTTTGGTACTTGATCGGTCGGATCGTGAAGACGTACGACTACATCAACCGCGTTGTGCTAACGCTTCCGCTTTCGGTCTACGAGGGTACGTGGACAACACTCTCCCCTCTCGTTGCTATGCATCACCATGATCCTGTGTGTGCGTACGATAATTTTTAAAATTACTACGTTCCCCAAAAGTGGCATCCGAGCCTGGTTTTATGCGTAGATGTTATATGCATGAGTAGAACACAAGTGAGTTGTGGGCGATACAAGTCATACTGCTTACCAAAGATGTCATACTTTGGTTCGGCGGTATTGTTGGATGAAGCGGACCGAACCGACATTACGCCAGACGCTTACGCGAGACTGGTTCTACCGACGCGTGCTTTGCACACAGGTGGGCTGGCGGGTGTCAGTTTCTCCAACTTTAGTTGAACCGAGTGTGGCTACGCCCGGTCCTTGAGAAGGTTAAAACAACACTAACTTGACAAACTATCTTGTGGTTTTGATGCGTAGGTAAGAACGGTTCTTGCTCAGCCTGTAGCAGCCACACAAAACTTGCAACAACAAAGTAGATGACGTCTAACTTGTTTTTGCAGGTCATGTTGTGATGTGATATGGTCAAGGCATGATGCTATATTTTATTGTATGAGATGATCATGTTTTGTAACCGAGTTATCGGCAACTGGCAGGAGCCATATGATTGTCGCTTTATTGTATGCAATGCAATCGCCCTGTAATGCTTTACTTTATCACTAAGCGGTAGTGATAGTCGTAGAAGCATAAGTTGGCGAGACGACAACGATACTACAATGGAGATCAAGGTGTCGCGCCGGTGACGATGGTGATCATGACGGTGCTTCGGAGATGGAGATCACAAGCACAAGATGATGATGGCCATATCATATCACTTATATTGATTGCATGTGATGTTTATCTTTTATGCATCTTATCTTGCTTTGATTGACGGTAGCATTATAATATGATCTCTCACTAAATTATCAAGGTATAAGTGTTCTCCCTGAGTATGCAATCGCTATGCGAAAGTTCTTCGTCTTTGAGACACCACGTGATGATCGGGTGTGATAGGCTCTACGTTCAAATACAACGGGTGCAAAACAGTTGCACACGCGGAATACTCAGGTTAAACTTGACGAGCCTAGAATATGCAGATATGGCCTCAGAACACTGAGACCGAAAGGTAGAGCGTGAATCATATAGTAGATATGATCAACATAGTGATGTTCACCATTGAAACTACTCCATCTCACGTGATGATCGGACATGGTTTAGTTGATTTGGATCACGTGATCACTTAGAGGATTAGAGGATGTCTATCTAAGTGGGAGTTCTTAAGTAATATGATTAATTGAACTTAAATTTATCATGAACTTAGTACCTGATAGTATTTTGCTTGTCTATGTTGATTGTAGATAGATGGCCCATGCTGTTGTTCCGTTGAATTTTAATGCGTTCCTTGAGAAAGCAAAGTTGAAAGATGATGGTAGCAATTACACGGACTGATTCCGTAACTTGAGGATTATCCTCATTGCTGCACAGAAGAATTACGTCCCGGAAGCACCGCTTAGGTGCCGACCTGCCGCAGGAGCAACACGGATGTTATGAACGTCTGGCGAGCAAAAGTCGATGACTACTCGATAGTTCAGTGTGCCATGCTTTACGGCTTAGAACCGGGACTTCAACGACATTTTGAACGTCATGGAGCATATAAGATGTTCCAGGAGTTGAAGTTAATATTTCAAGCAAATGCCCGGATTGAGAGATATGAAGTCTCCAATAAGTTCTATAGCTGTAAGATGGAAGAGAATAGTTCTGTCAGTGAGCATATACTCAGAATGTCTGGGTATAACAATCACTTGATTCAACTGGGAGTTAATCTTCCTGATGATAGCGTCATTGACAGAATTCTTCAATCACTACCACCAAGCTACAAGAGCTTCATGATGAACTATAACATGCAAGGGATGGATAAGACGATTCCCGAGCTCTTCCCAATGCTAAAGGTTGCGGAGGTAAAAGTCAAGAAGGAGCATCAAGTGTTGATGGTCAACAAGACCACCAGTTTCAAGAAAAAGGGCAAAGGGAAGAAGAAGGGGAACTTCAAGAAGAACAACAAGCAAGTTGCTACTCAGGAGAAGAAACCCAAGTCTGGACCTAAGCCTGAGACTGAGTGCTTCTACTGCAAATAGATCGTCACTGAAGCGGAACTGCCCCAAGTATTTGGCGGATAAGAAGGATGGCAAGGTGAACAAAGGTATATGTGATATACATGTTATTGATGTGTACCTTACTAATGCTCGCAGAGCACTGGTATTTGATACCGGTTACATTGCTAATATTTGCAACTCAAACAGTGGACTACTGATTAGCGAAGATTGGCTAAGGACGAGGTGACGATGCGCGTGGGAAACGGTTCCAAAGTCGATGTGATCGCGGTCGGCACGCTACCTCTACATCTACCTTCGGGATTAGTTTTAGACCTACATAATTGTTATTTGGTGCCAGCGTTGAGCATGAACATTATATTTGGGTCTTGTTTGATGCGAGACGGTTATTCATTTAAATCAGAGAATAATGGTTGTTCTATTTATAGGAGTAATATCTTTTATGGTCATGCACCCTTGAAGAGTGGTTTATTTTTGTTGAATCTCGATAGTAGTGATACACATATTCATAATATTGAAGCCAAAAGATGCAGAGTTGATAATGATAGTGCAACTTATTTGTGGCACTGCCGTTTAGGTCATATTGGTGTAAAGCGCATGAAGAAACTCCATACTGATGGACTTTTGGAACCACTTGATTATGAATTACTTGGTACTTTGCGAACCGTGCCTCATGGGCAAGATGACTAAAAATGCCGTTCTCCGGAACTATGGAGCGAGCAACTGATTTGTTGGAGATCATACATACTGATGTATGTGGTCCGATGAATGTTGAGGCTCACATGGCGGTATCAAGTTATTTTCTCACCTTCACAGATGATTTAAGCAGATATGGGTATATCTACTTAATAAAACATAAGTCTGAAACATTTGAAAGGTTCAAAGAATTTTAGAGTGAAGTTGAAAATCATCGTAACAAGAAAATAAAGTTTCTACAATTTGATCGTGGAGGAGAATATTTGAGTTACGAGTTTGGTCTTCATTTGAAACAATGCGGAATAGTTTCGCAACTCACGCCACCCAGAACACCACAGCGTAATGGTGTGTCTGAACGTCGTAATCGTACTTTACTAGATATGGTGCGATCTATGATGTCTCTTACTGATTTACCGCTATCGTTTTGGAGTTATGCACGTTAAATAGGGCACCATCGAAATCCATTGAGATGACGCCTTATGAACTGTGGTTTGGCAAGAAAACAAAGTTGTCGTTTCTTAAAGTTTGGGGCTACGATGCTTATGTGAAAAAGCTTCAACCTGATAAGCTCGAACCCAAATCGGAGAAATGTGTCTTCATAGGATACCCAAAGGAAACTGTTGGGTACACCTTCTATCACAGATCTCAAGGCAAGACTTTTGTTGCTAAATTTGGATCCTTTCTAGAGAAGGAGTTTCTCTCGAAAAGAAGTGAGTGGGAGGAAAGTAGAACTTGATGAGGTAATCAGACCTGCTCCTTTATTGGAAAGTAGTTCGTCACGTAAACCAGCCTCTGTGACACCTACACCAATTAGTGAGAAAGTTAATGATGATGATCATGAAACTTCGAGATCAAGTTGTTCTTGAACCTCAGAGGTCAACCAGAGTAAGATCCGCGACTGAGTGGTACGGTAATCCTGCTCGGAAGTTATGTTACTAGACCATGATGAACCTTTAACTATGAAGAAGCGATGGTGAGCCCAGATTCCGCAAAATGGCCCGAGGCCATGAAATCTGAGATGGGATCCATGTATGAGAACAAAGTGTGGACTTTGGTTGACTTGCCCGATGATCGGCAAGCCATTGAGAATAAATGGATCTTCAAAAAGAAGACTGACGCTGACGGTGATGTTACTGTCTATAAAGCTCGACTTGTTGCGAAAGGTTTTCGACAAGTTCAAGGGATTGACTATGATGAGACTTTCTCACCCGTAGCGATGCTTAAGTTTGTCCAAATCATGTTAGCAACTGCCGCATTTTATGATTATGAAATTTTGCAAATGGATGTCAAAACTGCATTCCTGAATGGATTTCTGGAAGAAGAGTTGTATATGATGCAGTCGGAAGGTTTTGTCGATCCTAAGGGAGCTAACAAAGTGTGCAAGCTCCAGCGATCCATTTATGGACTGGTGCAAGCCTCTCGGAGTTGGAATAAACGCTTTGATAGTGTGATCAAAGCATTTGGTTTTATCTGCACTTTTGGAGAAGCTTTGTATTTACAAGAAAGTGAGTGGGAGCTCAGAGCATTTCGATATTATATGTGGATGACATATTGCTGATTGGAAATGATATATAATTTCTGGATAGCATAAAGGGATACTTGAATAAGAGTTTTTCAATGAAGGACCTCGGCGAAGCTGCTTATATATTGGGCATCAAGATCTATAGAGATAGATCAAGACGCTTAATTGGACTTTCACAAAGCACATGCCTTGACAAAGTTTTGAAGAAGTTCAAAATGGATCAAGCAAAGAAAGGGTTCTTGCCTGTGTTACAAGGTATGAAGTTGAGTAAGACTCAATGCCCGACCACTGCAGAAGATAGAGAGAAGATGAAAGATGTTCCCTATGCTTCAGCCATAGGCTCTATCATGTATGAAATGCTGTGTACTGCACTGATGTGTGCCTTGCTATAATTTTAGCAGTGGAGGTACCAAAGTAATCCAGAGTGGATCATCGACAGCGTCAAGAACATCCTAAAATACGAAAAGGACTAAGGATATGTTTCTCGCTTATGGAGGTGACAAAGAGCTAGTCATAAATGGTTACGTCGATGTAAGCTTTGACATCGATCCGGACGATTCTAAATCGCAAAACCGGATACGTGTTTACATTGAACGGTGGAGCCGCTGGGTTGGTGCAGTTCTAAACAAAGCGTTGTGGCGGGATCTACGTGTGAAGCGGAGTACATAGCTGCTTCGGAAGCAGCAAATGAAGGAGTCTGGATGAAGGAGTTCATATCCGATCTAGGTGTCATACTTAGTGCATCGGGTCCAATGAAAAACTTTTGTGACAATACTGGTGCAATTGCCTTGGCAAAGGAATCCAGATTTCACAAGAGAACCAAGCACATCAAGAGACGCTTCAACTCCATCCGGGATCTAGTCCAGGTGGGAGACATAGGAATTTGCAAGATACATACAGATTTGAATGTTGCGTAATTCGCTGACTAAGCCTCTTCCACGAGCAAAACATGATCAGCACTAAGGCTCCATGGGTGTTAGAATCATTACTGTGTAATCTAGATTATTGACTCTAGTGCAAGTGGGAGACTGAAGGAAATATGCCCTAGAGGCAATAATAAAGTTATTATTTATTTCCTTACATCATGATAAATGTTTATTATTCATGCTAGAATCGTATTAACCGGAAACATAATACTTGTGTGAATACATAGACAAACAGAGTGTCACTAGTATGCCTCTACTTGACTAGCTCGTTGATCAAAGATGGTTATGTTTCCTAGCCATTGACATGAGTTGTAATTTGATTAACGGGATCACATCATTAGGAGAATGATGTGATTGACTTGACCCATTCCGTTAGCTTAGCACACAATCGTTTAGTATTCTGCTATTGCTTTCTTCATGACTTATACATGTTCCTATGACTATGAGATTATGCAACTCCGTTTACCGGAGGAACACTTTGTGTGCTACCAAACGTCACAACGTGAATCGGGTGATTATAAAGGTGCTCTACAGGTGTCTCCAAAGGTACTTGTTGGGTTGGCGTATTTTGAGATTAGGATTTGTCACTCCGATTGTCGGAGAGGTATCTCTGGGCCCACTCGGTAATGCACATCACTATAAGCCTTGCAAGCATTGCAACTAATGAGTTAGTTGCGGGATGATGTATTACAGAACGAGTAAAGAGACTTGTTGGTAACGAGATTGAACTAGGTATTGAGATACCGACGATCGAATCTCGGGCAAGTAACATACCGATGACAAAGGGAACAACACATGTTGTTATGCGGTCTGACCGATAAAGATCTTCGTAGAATATGTGGGAGCCAATATGAGCATCCAGGTTCCACTATTGGTTATTGACCGGAGACGTGTCTCGGTCATGTCTACATAGTTCTCGAACCCGTAGGGTCCGCACGCTTAAAGTTTGATGACGGTTATATTATGAGTTTATGTGTTTTGATGTACCAAAGATAGTTCGGAGTCCCGGATGTGATCACAGACATGACGCTCGAAATGGTCGAGACATAAAGATTGATATATTGGAAGCCTATATTTGGATACCGGAAGTGTTCCGGGTGAAATCGGGATTTTACCGGAGTACCGGGGGTTACCGGAACCCCCCCGGGGGCTTAATGGGCCCTCATGGGCCTTAGTGGAAATAGAGGGCAGCAAGGGGAGTGTGGGGCACGCCCCCCAAGGCCCAAACAGAATTGGTTTAGGGCAAGGGGGGCCGGCCCCCTCTTTCCTTCCCTCCTCTCCCTTTCCTTCCCCCTCTCCTACTCCTACTAGGAATAGGAGGAGTCCTACTCCTAGTGGGAGTAGGACTCCCCCTTGGCGCGCCTCTCCCTGGACGGCCGCCTCCTCCCCTTGCTCCTTTATATACGGGGGTAGGGGGGCACCCCATAGAGACAACAATTGATCATTGATCTCTTAGCCGTGTGCGGTGCCCCCCTCCATCATAATCCACCTCGATAATATCATAGCGGTGCTTAGGCGAAGCCCTGCGTCGGTAGAACATCATCATCGTCACCATGCTGTCGTGCTGACGGAACTCTCCCTCAAAGCTCGGCTGGATCGGAGTTCGAGGGACGTCATCGAGCTGAACGTGTGCTGAATTCGGAGGTGTCGTGCGTTCGGTACTTGATCGGTCGGATCGCGAAGATGTACGACTACATCAACCGCGTTGTGCTAACGCTTCCGCTTTCGGTCTACGAGGGTACGTGGACAACACTCTCCCCTCTTGTTGCTATGCATCACCATGATCCTGTGAGTGCATAGGATAATTTTTGAAATTACTACGTTCCCCAACAGCTTTTGAGTGTCTACACTTTCTTCAACATGAGAAATATCCGGACAACAGTTCGTGTGCGTACAAGCTTGACCTCTCAAAGGCGTATGACAAGGTGGGTTGGGGGTTCTTGAAGCAGGCGATGGAAAAGTTGGGCTTCTCTCATCAGTGGGTACAATGGATAATGACATGTGTAACCTCGGTGAGCTATTCACTAAAATTTAAAGAAGCCATCTTGGATTCGTTTGCACTGATGCTAGGGCTTCGGCAAGGTGACCCCTATCCCCTTTTTGTTCCTAGTCATTGCTGATGGGTTGTTTGCACTGCTAAGACAGGGAGTGGAGATACAAACTTTTCAACCAATCAAAATCTGTAGTCGTGCACCAGGAATACCACATCCATTGTCCGCTGATGACCCCCTTTTGTTCTTCAAAACTAACGTTGACCAAGCTATTTATGTGAAGAATGTTATCCACAGACATGCGAGGGCCACATGCCAGCTCATAAACCCACAAACGTGTTATATTCAGTTTGGTGATAGTTGCCCTTTGGTGATGCAGGCGGTGGTCAGACATGAATTGCAGGTACAAAAATCCGAGTTTGAAGGGAAGTACCTTGGATTGTCAACATCAGATGGTCGTATGCACAAGGGAAATTCCAGATGTTGCAGACGAGTTTGACCAAAAGAATAATGGCATGGGGTGACACTCTCTTGCGGGCAGGGAAGGAGACTCTGATAAAACCCGTCCTGCAGGCAATTCCCACTTATATTATGGGAGTGTTCAAATTGCCGTGTTCGGTTTGCGAGGACCTCACACGCTTAGTGAGGAACTTTTAGTGGGGTTCAAAGCACGTGCAACGAAAAACACACTAGCGAGTATGGGAGAAACTAATTGAACCAAAAGGCAAGAAGGGACTTGGCTTCTGTGACTTCCGCATCTTCAACCAGGTCTTGTTCGCTCGTCAAGCCTGGGGCTACTTACTGGACCGGATTCCTTATGCTCTCAGGTATTGAAAGCAAAAAATTATCCTAACAGATCTCTTGAGGATACGGTTTTTTCAGGTAATGCGTCTCCCAACATGGCACGCGATCCAGCATGGCCTCGAGCCGCTCAAGCAGGGGCTCGTGTGGCAGGTGGGCAACGGCGAGAGTATCCGCATATGGCGGGACCCCCTGGATCCCGCGACCCACGTCCTATAGGCCAATCACGGTACATGGCACATGCCGGCTCCGGCGAGTGTCATAACTCCTCGACGACAACGGTCATGGTGGGTGGATCTCTTTCAACAATTCTTTACCAACCTGGATGTGGAATGCATCTTGTCAATAAAAAAAAAATAAGCATCCATTGTCGAGGAAAGAGCAAACCGAAAAATAGCATGCGTACATCACATTGCACACATGTCTTTTTTGTTTTTTTGAGGGACACACACGTACTGTATGTCTTTTTTTTTTGAAATTCATACTGTATGTTTTTGGAAGAAAGCCCAGGATAAAGCTAGCTGGCCCGGGCCTGGGCGACTACTGCACAACACAACCCCGGCTTTCCTTCCGTCAGGCAGTCCCGCCGTTGTCTCCTCCGCCTCCGCCGCCTTTGCCAAGCGCAGCCCACACGTCGCGGC
Source organism: Aegilops bicornis (assembly GCA_021605145.1). Lineage (NCBI taxonomy): Eukaryota > Viridiplantae > Streptophyta > Magnoliopsida > Poales > Poaceae > Aegilops > Aegilops bicornis. Next base: position 436,618,843 of record CM038672.1, on the reverse strand, counting down.
GGACGCCACTTCTCCCATGGATGCGGACTGGACATGGGCGTGCCGGGCGTGGGAGAAGTGGACCGCGAAGCACGTCGGATCTTCCGGTGTGCCGTCCCCTTCCTTCCCCTCCCGCTGCGCTCCTCTTTGTGCCATCCCGTGTGGACTAATCCCCGTCCTCTTGCAGTCGCAGGGATGCCGGTCAAGGCGGCGCTGCTGCTCAACTACGACCCGACCGGACCATCTCGCCTCCTCCCCATCGTGTAAGCATCGTCCCCAACCACCATAACTCGGGAAATTAAATGGGGATCTCCTCGGTCATAACCACCGTTAGGGCATCTCCAATGGTTGTAAGATAGTTGTTGGTAAATTTTGCCACATAGGATTTTTGATGACGTGGCATACAATAAATGAGGGAAGAGAGGAAGGTTGTATGTACATTTTTTATTGGGCAAACTAGATATAACCCATTGGAGTTATTGTATGTTAAGATGTTGGTTGATGACATGGCATATTTTACCGACAAGCTAACATACAAACTGTTGGAAATGCCCTTACCCGTTGCAAGTTGTGGGGGACTGTGTAATCTTCAGTACTGGCAGTTGCACTGGAGAATGGCGTTAATGAATTTTTCCATGCGGCCGTCCATGTTTCAGATGGAAGCTGCTCGGTTACTTTGTTAGTTATTTAGTTAGCACGTTACATGATTTTGTTCATTCTGAAACCGGCACCGTATATTGGTTGATGAATGCAGAAAATGTTGTAGTTTAATGTCGTTATTATTTCCATCCATAGCTACTGCAAGATACATTGGATAAACTAATACATTGTTCGGTGTGGAGGTTAATGACTGAATCACAGATGTGACCGAGATCTCAGATTCAAAGATATGCAAAATCATGTTCATTAAGATGCACGAATGTTCTATTCGAAAGATTGAAACTTCGTAATGAGATGGCTGTGTGCATCAATCGGTGCAGGCGCTGGGGAGATCCCTTTTTCGTATAAATAAATATATTAAGATACATGAATGTTCAAGTTTTAGAAGTTTAAAGTCACAATCTTTTTTAACTGTCCAGAGCAGAGGAAGAGGGAACAAAATTTACTGCTGTTGATCTGCAACCGTTCATTAACTTCTTTAGGAGGAACAATCTGCAGACGGAATTCTTTTCTATTGGACCAAACCAATGTGAGTCTCCCGCATTTTGAGTCTAAACTTTCCTCATTTATGTACGGATAATTCGACCAAGTTAACTTTATTATCTCCAGCAATATTTTGATTGCAAATTGTACATTCTTAGATTTAGTCACTTCAATACACGAGCACTGGTTTTGTGCTCGTTGTGTTAACACAACACAGCCAGGAGGTGAAGGAGTTATAGTTATGCAGATTGGAGCTTACTTGTTAGTCTCTATGTACGTATCCCCATGTTGAAATTTTAATTTACAGAAATGAGTTATCAAGTTTCCTCTTAAGCCTTCTTTAGTATACATCTTGGACTGTCAGAATTAATTTAATTCGCATTGGTTCTTAATGCATAGGTATGATGGTTCGGCTTCGCAGGCAATGGTGGCTGTTGATCAGTTTGCATGGCACTTCAACCGGAGAACGCATTAACTTCTTGTGGTGTAGACTCATGGACTTACAGTGTAGTGTATAACCTGACATGCTGCTTAATGTTACTGTTGTATTGTGATCCGTAGGTATGTAGTGCAATAACTAAGATTCTCTTAGATGCAGTTGAATTCAATCATATAATATTTGCATAGTAATTTAAGATCAGTTTCTACGTATCCAATTGTTTGCTTAGATTTTGGGAATTTCATGTATGAACTTCACACTAATTGAGCAGTATGTGTAACTATTATAAGATTTCACAATGATAAAATGGTGAAACTGTTATTTTTTTATTAGAAATGGTAAATCAAAGCGACCTTTTGAAGTTCTTTAGTAGGGGCACTGTGCTTCAAATATATTTGAGATCCAATTTGATAGTATAAGCTAAATATTTTGGATATTCATTGTTGTAGACTTGTAGTACCATGTTTGACAAGCAATTCCCTGCTGACTAAGATAATGCAACATTCATAGTAATATGTATAAGCATTTGATGAAATCTGTTGACTTGCTTTACTCCATGTATGTATGAAATTTGTAGAAGATACCATTGTACTTCTTACGGTTCCTTAAATGTTGCCTGTTTTTTATATCCGGCAAAAAAAGGTTCCACAGGAGCCGTGCGGAAATGGCGACGGCCCTCGCGCGCGTAGCCGTGCGGCCGCCGCCGGCTTGATCTCCTCGCTCCGGCCTGCTCCGCGTCCGGCGAGCCCAGATCCGGCACCCCCGTGACGCGCTTCTCTCCTCTCCACAGTCTCCCTCTCCGTTCGTTCGCTGCCATGGCTCCCCACGCTCCGGTGTCGACGGCCGCGCGGCCTCTCTCGGCACCTCTGCCGGTGGCCTCCTCGCTTCGTCGATGGCGGCCGCTCGGCATCTCTGGCGCCTCGCCGGGGAATACCGCGACGACGGAGGCCTCTCCTGGCTCCTTACGCGGCGACACCACCGGTGACGATGACGGAAGCCGCCTCGGCTCGTGCCGCTGCCCTTCGTGGATGGCGCCGCTGCGCCTTCCTTGCCTCTCGCAAGGCCGACCCAACCGTGCGGGGACGCCTGCAACCACCGCGCCCTCCACAACCGAGATGTCGCCGCCTTCAATCGGGCTGGCGACTCGACGCCTACCACGCCGCCGTCAATGCTGCCAGAGACAATGGTCTTCGTGGAGCTCTCTCTCTGGCCCCGACTCGACGAGGATGACGACGAGGAGGTGGCCCCCGCACACCGCCGACCGCCGCCAAGGTCATCGACTCCGCCGAGGTGCGTGTGGGGCTCGTGCGGTTTCTGAAGGGGGTTGGCGGGAGGTTCTACCTGCATGGATCACGTTGTCCGTTGTCGCTATCCCCAACATCTCGCTCACCGTCCAATCCCCGCTTGGTTCCACGGTAGATGTTGTCGCGTTGCCTCGCTCACGGGCACCGAGCCATGGATTGCGTAGATTCGCTCAGTGCTCCCATTGCCTTGGGAATGGTCATCGTGCGCGTGGATGTCGCAATGCTTGGCGCCCACTCAAATTTCGGCGGCAACCTCTCGCCATATCGTCACCACACCGCCTCGTCACTCGGCATTATCAAGCCCAAGCTCCTGCTCCACAACATGCCCATTCCAAAGGAATTCGGCGTCATCCCGGCAGCGGTTGTTGCTTCGCCCCACTTGTCTCGGCGTCCTCGAGTTTTGCAACCCAAAGAGCCTAGTTTTGCGGCAAGCCAAAGTTATTGCTCTCGAACTACAAGGCTTGGCGTCGCTTCGGCTGAAGGAGGCGATGCAACCTCTACGTGATGTCGCCGAATCGATGCAAGGTTGGCTGCTTGGTTAGGGAGCTTTATGGAGTGTGCGGAAGTTGTTCTAGACAGGCTCTCTATTGCTTTGATTGCGAAGCAAACCGCCCCTGCATTGTCTCCTATGGTTGATCTTGATGTTGGAGTTGTTGATGGGAGTGATTTGGAGCTCTATGGTTGCTTTTCGCCTCGTTCCAAAGCCAGTTCATTGTCACTTCATGCTCTACCCGCCGCTCATGTTGACTCCGTGGGAGAGGCCACTTCCGTGGTCTTGGCCCCGGTGATGCAGACCATGCCTGAGCTTCAGGAGATGTGTGAGGAACCAATTTCCCCGCTACTTGGGGAATTGTTGGTGCCCGTGGCTCCTGCTCCAACCACCTTGGAGCTTAGCCAAGTGCCAACGGAGGTGCTGGATGGTGTGCCCATCTTGGACTTGGGTCTTGTAGAGGCTCATGCGAGTTTACGTGATGAGAATCTTTCCACCTTGCCTATGATTTGGACCCATCAGTCGGTGATGCCCGAAGTTAAGGAGGTTGATGCGGCCGCTGTCTTGATGCGTGCTAGTGGCAGTTGCTTGGTTGATGAGAACTACACCAAAAATTACAATGAGTTCTACAATTTCTTTGACAAATGGGCGTCGATCACCTGTGTCTAGCAAGACTGTTACTGGCGTGATGAAGGAGAAACCTGAGAAGAACATTGGGCAAGTGGTGTCTGTGGGTGATGAGGTTGATAAAACAAGTGTGTCGACAACTAATTCCGAGGCTCTTTTTGTGAAAGAGATCTATGACTTGCTTGCTAGTTTGGAAGTGGCTAGCCCCGGATCTGGTAAGGCGATTGCTTGCATCCTGACGAACAAGGCTACAACGGGCAAAATCGAGAAGGTGGAAAAAGCCCTTAGGAGCATAGGCAAGAAGTGTGGCGCCATAGGAAAGGCGTCCGCCGCTGCTTAAATGGATGATCTCAAATGTCTTCGACTGTCCCCATCGTGGTGTCCGTTGTCTTTAGTCGAGGTGTTCCTGTTGGGTGTTCCATTGTGTTTTATAAGTGCGAGGGTTTGTTGTTGTGCGTTGGTTATATCTATTGGATCGATCGTGCGGTTGTGGTGATCCATACTTTGTGAGTAGTTCGCATGTGGTGTATTTGTATTGGTTTTCGCCCGGTTTTCCATAATTAACTGGGCAATTCTCTTCTTCTTAATTAATCGATGAGACAAAACTTTTGCCTCCGTTTTAAAAAAAAAATGTTGCCTGTTTTGGACATCCACATAGATCTAAACATAATTTTGAGCAATAATTTCTATTAAAACATACACAGAAAGCCCGACAAAACCATATATTGTAGGGAGTTAGGGCTGATTCACCGGCGGGCGAGAGCATTGCCTATGAGCTCCGTGATTGGTAAATTGAGAAGGGTCAACAGGAGATTAGCGGGGTAGGAATTATCAATTGGAGCGTTGGGGTTTATTTCTTGCTTGAATGAAAAGACTACAATGGCTAGCACTATATGTTACCTATATTGCCTATCCATACAATTGGGTACGGGTTCATCCCTTGTCTCCTACTCTGACTCGGCTCTTTGCCGAACAGGACTCGTAAGTCCTGGCCCAACTTCTACTTCTTTTCTGCTGCTGCTTGCTGAATCTCAGTTGGTCTCTGCCTGAGCATAGTCCTAGTTTGACTCTTCCAGCTGTTGGCCTTGTCTCGCTGGCTGCAACTCTTTCTCAACCTGCTTTGCCTGGACTACTGACATGATTCATTGCGCAGTCTACTACTCCCTCCGTTCCAAATTACTCGTCGTGGTTTTAGTTCAAATTTGAACTAAAACCACGATAAGTAATTTGGAACGCAGGGAGTAGTTGGAAGCCACAACAGAACAAACCCTGCTACAATCTGTGAGTTTTGTTATTGTTATTCTGCTTGTCGCTTTCCAGTACTATCTAGGATACACTGTTCATGTCTGGTCACAAAAACACGAGAATTTGTACAAACAAGCAAATTGGTCCACTCTATATTGACAAAGTTAATAGGAGAATCGAACTGAAGACAAGGGGAATGCAATGGCAGAGGAGTCTACTTGATAGTACTTATCATGTACGCTTTGGCCGAACTTGTAAATTCAAAACCGAGAAAATCATTTTGATCTGTCCATGTTGTTGAAAATTATCTGTAAAGTTGGCAATTTTGGCACCTATGTCTTCATACTAGTCATAATGTATATGCCTACTCCCAAGTGTCCATAACATGGTCATCATATTGCATTCGTGCACTGGTTGACATCTTTGAGCGCTTTGGTCAGTTCATCTTGTTGTTCAGCGAAATTTTATCCTTTTCTCACATCATCACATCATGCTGCAGCATCAGTTCATAAAGCTGTTTTTCTTTTGGCAGACCATATTTTCTCCTTGCGATAACGCAAGTGATTGAGTATGTTTGTCACCGAGGATAATTATCTTAAATTTCGGAGAATCGCTGAAAAAACGCGGAATTCTCTTTGCCTTTGTAAGCGAAAATGTCCAGTAAAGCATATCTCGCTTTTAGCCTTCATGGTGAATGGCCCACCCTTTCTTTGAACCTTGTCAATGATCGAATGAACTTACAGATATGAACTGAGTGACATTTGATGAGTAAGATCGAACAAGGGAGAGGGATATGGAAAGGATGAAGTAATGAAAGAGGAAGTCATTTCTAGTAGTAACGACTTGTCACGATCCATTAGTTCATATAGAATCCATGTCCTAGGTCTATCAAAAAACATTCTTTTCGCTAAGCTTATATAATAAAATAGAGTGAAAGGGTCCACCCCGAAACCAAGGGGGTACTAACTAACAGCCGAGTCCTCTCCAAACCGCAGGAGATAGTTGCCCATCATACGGCTCACCAACTTCACTTGCCTCCAAGGGGGCTTGCTTCGAGCAGGATCACTTACTATACACGGCCCTACGAAGGGGTTAGGAGGGTTTTCAAGATGATACTTTCTTTGTCGAGATGAGATAATTGCATATGACCAAATGACTCCCCATTTCCTTGATAGTCGTGTACAAAAGGATATCCTCCTGAACTGGGAATGACTTGTGTGTAAGCTTGTTTTCTATCAACTCTTGTTTCATATGGCTCTCTGATTTTTGCTCTAGTCAGTCTCGCTTACCAGCTGATAGATTCCATAGAGTTATTAACTGTCTCAAAATTGTGCCAAACGGTCTTGAATGCTTTAAAATCACGTAGAGTTTGCCGCAGGGACCAGTCCACCTAAAAATAGGCCATGTTTTAAGTTCAAAAAAAGGGTTCATGTTTTAAGTTCAAAAAAGTGTCATGTTTGTGATAATTAAATTTATATATTGTTTAAGAAATAAATAAAATATTTCATAGATGTTCCCTGACAAATACAACATGAGACAAACATTAGAATGGCTCGAAGGTGTTAAAAATGAGGTTTTCTCCTCGTCAGACTCCTTCATCCGAATCTGGGTCAAATGGTAACTGGAGTAGGCGTTCAAGAAACAAAGACGTTTGCAACCCGAAGTGGAGTTGATGACTTGATAGATGCGGGGTAACGGGAATGAGTCTTTTGGCATACCTTATTGAGGTTGGTGTAGTTTTGCCGGTAGGAGGGCTTCGTTTTTAGATGTTTTTGAGTTTTGTTAGGATTTGTGTCTGGCTCAGGAATGCGAGACGGCGGTTGCTTCCTGGAGATGGAAAAAGGTTCTCCTCGCCTAGCCCCTATCCCGGTGGTGCATCTAGGATCGTTGGAGGGCGCGTAAAGGCGTGTCTCCAGCGGATCTCGCGAGATTCGGCAGTGGTTGTCTTGGATGGATCTACTTGGATCCGGTCTTCGTTCGTCTACGTTAGCGTGTCTTCGGGTTGAATCCTTCCGATCTACGTGTCTCTTCATCGATGGTGGTTGCTGTTCTGATGCGTTGGTCCTACAGGGCCTTAGCACAATGACTTTTCGACTGTCTACTACAATAAGTTTTGGCCGGCTTTGAAGCATAATCTCGTTGACGGGGGTGGCGTGCCTTCGATTTGTGTATGAGCAACCTCAAAGTGGACAGTACGGAACAACACAACCTCGAAGCATAGTATCTCTGAGTGGAAATTTTCCTCATCGCCGGAGATCACCTCCAAGTCAATTTGTCCGAGGGGTTGCACTTTTCTGCCTGGCTCAAACCCGTAGAAGTTGTTGGGTGAGGGGAGTAGACGAGACTTGGAAATACCCATCTTTGCCAGGGTGTTGGGGAAGGTGAAGTTGATCCCGTTGCCCCGTCCATTAGAATTTTTGGGAGGCAGTAGCCATCGGCGATCAGATCTACCATCAGGGCGAAGTTCCCTGGCTGAGGGACATAGGCCGGGTGGTCGGTGCAATCGAAGACGATGGTGGAGTGAGATCACTCCGGATATTCTGTAGAGGTTGGTGTGGTTGCATAGACTGCGCGACACGTGAGCTTCTGGGCTGCCGTGTATCAGCATCCTGGAAGATCATATGCACGCTCTGCGATCGGCTGTGCCGGTAGCTTGATGAAGATCCAAACATTCCGAGATCGGGCTGGCCGATGGCTTGATGAAGATCAAAGCATTCCGAGGTCGGCCATGATCGGCACTGTCGTTGTGCTGGTCGAAGTGGAACTTCATGCTTCTTGGGTGCATGGTGTTGATGGGAGAGGGCGGTGTCTCGTTGTAGAGAAGCCCTTGTTCATCGGCGACGAACTTGGAGGAGCCAAATATGAAAGTTTGGCCTGAGATGAAGTCGTCCGTCATGAATAGAGATCCGACCTTGGTTCGGTCCTCGGCCGATGGAGCCCCTGATTGGGGAGCCAGCTGACGGTGCAGAAAACCGTCAGTTCCCTCTATAGGATGGCAAGCGTCGCCGGAAGCACCAGAGGGGAGTTCACACAGGGGGTTTACGCAGGTTCAGGCCTTCATGGTTAGGATAATACCCTATGCCTTGCTTTATTTTTTTGTTGACGTGGGAGCACCTTCTGTAAGAGAGTTACAAGCAATGAAAAAATAGCATGCTATGACAAAATAGCATGACCCTTAAAATATGCTATTAGCTAGACATTGTACTCAAATTTATTTAGTGAGACATTGTTAGAATGCTATATAGCACGCTATTTTTCCACTGATTACAAATGGATGATGATGATGACTACTGAGATTTGTGTATCCTGGAGCAGGTGCCTCCAACTATCCCTAGCCCTCGCCTTATAAAGGGGATGAGGGCTAGGGTTTACATGAACTGACAAGGGCACCTTGGCTTGCATGCTAAGATGAGGCTTCTCCGAGCTGGCCCTGGACTGCATGCTTCGAAAAGATTGTCGCCAGGCCTCCCGAGCCTTGCGGCCAGTCTAGTATTGAACTCCCCAGTCCAGGGGTCACCCCTAGTATATTGTACTGTTAAGGGAGAATTTGGAGTTTCAGATGAACTTCAAGTTGTGTGTCAGACTTAACTGGATGGCTTCCTTGTCTTGGATGTAGCTAGGGGAACGTCATGTCATTTTGAATCTTACGGTTCATGCCTCTAATGGGCCAACAACTAGTTTTGATGGGTGTGTGTGTACATTAGTGCAACCCTAGGGATAAATCTATTCGAATAGTCATGTCTATGGTTATGGACGACTTGTATTTATCGATTTGGTTGTAGCACAACTTCAACCTGTAATCTCTAAAACTTGCCCACCTTTAATATTGTTAGTTAATAGAGTTGCACAACTTCAACTAATTAATAAAACTTGCCAAGTGAGTGTCTCGGGGATTCTTCTTCATGGTTGATGCGAAGGGGAATGCAAGGCTTTGTTATGTTTGACCTTAGGATAGAGTCTCAATGTGTGTGCAACCTGTGGGGTTGCTTTGCACCATGATTAGCATAGTTGGTTCCTAGACGCTCTCTTTCCTTATCTCTGCTAGACGCAAATTGTAACGTATCCCTATGGATGCTGGTGCTTTCTACCGCTAAAGCCCCTTAGGGCATATCCGACGCTGACCCTCAAACCGCCCGCATCCGTCCGGGCCACGCTATTCGGACGTGTTGCGCCATCCAATGCGAGACGTATCAGTTCGCTGACCAATCCGGCCTCGTTTTCTTCCGCAAACCGTAGACAAGCAGGGAGGGGAGGCTTTGCGAGCGTTCAGACCGCTCCCAAGCCCGCGTCTGACTGCCCTGGCCCACCCAAAACCCCACCCACCACTCCTGCGCTTTCCGTCCCACGCGTCGTGCCGCTTGCCATGCCGCATTCATGTCGGCCCAAAGCATGCAACGACCGACATTGATGCCCGTGATTTGACCGGACGGGAAGGCGTCACAGATGGACGCGACTTCTCGGGCGTCGCCGCTTCAATGCAGACGCCGTATCCCGAGAAACCAAATACGACCATTGCGCCGCATTGAAGCGGGCTGACCGCCGCTCCGCCTGGCCTGCCCGCGGCCATTTAAGCCTTGCGCTGGCGATGAATTGATCCGCACTCCCCTCCCGAGCACCACACCGTCCTCCGCCCCCCTCGCCGAGCTCTTCCTCCTCTCCGAGCCCAGCGGCGATGCTGAAGTCGTGGTTCTCCGCCCTGATGGAAGTTCCTCGTCAGGCGGATCATGGCGTCACCGCCCTCACTCACCGGGACCATCTGCATCCACGGTGGCTGAAAGTGCAACTATCCCTGGGTGGTTTTGGCAATTCCTAACAACATATAGCTCATTGAGCTAATGCTATTTCAAGATAAATATTTCAGGAAAGCTCAAAGCACAAGACTCTACATTTTTCATTTTAGTGATCCAAGATCACATTGAGTCCATAGGAAAAGCCAATACTATCAAGAGGGGGTGAGGTGTTGCTTAATGAGTTTCTTGCTCAAAATGCTTAGTGATATGCTCCAAAGCCCTCAACTACTTTCTCATATCCACATATGTCCCAAACCAAAAGTAAAACTCGGCCCCACCGATTTGATCTATCCGGCGCCACCGAGTTCTCTTGACATAGCCACTTCCAGAAACCCTAGTCTTTTCGGTCTCACCGATAGGGATCTCGGTCTCACTGAGATGGGATTGTAATCTCTCTGTTTCCCTTCGTAACATTTCGGTTAAACCGAGATGAGCGATCGCTCCCACCGAGATTGCAATGCAAACTCTCTGTTTCCCTTTTGTAACATTTCGGTCCAACCGAGATGAGCGAATCGGTCCCACCGAGTTTGCTCGACCAACTCTCTGGTTAGTCTATTACCAAAATCGGTCTCACCGAGTTTGTGTAATCGGTCTCACCGAGATTACGTTATGCCCTAAACCTAACGAAATCGGTCCCACCGAGTTGACATGTTGGTCCCACCGAAAATCCTAACGTTCACATTTTGAACTAAATCGGTCCGACCGAGTTTCATGATTCGGTCCCACCGAGTTTGGTAAATTGTGTGTAACGGTTAGATTTTATGTGGAGGCTATATATAACCCTCCACCCACTCTTCATTCGTGGAGAGACCCATCAGAACATGCCTACACTTCCAACATACATTTTCTGAGAGAGAACCACCCACACTTGTGTTGAGGTCAAGATATTCCATTCCAACCACATAAATCTTGATCTCTAGCCTTCCCCAAGTTGCTTTCCACTCAAATCTTCTTTCCACCAAATCCAAATCCTGTGAGAGAGAGTTGAGTGTTGGGGAGACTATCATTTGAAGCACAAGAGCAAGGAGTTCATCATCAACACACCATTTGTTACCTCTTGGAGAGTGGTGTCTCCTAGATTGGCTAGGTGTCACTGGGAGCCTCCGTCAAGATTATGGAGTTGAACCAAGGAGTTTGTAAGGGCAAGGAGATCTCCTACTCCGTGAAGATCTACCCGAGTGAGGCAAGTCCTTCGTGGGCGACGGCCATGACGGGATAGACAAGGTTGCTTCTTCATGGACCCTTCGTGGGTGAAGCCCTCCGTGGACTCGCGCAACCGTTACCCTTCGTGGGTTGAAGTCTCCATCAACGTGGATGTGCGATAACACCACCTATCGGAACCACGGATAAAAATCTCCGTGTCAACATTGCGTTTGCTCCCTCAAACTCCTCCCTTTACCTTCATATACAATTGTTTTACATTCCGCTGCTATACTCTTAGAATTGCATGTGTAGGTTGATTGCTTGACTTGTGCAAAGTTGCTAAAATTTGCCAAGAACTAAAATTGGGAAAAGGCTATATTTTTATTTGGCCAAGTAGTCTAATCACCTCCCCTCTAGACATACTTTCGATCCTACAAGTGGTATCAGAGCTTTGGTCTCCATTTGCTTTGATGTCCATAGCTTTTGGTGGTCATAGCCTTGGTTTCACAACCTAGGAGAGTATGGCGTCTAGCGAGGGAAATTACCACCGTAGAGGTCTTACTTTGATGGTACAAATTTTGCTAGTTGGAAGCATAAGATGAAAATGCATATTCTTGGACATAACCCCGCCGTTTGGGCTATTGTGTGTATTGGCTTGCAAGGTGAATTCTTTGATGGGAGAGAACCAAACCGTGAAGCTACCGCGAAAGAGTTGAAGATGCTGCAATACAATGCTCAAGCTTGTGATTTTCTCTTCAACGGATTGTGCCCCGAAGAATTCAACAAAATCAGCCGTCTCGAGAATGCAAAGGAAATTTGGGATACTTTGATTGATATGCACAAAGGTACCGACTCCGTCAAGGAATCCAAATTGGATGTGCTTCAAAGTCAACTTGACAAGTTCAAAATGAAGGATGGTGAAGGCGTCGCTGAAATGTACTCTAGGCTTGCTCTCATCACCAATGAGATTGCCGACTTAGGAAGTGAAGAGATGATCGATAGATTCATCATCAAGAAGATCCTAAGAGCCTTGGATGGAAAATATGATACCGTGTGCACATTGATCCAAATGATGCCCAATTACAAAGATCTCAAGCCAACGGAAGTCATTGGAAGAATTGTTGCTCATGAGATGCCACTCAAGGATAAGGAAGAGCTCCACAACAAGTCAAGTGGTGCTTACAAAGCCTCATGTGAAGCTCACACATCATCAAGTGAGAAGCAAACCTTCAATGAAGAATTGAGTCTAATGGTGAAGAACTTCAACAGATTCTACAAGAGAAGGAGCAAGGAAAGAAGCTCCAAGTCAAGATCCTACAATGACAAGAGATCTTCAAGTCGCGAAAGAAATTGCTACAATTGTGGAAGACCCGGACACTACTCCAATGAGTGTACGGCTTCCTACAAAAGAAGAGAATATTCTCCCAAAAGAAGGAGTAGAAGAGAAGAATCACCACCAAGAGAAAGAAGGAGTAGAGATGATCATTATGAACGAAGACCCTCTCGGAGAAGCAAGGATTCAGAAAGGAAGGATAAGTCATCAAAAGAGCTACACAAAAGGAAGACATCAAGCTCATGTTGGTGAATGGGTATCCGATTCCGACTCCGACAATCACTCCGAAAGAAGTTATCACTCCGACTCCGAGTATACTCAAGATGAAGGTGTTGCTGGACTAGCACTAGTGACAACCAACTCCTATGACATATTTGACTCACCAAATGAAGGAATTGGGAGATGCTTCATGGCTAAAGGTCCAAAGGTAATACACCCCGAGTATGTTGATTTCAATAGTGATGAAGATGATTTGCTAGGAGATGATGGTTTACTTGTTGACAACTCTAGTTATGAAAACTATGACGAACTTGCTATTAATCATGCTAATGAAGATAAAATGAATGACGATGATAAAAGGAGATTGAGCATCTAACTAAAGAACTAAACACTCTTAAGTTAGCTCATGAAACTACCTTGGAAGATCATCGAGAACTTTTAAAGACTCATGATAAGCTACGCTTTGAAAAGCTCAACCTTGAGCAAGAACATGAGTTTTTAAAGGCAATCAATGATGATCTTCGTAAGAAAATTTCTTCTTACATTGCCAAGCGTTTACTCTTGTCTACTTACATGCCACAAGTTAAATCTAGCAACAAGAACAAGAAAGATTCTTCATCTAGTAGTAACAATCATGCTAACTCCAATGTTGTTGCTCTAGTAGTTCTCTTGATTCCACTAATGATTCTCTTAGCCAAGTAAGTTACACTTGAGCAAGAAAATAGCTTATTGAAGGGAATCATAGAGAAAGGTGTTTACAAGAGCCTTGCCGAAAGTAAGCAATTTGAGGAAATTGTACGCAAGCAAGGAAGGCACCGAAAGAATCAAGGTGTTGGTTTTGAACGTAAGTTCAATGCCAATGGAGTTGAGTGGGAAGAAGATCAATACCCCAAGACGAAGTTTGTTCCTCAACAAGAGAAGTATGATCCTACTTCTTTCCAAGGAACACAAGCTCAAGATGATCTTCCACCACAAGACCACAAGCAAAAAAGGCAAGGACAAACTTCAAGAGGAGATTGATGCATTTGAAGAAGCACCTAAGGCCTTGGTCAAGTGGGTTCCCAAGACTATATCAAGTTCCACTTCATCAAGTACGACTACAACTCCAAGGATTCCCATCAAGATGGTGTAGATACCTAAGAAGAAGAACTAGAGAGTTCTTGAGGGTGACTCCGCCAACATACTTCACTCTTATCATTTTGGCAAGGACAAGTGCAAACATCTTCCATATCTTGCACTAGTTCATGGAGTCACAAACCCTCTTGTTGGTAAGACAAGGGACAAGATAACCTAATGCTTTCATGGACATCATCTTGTGTATACATCACTCTATGTCTATGGATATCCTTGTTTGTTCCTTGTGGGACTAACCCGTGTAGGCATTGAAAGTGCAACTCACTCCAATGGATTGCTCCGAATGATATACATCAACATTGAGCATCCACATCTTCATTACCTACATGAAGTCATCATCGACAAAACCCAAGGTTAGTTCATCCCTCTTAGGGGGGATATCACATCTAGGGGGAGCTTTACTCTAAGGATTGAGCTAAAGCAACTCTAATGGTGTGAGCACAACAATGCTTTTATGTAAAAGTGGTAACCCCACTTGTGCTTAAACGATGAGTATGACCTATGATCAAATGTTCTCATTTTACTCCTAAGTCAATATACTCATATATAGATGACCTAGTCATCGCCAATTGCTTGATAGATGCTAGAGTGTTTGTGCATGCTTTGTCACATATTTCTTTTGCCATTTTATTATGTGAGCATGCTGGATGCATATTTTCTCATTCAAGGACATCCATTTGTTGCTTTGATTGTTTGGCTTTTTCTCTTTTGCCAAATGGATGGACAAGAATGCCTAAGAACTCCCTCTAGCTATCTATGCTTTCCTCGTCTCAAACTCTATTCATGCTACATCACAAAGTTTGATCAAGTCAGATTTGAACCACTCTGTGAGGAGCACTTGAGTCCCCGATTCGTCATAGACTTAAACTTCCAAAACCTCTTTGTGCATTTCGGTCTGACCGATTCATCCTTTTCCGTCCTACCGAGATCACTTAGTTGATCTAAGTTTTCAATCTCGGTGCAACCGATTAGAACCTTTCGGTCACACCGAGTTGCAGTAACTGCCTGCAGTTTTGCATCTTGGTGCCACCGAGTTATTCCACTCGGTCACACCGGCAGGGTCAGGTTATATATACTGACGGGTCAAATTTTGGAAATTTTTCCGAAACCCTTCACCCGCGCGTGACCTGCTCTGCCTCTTTGGGTCTCCGGATCATCCTATCGCCACCAGCGACCTCCCGTCGCTGGTCTCCGCCGCTGTCAACGACAATCTGCTCCGTCGTTGCCGCCATAGCGAACACTTGCCGCTCTAGGGTAAGTGTTCGACCCCTTGTGCTGTATTTTTCACTCTGATTCCTAGCACAAGGACAATGCCATGTTTCTTGCCACGATTGAGATTGATCCATCCAGCCAAAACTTCCTTAGGTCTAGATTGATTCAAAAATTTTAGGGTTAGCTCTCCGCAGAACTCATCTCGGACCGACCGAAATGTAGACATCGGTCTCACCGATTCGGCCTTGGCCATTGCACATGCGCTTTTCGGTCCGTCCGAAACGTGCAAATCGGTGTGACCGAGTTCAAGATTCTGTGAAACCCTAGCAATCTCGGTGCCACCGAACTATGACTCGGCCCAACCGAGTTCACTAGTTTAGGTTCCAAGTGTTGCTTCGGTATCACCGAGTTTGACAATTCGGTAGCTCTGAGATCACTTCTGTAGAGAACTAAAACTAAACTTTTTGACTCAATTGTTTTGCAAAACCTCTGTACTTTGTGATGCTCATCTACAACCTATTCATAGGGTCTGCTGACAGTTTGCCTGAAGATGTCTGATCAAAGTGACAGTCAGAACAAGTTTGAAGAGCAGGTTCAGATGAGTGAGGGCACTAGTCCCTCAAGCAGCTATGATGAGGGCAGCAGGAGCACACCTAGTAACTTGCCCAAGGCAGCTACCAGGACAAGGAAGAAGAAAACCTCAGATTCTGAAGATGAGGATTATGTGGCTGTTGAGGATGAGGCCACTTCAAGGAAAAAGGTGCTGAAAAAAGAATATGGCACAACTGCTGCAAGTAAGCCTGGACTGAAAATAAAGGCTCCAGCAAGAAGAATGCCAATGTCCAAGCCAAGGAAAGTTGCCACAGGTAAAACTATGAAGTTCACCATTGAATCTGAAGAAGAGGCAACTGGTGAGGACAAGAAGAAGAAGAGGGCAAGAACCACTACTGCCAGAGTACTTGGGAAGCCCTCCATGGTGAGAGATGATGATGAAGAAGAAGAAGAGGATGCTGCACCAGCACCCAAAGCTCAGAAGCTTATGGGAGATGCAATCAGATCAGGGGCTGCTCCATCTAGGCCCAAGTCTGCTCCCAAAGCTCCAGCTCAAAAGTCTGCACCCAAGAGAAGCACCAGGAACATTCCTGCTGAGGAGAAGAACAAGGCCCCAGTGCCTCAAGTTGAAGAAGAAGATGATGAAGCCCAAGTGCTAAGGAAGCTCAAGCCCAAGATCCCTGACCACAATGATGCACATCCAGTTGCAGAAAATATGAAGATCAGGAAGGATTCAGGACTGAGATTGTGGAGACAGTCTGATCCATATGCTGTCAGGAGGAGAACTGCTGTTGATTAGAGGTTCCACACAAAGGAACAACAAGACTTTTATGAGACTATCCTGCTTGACAAGAAGCCCATAGTGTGTGACATGAGATGGGTTGATTGGGAATACATCAAGGAGAATGAAGATTACTTCCCAGGAGTTTATGACAGCTTCAAATCATGTGGAGTTGATAAATTTGTGGATCAGAAGCTCACCAAGTGGAATGATGAGTTGATCATGCAGTTTTACTCCACTGCCCACTTCTACCCAGATGGGAAGATCATTTGGATGTCAGAAGGTACTAGGTACCAATCCTCTGTGGAAGAATGGGCTCAGTTGACCAATGCCCCAGAAGAACATGAGGATGACTTGGATGTCTATGCCAAGAAGAACAGGATCACAACTCAATGGCACACATGTACTAGGAGATTCCTGATGCAGACCCGGAGACTCATCAATTTGGTTCTGTGAAGCATTTACTGTCAGGCCTGCCTACAATCAATTGGATTCTAAGGCACACATTGCTACCAAAGTCAAGAGATCACAGAATGATCAGAGGACATTCCATCAACTTGCTGCACATATTTGATGTTCCTCAAAAGTTCAAAGTCATGAGTCTGATTGTGGAAACAATCAAGAGGACATCTGCTGATCAGAAGAGATCTTGTGGGTATGCTCCACAAATTCAGGAGCTCATCAATTCCAAGATGGGCACAGGCAAATATCTATTGAATAAGGAGCACCTGCCCATATACCCTGATTTTGAGGACAACACTATTGTCATGATTGAGGAAGATCCCACATCAGTACAAGCACATGAGAAGAGAGAGAAGGCAAGGGCAGAGAAAGCTGCAAAGATGCCAAGCTCGAAGAAGCATCTCAAGTGTTCTTGAAGAGTAAGCAAGACCAGCTTGCATATCTGATCCAATCCACCTTGAGGATTGAGAAGGGCTTGGCCACCCTGACTCAAAACCATGAGAGGTTGGAGAGGATTATTGAGCAGAAACTCTATGACCTTGATGTCAAGGTAACTGAGATTCAAACAACAGTTGAGCAGCTTCAGGAGGAAGCAGAGGAGAAGAAGGGAAAGTCTACTACAGATGCTTTTGCTAGAGTGCCCAGAGGATGAGAGATCAGTGCAGTGCGATCCACAGATACTAGAGCTACAACATCAGCACCAGCAGCTACAGCTCCAGTGCCACCTCCAGCAGCCACTCTGTCAGCTCCAGCTACATCAACAGATGCCTTCGTCCTTGGAGTTCTCTCTACACCACCTCCCAAAGATCAAGCCTGAGAGACGTTTAGCACTATACATTTCTGAACTTTTTGGTAACTTGTTGCCAAAGGGGGAGAAAAACGTATAGATCATAGGCTTTGAGAAAGAGAGTGTTGCTTTTTATCTCTCTTGTTTTTGGTTGAACTTCTTGATTGTGTGCTTGTGTGAGATACTTCATGTTCTTGTGAGATACTTGTTTGATCATGTGTTTGATCATATGCTACCCTTAATGCTTGTTGGATGATATTATCTTTCATATCCTTATATGATCATTCACTTGCTTGGTGATGAGTGCATGCTTTCAGTTTCTATCATTTTGAGCGCTCCACCAAGATGTATGTGACATGGAAGAGTAACATATGATCCTAATCGATTGTGCATTTGCATTCAAAAGCAAATCTTAAATAATGCACAAATTTAGCGGGACCTCTTGCTTATCACATACTTCTCAAAGCGACGATGTTTTTCAATCTTATTGTCATTTGTCGAAGCTTTGATCTATATGTTGTCATCAATTACCAAAAAGGGGGAGATTGAAAGTGCAACTATCCCTGGGTGGTTGTGGTAATTCCTAACAACATATAGCTCATTGAGCTAATGCTATTTCAAGATAAATATTTCAGGAAAGCTCAATGATTGGCATGGCATCGATTAGAAAAGTGGACCCCTCAAAATGCCAAGGACAAAAGGATTGACTCAAGCTCAAAGCACAAGACTTTACATTTTTCATTTTATTGATCCAAGATCACATTGAGTCCATAGGAAAAGCCAATACTATCAAGAGGGGTGAGGTGTTGCTTAATGAGTTTCTTGCTCAAAATGCTTAGTGATATGCTCCAAAGCCCTCAACTACTTTCTCATATACACATATGTCCCAAACCAAAAGTCAAACTCGGCCCCACCGATTTGATCTATCCGGCGCCACCGAGTTCTCTTGACATAGCCACTGCCAGAAACCCTAGTCTTTTCAGTCTCACCGATAGGGATCTTGGCCTCACCGAGATGGGATTGTAATCTCTCTGTTTCCCTTCATAACGTTTCGGTCAAACCGAGATGAGCGATCGGTCCCACCGAGATTGCAATGCAAATTCTCTGTTTCCCTTTTGTAACATTTCGGTCCAACCGAGATGAGCGAATCGGTCCCACCGAGTTTGCCTGACCAACTCTCTGGTTAGTCTATTACCAAAATCGGTCTCACCGAGTTTGTATGTCGGTCTCACCGAGATTACGTTATGCCCTAACCCTAATGAAATCGGTCCCACCGAGTTGACATGTCGGTCCCACGAAAATCCTAATGTTCACATTTTGAACTAAATCGGTACGACGAAGTTTCATGATTCGGTCCCACCGAGTTTGGTAAATTGTGTGTAACGGTTAGATTTTGTGTGGAGGCTATATATACCCCTCCACCCACTCTTCATTCGTGGAGAGAGCCATCAGAACATGCCTGCACTTCCAACATACATTTTTTGAGAGAGAACCACCTACACTTGTGTTGAGGTCAAGATAGTCCATTCCAACCACATAAGTCTTGATCTCTAGTCTTCCCCAAGGTGCTTTCCACTCAAATCTTCTTTCCACCAAATCCAAATCCTGTGAGAGAGAGTTGTGTGTTGGGGAGACTATCATTTGAAGCACAAGAGCAAGGAGTACATCATCAACACACCATTTGTTACCTCTTGGAGAGTGGTGTCTCCTAGATTGGCTAGGTGTCACTTGGGAGCCTCCGTCAAGATTGTGGAGTTGAACCAAGGAGTTTGTAAGGGCAAGGAGATCGCCTACTTTGTGAAGATCTACCCGAGTGAGGCAAGTCCTTCGTGGGCGATGGCCATGGTGGTATAGACAAGGTTGCTTCTTCGTGAACCCTTCGTGGGTGGAGCCCTCCGTGGACTCGCGCAACCGTTACCCTTCGTGGGTTGAAGTCTCCATCAACGTGGATGTATGATAGCACCACCTATCGGAACCACGGATAAAAATCTCCGTGTCAACATTGCGTTTGCTCCCTCAAACTCCTCCCTTTACCTTCATATGCAATTGTTTTACATTCCGCTGCTATACTCTTAGAATTGCATGTGTAGGTTGATTGCTTGACTTGTGCAAAGTTGCTAAAATCTGCCACAAACTAAAATTGGGAAAAGGCTAGATTTTTATTTGGTCAAGTAGTCTAATCACCCCCCCTCTAGACATACTTTCGATCCTACAGTGGAGGGCTCATCCGACAAGGAGGAGATAGTCATCTTCTCCAGCGACGAGGAGGATCAGCCACAACAGTGGCTCCATCTTCTCTCGGAGGCGGCTCTGACAGACAAAGAATATGCCCATCAGATGGAGATCAGGACGGAGCGTTTGCTCTGTTAGATGGGCCTGGCGCCACCATCACCAGCGCGCGTGAAGGAGGAGCCACCGTCCCCGCCGCGGGTCCACGTTAAGTGGGAGCCGACATCACCACTCCAACGTGTGAAGGACGAGCCGACATCCCCGACGCGCAATTGCGGCCTCCACGTTGGCGGTCGCGTGAAGCTGTTGGGGAACGTTGCATGGAAAACAAAGTATTATCTACGCACACGCAATGATCTATCCATGGAGATGCATAGCAAGAAGGGGGGAGTGTGTCTACGTACCCTCGTAGACCGTAAGCAGAAGCGTTTCACAACGCGGTTGACGTAGTCAAACTTTCTTCGTGATCCAACCGATTGAGTACCGAACGTACGGCACCTCCGCGTTCAGCACACGTTCAGCTCGGTGACGTCCTCCGCCTTCTTGATCCAGCAAGATGGCGAGGTAGTAGATGAGTTCCGGCAGCACGACGACATGGTGACGGTGATGGTGAAGTGATCTCCGCAGGGCTTCGCCTAAGCACTACGGAAATATGACCGGGGGTGTAAACCGTGGAGGGGGGGGGGCACTGTACATGGCTAGGCATTTGTCTGTTGTGTGCTAGGATCCCCCTCCCACATATATATAGGTGGGAGGGAGGCGGAGAAGCAGCCAAGGGGGGCGCCCAAGTAGGGAGAATCCTACTTGGGGTCTCTCCCAAGCCATGCCTGTTGGGGAACGTAGCATGCTGTAAGTGCATCTAGTACCACCCCTAGTTGGTTTTGGAGTATTGACGACAAACCTGGTTGAGGGACTAATGTGTTTGTGAGAATTGCAGGATAACACAGGTAGTAGTCCCTCATTGATTCGGTTTACCCACCGGAGATGACCCCTAAAAATGTATGAAGACGTTGAAGACAATGGTGGTCTGTGAAGATATTCACAATGAAGACTATGACATGAGAATACATCTCATGAAGACTATGGAGTGCGAAGACATAGTTGTTTCGTAGTTTCCTTTTCTTCTTTGTTGAGTCATAGGAACCACCGTACTGTTAAGTGGGTCCAAGTGAACAAAGTCAGAGTGACTGAAGTGATGCTCAACCAAATCCTATGTCTTCGAGCGAAGACAATGAGAGAAAATCTTATCCAGAGCTGGATGAGTCAGCTTTACTTGTAGCCCAAGTCAAGCTGCCGCGTGTGTTTGAAATCTGACCGTTGGACACATGTCAGTTCCTTAGTGACCCAGGGTCATTTTGGACAAATCAGGTCGGATTGCCTCCTGGCTACAAATAGCCCACCCCCTTGTAGGATCAAAAGTATGTCTAGATGGGGGGTGATTAGACTACTTGACCAAATAAAAATCTAGCCTTTT
This sequence comes from Aegilops bicornis, assembly GCA_021605145.1. Classification (NCBI taxonomy): domain Eukaryota; kingdom Viridiplantae; phylum Streptophyta; class Magnoliopsida; order Poales; family Poaceae; genus Aegilops; species Aegilops bicornis. Next base: position 436,597,500 of record CM038672.1, on the reverse strand, counting down.
CCCAATTTTAAGACTGGGCAGATTTTAGCAACTTAGCACAACTCAAGTAACCAACCTACACATGCAATTCTAAGAGTATAGCAGCGGAATGTAAAACAATTGCATATGAAGGTAAAGGGAGGAGTTTGAGGGAGCAAACACAATGTTGACACGGAGATTTTGTATCCGTGGTTCCGATAGGTGGTGCTATCGTACATCCACGTTGATGGAGACTTCAACCCACGAATGGTAACGGTTGCGCGAGTCCACGGAGGGCTCCACCCACGAAGGGTCCACGAAGAAGCAACCTTGTCTATCCCACCATGGCCTTCGCCCACGAAGGACTTGCCTCACTTGGGGTAGATCTTCACGAAGTAGGCGATCTCCTTGCCCTTACAAACTCCTTGGTTCAACTCCACAATCTTGATGGAGGCTCCCAAGTGACACCTAGCCAATCTAGGAGACACCACTCTCCAAGAGGTAACAAATGGTGTGTTGATGATGAACTCCTTGCTCTTGTGCTTCAAATGATAGTATCCCCAACACTCAACTCTCTCTCATAGGATTGGATTTGGTGGAAAGATGATTTGAGTGGAAAGCAACTTGGGGAAGGCTAGAGATCAAGATTTATGTGGTTGGAATGGAGTATCTTGACCTCAACACAAGTGTAGGTGGTTCTCTCTCAGAAAATGTATGTTGGAAGTGTAGGCATGTTCTGATGGCTCTCTCCACGAATGAAGAGTGGGTGGAGGGGTATATATATCCTCCACACAAAATCTAACCGTTACACACTATTTACCAAACTCGGTGGGACCGATTCAGAGAACTCGGTCAGACCGATTTAGTTCAAAATATGAACGTTAGGATTTTCGGTGGGACCGACATGTCAACTCGGTGGGATCGATTTCGTTAGGGTTAGGGCATAACATAATCTTGGTGAGACCGATTACACAAACTCGGTGAGACCGATTTTGGTAATAGACTAACCAGAGAGTTGGTCAGGCAAACTCGGTGGGACTGATTCGCTCATCTCGGTTGGACCGAAATGTTACGAAAGGGAAACAGAGAGTTTGCATTGCAATCTCGGTGGGACCGATCGCTCATCTCGGTTTGACCAAAATGTTACGAAGGGAAACAGAGAGATTACAATCCCATCTCGGTGAGACCGAGATCCCTATCGGTGAGACCGAAAAGACTAGTGTTTCTGGCAGTGGCTATGTCAAGTGAACTCGGTGGCGCCGGATAGATCAAATCGGTGGGGCTGAGTTTGACTTTTGGTTTGAGACATATGTGGATATGAGAAAGTAGTTGAGGGCTTTGGAGCATATCACTAAGCATTTTGAGCAAGAAAATCATTAAGCAACACCTCGCCCCCTCTTAATAGTATTGGCTTTTCCTATGGACTCAATGTGATCTTGGATCACTAAAATGAAAAAATGTAGAGTCTTGTGCTATGAGCTTGAGCCAATCCTTTTTTTCCTTAGCATATTGAGGGGTCCACTCTCTAATCCATGCCATGCCAATCATTGAACTTTCCTGAAATATTTATCTTGAAATAGCATTAGCTCAATGAGTTATATGTTGTTAGGAATTACCAAAACCACCCAGGGATAATTGCACTTTCACCCCTACACCATAAATTGGTGGCTGCTCAGAGTTAGTGCACAACTTTTGTCGTTTGAGAGCAACCCACCTCCGAAGCATTTGAGAGAGAGATCCTTTCAAGGACAAAGCCCAAAACACCCAAAGCCAAAGAGTGTTAGGCATCACTAAAGTCTTTCTGTCCGCGTGATCTGAAGATTTATTACACTTGAGGACTGTGTATCCTCCAGCCGGTTAGCCGTCGCGTTCTGAGCATGCAAGAGTCATTGTGGATTGCCGGTGAATGAAGTCTGTGAAGGTTTGGAAGTCTACGTTGAAGACTTACCAGAGTGATTGGGCGAGTACTAAGTGTCCTTAGCTCAAGGGGAATAAGGTGAAGACGCGGTCTTCTGAGTTGAATCTCAGCCTCCCTAACCAGACGTACAATTGTCACAGCAACTGGAACTGGTCCAACAAATCCCTGTCCTCTCCAAGCTGCTGGTTCTATCTTCTCCCTCTCTTTACTTAAAGTTTGTCTTCGTGAAGTCATTGCCTGCTTGCTTTATCTGATTGACTTCACTGTGTGACGACTATTGTTGGTTGGCTTCATACTATCTTCCATCCTGATCTATACTACCTAGCTGCTTATAGTCTTCGTACTTTCACTTCATTACATACTTGACTATGGCCTGTCTAGTGTAGTCTACCTTCCGCTGCATATCAATAGGTTCATTTCTATCGTTTGTATTCAAAGCCCCCGTGTTTTGAAGACTCTCATAAAAATCGCCTATTCACCCCCATCTAGTCGATAACTAGCACTTTCACATGCAATTTCAAAAAATTTCATACGATCATGCAAGATCTATCTAGGAGATGCATAGCAACGAGAGGGGGAGAGTGTGTCCATGTACCCTCATAGACCGAAAGCGGAAGCGTTTAGTTAACACGGTTGATGTAGTCGAACGTCTTCACGATCCAACCGATCCAAGTACCGAACATACGGCACCTCCATGTTCAGCACACATTTAGCTCGATGATGTCCCTCGAGCTCTTGATCCAGTAGAGGGTCGAGGGAGAGTTCCGTCAGCACGACGGCGTGGTGATGGTGTTGGTGATGTGATCTGCGCAGGGCTTCACCTAAGCACTATGACAATATGACCGAGGTGGTAAACTATGGAGGGGGGCACCGCACACGGCTAAGAAACAACTGTTGTTCTCCTTTGGGGTGCCCCCAGCCCCCGTATATAAAGGAGGGGAGGAGGAGGCGGCCGGCCTAGAGGGGGCGCGCCAAGGGGGGCGTCCTATTAGGACTCCTAGCCCTAGTAGGATTCGCCCCCCTTTTTCCTTCTCTTGGAGGTGGAAAGGGGGAAGGAGAGGGAGTAGGAGAAGGAAAGGGGGGTGGCGCCCCCTTCCCTAAACCAATTCAACCTCCTCCCTTGGGGGCGCACCATCCCCTTGTGGGCTGGTTAGCCTCCCTCATATGGCCCATATGGCCCACCGGGGGTTTCCGATAACCCCTTCGGTATGTACCCGATACACTCCGGAACCTTTCCGATGTCCGAATACAACCTTCCAATATATCAATCTTTACCTCTTAACCATTTCAAGACTCCTCATCATATCCGTGGTCTCATCCGAGACTCCGAACAAACTTCAGTCACCAAAACACATAACTCATAATACAAATCGTCATCGAACGTTAAGCGTGCGGACCCTACGGGTTTGAGAACTATGTAGACATGACCGAGACACATCTCCGGTCAATAACCAATAGCGGAACCTGGATGCTCATATTGGTTCCTACATATTCTACCAAGATCTTTATCTGTCAAACCGCATAACAACATACGTCATTCCCTTTGTCATCGGTATGTTACTTGCCCGAAATTTGATTGTCGGTACCCTCATACCTAGTTCAATCTCGTTACAGGCAAGTCTTTTTACTAATTCTGTAATGCATCATCCCACAACTAACTTATTAGTCACATTGCTTGCAAAGCTTATAGTGATGTGCATTACCGAGAGGGCCCAGAGATACCTCTTCGATACTCGGAGTGACAAATCCTAATCTTGATCTATGCCAACCAAACAAACAGCTTCGGAGACACCTGTAGAGCATCTTTATAATCACCCAGTTACGTTGTGACGTTTCATAGCACACAAGGTGTTCCTCTAGTATTCGGGAGTTGCATAATCTCATAGTTAGAGGAATATGTATAAGTCACGAAGAAAGCAATAACAATAAAACTTAATGATCATTATGCTAAGCTAACAGATGGGTATTGTCCATCACATCATTCTCCTAATGATGTGATCCCGTTCATCAAATGACAACACATGTCCCTGGTTGATAACCCACAAGTATAGGGGATCGCAACAGTTTTCGAGGGTAGAGTATTCAACCCAAATTTATTGATTCGACACAAGGGGAGCCAAAGAATATTCTCAAGTATTAGTAGTTGAGTTCTCAATTCAACCACACCTGGATAACTTAATATCTGCATCAAAGTATTTTGTAGCGAAGTAGTATGATAGTAGCGGTAACGGTGGCAAAAGTAACAGTGATAGTTTTGTAGTAATTGTAACAGTGGCAACGGTAAAGTAAATAAGTGAAGAACAATATATGAAAAGCTCGTAGGCATTGGATCGGTGATGGAGAGTTATGCCGGATGCGATTATTCATGCAACAGTTATAACATAGGGTGACACAGAACTAGCTCCAATTCATCAATGTAATGTAGGCATGTATTCGAATATAGTCATACGTGTTTATGGAAAAGAACTTGCATGACATCTTTTGTCCTACCCTCCCATGGCAGCGGGGTCCTAGTGGAAACTAAGGGATATTAAGGCCTCCTTTTAATAGAGTACCGGACCAAAGCATTAACACATAGTGAATACATGAACTCCTCAAACTACGGTCATCACCGGGAGTGGTCCCGATTGTTGTCACTTCGGGGCTGCCGGATCATAACACATAGTAGGTGACTATAGACTTGCAAGATAGGATCATGAACTCACATATATTCATGAAAACATAATAGGTTCAGATCTGAAATCATGGCTTTTCGGGCCCTAGTGAGAAGCATTAAGCATAGCAAAGTCATAGCAACATCAATCTTAGAACATAATGGATACTAGGGATCAAACCCTAACAAAACTAACTCGATTACATGATAAATCTCATCCAATCCATCACTGTCCAGCAAGTCTACGATGGAATTACTCACGCACGGCGGTGAGCATCATGAAATTGGTGATGGAGGATGGTTGATGATGACGACAGCGACGGATTCCCCTCTCCGGAGCCCCGAACGGACTCTAGATCAGCCCTCCCGAGAGAGATTAGGGCTTGGCAGCGGCTCTGTATCGTAAAACGTGATGAATCCTTCTCTCTGATTTTTTTCTCCCCGAACGTGAATATATAGAGTTGGAGTTGAGGTCGGTGGAGCTCCAGGGGCCCCACGAGGCAGGGGACGCGCCCAGGGGGGCAGGCGCGCCTCCTACCCTCGTGGACAGGGTGTGGGCCCCTTGGCCTTGATTCTTTTGCCAGTATTTTTTATTGATTCCAAAATAATTCTCCGTTGATTTTCAGGTCATTCCGAGAACTTTTGTTTCCGCACAAAGATAACACCATGGCAATTCTACTAAAAACAGTGTCAGTCCGGGTTAGTTCCATTCAAATCATGCAAGTTAGAGTCCAAAACAAGGGCAAAAGTGTTTGGAAAAGTAGAATCTGACGAATGACGTATCAACTCCCCCAAGCTTAAACCTTTGCTTGTCCTCAAGCAATTCAGTTGATAAACTGAAAGTGATAAAGAAAACCTTTTACAAACTCTGTTTGCTCTTGTTGTTGTAAATATGTAAAGCCAACATTCAAGTTTTCAGCAAAGATTGTGAACTAACCATATTCACAATAACACTTAGGTCTCATGTTTACTCATATCAATGACATAATCAACTAGCGAGCAATAATAGCAAATCTCGGATGACAACACTTTCTCAAAACAATCATAATATGATATAACAAGATGGTATCTCGCTAGCCCTTTCTGAGATCGCAAAACATAAATGTAGAGCACCTTTAAAGATCAAGGACTGACTAAACATTGTAATTCATGGTAAAAGAGATCCAGTCATAGTCATACCCAATATAAATTAATAATAATGGATGCAAATGATAGCGGTGCTCTCCAGCTGGTGCTTTTTAATAAGAGGGTGATGACTCAACATAAAAGTAAATAGATAAGCCCTTCGCAGAGGGAAGCAGGGATTTGTAGAGGTGCCAAAGCTCAATTTTGAAATAGAGATAAATAATATTTTGAAAAGTATACTTTCATTGTCAACATAACAACCGAGAGATCTCGATATCTTCCATGCTACACAAATTATAGGCGGTTCCCAAACAGAATGGTAAAGTTTATACTCCCCCTCCACCAACAAGCATTAATCCATGGCTTGCTCGAAACAACGAGTGCCTCCAACTAACAAGAGTCCTGGGGGAGTTTTGTTTGCAATTATTTCAATTTGGTTCGCATAAAGCATGGGACTGGGCATCCCGATGACCAGCCATTTTCTCGTGAGTGAGGAGCGGAGTCCACTCCTCTTGAGAATAACCCGCCTAGCATGGAAGATACAGACAACCCTAGTTGATACATGAGTTATTCGAGCATACAAAACAGAATTTCATTTGAAGGTTTAGAGTTTGGCACATACAAATTTACTTGGAACGGCAGGTAGATACCGCATATAGGAAGGTATGGTGGACTCATAACTTTGGGGTTTAAGGGATTGGATGCACAAGCAGTATTCCCACTTAGTACAAGTGAAGGCTAGAAAAAGACTGGGAAGCGACCAACTAGAGAGCGACAACAGTCATGAACATGCATTAAAATTAATAAACATTGAGTGCAAGCATGAGTAGGATATAATCCACCATGAACACAAGTATCGTAGAGGCTATGTTGATTTTGTTTCAACTACATGCGTGAACATGTGCCAAGTCAAGTCACTCGAATCATTCAAAGGAGGATACCTCCTATCATACCACATCACAACCATTTTAATAGCATGTTGGCACGCAAGGTAAACCATTATAAACTCCTAGCAAATTAAGCATGGCATAAGCAACTATAATCTCTAATTGTCATTGCAAACATGTTTATTCATAATAGGCCGAATTAGGAACGATGAACTAATCATATTTACAAAAACAAGAGAGGTCGAGTTCATACCAGCTTCTCTCATCTCAATCCGTTCATCATAACTCGTCATTATTGCCTTTCATTCGCACGACCGAACGATGTGAATAATAATAATAGTGCACGTGCATTGGACTAAGCTGGAATCTGCAAGCATTCAATAAACAGGAGAAGACAAGGCAATATGGGCTCTTGGTTAATCAACAACAATGCATAAAAGAGCCACTTCAACATTTTCATTATGGTCTTCTCCTCTCGACCCCCAAAGAACAAGAAAAGAAATAAAACTATTTACACGGGAAAGCTCCCAACAAGCAAAAGAAGAACAAGAAATATTTTTGGGTTTTCTTTTAATTACTACTACTACAATGTAACATCCCAAATTTTCAATTTGGCATGTTATACATAGGTCATCCATGCATATCATATTTTATTGCATTTTGGTTTGCAATCCTCGAAATCCTAAGCAACTCAAGGACCCTCGGAGAGAGTTGGGGATTTTCCGATTTACATATTTGATTTTTATCAAAAACTGAAGACGAGTATTTTTTATTTTAATTATTTTCTCTCCGGAAAATATTTCATTTTAAAATAATAAATGAGGGGAGATAATATGACTTCTCCAAAATAATTGAAATATCGGAGGAAAAATGTTAAAATCATTATTTGGTTTTTATTTGATTTATTTTGAAATTTTATTTGCCCTAGAAAAATTTGCATGTTTTTAAAAAATTGCATTTTAGGGGCCAAGAAAAGTTCATCCTGTTCTAAATATTCCATTTAGACGGAGAAAACTTATTTTAGAATTTTCAGATTTTATTTATATTTTTCTAGAATTTTTCTTAGTCGGCGGAACGTTTAAAAAAAAGAGGACCCGTGCAGTGGGCGAAGCCCAGCCAGTAGCAGGCAGCCCGCCAGCGCCACCGCCTCCCACAGTGCCGCCACGGACTCGGAGAGTCCGGTCGCCGCCGCCTCCCGCCGCCCGACCCCCTCCCCAAGTCAGAGCCCCCCAACCTATATAAGCCGCCCCCCAATAAACCACCACCACCACCGCCGGAGTCGCCTCGCCCGCCGAGCCGAACCCCGCCGCCCCTCGCCGCGCCTCTCCCGAGCCGCCGCGCAGCCGTGAGTCGCCGCCGCCGCCTCCCGCGCCACGCCCTCGCCGCCACCCGCCGCCTCGCCGAGCCCCTTGAGCCGCCCGCCCGGACGACCTCATGGGAGGTAGCCGCCACGCCCGGTTTGTTTTGGAAAACCCCTTGGTTTTAGAAAAAAACCCTAGTTCGTTTTTTTATAGATCGGTTTTATTCTCCGGTTTATTTTTTTAGCGAGCGTTCGCTCGTCCGTTCGTTCTAACGAACGTGTTCGTCGTTTAGTTTCTGCTAACGAACGTTCGTTCGATTAGCCGTTCGTCGTTTTCTTTTTATTGGATTTATTCCGCGATTTTTCCGATCGCGATTTCTGATCCGATGTTCGAACTAGTATAACTTTTCGCTTGTTTATCGGAATCAGGCGATTCAAGCGCCTGGAGTTTCATCTCGAAACCCTCTTTCCGAATAGCCAAATCAAACAAGTTTTTGACTCTGTAAAATTTGACCCTAGTTCAGATTAGTAAACGGATCTTGTTTCTTTCGCCGTTTGAGTTTCGTTGCTCCGTTTGGTTTGATTCTTCTTGTGTACCGGAGTTCTTAAGTTGAACTCTCCGGTCAACCTCTTCGATTGAAGTTTTGTTTGTGCTTCTTTGCTTGTTGCTTATGTATGCTGTTGTTTGTTTGCGATAGAATTCCCGGAGTGCGAAGCGTGTTACTACAAGTCTCTAGGATTCCCGGATCGTTAGCAAGGCAAGTAACACTTTGATCATACTCTTTTCATACCCAGCTTTTATGCATTAGTTTGAACCCTCAAACATTGCATGGTTAGGATGTCATTAATTTGTGGGTTGGAAAGTAGATAATGAGGTAGGAACCTATTGCCCTGTTACTGTCAAACCCTTGGGAGTTACTTCTACGTATTGTTTACATTGTTATGCTAAGCTCGTAGACGTGGATTGGGTTTGAGAGTTATTCATGACAGATGTGAGATTGTTAATTAATGGTTAACTTAAGGTGGCAACTTTAATACACATCTGGGTGGATTGAGGCACCTGGGGAACCCAGTGTTGTCTGTTTTACTTTTTGGAAATCCCGGGGTACCCGTGTGATCTTCCTATGGACCGCCACCCAGGCTCAAAGGGAACTGAGATTATTCATGCTAGAAACTTCCGTGTGCAGCCACAAGCTATTATGGGCTCTAGCATAGTTGAGTAAGTTACGTGAAGCTCTTGAAGAGGTAGATCAGCAGGTAGTGGGTTTTGTAGGTTTGGTATGGTCTACCCGGAGTAGAGAGTTAATGTTTCTGAAAGACCGTGTCTCAGTCATCCGTTTCTCAAACACCATGCAGTGCGAGAAATCAACGGTGGCGATCGAGTCTTGTGGAGAAAAGTGCGCAAACCTCTGCAGAGTGTACAATCTAATCAAGGTTAGACGTGTCCCCGGTTATGGACAATTCTGAGTATCTAGTACTTGAGTATTCACATGTATCTCATCACTCTAAATTAATATTGCTGGGATGTTAATTACCTTAATTGAGATTGAGTTGGGGTTATACCTTCTCAATGATGTTTCAACCACCATGATAGTTAAAGTAAAACTTATTCCTTTGTTGTAGGAAAAAATTGGCTTTCTGCAAAACTGTAACCGTAGAGCTTTCCACCAGCCAAATATGCATGTAGTGGTAGCATTATTCTGTTATTGCTCTATTGTGTTACATTGCCAGCATATTCCATGTGCTGACCCGTTCTCGGGCTGCAACGTGTTATGTTGCAGACTTTTCAGACGAGGAGTAAGGTTCGGTAGGTCGTTGCCGTGCAGCTCAGCTATGCCGTTGGAGTTGATGGACTCACTTTATCTTCCAAGCCTTCCGTTGTTATCGTATTAGATGGCCTTAAGCCATATTATTGTAATAAGTTCTCTTTTGAGACATTCGATGTAATAAGTGTGTGATTGCTACTCTGTTATAAATCCTTCGAGTACTGTGTGTGTCAGCATTACCGATCCAGGGATGACACGGAAGCACAGAGACTTGACCATCTGAGGTCGGGTCGCTACATACAAGCAAGAAAGTAAACTAGCTAAAAAGCTACAACTAATTTTTTTGTTTTTCTTAAAGTTTTTCAAACACACAAGAAAAAAGCATAAAAAGGAAAATAAACTGGCATGTATATTACAGTGAAAAAGTATGAGCACCGACAACTAGCATGAGTGTGTGAATATGAATGTAATGTCGGTGAGAAATACGTACTCCCCCAAGCTTAGGCTTTTGGCCTAAGTTGGTCTATGCCCATGGATTAAAGTTGTAGTTGGGGTCGTACTGAGGTGCAGCGTCGGGATGCCACTGGTTGGCGATCTCCTTCGGATCCCACTGATAAACGGACTGACGGTGAGGATCAAGTGGTGGTTCCGGCTCTGGTTCTGGAGCTGGTGCTTGGTTCAGATGGGCATTAATGGCCTCCGGCAGAACAAGGTACTTGCCTGAAGATAAGTTAAACAAAGAAGGAGCAGGCAAAGTAATAGTCTTAAAATAATTCTTATCAAATATCAGTCTATAATTAAGCTCCTTTTTATCGTTCTTAACAATAAAATCATGTGCCACCATACTCTTATAGTCTAGAAAAACAAGAGGCAACAACTTTTCTTCTTTCTCATAATGCCTAATAGGTATGTTAAAGTGTGCAGCTAGGCGCGAGGCGAAGATACCTCCCAAGATGGGGCCCTTCGTACGGTTCAGATTTAACCACTTTGCAATAATAGCACCCATACTAAATGAGTTATCATGGAACAAGGGACGACACAAAATAATAATATCAGGGGCACTAAGGTTGCCACAGTTTCCGCGACCAATTAAGCATCTACTAGCAAATATTGCAAAGTAACATAGAACAGGAAAATGTATGCTAGTAATTCTTGCATCGGAAACCTTCCTCGTTTCCCCTACATCAATTGTATCGGTAAACCCCTCCACATCGTTACGATGTGGTTCCTCTACGCTGCCCGAAAAAGGCAACTTGCAAATCTCACAAAATTCATAGAGGGGCATCTCCTTATACCCATCATATAAATAGAAGTCCACCGAAGTGGTGACCTCCTTGCATGGAAATGAAAATTTTGCACAAAAATATTAGTGAGTAGGAGATACTGTTCGCGTTGATCGCGGAGGAAGTTGGTGAGGCCTGCATTCTCAGCCAACTCCTAAAAATCATCATAAATCTCAGCTGCTCTCAAGAACTCATCACAAGGCCATTCACACGGCCGAACCTCCGCGGTGCGAGGGAGATTATATTTGGGCCTCTTATCTTCTTCACTTTGCTTATCCTTCGAGCTTCGGCTCGAAGAGCCCCTCAAAAATCTCTTCATCATTTTCTGAAAATTTCTGAAATTTTTAGTATCAAAATAAAAGTGAACCAAACTCAACAAAATTGATAGCAACTACTCCCACAAGTGCCTAGAGACTATATCATGCATTAGAACTACTTGGGACCATATAAATTTGACATGCAAGCTCAATAATAGGGTCACCTAGGCAGCAAAAATTTGCAATGAATAAAGCACTAGAACAAAAACTAATTGGACCATTGGAGGAGTCACATACCAAAGAACAATCCCCCAAAGCAGTTTTGTGAGGGGAGCTTTGAGCAAGGAGATCAAAAATGGCAGCAAGATGAGCTAGAACTCGTGCTTGAGCTGGTTGGTGATTTTTTTGGGAGGAAGGAGTGTGTGGTGGCTGGAATAAGTGGAGGGGAGCCACCATGGGCCCATGAGGCAGGGGGCGCGCCCAGGGGGTGTGGGCGTGCCCTGGACCCTCGTGGTCAAGTGCTTGCTCCCCCTACTGTGTTCTCAGTGCTAGATATTCTCAAATATTCAAGAAAAAAAATCATATTTCAATTTCAGGGCATTTGGAGAACTTTTATTTTCGGGGTATTTTTTTATTGCATGGATAATTCAGAAAACTGATAGAAAATACTATTTTTACTTTATTTAATCTAAATAACAGAAAGTACTAGGAGGGTGCAGAAGGTTGTGCTTTCTAACTTCATCCATCTCATGCTCATCAAAAGGAATCCACTAACAAGGTTGATCAGGTCTATTAACAAACTCATTCTGAATCGCATGAAACCGCAGAATTTTCGAATAGCACTAGGTTGCCTCAACGGGGATATGCACGTCCCCAATAATAAGAATATCATATTTCTTCTTGACTGTAGGAAGAGGAAATTTGAAACCTCCAAAAATAATCGATGGGATTTTTCCAATAGAGTTTATACTATGAACTTGAGGTTGTTTCCTCGGGAAGTGTACCGTGTGCTCATTGCCATTAACATGAAAAGTGACATTGCCTTTGTTGCAATCAATAACAGCCCCTGCAGTATTCAAAAAGGGTCTTCCAAGAATAATAGACATGCTATCATCCTCGGGAATATCAAGAATAACAAAGTTCGTTAAGATAGTAACGTTTGCAACCACAACAGGCACATCCTCACAAATACCGACAGGTATAGCAGTTGATTTATCAGCCATTTGCAAAGATATTTTAGTAGGTGTCAACTTATTCAAATGAAGTCTACGATATAAAGAGAGGCATAACACTAACACGGCTCCAAGATCACATAAAGCAGTTCTAACATAGTTTCTTTTAATGGAGCATGGTATAGTCGGTACTCCTGGATCTCTAAGTTTCTTAGGTATTCCACCCTTAAAAGTGTAATTAGCAAGCATGGTGGAAATTTCAGCTTCCGGTATCTTTCTTTTATTAGTAACAATTTCTTTCATATACTTAGCATAAGGATTCATTTTGAGCATATCAGTCAAACGCATACACAAAAAGATAGGTCTAATCATTTCAGCAAAGCGCTCAAAATCTTCATCATCCTTTTTCTTGGATGGTTTGGGAGGAAATGACATGGGTTTCTGAATCCATGGTTCTCTTTCTTTACCATGCTTCCTAGCAACAAAGTCTCTCTTATCATAACATTGATTCTTTGATTGTGGGTTATCAAGATCAACTGCAGGTTCAATCTCTACATCATTGTCATTGCTAGGTTGAGCATCAACATGAACATCATCATTAACATTATCACTAGGTTCATGTTCATTACCAGATTGTGTTTCAGCATCAGAAATAGAAATATCATTAGGATTCTCAGGTGTGTCAACAATAGGTTCACTAGAAGCATGCAAAGTCCTATCATTAGGTGCATCAACATTATTTCTCTGAGAATCTTGCTCAATTCTCTTAGGGTGGCCCTCAGGATACAAAGGTTCCTGAGTCATTTTACCACCTCTAGTTGCAACTCTAACAACAAAGTCATTATTCTTACTATTCAATTCATTGAGAAAATCATTCTGAGCTTTAAGTACTTGTTCTACTTGAGTGGTAACCATAGAAGCATGTTTACTAATGAGTTTGAGTTCACCTTTAACTCTAGACATATAATCACTCAAGTGTTCAATCATATAAGCATTGTGTTTCAGTTGTCTACCAAAATAAGCATTAAAATCTTCTTGCTTAACCATAAAGTTATCAAACTCATCTAAACATTGGCTAGCAAACTTAGTAGGAGGGATTTTAGCTTTATCATATCTATAGAGAGAATTTACCTTTACTACCTGTGTCGGGTTACCAAAACCATGTGTTCCTTCAACAGGCGGCAAATTAAGACCATGTATTTCTTCAACAGGAGGTAAATTCTTAACATCTTCAGCTTTAATACCCTTTTCTTTCATAGATTTCTTTGCCTCTTGCATATCTTCAGGACTGAGAAATAGAACTCCCCTTTTCTTCAGAGTTGGCTTTGGAGTTGGTTCAGTAAGTGTACAATTATTTTCATTGGTCAACATATTATTCAATAGAATTTCAGCTTGATCAACAATTCTTTCCCTAAAAACACAACCATCACAACTATCCAGGTGGACTTTGGAAGCATCGGTTAGTCCATTATAAAATATATCAAGTATTTCATTTTTCTTAAGAGGATGATCAGGCAAAGCATTAAGTAATTGGAGAAGCCTCCCCCAAGCTTGTAGGAGACTCTCTTCTTCAATTTGCACAAAATTATATATATCCCTCAAGGCAGCTTGTTTCTTATGAGCATGGACATATTTAGCAGAGAAGTAATAAATCATATCCTGGGGACTACACACACAACCAGGATCAAGAGAATTAAACCATGTCTTAGCATCACCCTTTAGTGAAAACGGAAATAATTTAAGGATATAATAGTAGTGAGTTTTCTCATCATTAGTGAACAGGGTGGCTATATCATTTAATTTAGTAAGATGTGCCACAATAGTTTCAGATTCATAACCATAAAAAGGATTAGATTCAACCAAAGTAATTATCTCAGGATCGACAGAGAAATCATAATCCTTATCGATAACAAAAGGCAATTGAAGTAGCATAAGCAGGGTCATATTTCATTCTAGCATTCAGAGATTTTTCTTTCAGCTTAACTAATAATTTCTTAAGATCACTTCTATCATTGCAAGCAAGAAAGTCTCTAGCAGTTTAGGGGAAGAATCTTCATCCATAACATAACCCTCAGGCACAACATGAAATCCATATTTAGGGGGAGAATCTTTATCATCACTTTCATCAATATTATCAGTTTCAATAATTTCATTCTCTCTAGCCCTAGCAAGTTGTTCATCCAGAAATTCACCTAGTGGCACCGGTATTATCAAGCATAGAAGTAGTTTCATCATAAGTATCATGGATAGCGAAGTGGCATCAACAATAACATGCGACATATCGTAATTAATAATGAAGCAGGCTTAGGTGTCGCGAGTTTACTCAAAACAGAAGGTGAATCAAGTGCAGAGCTAGATGACAGTTCCTTACCTCCCCTCGTAGTTGAGGGATAAATTTTAGTTTTCTCGTCTTTCAAGTTCCTCATAGTGACCAGAAGATATAATTATAAATCCCAAGTGACTCAAAGAATAGAGCTATGCTCCCCGGCAACGGCGCCCGAAAATAGTCTTGATAACCCACAAGTATAGGGGATCGCAACCGTTTTCGAGGGTAGAGTATTCAACCCAAATTTATTGATTCGACAAAAGGGGAGCCAAAGAATATTCTCAAGTATTAGCAGTTGAGTTGTCAATTCAACCACATCTGGATAACTTAATATCTGCAGCAAAGTATTTAGTAGCAAAGTAGTATGATAGTAGCGATATGATGGCAAAAGTAATGTGATGATAGTTTTGTAGTAATCGTAACAGTGCCAACGCTAAAGTAAATAAGCGAAGAACAATATGTGAAAAGCTCGTAGGCATTGGATCGGTGATGAAGAATTATGCCGGATGCGAGTATTCATGCAACAGTTATAACATAGGGTGACACATAACTAGCTCCAATTCATCAATGCAATGTAGGCATGTATTCCGAATATAGTCATACGTGCTTATGGAAAAGAACTTGCATGACATCTTTCGTCCTACGCTCCCGTGGCAGCGGGGTCCTAGTGGAAACTAAGGGATATTAAGGCCTCCTTTTAATAGAGTACCAGACCAAAGCATTAACACATAGTGAATACATGAACTCCTCAAACTACGGTCATCATCGGGAGTGGTCCTGATTGTTGTCACTTCGGGGCTGCCGGATCATAACACATAGTAGGTGACTATAAACTTGCAAGATAGGATCAAGAACTCACATATATTCATGAAAACAAATAGGTTCAGATCTGAAATCATGGCACTCGGGCCCTAGTGACAAGCATTAAGCATAGCAAAGTCATAGCAACATCAATCTCAGAACATAGTGGATACTAGGGTTCAAACCCTAACAAAACTAACTCGATTACATGATAAATCTCATCCAACCCATCACCGTCCAGCAAGCCTACGATGGAATTACTCACGCACGACGGTGAGCATCATGAAATTGGTGATGGAGGATGGTTGATGATGACGACAGCGACGTATTCCCCTCTCCGGAGCCCCAAACGGACTCTAGATCAACCCTCCCGAGAGAGATTAGGGCTTGGCGGCGGCTCCGTATCGTAAAATGCGATGAATCCTTCTCTCTAATTTTTTTCTCCCCGAACGTGAATATATAGAGTTGGCGTTGAGGTCGGTGGAGCTCTAGGGGGCCCATGAGGCAGGGGGCGCACCCAGGGGGCAGGCTGTGACGCCCCCGATTCAATCGTACACTAATCATGCACGCAAACGTGTACGATCAAGATCAGGGACTCACGAGAAGATATCATAACACAACTCTAAAACATAAATAAGTCATACAAGCATCATAATACAAGCCAGGGGCCTCGAGGGCTCGAATACAAGTGCTCGATCATAGAGTCAGCGGAAGCAACAATATTTGAGTACAGACATAAGTTAAACAAGTTTGCCTTAAGAAGGCTAGCACAAACTGGGATACAGATCGAAAGAGGCGCAAGCCTCCTGCCTGGGATCCTCCTAAACTACTCATGGTCGTCGTCAGCGGGCTGCAAGTAGCAGTAGGCACCTCCGGTGTAGTAGGAGTTGTCATCGACGGTGGCATCTGGCTCCTGGGCTCCAGCATCTGGTTGCGTCAACCAGGTAGAAGGGAAAGGGGGAAAAGAGGGAGAAAAGAAACCGTGAGTACTCATCCAAAGTACTCGCAAGCAAGGATCTACAATACATATGCATGGGTATATGTGTAAAGAGGCAATATCGGTGTACTGAACTGCAGAATGCCAGAATAAGAGGGGGATAGCTAGTCCTGTCGAAGACTACACTTCTGGCCACTTCCATCTTGCAGCATGTGGAAGAGAGTAGATGGTAAGTTCACCAAGTATCATCACATAGCATAATCCTAACCCAACGATCCTCTCCTCGTCGTCCTGTGAGAGAGCAATCACCAGGTTGTATATGGCACTTCGAAGGGTGTGTTTTTATTAAGTATCCGGTTCTAGTTGTCATAAGGTCAAGGTACAACTCCAAGTCGACCTGTTACCGAAGATCACAACTATTCGAATAGATAAACTTCCCTGCAGGGGTGCACCACATTACCCGACACGCTCGATCCCTCTGGCCGGGCACACTTTCCTAGGTCATGTCCGGCCTTGGAAGATCAACACGTCGCAGCCCCACCTAGGCTTAACAGAGAGGTCAGCACGCCGGTCTAAATCCTATACACGCAGGGGTCTGGGCCCACCGCCCATTGCACACCTGCACGTTGCTGTCGGATTTCGGGTTCCGGCAGACCCTCTAGGTTCGAACTCTGGGGTGCACGCGGAGATCTGACCCCCTACCTATCTGCACCTCGTCGCCTCGCGAAGATCTAAACTACATAAAGAGCAACACAAGGGACACAATGTTTATACTGGTTCGGGCCACCATTGTGGTGTAATACCCTACTCCAGTGTGTGGTGTGGTGGATTGCCTCAGGGGCTGATGATGAACAATACAAGGAAGAACAGCCTCGCGAGGGTCTGTTCTTGGCCGGTGCGATGAACTGCTAGGGGGAGTTCGGTCGCTCTCTCTCTCTCTGGATTCAAGATCCACCTCTAGCTCTGTTCTCCCTTTTTTGGATCCCTCTACCCTGTGGGAGGCTAGTCCTATTTATAGGCAAAGGCCCTGGGCCTCTTCCCAAATATTGAGCGGGAAGGGCGCCAACAATTGGCCATTTTGAAGGGGAACATCTAGTACACTTATCCTGACTAAAAGTTGGTCCTCGCCCGCGAAAGGCTCTGATGATGACGCCGACTTGGGCTCCACGATGACCTCCTTCCTGCTGTTGTGTTGGTCTTGGTCTTGTTGCACCGAAATGGCTGCCTTTGCTTGATGCTCTCGCCTGCGCTTGCCTCCTTTGCACCAAAGAGGAAATGAGGACACTGCGTGGGCTGGCGCCCGCCTGGCGCCCTTCGTTGTCATGGCTTGCGTCATGGGCACCTCGTGAGGTACCCCGCCTTGATCTCTCCGCCTCCTCGCGAGCCAGCCTGAGGAGGCCGTGCCTGAGGAGGTTTCCTGTCGTCTACCCCGCGAGGCTTGTCCCCTCGCGAGGGTCTTGAGCTTGTGCTGATGAAGATGGGCCGTGCTGGGCCACCCCTTGAGCCACGCCCGCAGGCCGCAGTGTGCAAACAAGTCTGGGTACCCCCGTTCCCGGAAGCATGACAGTAGCCCCCAGGCCCAAGGCGCGCCTGGACTTGGCTTAGCAGAGAAGCAAAGGGGCAAGTGCGAAGCGCCGCGGGCCGTAACAGCCTGCGGCCTCGGGCGCCGCGTGGCGGTTGATTGGACGTGGGCGTCCCTGTTCCCCCACGCCTCCTTATTTTGCGCCCAGCTAGACGGACCCGTGGTTGCACATAGCCATCCCTCTTCTCGCCGCTCGACCATCTCCTGCTCTTCCTCCTCTCGAGCTCCAGTCTCCGCTTCCAGTCGAATCTCGAATCCTCCCCCTTCCTGTCGCCATGGCTCCGACGAAGAAGGGGAAAGGGAAAAAAGCACATGCCTCCGCCCGCTTTCGCCGTCGCCCGACGGCTCTGCTGTCGATCGGTCGATCATGCTCAACCGAGACGGCTTGGACAAGGTCAGTTCTGCCCTCGCCACTATCTTCAACGAAAAGGGAGGACGACGGTGCAGCCCGCGTCTCACTTCTCCATTGATGTAATAGTCACCGAGGTCCGGCATTGCCGACGCATACGTGGGCGGGCTGGTTCCCCTTTTCCAATTTCTTCAATCTTGTGCTTTCCCATTACCAGATCCATATGATGCATTTGGGTCCTGAATCCATTACTCTTCTTGCCGTTTTCGCCTTTGTCTGCGAGGCGACGATGGGCATCCCTCCTTCAGTTTCCTTGCTGCGCCACTTCTTCTCTTTGCGCCTCATCGACCCCACCCAATGCTCGGGGTGCGTGAGCTTCATTGCCGCACCAGAAACAGCGGCTTCAGGCATTGATTTCAGCCTTCCTCCGCCCGCGTCTGGGTTCCACGAGTGGTGGCTATATGTGGATGTCGGGGTGCCCAGCCCCCTGCTCTCGGAACCAACATTGCCCGCTATCCCCAATTCGGGCTGGGGCCAGGAGACGCTCACGAGCCCTCGGCTCGTCTTCGTCTGGCATCGCTTCGCGTACTCGAGGGCGCTCGGTGTGACGGCGCCCAAGGTGGTGAATGAGTTCCTCCTATGCCGCATTGCCCCTCTCCAGCGCCATTCCCGCCGGATGTGGGCCTTCGGCGGGCGTGAGGACCGCATGAGGCTCCAGGAGGAGGACCTGATGCCCGAAGTGCTGAGGAAGGTTCTCATGATCCTGACTGGGGACCCTTCCCCCGGCAGCATCCGGCAAGGGGTGCTCATTGTACCTTTGCTCGAACAGGGTTGATTTCGTGAAGCAGATGCCCAGCTTCGACGAATGGGGGCTGTGCCCCGCAGGCCTCACGAGACCTCGTGAGAACCCAGTCGTGGTGACTGCCCTTCCAGTTGCCCACGACGGCCCTTCCTCGAGCGGTGGAGCAGGGAGGCAAGAGCCACCGGGGGCTAAGGGGGCCTCCGCCGGGACGGCGACGCCGGACGGCACTCCTGAGGCGGCAGCTTCTGAGGCCCGCACCGCTGCGGCTGAAGGCGTTGAGCCGCGGCCCGCGGCTCCCATGGCAGAGGCCCCTGAGGCCCCGGCTACCCTTCTTGGTGAGACGACCGACGGCGCGCGCCAGGACGACGCCCCTGACGCTGGTCACCTTGGTGCTTCTTCCTCGTCGCAGGCTGACCCCTGCGCCAAGCTCCTGGGCCGCTTCCGCGTGGACTTCGAGGCTCTCCGGAAGAGAAGGGAGTCCTTGGGTGATGATTACCCTTGCCGCCTGCTGAAGCGCAGGAAGTATTTCGCCATTGATGAGTAAGCCTTCCCCTTTCCTAGTTCCTTATTTCTTCGTTGCTTCTGCTGATCCTCGCTTCGCAGGGCCCTTCCTGCCGAGCTCACGGAGATGGCTGAGGAGCCATCCCCCCAGGCCTTGCCCTCTCCATCGTCCCCAAGCACTCCGAGCTCAAGCACTGCCCTTGTGGTGAGGCCGGTCAGAGAGGCGAGCCATCCTGTGGCGCATCATGGTTCTGCGCACCTCACGACCCTCCTTTGCGAGCCTACCCGGGGTATAGCCAGCCTGCCTTGGGCTCTTCGACTGGTCACGGACGGCGATTAGCTGAGGTCGGCCCTTCGTGCTTCGTTTGGGGACGAGCCGGCTCTAGGCCGGGCTTCTGGCGAGGCGTGTCCGGCCATCGCGAGGGCGCCAGCCCCCAGCCCCCTGCCTAGAGGGGGAGTGCTGATTCGCGGCCCCCCGCGCACACCTGGGGTGGAGGACGGCGCGGAAGATGTGCTCGAGCGCGCCCGGGAGCGCAGTGCCCTTCGCCAAGGGTTTCTCCAGAGGGCGGCTGACGCAGTGAGCCAGCTTGGTGGAGAGTTCACTGACGAAGATGCGCGCCTTGAAGCTGAGGGCTTGCGCCTAGCTGAAGAGAGGCGCCAGCTGAAGGTGGCCGTTTCCCTTGCGCGCCACCAGCGTGACCTTGACAATGGGAAAGCCGAGGTGTCGCTGGCGGCCTCACGAGAGGCCCGTTCCCGGGCCATCGAGGAGGCCCGGGAGGCTGACCGGCGGCGTGAGGCGGCGGAGGAGCGGGCGCGGAAGCTCCAGCCCTGGAGCAATTCCTTGGAGCAGCAGGTGGAGCTGCGTGATACGGCCCTTGCGTCGATGAATGGGGCTTCGGTCGACCAGGCGGAGCTCCAGAGACGTGAGGAGGCACTGACGCTGGAAGCTGCCGAGTGCGCCCGCGATCTCGAGCAGCTGGAGACGAGGGAGCGCTTGGTGACGCAGGCGGAGGATGATGTCGCATAGGGAGGCCCGAGTCCGGAAGAGATTGATCGCCGGGTGGCGGCGGCTCACTTGAACCTCGGCGAGTTCGAGGAGAGCTGGGTTGATCGGGCCGAGGCGGAAGGCGGGACCCGCCGCCACGAGGGCCAAGCTGGATGAAGAGACGCGGGCTGACGCTTCCAGGCCGCCCTTGGCATGGCGCAGAGGAGCTGACTTCCTCCAGCGCCGAGGTGCTTCTTCTACATCGGTGGTGGATGCGGCCCGAGGCCGTCCTTGTGGCGGAGCGAGGACGAGATACGCCAGCGGCAGATCGTGGAGCACGAGCATGGCCCTATGCTCCGCACGCTCCGGGAAAGAGCTAACACGGCCTTGGGCAACATCTGCGAGGCGGCCGTTGGCGAGCCTTATGCAATTAACTATGCTGGCAACCTCCAGTTCTTCACGGATGTGGTGACGCAGCTGGAAGTGCGGTCGGGCAGAGCCAACAGGTTGGTGGAGGAGAGGAGTCGAGCCCTGCTCGGGCATGCCTTTTCTCGCGTCTTTAGCCATCTTCGGGACATGGATCCCAACTTCGACTTTGATGTCGCCATTGCCCCAGTACCCCAGGCCGTCCGGGATGACCTGGCGCATTGGGTGGAAGACAACGTGGATGCCCTCGTCAGGGCCTTCGCTACTGACAACAACGGCGTGGTCGTGGCCGCTGATGAAGGCGGCGTGGTGAACGGCCCTGACGCCGCTGACGGCGACGCGGGGGGCGATGGCGAGGCCAGCGATGATTCAGGAGGTGACCTCAAGGATGCATTGGGGGATGTATCCAATTGATCGCGTGCCGCTCCTGCTTTCTTATCCTGCGCAGACAGAGTTCGGGCTTGGCCCTGAAGGTTGTAAGAGCATTTTGGGAGGGGGAGCCCCTTGTGTAAAAACTTGCAGTTAGCGTATTAGTAGATGCGATATCACCCGTACGCCTGCACCAAGTGGCTGGCCTTGCGACGAGCTGGCTGGCTTGTTTTCCTTCGACCCGCGTGGGCCCCGAGATAGCCTGCGGAGGGCTCTGGCGCTCCGTGTGCTCCCTGAACGAGCCCATTAAACCTGTGGTGAGAACCTCGTGAGAGGGCGCGGTGATGGCGGTCCGGTTCGCGCGCGTGCTAGGCCTGGCCCGGCTCGTGAGGGGCTCACGAGGGGAGGCAGCTGAGGCAGAGTGGTAACCAGAACACGAGAGATTGCTCGAAGGAGACTAAACACCCCTTCCCCGAACACACGCAAATCGCAAGCTCAAATCCAACTTAAATCCAAATGGGGGAAAAAACGACAGCCAAGGGGAAAAGCAAGAAAAGCATAAAAAGCCGCGTCCGGCGCCTAGTCTAGTCTTGGACGTCTTCTCACCAGCACATAGCTAAGTGCTGCCACTGGGTGTGGGAGGGAGCCCCAGGGCCTGAGGCCGGCACTCCTGAGACTCCGAGGCGTGTACAGCCCCACTCATTATTACGTGAGAGTGTCACGGGGCGGCGAGCTTCACAGGCACCGGGCCTTCTTCACAGGTACCGGCCTTGCTTCATATCGCCAGACGAGGGCCCCACCTTGCGCCACACTCTAGTGCCATCAACGACGGCCGGAGACCGAGGACGCCGCCGATGGGGTAGAGCGGTCGCCAGCGGTTCCCCCGATGACCACAGGTCCTCTAACACGGGGTAGGCCCTGAGGCACCTCCCCAGCAGAGGGCCTACCTCCTGAGGACGCCTTGCTTCAACGCCGGGGGTGGTGATGCGGATCTCGGCCCCTCTCCTGCAGCCCGGCGCCCTCCTCTTGAGGGTAGGAAACTGCGGAATTGGGGCAGCCGTCCGCTGCGACGACCTGTACCTCCTGCAATCCATGGTTAGCGTATGCCTGCTCCTGAGGAATTAGCGGTGCCCGATAATCGTTGCTTCCGGCACGGTCGACAGGGCTTTCCCGGGGCTCCTGGAAGAGCTCAGCTTCGGGTGCCTCGTCCCCCCAGCTTGGGTCGAGGAGCGAGCTATGTTCGTCCTCCTGCGCGTGCCCTTGATCCATCATGTGGGGCACGTATTCTTCCGGGGCCGCCACCCCAAATGCTTCACCGTAGTGCCCCGTGTGCCATGCAGCCCTGCTTGAGGCGCCCACCTGAGGGTGGTACCGCGGTGGCCCACTGGGGTCGTGGGCTGCGGCGAGTCCTCCTTCGCTGGACGGGGGTGGAGGCAGCGCCGCTGCTAGCCCAGTGCTGATGGCCTGGTTGGCGTTGGAGTGGCCTTGGAGTCCGATAGGAGCTGCCCAGGCGTGCGTGGGGCCTTCGCGTGGGCCGCCCTGGACCTGAGGCGGCAGTTGGGTGCAGAAGGGGTGAGCCCCTGATGCGGCGGCCAGGAGCTCCGCCACCCGCTCAAAGAAGACGTCGCCACCACCCTCCGGCCTTTGCATTGCAGGTAGCTCTCGGGCCACCGTGGCGCGGCCCTTGAGTTCGCCTCTCCGTCGGGTGTCTGGCGCCGGCCTTGGCGTGGTTCGAGCCCTACGCCGCCGACCGCGCTGCTTGGCGTGAGCTGTCGTTGCTGACGCGTCGCCCCTGGCGCCCTGCGGACCGCCTTGAGCTGCACTGGGCATGGGGTCGCCGGGCGGCGGCTCTGCGTGGGCAGGCCGGGCCGCCCGAGGATCAGGGTTGCCCGCCTGGTCGCGGACATGATGATGATGATGTGGCCAGGGGCAAGAAGCGGCGGATATGATTCGGTGCACCCTACAGCGCGCCAAATGTCGGATTTCGGGTTCCGGCAGACCCTCTAGGTTCGAACTCTGGGGTGCACGTGAAGATCTCACCCCCTACCTATCTGCACCTCGTCGCCTCTCGAAGATCTAAACTACACAAAGAGCAACACAAGGGACACAATGTTTATACTGGTTCGGGCCACCATTGTGGTGTAATACCCTACTCCAGTGTGTGGTGTGGTGGATTGCCTCGGTGATGATGAACAATACAAGGAAGATTAGCCTCATGAGGGTCTGTTCTTGGCCCGGTCTGACGAACTGCTAGGGGGAGTTCGGTCGCTCTCTCTGGATTCAAGATCCACCTCTAGCTCTGTTCTCCTTTTTGGATCCCTCTACCTGTGGGAGGCTAGTCCTATTTATAGGCAAAGGCCACAGGCCTCTTCCCAAATATTGAGCGGAAGGGCGCCAACAATTAGCCATTTTGAAGGGGAACATCTAGTACACTTATCCCGACTAAAGTTGGTCCTCGCTGCAAAGGCTCGACGATGACGCCGGCTTGGGCTCCACGATGACCTCCTTCCTGCCGTTGTGTTGGTCTTGGTCTTGTTGCACCAAAATGGCTGCCTTTGCTTGATGCTCTCGCTGCGCTTGCCTCCTTTGCACCAAAAGGAAACGAGGACAACTGCGGAAATTTGGCGCCACTGGGGCCCTTGGTGCGTCATGGCTTGCGTCATGGGCACCTCATGAGGTACCCGCCTTGATCTCTCCGCCTCCTTGCGAGCCACTGAGGAGGCCGTGCACGAGGAGGCTTCACGTCGTCCGCCCATGAGGCTTGGCCCCTCGCGAAGGTCTTGAGCTTGTCTTGATGAAGATGGCCGTCTTGGGCCACCCCTTGAGCCACGCCCGCGGGCAGCGAGCAAGTCCGGGTACCCCATTCCCGAATGCGCCGACGATTCATTACGGCCGGAAGCAGAGCTAGCCTAGCAGGCGTTCCAGTCCAATCTGGCACGCGCCGCTCAGTCGCTGACATCAAAAAGAGCTTCGGCTGATACCACGACGCCGGTTGCCCATATCTTGTCCCACGTGGCGGTTAGTGTGTATAAGGTCAACGACCCAACTCAGATCAAATACCAAGATCTCGTTAAGTGTGTTATTAAAGTAACCGCGAATGCCGACCAGGGCCAGGTCCACCTCTCGCCTAGGTGGTCTCAACCTCCCCTGTCGCTCCGCCATAAAGATCCACCCAGAGGGCCGTCGGGACAAAGGTCCTTTCAGCCCCCAATCCGTGAATCACTTGCGGGTGCTCCACGAGCCGACCCGACTTTAGTCACCACATGTATCATGTATAAAGTAATAGTATATACCCGTGATCACCTCCCGAGTGATCACAGCCCGATAGTATAGCACATCGGACGGACAAGAATGTAGGGCCACAGATGGAATATTAGCATCCTATACTAAGCATGTAGGATTGCAGGTAAAGGTAACAACAGTAGTATCAAGGACAGGCTATGCATCAGGATAGGATTAACGGAAAGCAGTAACATGCTATACTACTCTAATGCAAGAGTATAGAGAAGAATAGGCAATATCTGGTGATCAAGGGGGGGGGGCTTGCCTGATTGCTCTGGCTAGAAGGAGGGGTCATCAACACCGTAGTCGTCTTGAGGTAGCAGCAGCGCCGGTCTCGGGTCTACGGAAAGAAGTGAAGGGGAACACAATAAATAATAGAGCAATCAAAGCATCACAAAGCAATATGCGGTGCTAGACGTGACCTAACGCAATAGGAGGTGATACCGGCGAAGGGGGAAAACAACCGGGAAAGTATCCCCGGTGTTTTGAGTTTTCGGAAAGATGAATCAGAGCAAGGGATGTGTGGCGGACGAACTGGCTGCGTATCCTGATTCGTCTTGTCGTTTTGCGCAAGTTTCATGTACAAAGATTTTCCATCCGAGCTACGGTTTATTTTATATTAATTTTAAAAGATTTAATTATTTTTTTGAATTTATTCAATTTATTTTAATTCAACATTATCCAGAATAGTGTACGCTGTCGTCAGCAGTCAACAGGGCGTTGACTGGGTCAAACTGACGCGTGGGTCCCGCATGTCATACTCTGTTAACTAATTAACTAAATTAATTAGTTTAATAAACATATTAGTTAGGTAGGTTAATTAATTAGGCTAATCTAATCAGGATTAATTAAGTTAATTAATTCTTTAATTATTATTTTTTAAATTATTAATTACTTACTATTTATTTTTATTTTATTTTATTAATTCCTTTTCTTTTATAAAAACGTTTTGTGCGGGGCCCCCATGTCAATGGCTCAGTGAGAGCCTTAGCGGGCGTTCAGATTCTGAGCACGGCGTCGCCCGTCTGAAGACGAGCCCGACCCGGGGTGGGGGCAAGGCAAGGCGAGGCCGTGGCCTCGCGAGGGCGCTGGCGCACGACAGTAGAGGTCGGTGCGGTGCGGCGGTGGCTGGGACAGGCGCGGCTCGGTGAGGTGCTTCGTGCGGCAAGGAACGTGGAGATCGCGGCGACCGCGGCGCGGTTGGCCGGATCGATGGCGATGACGAGCGGGGCAGAGGGAGGGGCCGGCGGCAGTGCGAGCGGTGCGACAAGCGAGCTGCAGAGCGGTGGTGGTGAGCGAGCGTAAGGGAGGCATGGGGTAAGTGGGCGAGGCGAGCGCGGTGAGCCAGGGTGGTCGCGAGGGGGCACAATCGCGATGGCAGCGATGACGCAACTACGATGCGGAGCGCGCATAAGCAGCGGTGAGCACGGCGTGGGGCGAAGCAGGAGGAGAGGAGAGGCTCACAGCGGGGAGTAGGGGAGTGGCAGTGGGGGTCGAGGAGGAGGACGGGGACGCGTCGCCGGCGAGGAGGAGAGGTCGAGGTGGCGGCGTTCGGTGACGACGTCGGCGAGGCAGAGGCCACGGGCGAGCGACGTGCGAGGGAGGAGGTTCGGTGATGGGGCGTTGCGGCGTCGGTTGACGGCTCTGGGTGATGGCAGTGAGGGGCTCCGACGAGGTGGGCGTCGGGGGCGCCTGGCTCGGGGCGGCGAGCGTTGGGCGCTCCCGATCCAGATCCTGGGGGATCGGGGGAAGTGGGGAAGAATGGGGGAAGTGGGGGGGGGGGGCTTAGGGTTTCGGTCAGGGGTGGGGGATTTAGTAGTGGGCGGCTGGGCTGGCCTGGTTGGCCCGGTTGCCAACTGGGCCAAAGCCCAGCGAGGGGGGGGGGGTGTTGCCCCCTTTTGCTTTTATTTGTTTTGTCATTTTTTTTCTTTTTTTTCTGTAGTTTCTTTTATTTTTAGTTTTATAAAAATTACCACTAGTGCCTAAATTCTTATTTATCAACAAACTACTTTCAGATTAATTCTTAACCCATAATAAAATAGTTTGAGCATTTTATAAATTCAATAGGCATTTGTTTAATTGCTTTCACTATTTTTTTAATTGTTTTAGATCCTTTAAACATTTTATCAAAGTTTGGTTTCTCCACCATAATTACTTACGATTTATTTGAAACAACCCGAACATTTTAGTTTTGATATTTGAAAATTTTACTGTTTGCCTATATTTTAAATTTGAATTTGAATCATTTTTGAACTAACTCGAGTTTATCAACAGTAACCGAGGTGACGTGGCACCATTAGCAGAGGTTTACTGTAGCTTGATTATCCGGGCGTCACAATCTCCTCCACTACATGAAATCTCGTCCCGAGATTTAAGAGGTAGTGAAAGGGGGGAAAGTTTGGTAACGAAGCTAGCGGGTCTTCTCATCCTGGCTTGCTCTTCTCGAAGAGGCCGGTCCAATACATTGATGTCTTCATTTCTCTGCTTTAAGTCATCACGATGAAGTCGGTGTCCTTTCTTCAGGAACTCCATCATACTTACGACAGAATAAAGGGTGGGCATTCCGGGAGAACAAACCTCTGCAAGGTCGACTATCTGGTCGATAATATCGAGGAAGGTGGCGGAAGTAACTCTCGAACTGAAACTTATGAAAATATCGTGAGCAAAGTAAGGAGGTATCATGGGAAGTTTCGAGCGGGCAGGCAATCGTTCGATGCCTGAAACAGGGCTCGAAAGGGGCTGAAAGCAATCGGGAATAAGTATTACGTCTGGTAACAGATTTGATGATCTCTCGGAAGGTGGCTCATGAATTACATACGAGGCCACACGCGAGGAAGAACCTTGGGAACAGGGGGTGCAGGAGAGTCAAGTTTCGATCCTGTGGAACTGTGGGTTATGGGCCCACCATGTGGGTTAAAAGTAGGAAGGGGGACGACATCTTGCACGGCCACGATAGCAAGGCATGTCAGAGGGTAGTCTGTTAGTTATGTCGGCAGCAACATCGATACTAAGGGCGAGGGACGAAGAGAACCATTTTCACGCTTTCGTTGAGCGAGGCGGACCATTAGGCAAAGTTCTCGTCCATCGGTGGCTACGAAATGTCATCAACAATAGTAATGTGGTCTTCTTGGTAGGTTGTACAACCGAGGTGTTTACATAAGCAGGGAAATATTACTGCTTATATCATATAGATCACAAGAAAGGTTAAATGAAACAATGGAATGGAAAATGTGATCATCAGATTAAACAGAAAAATGGAAAGGAAAATGTGTTTAAACACATAATTCAGGGGTATATCCTTCCCACGGACAAGTAGAGCATGATATCCATGACAGGATATAAAGTAGAAAACCTAAGGTAAGGGGAGAGGAATTACATGACATTACCCATACAATGGTGTTTGGATAATTGAGCAAGAAACATTTAGCATTGATCTTCAAATGGTCTTGTTGAAAATCAGAGTACCATAGACATGCTTCGAGATAGCATTGACATGGTCATCAGGTGAAGATCAGACTTTGGAAACACAAAGGATCCATCAGGAATAACTTGTAGAATAAGTCTTACAATTTCCACATGGAAGAATGGATAACCTTGCTGAAAAGGAATCTATAACAATAGGGCCAACCGGCCAGGTGTGCTAGGCACGACATCACCTTACCGGGTCACATAAGACCAATGTTATAACTCTTGGAAATATGTTCCAACCATCATATCTGACCGAGATTCAGATCTGATTGGTGTCAGGATAACTCCGACTCATGAGGCCCGAGGAGAAAAGGTGCAACTCAAATTGTCGAGATGACATTGTAAGATTCTCGGGAATTGAACTATGGAAGCGAGTTCCGAAACAAGAGTTCATCATTAAATCAAGGAGAGGTGAGGAGGTGGCTGATTGCCTCAGCGACAATTCATTGCGATTTTCAAAAGATGGATTTTCACACTTATGTGAACAAGGAGATAACATTTGTCAGATCAAATGATGTAATGAGGTATGCTCAAGGAAATCATACACGGTTAAACATTGGTTGAAAGGTGCACCCGAAATATGGGCTTAGGTAGCATGAACGATGTTAGAATGGTGGTTCAATAACCAATGGTCTAAGAATGAAATGTCGACCATTAACTTCAAAGCAACATGGTTGCTAGAAGTACATAATCCAAGCAACAACGTTCACCTGTTGGTATCCTGGCTAGAATCAACACGGGAACCAAGAAGGAATGATGATGGTGAGAAGTATCACTATACCAAGAATTTTTAAGAGGTGGTGAAATTCTTGCCACATTCTTGACATAAAAGACGGTAATACTCCATGTTAAAGAAAACAGATGCTGGATAGCAAGGACCTCAAGGTATAACACAAAACACGATCAAGTTTGTGTTGGAGGGAAGTCAATAAGTGGTCGATGACAAAACAAATCATCGAGGGCAAGGATGGTATTTCTCATCATGAACTCAACTGATATACAGGAAGATCTCCGAATGCCGATGATGATCACGACACATTTGTCGAGAAATTTCATGAAGATGTAATCGGTCAGCGATGACATCAAGTCAAAGGAATGATGAAGCGAAAGGTTATTGGAACCAAGGATTAGACACATACTCGAAATCAAGCTTGCTGTTCAAGGCGAAATGCTATGACGAGTAAGGTCAACATAAGCTGAGTTCATCGTCGAAAGTTGTGCTCTGGGAATAAGGGCCAGGTAGCACAGTGTCGGTGTACAAAACTAGGGGCACATTTTTGTACCCCTTAACCTGTGCATGTGCAGTCGGAGCCACGCCCACGGCCACACCAAGAAGAATGGAGGAGGTGAGCCAAGGTAAGACCGAAGCCCAAGATGAAGCAAAGCAACGACAAGGACCAAGGCCACCAGGATCAGATGGGCGAAGCAGGTCTTCCCGGCAAGGATCCTTACCGGGGCGGCCTCAGCGGCCCCGGCAAGACCCTTGCTGGGGCAGCTCGCCCACGCCAGCCGAGCGAGCCACCCTCGAGCCCACCAACACTCAACACATGTGTTGGGACAGGGCTCGGGAGGCACCCCTGGTGATGGCATGCAGATCTTTGTGAAGACAAAGAATAGTCAAGATCAGGTGAGGATGGAAAGGCAGCCATCCTCGCCGAAGGAACCCACAAGACCCCCGGCAAGATCCTTGCTGGGGACGCCTGCGCGCCACGGCAAGACCCTTGTCGGGTCACCCGGCAAGCCCTTGTCGGGCCACCCGGCAAGGCCCTCGCCAAGCGCACCAGCAGGGCCACCATCAGGCCCGCACCAGCCAAGTCTCCGCTGCCGTTTGCATGTAGCTGCCGACCCAACCAACTGGGCAGGCACCTGCGTGGCTACATGCATCCCTTCGTGGAGGCTCCGCCACCGCGCCACCTCAGCTGCCTGCCCGCCTACATGGCACCGCATGCACCGCAGGTCAGGGCATGTCGAAGCTTGGAGGAGCGGCGACGGACGGGACGGGCCTCGCCCCCGTCCCCGATAAAGTGAGAGGACACCTAAGCGATGCATTAAATGCACCTTGTCCTGTAATACGAGGGATAACCTCGTGCATTGTGAGACCTTTCCACCTCACATGTGCCCTTTGTGGCAGCCCCTTTCACCTATAAAAGGAGGCCCGAGGCGACCAGGAGAAGGATTCGGCTTTTTGGAGCTCGTTACACCTCGTAGCTAGCTCAAGAACACATAATACATCCACTAAAGCAGGAGTAGGGTTTTACGCGTCCTCGCGGCCCGAACCTAGATAAACGAACCATGTGCTTCTCTGTTAGACCCACTCTTCTCTCAACCCCGCGCCCCGCAACCGCAGTAGGGATTCTTGTGATCCCATAGGTGTCGTTTCCCACCGACATCTTTGGCGCGCCAGGTAGGGGGCGCAATTGTGAGAATCAATTTTAGCAGTCAAGTGAGCGCTTCTTCATTGCGATGGCTCTAAGGGAAGCAGGAGAGGGGGTCGAAAGATCGACGCCAGCGTGACTACGAGCAGAAGCTAAGTCACACCGAACCCTGATTATTTTCTTCCCTTTTTATATGAGGTTATCGTCCTCAGAGATCTGGCCTATGTATGGTAAACCTGCACTCAAAGTCCCCCCGTGATCGGCAACACCTTTGTTCTGTTTCGAGTCCGCTCAACAACTCAAAGCCTACCGCGTCGAGAGTGGTGGGGTAGCCTTCCGCACGTGGCAACGCTCCTGACTTTGACTCGAGTCAAACTCGACAGTTCGGGCGGCCGCGCTCAGGGCGGTAAGGTGGCTTGCCCGGCAAAGACGCACACCGGCAGGCCAATGGGGATCCGTCCCCCACGACGCTGCCACAGGTTTACGCGGCGAGCCTACCCGGTTACGTAGGGTGGACATACAAGGAAAAATCAAACAGGAAAATAACATGCATGATACTAAAAAGTGCTGCAGAGTTATGTTACATCAAATTGTTGATGCGGTTCTAACTAGAGATAGTAATTGTCTTGGTTATGAACCTGTAGCGGCGATACGAAAACGGGGTGCCTAGTCCCGGCGCTAGCCCTCCACCCTCAAAATTCCGCCGACTCGGTTAATGATGGGCTCAATGTGCTCCCTGAGCGGAGCAAGGTCGGTCCCGTCCGGCAAGCTCTCCAGCGCGGCCTCGAAGTCGAGGTCGGGGTACCAGTGCGCCACCTTGGTGAGAACCTTGGTCATGGCGCCCTGGCAAAGCATCCGGGACTCGTCGGCCAGTGAGGCCGCCCGGCTGGCGTGGAGCCGCTCCAGAGCACCGACGACCTTCTCAAAGAACATGGTCAGGCTGCAATTGGCGCTCATGCTCCGCTCCGGGACATTCCTCACGTCCGGCATCCCCATGATGGCCAACTGTGCGGCGGCCTGGTTGGCGACGGTGGCGAGGCGATCGAGCCAACGGTTCTCGCCCTCCACGTGCTCCGCAAAGTTGAGGCCCTCGTTCTTCCGCAACAGCTTCTCGCCCTCCAGCTCCTTGGCCAAGGTCACCTCGCGGGTTGTAGCCTCCGACATCACCTTCTCGAGACCCTCCAGCTTCAGCTTGAGGTCTTTGATGAATTTGTTGGCCTCAGAGAGCTCCCCGGCCTTGCTGACAACCGCGCCCTGCGCCTCTGTCAGAGCGCTGTTGAGCGTGTCCTTTTCCCGGGACAGCTTCAGGGCCTGCTCTGTCATCCTGTTGCGCTCCTCCTCCAGCTCCTTCACCTTGCCAGCGTGGACCTGGGCCTGAGCATCGAGTGCCTCCTTGTGCCTCTGCTCCAGCTCATCGGTCCGCTGCAAGACGAGCTTCTCCACCTCGGCATCTTTGCCATGAAGTATGGCGGCGAGCTTCTCCTCGCGTGCGGCAAGGTCCTCCTCCTGGGAGTTCAGCACGACCTCGCGCTGCGTCTGAATGGCCTCGGCGGCCTCGGCCGAGTTCTTCGCCGCCTGCTGAGCCTTCTCGACGTCAGCGAGCTTCATGGTGAGCTCCACGTCGCGCCTGGCCTGCTCGCCCTGGGCAGCCTTGAGCTCCTCGTGGGCCTCGCGGAACCAGTTCTGCGCTTCGGCGACGCGCTCCTAGAGGTCCGCCTCCGCCTTCTCCACCACCGCCGTCCTAGACTTCACCTTGTCCAGGCGGGCGCGGTAGAGCGCCTGGAGCTTCCGGAAGCTGCCGCCCATGGCCTGGAGGAGCCACTCCTCCTGCGAGCCGTCGTCACCAACAATTGGCTCGTCGACGACTCCAAGTCCGGCAGCGGCAAGCACCTCGTCGTCAAAAACCTCTCCCTCAACGGGTGCCCTGGTGCTCGACACGCTTGGGAGATGAACGAACAAGTCATCGCTCACCCTCAGGTACTTGCCGGAGCCGGAAGCAGCAGAGGAGGAAGGCTGATCGCCAGCCTCCTCCTCCTCCTCCTCCTCCCTGGCAGGCCCCTTACCGGGCTCCTCAGCGGTGGCCTTGCCGGCCTCCCCGGCGGGCCCCTTGGCGGCGGCCTCGGCAGCATCCTTTGCGGCCTCCTCAGCAGCGGCCTTGCCGGCCTCCCCGGCGGGCTCCTTGGCGGCGGCCTCGACAGTATCCTTGGCGGCCTCCCCTGCGGCGGCCTTGTCGGCCTCCCCAGCGGGCTCCTCGGCGGCGCCCTCGGCAGCCCCCTTGGCGGCCTCCTCCGCGGCGATCCTCTCGGCGTCTACCTCGGCGGCCTTGGCGACACCCTCGATCATGGCATCCACGTCCTCTGGATCCGTCAAGGAGGAATCTGGGTGCCGAAGACAGGGGTGAGGCAAAGCCTAGACCAAGAACCAAGAAGAAGAAGAAGCAAGGACGAACGGCGAGCGACTTACCGGTGCCGACACCCGGCTGGGAAGCAGAAGTCCCCTCCCCGCCAATATTTGGCGTCGAAGCAAAGCCACCGGCGCCCATGTTCTCTTCCTCCTCCTCCATGTGTGTGAGCTCGGTGCTTGGCTCCCTTGCCGGGGACGCACCTCGGGGCAGCGTGGTCGATGGGGGTGGCGCATTGGGAGTAGCCCCCTGCGGCTCCTCCTGCTGCCGCTCCCCTCCTGCACACCTGGCAAGGTCAGCACCAAGGCGTCGCACTCTTGACACATGTCAAACAGAGAAGAACGATGAACTTACGCTGGGGGCTTTGCCAGGGGCTACTGTCCGGGCTGCTCAACACCACCAAGGGCGCCCTCGAAGCACCGGCCGGGGGCTGACCACCCATCGAGACCTTGGCCCTTTTTGCTCTCTCGGCCAGCCTCTCCGCGTCCCTGCAAAGACACAAACAAGTCAAGATCAGTACCACAGAGTGAGGAGGCAGAGATGACAAAAAAGGAACCAGACACTTACTCGTCGTCCGCCTCCTCCTCTGCAGTCTTCCTCTTCCTCCTCGGACTGAGGGATCCAAAATCAAAGGTGATCCCAGCAGCCGGCGTTATTTGGAGGAGGGAGGGAGGCGGCGTCTGGGCACGCCTGGATGAAGAAGGGGCGGCCGTCTACTTATTCACCACGACCTTTGCCGGCTTCTTCGCCACCGCGGCCCTCGTGTGAGGCCGGGACCACTCCAAAGTCAACTTCTGGTGCCTTGATCCTGCAGGCAGGCAGCTCGCCAGGCAGCCCGGCCCTTGAGACTCGCCCCCTCCCCGCAGGTGGCGCCAGGTCTGCGGTCTCCTCCTCCTCCTCCTCCGACGACTCACCGGTCACGTCCTCAACCAGTGGAGCCTCGGTGCCGGCGCTGCTAGCTCCCCGGCGGCCACCGCCCACCGGGCAAGCTCCTCCTCCTCCGCGGCCGTCGCGACCTTGTCCTCCACATCGCCATCGTCGGCGGCCTCCCTGGTGAGCTGCGCCTCCCTCACCCTGGTGGCGATGTAGTCCAGCTCCACCTGGGAGGTGTCCTGGACAAGCAGCCGCTCGGCATCGGCATCAACATACCTCTCATGCAGGGTGTCGAAGAACTGCTGCACTTCTGCCTCCTTCAGCTCCTTCCAGCTCAGGACGGTGCCGTGCGCGTTGCAGTCCGGCATCATGGCAATGATCGCGGACCGACGCGAGTTGTTGCACAACGGGACCACCCTCGTTGGCATCTTGAACAACGGCCCCTTGAGGACCTTGCCGGCCTTCGCGGCGGCCCTCACAATCTTGCCGGACCGCTCGACCTCGCCGTCGCGGCCCACGTCAAGCTGGAAGAGCCGCTGGCAGAAGTGGGCGTGCGCCATCACCGTAAAGTTGTGGTCGAGGCCCGGGCAGAGTCGCATGATGTCAGCAGGGTTCGTGAAAAGCCAGGCTGGCCTCCCCTTGTTATGTCTGTGAGCAATCGGTAGCGGATGAAGTCCTCCCGATCATTTCGAGGCGAGCGTCGTCTCCAACGTATCTATAATTTTTGATTGCTCCATGCTATATTATCTACTGTTTTGGGCAATATTGGGCTTTATTTTCCACTTTTATATTACTTTTGGGACTAACCTATTAACCGGAGGCCCAGCCCATATTGTTGTTTAATTGCCTGTTTCAGTGTTTCGAAGAAAAGGAATATCAAACGGAGTCCAAACGGAATGAAACCTTCGACAACGTTATTTTTGGGAAGAATATGATCTTGGAGACTTGGAGTTCACGTCAGAAGATCCCCGAGGACTCCACAAGATAGGAGGGCCCCCTACGGTAGCGGCCCCTGTCTCGTGGACCCCTCGAGCACCCCGACCGACTTCTTTTCGCCTATATAGTCCCACGTACCCTAAAAACATCCACAGAGAAGATAAATCGGGAGTTCCGCCGCGCAAGCCTCTGTAGCCACCAAAAACCTCTCGAGTCCGTTCGGCACCACGGGAGGAACCCATCACCGGTGGCCATCTTCATCATCTGGCGCTCTGCATGACGAGGAGGGAGTAGTTCACCCCTCGGGGCTGAGGGTATGTACCGATAGCTATGTGTTTGATCTCTCTCTCTCTCTCGTGTTCTCTCTATGGCATGATCTTGATGTATCGCGAGCTTTGTTATTATAGTTGGATCTTATGATGTTTCTCCCCCTCTACTCTCTTGTGATGAATTGAGTTTCCCCTTTGAAGTTATCTTATCGGATTGAGTCTTTGATTTGAGAACACTTGATGTATGTCTTGCCGTGTTTATCTGTGGTGACAATGGGATATCACGTGCCACTTGATGTATGTTTTGGTGACCAACTTGCCGGTTCCGCCCATGAACCTATGCATAGGGGTTGGCACACATTTTCTTGACTCTCCGGTAGAAACTTTGGGTCACTCTTTGAAGTACTTTGTGTTGGTTGGATGAATCTGAGATTGTGTGATGCATATTGTATAATCATGCCCACGGATACTTGAGGTGACAATGGAGTATCTAGGTGACATTAGGGTTTTGGTTGATTTGTGTCTTAAGGTGTTATTCTAGTACGAACTCTTGAATAGATTGATCCGAAAGAATAACTTTGAGGTGGTTTCGTACCCTACCATAATCTCTATGTTTGTAGTCCACTATTAGTGGCTTTGGAGTGACTCTTTGTTGCATGTTGAGGGATTGTTATATGATCTATCTATGTTATTATTGTTGAGAGAACTTGCACTAGTGAAAGTATGAACCCTAGGCCTTGTTTCCTATCATTGCAATACCATTTACGCTCACTTTTATCTTTAGTTACCTTGCTGTTTTTATTATTTCATATTACAAATACCTTTATCTACTATCCATATTGCACTTGTATCACCATCTCTTCGCCGAACTAGTGCACCTATACAATTTACCATTGTATTGGGTGTGTTGGGGACACAAGAGACTCTGGGTTGTTTGAGAGAGACCATCTTCATCCTACGCCTCCTACGGATTGATAAACCTTAGGTCATCCACTTGAGGGAAATTTGCTACTGTCCTACAAACCTGTTCACTTGCAGGCCCAACAACGTCTACAAAAAGAAGGTTGTGTAGTAGACATCAAGCTCTTTTGGCGCTATTTGCCGGGGAGGCTAGGTAGCGGCACTCACTCACACCCCGTCAACTAAGCTCTTTTCTGGCGCCGTTGCCGGGGAGGTGAGTGCTTGAAGGTATATCTTTAGATCTTGCAATCGAATCTTTTTGTTTCCTGTTTTATCACTAGTTTAGTTTAGAAAAGAAAACTACCAAAAAATGGAATTGAGTTTGTCTCATACGCTTTGTCTTTTTAATATCTTTCGTGAGTACGATGGAAAGGAAAATTGTGCTCAAGTGCTAGAAGAAGAATGCATTAAAATGCTTGGTACTAAATGTTTGAATGATTATCATGATTGCAATGTTGTTAGTATGAATTCCTTGAATATCCATGATGCTAATGATATGCAAAGCCACAAGCTTGGGGAAGCTATGTTTGATGAAGATGATATTTTTTGTCCCCCAATCTTTGATGAGAAAATTTACTATGATGAAAGCATGCCTCCTATCTATGATGATTATTGTGATGACACGTATGGCTTAAAGAATAATGATAACCATGAAACTTGTCATCTTGATCTTAATTCTCAATCATATGATAGATATTTTGTTGAATTTGCTCCCACTACTATTCATGAGAAGAATTTTGCTTATGTGGAGAGTAGTAAATTTTCTATGCTTGTAGATCATGAAAAGAATGCTTTAGGTGCTGGTTATATTGTTGAATTCATTCATGATGCTACTGAAAATTATTATGAGGGAGGAATATATGCTTGTAGGAATTGCAATAATGTCAAGTTTCCTCTCTATGTGCTTCAAGTTTTGAAGTTATGCTTGTTTTGCCTTCCTATGCTAGTTGATTATTGTTCCCATAAGTTGTTTGCTCACAGAATCCCTATGCATAGGAAGTGGGTTAGGCTTAAATGTGCTAGTCATATGCTTCATGATGCTCCCGTTATGTTTCCATTCTTATCTCTTATGTGAGCATCATTGAAATCACCATGCCTAGCTAGGGGCTTTAAACGTTAGCGCTTGTTGGGAGGCAACCCAATTTTATTTCAGTTTCTTGCTTTTTGGTTCTGTTTAGTAATAAATAATCCATCTATCTTCTGGTTAGATGTGTTTTCATGTTTTAGTTAGTGTTTGTGCCAAGTGGAACCTTTGGGAATACTTGGGTGAAGTCTTTTCGATCATGCTGTAAAAAATAGAAACTTTAGCGCTCACGAGATTAGCTTCAACTTTTTACTGGAGAGTGCTATTTAGTTGATTATTTTTGCAGATGATTACTAGACAAATTCCTCAGGTCCACCTATTTATTTTAGAATTTTTGGAGTTCCAGAAGTTTGCGTTAGTTACAGATTACTACAGACTGTTCTGTTTTTGACAGATTCTGTTTTCATTATGTTGTTTGCTTATTTTGATGAATCTATGGCTAGTAAAATAGTTTTTAAACCATAGAGAAGTTGGAATACAGTATGTTTAACACCAATATAAATAAATAATGAGTTCATTACAGTAACTTGAGGTGGTGTTTTGTTTTCTTTCGCTAACGGAGCTCACGAGTTTTCTGTTAAGTTTTGTGTTGTGAAGTTTTCAAGTTTTGGGTAAAGATTCGATGGACTATGGAATAAGGAGTGGCAAGAGCCTAAGATTGGGGATTACCAAGGCACCCCAAGGTAATATTCAAGGATAACCAAGAGCCTAAGCTCGGGGATGCCCCGGAAGGCATCCCCTCTTTCGTCTTCGTTCATCGGTAACGTTACTTGGAGCTATATTTTTATTCACCACATGATATGTGTTTTGCTTGGAGCGTCATGTCATTTTCTTTAGCTTTGTTTGCTGTTTGAATAAAATACCAAGATCTGAAATTATTAAATGGGAGAGTCTTCACATAGTTGCATAATTATTCAACTACTCATTGATCTTCACTTATATCTTTCGGAGTAGTTTGTCATTTGCTCTAGTACTTCACTTAT
Organism: Aegilops bicornis; assembly: GCA_021605145.1. Taxonomy (NCBI): domain Eukaryota; kingdom Viridiplantae; phylum Streptophyta; class Magnoliopsida; order Poales; family Poaceae; genus Aegilops; species Aegilops bicornis. Next base: position 436,559,472 of record CM038672.1, on the reverse strand, counting down.
ATCTTTTAGAGCACGGTGGTGGTTTCATTTTGAAGAAATATATGAATTCTTATTCTTCACTTATATTATTTTGAGAGTCTTAAATAGCATGGTAATTTGCTTAAATAATCTTAATATGCTAGGTATTCAAAAATAGTAAAAACTTTCTTATGAGTGCGTTGAATACTAAGAAAAGTTTGATGCTTGATAATTGTTTTGAGATATGGAAGTAGTGATATTAGAGTCATGCTAGTTGAGTAGTTGTGAATTTGAGAAATACTTGTGTTAAAGTTTGTGATTCCCGTAGCATGCACGTATGGTGAACCGTTATGTGATGAAGTCGGGGCATGATTTATTTATTGATTGTCTTCCTTATGAGTGGTGGTCGGGGAATGACGATGGTCTTTCCTACCAATCTATCCCCCTAGGAGCATGCGTGTAATACTTTGCTTTGATAACTTGTAGATTTTTGCAATAAGAATATGAGTTCTTTATGACTAATGTTGAGTCCATGGATTATACGCACTCTCACCCTTCCACCATTGCTAGCCTCTCTAATACCGCGCACCTTTCGCTGGTATCATACACCCACCATATACCTTCCTCAAAATAGCCACCATACCTACCTATCATGGCATTTCCATAGCCATTCCGAGATATATTGCCATGCAACTTTCCACCGTTCCATTTATTATGACACGCTCCATCATTGTCATATTGCTTAGCATGATCATGTAGTTGGCATCGTATTTGTGGCAAAGCCACCGTTCATAATTATTTCATACATGTCACTCATGAGTCATTGCATATCAGTACATCACGGAGGCATTCATATAGAGTTATTTTGTTCTAAGAATCGAGTTGTAATTTTTGAGTTGTAAGAAAATAAAAGTGTGATGATCATCATTTTTTAGAGCATTGTCCCAGTAAGGAAAGTATGATGGAGACTATGATTCCCCCACAAGTCGGGATGAGACTCAGGACGAAAAAGAAAAAAAAGAAAAAAAAAGAGGACATAAAAAAGAGAAAAGGCCCAAATAAAAAATAAAAATAAATAAAAAATGAGAGAAAAATAGAGAAGGGGCAATGCTACTATCCTTTTACCACACTTGTGCTTCAAAGTAGCACCAAGATCTTCATGATAGAGAGTCTCTCATTTTGTCACTTTCATATACTAGTGGGAATTTTTCATTATAGAACTTGGCTTGTATATTCCAATGACGGGCTTCCTCAAAATGCCCTAGGTCTTCATGAGCAAGCAAGTTGGATGCACACCCACTTAGTTTCTTTTGTTGAGCTTTCATATATTTATAGCTCTAGTGCATTCGTTGCATGGCAATCCCTACTCACTCACATTGATATCTATTGATGTGCATCTCCATAGCCCATTGATACACCTAGTTGATGTGAGACTATCTTCTCCCTTTTTGTCTTCTCCACAACCACCCTTCTATTCCACCCATAGTGCTATATCCATGGTTCACGCTCATGTATTGCGTGAAGATTGAAAAAGTTTGAGAATGTCAAAAGTATGAAACAATTGCTTGGCTTGTCATCGGGGTTGTGCATGATTTAAATACTTTGTGTGGTGAAGATAGAGCATAGCCAGACTATATGATTTTGTAGCGATAACTTTCTTTGGCCATGTTATTTTGAGAAGACATGATTGCTTTGTTAGTATGCTTGAAGTATTATTATTTTTATGTCAAAACTTTTGTCTTGAATCTTTCGGATCTGAATATTCATACCACAATTAAGACGAATTACAATGAAATTATGCCTAGTAGCATTCCACATAAAAAAATTATCTTTTATCATTTACCTACTCGAGGACGAGCAGGAATTAAGCTTGGGGATGCTTGATCCGTCTCCAACGTATCTATAATTTTTGATTGCTCCATGCTATATTATCTACTGTTTTGGGCAATATTGGGCTTTATTTTCCACTTTTATATTACTTTTGGGACTAACCTATTAACCGGAGGCCGAGCCCATATTGCTGTTTTATTGACTGTTTCAGTGTTCCGAAGAAAAGGAATATCAAACGGAGTCCAAACGGAATGAAACCTTCGGCAGCGTTATTTTTGGGAAGAATATGATCCTGGAGACTTGGAGTTCACGTGAGAAGATCCCCGAGGACTCCACGAGATAGGAGGGCGCCCCCCTACGGTATGCGGCCCTGTCTCGTGGACCCTCGAGCACCCTATGGCGACCCGACCGAATGGATCAAGTCTCGTGCTCAGGCGTCATCCTGGATCAGTAATCTTGACACCACACAGTGCTTGAAGGATTTATAACAGAGTAGCAATCACACACTTATTACATCGTTGCCCAAAGAGGACTTATTACAATAAATATGGCTTAAGGCCATCTAATAATGATAACGACAGAAGACTTGGAAGATAAGTGAGTCCATCAACTCCATCGGCATCATGAGTATAGAACCACGACCTAAAGCACCTTACTCGTAAATGCGAAAAGTACGCAACATGAAAAGTTGCAGCCCAAAAGCAGGTTGACACATGGAATATCGCGGCAATGTAACACATAGAGAAATAAATGATAAGCCTGTACTACATGCATATGTGGCTGGTGGAAAAGCTCTCTGATTCTGATTTTGCATAAAGCTAGTTTTCCCTACTGCAAAGGAATAAATTTGTTTAACTATCATGGTGGTTGTTAAACATTGAGAATGGTTGACAGCATCCTCAATCCCAATTAAAAGTACTCATTAAAACCCAACAATATTAATTAGAGTAACATGTTGAGATTCACATGATATTCAAGTACTAGATACTCAAGATGTCCATAACCGGGGACACGGCTAATCATGATTAGTTTATACACTCTGCAGAGGTTTGCGCACTTTTCCCCACAAGACTCGATCGCCTCCGTTTGGTTTCTCGCACTACATGGTGTTTGAGAGACCGAGACATAGTCTTTCAGAAGCGCTAGCACCTTACGATGGGTGGACCGGTACACCTACATCCCCTACATCTGCTAGTCCACCACTATAAGAGTTCGCACGACTTACTCAACTATGCGAGCCCATAATGGCTTGTGGCTGCACACGTAAGTTACTAGTATGAATAATCTTATGATCCCTTTGAGCACGGGTGGCGGTCCCAAAACAAACAGGCAAGTCACTGGAACCCCAGTGCCTCAATCCACCCAGATGTGTGTTTAAGTTGCCACCTTAGATAAACCACTAAATTAACAATCTCACATACATCATGGATATCACTCACCCAATCCACGTCTACTAGCATAGCATGGCATAATAAGCAAACGTAGAAGTAACTCCCAAGGTTTCAAGTAAAATAGGTAATAGGTACTACCTCATCTACTTCCCATCCCACAATTTAATTAGATCCTAATCATGCAAGTGTTTGAGGAATAGATCTAATGCGTAAAACTGGGTAGTAGAAAAAGTATGATCAAGTGTTACTTGCCTTGCTGACGATCCGCGAAACCTAGAGATTCGAAATAACAAGCGGCGCACTCCGGGTGATCTATCGCAGACAAACAACAAGCATGCAATAAGTACTCATCTAATGCACAGGTAAATCTCGAATAAAAGATCTAACTAGAAAGTTCAACTTAAGAACCCTGGTTGCAAAAAGAATCGAATCAAATAAAGCAACAAAAGTCAAGCAGCGAAAGAAAACAACTCGGTTCTAGCAAGTTGAAACTAAGTCAAATTTTACAGTAGCAAAACTTTGTTTAAGTTGATTAATCGGAACGGCGGTTTCGAGATGAAACTCAGGCGTTTGAATCACCTGATTCCGATAAGCGGCGAGAAGATAGACTAGAAAGAAAATCGGATGTGAAATCGCTATCGGAAAAAATAGCGGAATAAATCCGATGAGAAAGAAAAGCGACGAACGGTTGAGCGAGCGGACGTTCATTAACGAAGCAAACCGGTGATCACGTTCGTTAGGACGAACGGTCCGGCGAACGATTGCTAAACAAAACCGGAAAGAAAAACCGGCGAGAAAAACCGATCTAGGGTTTCGGAAAGAAAACCGAAACGAAAAACCGATCTAGAAACCGGAACGGAAAAGAAAAGGTGACGCGACGCGGGGCTAGTACCTCGAAGAGGCGAGGGGCTCCGGTGGTGGCGGCGGCGGTGTGGGGCGGCGGCGGTGTGGGGCGGCATCGGTAGCGGGTGAGGCGGCGTGGCGGCTATGGTGGCGGCGACTTGGTCTTCTTCGCGGAGGAGGAGAGGAGAGGAGAGGAGTTGATTTGATGTGTTGGAGGGGGGGGGGGTGCTTGGGTATTTATATTGGGGAAGGGAGGGGTTTTTCTTGGGGTAGGGGACAAGAAATAGATTAGGATTAGGAATCCTAGGAATAAAAAACGGAATAACGAAACGGGATCAAATCCTACTAGGATTTGTAAAAGAATAGGAAACTTGGGGCTCCCTGGCTCCCTGGCGCGTGCGTGCGATGGCCTTGGCCTTTGGCCGGCCGGCCGGTTTGGCGGCTTGGGCCTTTGGCCCAAGGCGCTCGCCCTTTTTTTAAAAGCGGTTTTAGCAGAAAAATAAATAAAAAAATCTAAACGAACTCCAAAATTAATAAAGTAAACTTTCCCGACTCCTAAAAATGAGTGAACAAAATGAACTTTAACACGGGCCAAAATGCAATTTTTGAAAACACGCATTTTCCCTAAGGCAAATAAAAGTGAAAAACTCCGAAATAAAAATCTTATTTGATATTATTATAAATCTTCATTATTTCTTTATTTTGGGAAAGTCATTTTATTCCCTCTCTCATATTTTGATAGTAGAAATAATTGAAGATAAAATAAATAAAATCAAATGATCCTATTTTCAAAATTTGAGAAAACTCAAATATGAAAATAACGAAATCTCCAACTCTCTCCGAGGGTCCTTGAGTTGCGTGAAATTTCTAGGATCGGCAAAATGCAAGAAAATATGTAATGCATAGCGACTTAATGTATAACATTCCAAATTGAAAATTTGGGATGTTACAAACCTACCCCTTAAGATGAATCTAGCCCTCGAGATTCGGGTTGGCTAGAAAATAGGTGAGGTGGTCCTTGAGCAAATCCTCTTCTCTTTCCCAGTGGCTTCATCCTCGGTGTGGTGGCTCCTTGAACCTTGCAAAACTTGATAACCTTGCTGCGAGAGTAACTTTCTTTGGCATAATCGAGAATCTTAGTGGTCTCTCCTCATATGTCAAATCATCCTTCAACTGAATTGCTTCAAGTGGCCTTTGTATCTCTTAGCGGTACTTCCGCCATCTCGGCGTGATGTTCTTCACCGAGAAACATGGAATACATCATGAACTCTTGACAGTCCCTCTGGCAATTCCAGCTTATAAGCAACTTCTCCCATGCGTTGCAAGATCCTATACGGTCCAACGAAACGTGGTGCTAATTTTCCTTTAACTCCAAAACGCTTAACTCCTCGGAGTGGGGATACTCTAAGATAAACTCTGTCTCCAACTTCATATTCTATCGCCTTGCATTTTGAATCCGCATAGCTTTTACATGCAGGTGGGCTACCTTGAGCCTATCGCGAATCAACTTAACCTTCATTGAGACTCCTTAATCAAATCTGGTCCAAACAAGCGACGGTCTCGGCTTCGTCCCATGATAACGGTGTCCTGCACCTCCTTCCGTACAAAGCCTCGAAAGGTGCCATCTTCAAGCTGGTTTGGTAACTGTTGTTATAAGAAAACTCTGCACACGGCAAGTTATCATCCCAACTAGATCCATAATCTAGTGCACAAGCTCTCAGCATATCCTCCAAAATCTGATTGACTCTCTCGGTCCCATCCATGCATACGTGGGTGAAAAGCTGTCTTGAATTCCAGCCTGGTTCCCAATGTTTCATGCAACTGATTCCAAAACTTTGAGGTAAATTGGGTTCCTCTATCGACACGATACTCCTCGGAACTCCGTGTAAACACACAATTCTGGTCATGTATATCTTTGCCAACTTAGCACTTTGCTATAGGTAGTCTTGACTGGGATGAAATGAGCTACCTTCGTCAAGCGGTCGACTATAACCCAAATCGAATCATAGCCTGAACGAGTCTTTGGCAATCCTGTGATGAAATCCATGCCTAGTTTATCCCACTTCCATTCGGTATCGGCAATGGTTGCAACAATCCTGCTGTCTTCTGATGTTACGCCTTCACCCTTTGACATACATCGCAAACTGCTACATACTACGCAATATCTTTCTTCATTCCGGTCCACCGAAAGTATTCTTCAAATCCAAATACATCTTGGTATTTGTGGTGAATCGAATATGGTGAATCATGTGCCTCTTGCAGAATCAACTTCCTGATCTCCGGGTCATTTGGCACATACACACGGTCCTCAAACCATAGGGTATCGTGCTCATCCTCACAAAATCCCTTAGCTTTTCCTTCGCTCATTTTCTCCTTTATAGAGGCAATTTCCTTATCTACCTTTTGAGCTTCTCTGATTTTGTCCATCAACGTAGACTGAATCTCCAATGCTGCTACATAGCCTCTCGGAACTATTTCCAAACATAGCTCTCGAAGGTCCTCGGCTAACTCCTTGGGTATTCCTCCCATCATTAGTGTATTGACGTGGCTCTTACGGCTCAATGCGTCTGCTACAACGTTAGCCTTCCCGGGGTGATAATGCAATCTCATATCATAATCCTTTATAAGCTCCAACCATCTCCTCATGCGAGATTTAATTCCTTCTGCGTGAAGATGTACTTCAAACTCTTGTGATCCGTGTACACCTCACAATGATTTCCAATGAGAAAATGTCTCCAAGTCTTCAATGCATGCACTGTGACTGCTAACTCTAAGTCATGTGTGGCATAATTCAACTCATGAGGCTTTAGGCGTCGTGAAGCATCTGAAACAACTTCGTCCTTCCTGCATAAGCACTGCTCCAAGTCCTCGGCGTGAAGCGCCGCAATACACCTCATAATCCTTGGTCCGATCTCGGCAAAATTAACACTGGTGAGGTAACCAATCTTTTCTTCAACTCCTGAAAACTTGCCTCACAATCCTCAGTCCATATGAACTTGGTATCCTTTTTCAGCAATTCCGTCATAGGCTTTGCAATCCTTGAGAAATTCTCAACGAATCTTCGATAGTATCCTGCGAGTCCAAGGAAACTCCGGATCTCTCCAACTGTCGTTGGTGCTTCCCATTTGGTTACGGTCTCAACCTTTGTGGGGTCAACTGCTATCCCTTCTCCGGATATAACATGTCCAAGAAATCCAACTTCCCTTAGCCAAAACTCACATTTCTTTGAACTTGGCATATAACTGATGTTCCCTTAGTTTCTCCAAAACCAATCGCAAATGTTCCTTATGTTCTTCTTCATTCTTCGAGAAAACCAAAATATCATCTATGAACACCACGATGAACTTATCCAAAAACTCCATAAACACTTTGTTCATCAGGTTCATGAAATAGGCGGTAGCGTTAGTCGGTCCAAATGACATAACGGTATATTCATACAATCCATATCTCGTGGTAAATGCTGTCTTAGGTATGTCCTGCTCTCGAATCTTCAATCGATGGTACCACGATCGCAAATCGATCTTGGAGAACACTTTAGCTCCTTGCAAGCGATCAAGCAGATCATTTATCATTGGTAGTGGGTACTTGTTCTTGATTGTTACTTCATTTAAACCACGATGGTCTACAACCATCCTTAATGATCCGTCCTTCTTCTCTACTAAAAGTACGGGTGATCCCCAAGGCGAAGAACTTGGGCGTATATAACCTTTATCCAATAGCTCCTTAATCTGCTTCTTGATTTCCGCCAAATCCTGTGCGGGCATCCTGTATGGTCGCTTCGATATTGGGCCTGTTCCTGGCAAAAGTTCAATCAGAAACTCAATGTCTTTATCCGGTGGCATTCCTGACAATTCCTTAGGAAATATATCAGGGTAATCCTTCACTACTGGCACCTCTTCCTGCACCACTCCTGATAGGCAATTTACATGAGCTCTCCTCGGCTCATGCCGTGATACATACTTAATCCTTCTTCCTTATGGTGTTGTGAGCAAAATCGTCTTACTTGCGCAATCGATGTTTCCTCCATACATCGATGACCAATCCATACCGAGAATCACATCCAATCCTTGGGATTCCAAAATGATCAAATCCGGGAACACATGCCTTCCTATACTTAATGGCACTTGAAAACATCCTTGTGCGGCCATATACTCCGCTCTGGTGAGCTTACTAGCATAGGGGTTTTAAGAATCCGAGTAGGTAGACTATACTTCTCTACAAATCCCTTGATATGTATGAATGCGATGCACCGGTATCGAAAAGAACTAGTGCGATAAATGACTTAACCAAAAACTTACCGATTCTGCATCGGGCTGATCTTCAACCTCCTCCACATCAATGTGGTTCACATCCCCCTGTTGAAAGGGTTTGGCTTCTTTCGTAACTTCCATTTCCACCTTGGCCTTCGGAATGATCATTTGCATAATGTCCGGTCTTGGAACACTTGTAACGGTGACATGGCTCAGGTCTTTCTTGGTTGGGGTTGATGGTGTGGTCCGGTTCGGCCGTTGCTTCCTCCATTCCCATTTCCATTTTTGTGGCCATTATGGCTGTGCGAATTACCTCCTCCATGGGTATGCTAAAACTGAACTCCTGTTTAGGGGTATAACGGGCTTCTTTGGGCTCGTAGTTATACTTCCCCTGTCCATACTTCCTCTTGCGATTCTCAATTTGCTGTTGCTTTCCTTCAATCATGAGGGCACGATATACCAACTCCTGGTAGTTATTGAAACTTGCTACCATCAACTGCATGCTTAACTCATCATTCAATCCTTCTAGAAACTTCTCACCTTAGCTGCATCAAGAGTAACGTCATCCGGGGCATAACGTGCTAACTTACTAAAATCATCCACATCTTGTATGATCCTTCCTCCTTGGCGTAAATTGCGAAACTCACGCTTCTTCATGGCCATAGCTCCTGCTGAGACATGGGCAGTGCGGAAAGCTTGCTGAAACTGATCCCATGTGACAGTGTCTACAGGGTATGTGGCTGTAAAATTCTCCCACCATGCAGCTGCGGGTCCTTCAAGCTGGTGTGCAGCAAACTTCACCTTCTCTCCATCTGTACATCCTGCAGTGGTCAACTCCCTCCCTATCTTACGGAGCCAACCATCTGCTACTATCGGCTCGGTGCTCTTTGAAAACACCGGCGGGTTCAGCCTTAAGAAAGCAGGCAGGATGGTCAACTGGTGGTGGTGGCGGTGGGTTGTTGTTGTTGTTGTTGTTGCCTTGATTCTGTACTAGTGTTTGGATCAAAGTGTTCTGCTCTTTGAATCAACTAGGTAATCTCCGTGGAAAAACAAACCGGGAATTCGCGTCTCGGGAGGCATCGATGGGTTTAGAAAAGGCGAGAAATTAAGAATGGAGTGGGGTCTAAGGAGAAACACTACCCAAATGTATATGAGCAAATGCACAAAAAATCACTTCATTCAATTCAAACAAAGGGCTTACAACGGTCTAACTATCGCAAAAGTGCGTGAACAAAAATGTTACATGGAGGAATACTACTAATATGTGGGGGTCATCTACTAATTTGAACCGGTGGAAGACTCCATGATGTCTGCTCCAGCTTCATCTTCAAAGTCGGGTTCACTTGGATCTGAATCGGTGTCGTCGATGATGATGTAGTTGCTTTCGGGCAATCGGCGTACTTGTCTTCATTCTTGGCGCCAATTTCTTTTTGAGTTCTTCAATCTCATACTTAAGATCGTTATTGTGTCTTGCTAAAGCTACGATCTCGTCCATGTAGTCCTTACGTGTAGACTTTAGTTCTTCTTCAAGTTCGATGATCCTTCCCTTCGCATCCTTTAATTCGAGCATATCCTTGCACATCTGGTTCTCCTGGCGTCGAATGTGCTGGTTTAACTCCTGGATGAAAGCTGCAATGGATCGGTCCTTCTTGGTGTTGACTATCTCCCATTGTTCATCTCGGCGTCCGCAAATCTGGTAGATAGTGTCCTTGAGGTCTTCTTGATAAACTTCTCCAATGCGTCCCATGGTGATATGAGCTGCCATGCTCTTTCCGGACTCGAGGTTGGTGCATTGAAAACACTATCTATAGGCTTGGTGATTGGGGCGAATGTCCTTCCTAACGTGAGCTTGAATCTTCCGGCGCTCCTCTTGAGCAGAGTGGCGTTGAAAGTCCGGTGAAACTTGGTAGTCCAATGTTCGTGTACTTGGTGACTTCCTTCAAGTGAAATCCAAAAGGTGTGCCTTCATCTGGTTGGGTGTACTTGATCTTCGCGTCCTTCATCCTAAACGAGTAGAAAAGATGAGGAGTTAGAAAATGAGAAGAGAGTAGTGATCTATGGCTTTAACTTAGTGGTCGTGTCCTATAGTCAGCGTGTGCTCTGATACCATCTCTGTAGCGACCCGACCCGAATGGATCAAGTCTACGTGCTCAAAGGCGTCATCCACGGATCAAGAATGCCGACACCACACAAGATTTCAAAGGATTTATAACAGAGTAGCAATCACACACTTATTACATCGTTGCCCAAAAGAGGACTTATTACAATAAATATGGCTTAAGGCCATCTAATAATGATAACAGCGGAAGACTTGGAAGATAAGTGAGTCCATCAACTCCATCGGCATCACTGAGTATAGAACCACGACCTAAAGCACCTTACTAAATAAATGCGAAAAGTCTGCAACATGAAAAGTTGCAGCCCAAAAACGGGTCAGCACATGGAATATGCTGGCAATGTAACACATAGAGAAATAAATGATAAGCCTGTACTACATGCATATGTGGCTGGTGGAAAAGCTCTACGGTTACAGTTTTGCATAAAGCTAGTTTTTCCCTACTGCAAAGGAATAAATTTGTTTAACTATCATGGTGGTTGTTAAACATTGAGAATGGTTGACATGACATCCTCAATCCCAATTAAAAGTACTCATTAAAAACCCAACAATATTAATTAGAGTAACATGTTGAGATTCACATGATATTCAAGTACTAGATACTCAAGATGTCCATAACCGGGGACACGGCTAATCATGATTAGTTTATACACTCTGCAGAGGTTTGCGCACTTTTCCCCACAAGACTCGATCGCCTCCGTTTGGTTTGTGGTGTTTGAGAGACGGATGACCGAGACATAGTCTTTCAGAAGCGCTAGCACCTTACGATGGGTGGACCGGTACACCTACATCCCCTACATCTGCTAGTCCACCACTATAAGAGTTCGCACGACTTACTCAACTATGCTAGAGCCCATAATGGCTTGTGGCTGCACACGTAAGTTACTAGTATGAATAATCTTATGATCCCTTTGAGCCTGGGTGGCGGTCCCAAAACAAACAGGCAAGTCCTGGAACCCCAGGTGCCTCAATCCACCCAGATGTGTGTTTAAGTTGCCACCTTAGATAAACCACTAAATTAACAATCTCACATCTGTCATAGATATCACTCACCCAATCCACGTCTACTAGCATAGCATGGCATAATAAGCAAACGTAGAAGTAACTCCCAAGGTTTCAAGTAAAATAGGTAAGAGGTACTACCTCATCTACTTCCCATCCCACAATTTAATTAGATCCTAATCATGCAAGTGTTTGAGGAATAGATCTAATGCGTAAAACTGGGTAGTAGAAAAAGTATGATCAAGTGTTACTTGCCTTGGCGACGATCCATGAAACCTAGAGATTCGAAATAACAAGCGGCGCACTCCGGGTGATCTATCGCAGACAAACAACAAGCATGCAATAAGTACTCATCTAATGCACAGGTAAACTCGAATAAAAGATCTAACCAGAAAGTTCAACTTAAGAACCCTGGTTGCAAAAAGAATCGAATCAAATAAAACAACGAAAGTCAAACGACGAAAGAAAACAACTCGGTTCTAGCAAGTTGAAACTAAGTCAAATTTTACAGTAGCAAAACTTTGTTTAAGTTGATTAATCGGAACGGCGGTTTCGAGATGAAACTCCAGGCGTTTGAATCACCTGATTCCGATAAACGAGCGAGAAGATAGACTAGAAAGAAAATCGGATGTGAAATCGCTATCAGAAAAAATAGCGGAATAAATCCGATGAGAAAGAAAACGACGAACGGTTGAACGAACGGACATTCATTAACCGAAGCCAACCAGTGATCACGTTCGTTAGGACGAACGGTCCGTGACGATTGCTAAACAAAACCGGAAAGAAAAACCGGCGAGAAAAACCGATCTAGGGTTTCGGAAAGAAAACCGAAACGAAAAACCGATCTAGAAACCGGAACGGAATCGGAACGGAAAAGAAAAGGTGACGCGGGGCTAGTACCTCGAAGAGGCGAGGGGCTCCGGTGGCGGTGGCGTAGGGCGGCGGCGGTGGCACTTGGCGGCGGCGGCGGTGTGGGGCGGCGGGCGGGTGAAAGCGGCGGCGTCGGCTATGGCGGCGGCACTTGGTCTCTTCTTGCTCATGGAGGAGAGGAGAGGAGAGGAGAGGAGTTGATTTGATGTGTTGGAGGGGGTGCTTGGGTATTTATATTGGGGAGGGAGGGGTTTTGCTTGGGGTAGGGGACAAGAAATAGATTAGGATTAGGAATCCTAGGAATAAAAGCGGAATAACAAAGCGGGATCAAATCCTACTAGGATTTGTAAAAGAATAGGAAACTTGGGGCTCCTGGCTCCTGGCGGCGTGCGTCACGATGGCAGCCTTGGCCTTGACGGTGGCTTTGGCGGCTTGGGCCTTTGGCCCAAGGCGCTGCGCTCCCTTTTTGTTTTAAACGGTTTCGCGCGCGGAAAAATAAATAAAAAAAATCTAAATGAACTCCAAAATTAATAAAGTAAACTTTCCCCGACTCCTAAAAATGAGTCGAACAAAATGAACTTTAACACGGGGCCAAAATGCAATTTTTGAAAACACGCATTTTTCCCTAAGGCAAATAAAAGTGAAAAACTCCGAAATAAAAATCTTATTTGATATTATTATAAATCTTCATTATTTCTTTATTTTGGGAAAGTCATTTTATTCCCTCTCTCATATTTTGATAGTAGAAATAATTGAAGATAAAATAAATAAAATCAAATGATCCTATTTTCAAAATTTGAGAAAACTAAAATATGAAAATAACGAAATCTCCAACTCTCTCCGAGGGTCCTTGAGTTGCGTGAAATTTCTAGGATCGGCAAAATGCAAGAAAATATGTAATGCATGATGACTTAATGTATAACATTCCAAATTGAAAATTTGGGATGTTACACCCCCCGACCGACTTCTTTCGCCTATATAGTCCCACGTACCCTAAAAACATCCACAGAGAAGATAGATCGGGGGTTCCGCCGCCGCAAGCCTCTATAGCCACCATAAACCTCTCGGAGTCTCATTAGGCACCTGCCGAGGGGGGGAACCCATCACCGGTGGCCATCTTCATCATCCCGGCGCTCTCCATGACGAGGAGGGAGTAGTTCACCCTCGGGGCTGAGGGTATGTACCAGTAGCTATGTGTTTTCTCTCTCTCTCTCTCTCTCTCTCTCTCTTGTGTTCTCTCTATGGCATGATCTTGATGTATCGCGAGCTTTGTTATTATAGTTGGATCTTATGATGTTTCTCCACCTCTTCTCTCTTGTGATGAATTGAGTTTCCCCTTTGAAGTTATCTTATCGAATTGAGTCTTTGAGAACACTTGATGTATGTCTTGCCGTGTTTATCTGTGGTGAAAATGGGATATCACGTGCCACTTGATGTATGTTTTGGTGACCAACTTGCAGGTTCCGCCCATGAACCTATGCATAGGGGTTGGCACACGTTTTCTTGACTCTCCAGTAGAAACTTTGGGGCACTCTTTGAAGTACTTTGTGTTGGTTTGATGAATCTGAGATTGTGTCATGCATATCGTATAATCATGCCCACAGATACTTGAGGTGACAATGGAGTATCTAGGTGACATTAGGGTTTTGGTTGATTTGTGTCTTAAGGTGTTATTATAGTACGAACTCTTGAATAGATTGATCCAAAAGAATAACTTTGAGGTGGTTTCGTACCCTACCATAATCTCTACGTTTGTTCTCTGCTATTAGTGGCTTTGGAGTGACTCTTTGTTGCATGTTGAGGGATTGTTATATGATCTATCTATGTTATTATTGTTGAGAGAACTTGCACTAGTGAAAGTATGAACCCTAGGCCTTGTTTCCTATCATTGCAATACCGTTTACGCTCACTTTTATCTTTAGTTACCTTGCTGTTTTTATTATTTCAGATTACAAATACCTTTATCTACTATCCATATTGCACTTGTATCACCATCTCTTCATTTGAACTAGTGCACCTATACAATTTACCATTGTATTGGGTGTGTTGGGGACACAAGAGACTCTTTGTTATTTGGTCGCAGGGTTGTTTGAGAGAGACCATCTTCATCCTACGCCTCCTACGGATTGATAAACCTTAGGTCTTCCACTTGAGGGAAATTTGCTACTGTCCTACAAACCTATGCACTTGCAGGCCCAACAACGTCTACAAAAAGAAGGTTGTGTAGTAGACATCCGAGCCCGGCCTGGGTAAGCCGGAGAATCCTGGTGACGGCAACATAGAGCCTTCCGTCGGCGGCACCGACATCGCTCCAATCGCTGCCGCGAACTGGCGGCGCCCGACGAACTTTGCAGAACGCCGGCGGGTCCTCCTCTTCAATCTAGCACCACCGGCCCAGCCACTCATCCCACCTCTCCTTCATGGCGCCGTCCGGGTACGCCTCCTTGGATCTTGGGATCTAGGTGATGCAACCAGAGATGGCACCTATGCGGATCCGAGGGTAGAAGTAGTGGCGGAAGAGCGCCGTGTTGGGGTGCACCGGTGAAGCCTTTCGCAAAGGTCTTGTGAAAGGGCCATGCACGCCACCGCGTTCGGAGTGAAATCCAGAAGACGGAAGCCGAAGGTGTGCATGATGTCGCTGAAGAAATCGGAAAAGGGCGGACAGAGCCCGCAAGAAAAATAATCAATGAAGAAGGGATACCGATTTGAGGCAGGCTCGGCGTAGGCGGCGGGGATGACGCGCGTAGCCGGATGCCCCGAATCCTCCCCTCCCGTCTTCACTCCCCACAGGGGCCTGAAGAGGTCCCAGAGCTCGAACACGTCGACCGTCGAGGGGAAGAAGAAGGCGGACTGCGTCCGGTCCCCCGACAGCACGCTCTCCGGTGGCTCCACAGCCCAGTGTCCTTGGCCACCCCCTTGCCCTTGGTGGTTTTTGGCGCCATGGTGAAGGAGGAGGGAGGAGCCGGGGGCGACAGGAGCACGACGGCGGCGAGCGAAGACGAAGCTTGGAGAATAAGAGGGAGACGAGTGGAGGTCTCTGAGATTGGGGTTGCGCGAAGGGTAAAAGGAACAGTGCACCCACAGTTATCCCTTTTTATGGGGAAGCCGCGGGGCGTGCTGCCCATTTACTGCGATGTTATGCATGCTTGCGGGAACCGCCCCACGCATGCCGCCCACGTCACGCACGCCCACCCACACCGCGCCGCGCGCGCGGGTCATGGGAAGCGCGGCGCGCGAAAAGTCTTACCGCGGTAAAAACCGCCCCACCTGCCGCAAGACCGTTTTGGGCTGACCCAACAACGTGTCACGCTTATGTGTGGCCGAGGCCGGGGCTCTGTCGGTGTACAAAACTAGGGGCACATTTTTGTACCCCTTAACCTGCACGCAGGCAATGGAGCCACGCATGCAGCCACACCAAGAAGAGTGGAGGAGGTGAGCCAAGGTAAGACCGAAGCCCAAGACGAAGCAAAGCAACGACAAGGACCAAGGCCACAAGGATCAGATGGGCGAAGCAGGTCTTCCCGGCAAGGATCCTTCAAGGCGGCCTCGGCTGACCCGGCAAGACCTCTTGGGGCAGCTCGCCCACGCCCGGTGAAGCGAGCCACCCTCGAGCCCACCAACACTCAACACATGTGTTGGGACAGGGCTCGGGAGGCACCTCTGTGATGGCATGCAGATCTTTGTGAAGACAAAGAATAGTCAAGATCAGGTGAGGATGGAAAGGCAGCCATCCTCATGAAGGAACTCCCTAAGACCCCGGCAAGATCCTTGCCGGGACGCTTCGCCTTGCAAGATCCTTCTTTGGGCCACCCGGCAAGGCCCTCGCGAAACGCACCAGCAGGGCCACCATCAGGCCCGCACCAGCCAAGTCTCCGCCGCCTTTCGCATGCAGCTGCCGACCCAACCAACTGGGTAGGCACCTGCGTGGCTACATGCAGCCCTTCGTGGAGGCTCCGCCACCGTGCCACCTCAGCTGCCTGCGTGCCTACATGGCACCGCATGCACCGCTGTCTACGCCCCTGTCGAAGCTTGGAGGAGCGGCGAAGGACGGGACGGGCCTCGCCCCCGTCCCCGATAAAGTGAGAGGACACCTAAGCGATGCATTAAATGCACCTTGTCCTGTAATACGAGGGATAACCTCGTGCCACTGTAGACCTTTCCACCTCCTGTATGCCACTGTGGCAGCCCCTTTCACCTATAAAAGGAGGCCCGACGCGACTAGGAGAAGGATTCGGCTTTTTGGAGCTCGTTACACCCCATAGCTAGCTCAAGAACACAGAATACATCCACCAAAGCAGGAGTAGGGTTTTACGCGTCCTCGTGACCCGAACCTGGATAAACGAACCACGTGCTTCTCTGTTAGACCCGCTCTTCTCTCAACCCCGCACCCCGCAACCGCAGTAGGGATTCTTGTGATCCCGTAGGTATTGTTTCCCACCGACACACAGTTAAAATTTAGCATGGTAATGATATAGCCGATCAGGCTAGGGATGACGTGATCGAGTACAAACTCGTAAGCAAAGAAGATTACTAAGAGTTGTTTAATCGTGATGCGGACTCGATTCAGTTATCGATGTCCTTGAGTGTTTAATAACTCGAAGCCCGTGAAGAATTGGAATCAGTGAGAATGTAGTACTTGATGGAGAACTCATAAGAAGTTATGCAGTTTCGTGATAATCTCGAGATACCAGGGTGTAATACTCAGCGAAAGCTCAAAGTAAAGGTTGGACTGGTGTATTGATCCACAGAAGACAAGTGCTTAAACTTGCCCGAGAAATGGGATCAAAGAAGAACATATGGTCGGAACCATGATTGCAAAGGATCAATACACCGATACCAAAGGATATTACATCAAGGAAATAGTTATTATTACAAGAAGCTTCCATGATAGGGTCTACATCGTGTCCATGGGCAGGAACACAAAGGTTCAAGGTCGACTCCCACTTCCTCAATGCATAACCTTCCATTCACCTCTCGCTTTTCAAAAATGACAATAGTTGTTGAAAGCTTTACCTGGTGCAATACCAGATAAGTATGACCCGTGAAATCTTTCCCGTTCACACAGAGTAAGGAAGGCATAGGTTTAACCCATCGGGCATCTTAGTAACATATACCACAAGTTTCAAAACTAAAAACACAAGCTCGAAAGTAGAACATGGTTGGCCAAGAAGAGGATACAATTTACCAAAGGCATTATGTATCAGGGGAAGAACTCACAAGGTGATCAAATATGAAGGATACCGTCGGATAACAATCCAACAATGGATCAGGCGATCCACAATGGAGCTGATGTGAGTATCGGTACTCACTCAGAGGAAGAAAGAATGTAGAGGCATCAAATCCAAGAATCACCTTATTAGTCTGATGCTTAAATAGAAAGAAATTATGGTTTCCAAGACAAAGGATCAGAAGCAGACGCTCTAGTCAAGGATGGACAAGTTGAAAACACTTAGTTGGACAATCAATAAAGGTTTGAATTGCCGAGAACCAACTCATGTCCGGAATGCCGTCTGAGCCGGAAAGATAATTTTAAAAAGGATAACCTGATGACTGCGTGGATACGCACACATTGAATCAATAGGCTCAAAATGGCTAAGACAAGGGATATTAACGAAGATTACTAGTCATATGGAATTAACCATAATGCAAGCAGGCAAGAATTTCAAGAGTAGCCGGCTGTCGAGGATTTTGGAAAGATCGAAAAGTATTCAGAAGAATTTTGTGAGACACATGAACAATTGAGAAGAACGGATCCTCGATAAATGTGAGGAGATAACCGTAAGGGTTTTCATGCGAAATAAAACTGCAACATAGTAAACTCAAAGGATTCTCGGGATAACAGAGAATATTTTGAGGCATCTTGTCACAACAAGAACGACGAGGAATGATCATGAGAATGACAAGTGCATGCAAATATCCATAGGGATATATTGATGGCAGTGAATTGCAAAGGCGATGAGCACAAGGGTCTCGGGAAAATATCGAGGGATATCCTTAGAATCTTCTGACAAAGTAGGTGATCTTCCGGAATGAGGGCTCTCCGGGAGAAATAGTTACGAGAACCTAGAGTCAGAGTTAGTAAAATCTTTTAACCCGAAATAGAAGAGAGATCAGAGTCCCAGAGTAAAGGCAAGGAATAAAAGATCCTAGTACCACCCAATGGCGACGTGGGCCCATAAGACACACAGCCATGTTAGTAAAAAGTTTTTGCAATGTCTAGACTCGACTTCGGCCAAGGAGTGTGGAAGGGGGATTCCTACAGCAATGGCTCGATACCAACTTGTGACGCCCCCGATTCAATCGTACACTAATCATGCACGCAAACATGTACGATCAAGATTAGGGACTCACGGGAAGATATCACAACACAACTCTAAAACATAAATAAGTCATACAAGCATCATAATACAAGCCAGGGGACTCGAGGGCTCGAATACAAGTGCTCGATCATAGACGAGTCAGCGGAAGCAACAATATCTGAGAACAAAAATAAGTTAAACAAGTTTTCCTTAAGAAGGCTAGCACAAACTGGGATACATATCGAAAGAGGCGCAGGCCTCCTGCCTGGGATCCTCCTAAACTACTCCCGGTCGTCGTCAGCGGGCTGCAAGTAGCAGTAGGCACCTCCGGTGTAGTAGGAGTCATCATCGATGGTGGCATCTGGCTCCTGGGCTCCAGTATCTGGTTGCGTCAACCAGGTAGAAGGGAAAGGGGGAAAAGAGGGAGAAAAGCAACCGTGAGTACTCATCCAAAGTACTCGCAAGCAAGGATGTACACTACATATGCATGGGTATACGTGTAAAGAGGCAATATCGGTGGACTGAACTGCAGAATGCCAGAATAAGAGGGGGATAGTTAGTCCTGTCGAAGACTACGCTTCTGGCCGCCTACATCTTGCAGCATGTAGAAGAGAGTAGATGGTAAGTTCACCAAGTATCATCGCATAGCATAATCCTAAACAAACGATCCTCTCTAATTAATTAGTTAACAGAGTATGACATGTGGGACCCACACGTTAGTTTGACCTAGTCAACGCCCTGTTGACTGCTGACGTCATGATGATGTCAGCATACACTATTCTGGATAATGTTGAATTAAAATAAATTGAATAAATTCAAAAAAATGATTAAATCTTTTAAAATTAATATAAAATAAACCGTAGCTCGGATGGGAAAACTTTGTACATGAAACTTGCTCAGAACGACAAGAAGAATCCGGATAGCAGCCAGTTCGTCCGCCACACATCCCTAGCATAGCAAACATGCAACATTCCCCCTCTGATTCATCTGTCCGAAACCTCGAAACACCGGGGATACTTTCCCGATTGTTTTCCCCCTTCGCAGGTATCACCTCCTATTGCGTTAGGTCACGTCTAGCACCGCATATTGCTTTGTGTTGCTTTGATTGCTCTGTTATTTATTGTGTTCCCCCTCAGTTACTTCTTTCCGGTAGACCCCGAGACCGACGCTGCTGCTACCCAGTACGACTACGGTGTTGACGACCCCTCCTTCTTGCCAGAGCAATCAGGCAAGCCGCCCCCCTTGATCACCAGATATCGCCTATTCTTCTCTATACTCTTGCATTAGAGTAGTGTAGCATATTCTTGCTTTCCGTTAATCCTATCACGATGCATAGCCTGTCCTTGCTACTCTTGTTGTTACCTTTACCGCAATCCTACTGCTTAGTATAGGATGCTAGTATTCCATCTGTGGCCCTACATTCTTGTCCGTCTGCTGTGCTATACTATCGGGCTGTGATCACTCGGGAGGTGATCACGGGTATGTACTATTACTTTATACATGATACATGTGGAGACTAAAGTTGGGTCGGCTTGTGGAGCACCCGTGAGTGATTCACGGATTGGGGGCTGAAAGGACCTTTCTCCCAACGGCCCTCTGGGTGGATCTTTGTGGCGGAGCGACATGGGAGGTTGAGACCACCTAGGTGAGAGGTGGGCCTAGCCCTGGTCGGCGTTCGTGATTACTTTAATAACACGCTTAACGAGATCTTGGTATTTGATCTGAGTTGGGTCGTTGACCTTATACACACTAACCGCCACGTGGGACAAGATATGGGCAACCGGCGTCGTGGTATCAGCCGAAGCTCTTTTTGACGTCGGTAATTTGGCGGCGCCTTGGCCGGATTAATTTGGAACGCCTGCTAGGCTAGAGTGCATACGGCAGCGTCACAACATGCAGGTGTGCAATGGGCGATGGGCCCAGACCCCTGCGCGCATAGGATTTAGACCGGCGTGCTGACCTCTCTGTTGAGCCTATGTGGGGCTGCGACGTGTTGATCTTCCGAGGCTGGACATGACCCTGGAAAGTGTGCCCGACCAGAGGGATCGAGCGTGTCGGGTAATGTGGTGCACCCATGCAGGGAAGTTTATCTATTGGAATAGCCGCGATCTTTGGTAACAGGACGACTTGGAGTTGTACCTTGACCTTATGACAACTAGAACCGGATACTTAATAAAACACACCCTTCCAAGTGCCAGATACAACCCGGTGATTGCTCTCTCACAGGACGACAAGGAGAGGATCGTTGGGTTAGGATTATGCTATGCGATGATACTTGGTGAACTTACCATCTATTCTCTTCTACATGCTGCAAGATGGAGGCGGCCAGAAGCGTAGTCTTCGGCAGGACTAGCTATCCCCCTCTTATTCTGGCATTCTGCGATTCGATCCACCGATATTGCCTCTTTACACATATACCCATGCATATGTAGTGTAGATCCTTGCTTGCAGTACTTTGGATGAGTACTCACGGTTGCTTTTCTCCCTCTTTTCCCCCTGTCCCTTCGACCTGGTTGACGCAACCAGATGCTGGAGCCCAGGAGCCAGATGCCACCATCGATGACGACTCCTACTACACCGGAGGTGCCTACTTCTACTTGCAGCCCGCTGACGACGACCATGAGTAATTTAGGAGGATCCCAGGCAGGAGGCTTGCACCTCTTTCGATCTGTATCCCAGTTTGTGCTAGCCTTCTTAAGGCAAACTTGTTTAACTTATGTCTGTACTCAGATATTGTTGCTTCCGCTGACTCATCTATGATCGAGCACTTGTATTCGAGCCCTCGAGGCCCCTAGCTTGTATTATGATGCTTGTATGACTTATTTATGTTTTAGAGTTGTGTTGTGATATCTTCCTGTGAGTCCCTGATCTTGATCGCACACGTTTGCTTGCATGATTAGTGCATGATTATTATGCTAAGCTAATGGATGGGTCTTGTCCGTCACATCATTCTCCTAATGATTTGATCCCATTATCAAATGACAACACATGTCTATGGTTAGGAAACCTTAACCATCTTTGATCAATGAGCTAGTCTAGTAGAGGCTTACTAGGGACACGGTATTTGTTTATGTATTCACACATGCATTTAATTTTCCGATCAATACAATTATAGCATGAATAATAAACATTTATCATGAACAAGGAAATATAAAATAACAACTTTATTATTCCCTCTAGGGAATATTTTCTTCAGAAGTAGGAGCCGACGTCCCCCCATCGCCTCCGTCGCGTGAATGACGAGCAAGTGTCGCACTTGCCGCACAGATGCTACGCATGGATCGACGGCCCTCCTCGCCACCATGCCGCCACCGCCGCCCTATAAATAAGGAGCTGCCTCCCGCGATCGCCAATGCATGTGGCCGCATCCTCCAGTACCTTAGAGGAGGCGGCTACGGCGGTGCCTCCGGCTCTCGGGCCGTGGAATCCGAGGCCAAGCGCGCATCGCGACAGCAGGCGAGGTACGACTAGCGCAATGTTGGTCACTGCTTCACGTTCGCCAAGACGGGTGTAGCAGCAGAAGAGGTCCGCAATGACCCGGACCTCGCCGCGGCGTGGGCGCTTGTCTGCTCCGTCACGACAACGGAGACGGCCGCCAGGCGGTGCCGCCGCCTTGACGATGAGCTCGCCAAGGTCGGCAAGGAGTGGTTTCTTAGCCCTTGTAATACTCCCCCGTTCACAAATATAAGATGTTTTAGCTTTTTTTTAATCAGATATAGAGAAACGTTTAAGTGTGTTTGTTCACTCATTTCAGTCCATATGTAGTCCATATTGAAATATCTAAAACACGTTAGGTTCTCCTTGATTCAAAGGATTTCTAAAGGAATTTTGAAGGATTCTAATCCTTATGGTTTGATTTGTAGGATTACAATCCATAGGAATTTTTCCATAGTATTCACGTGTACTGGTTTTCATAGGAAATTTTACCTCCAACCTCATGTGAAGAATCCTATGTTTTTCCTGTGCAGAAGGAAGCACTCATAATAATCTTGTACGACTGAAAATGATATGCCATTCAATTGCTCTATTTTTTCTATTCTCGTGTATTAAAGATCCCATGAATCAAGGAGGACC
This sequence comes from Aegilops bicornis, assembly GCA_021605145.1. Taxonomy (NCBI): domain Eukaryota; kingdom Viridiplantae; phylum Streptophyta; class Magnoliopsida; order Poales; family Poaceae; genus Aegilops; species Aegilops bicornis. The sequence goes on along the minus strand of CM038672.1, from coordinate 436,536,839 downwards.
TTATATTTGTGAATGGTGGGAGTAGCTATGTTGGAATTCTTAATCAGGGGTTTTCTCTTAAGAGATGTAATTAACTGATTTTATGTAAATGTAATAGTTCTGAAAATAAAGTATCTGCAATGTTTGATCCCAATTTTACTTTTTGTATTTATGCATTCATTTTGTATCAATGACGTGGATGAGTATTTACAGCCTAATTTTCCTGTCATCAACATGGATCTTGGAACATGCAGCGCTCGAATGCTCATTTTTGGCCGATGGATGTTCGGGAGATCTTGAAACATACGTCCCCGCTTCATCGACATGACTTTTTTTGTTCCGTTCCCGTAGAAGAGCGGCTGCTTCATGGTAAAGAGCATGTACCACCTAACAACAAGTACGATGACACAATTTGCCGGGGATACATTCAACGGTAACCCTGAAGGAGACCGGTTTATATGGCTTTGTATTTGGAACTCGTCGGTTCCATAGATGATGAAGATCATGGCATGAAAAGCATCGATGGGAGCCTTGGCTACTAATCAGTGCAAGGTTTACATGCATTTGGCGAAGCCAGACACGTGTCCACTATGCGGAGTTGAAGTAGAAGGAAGCTTTCATGCCTTGGTAAACTGAGGGTGCACCATGATTTTGTGGGAACTCATGAGAGTAGTGTGGTTGCTTTCTGCCAATAATTTGCTGATTGATACAAGCAATGAATGGCCACTAAATGTTTTAGCAGGGTGTAAGGAGAATGTCCAGAATATGATAATTATGCTTATCCAGCATATCTGGCAGCTTCGCTCGGATATGGACCATGGAAAAGAAGTACCTCCCCCTGAAACACCTGTCGAGTTCTTGCAAAGTTGCATGAAGTCACAACTCCTTTTAAGGATGTATAGCACTAACAAAATGATTAAAGGGAAGATGCCATTGTATGAAGCTTGTTCTATGCCGAGATTAAGAGTTCTGTATCGGAACAACCTTGGCTGCATCACCGGCAAACCAGAAAGCCCTCTTGGTGAATGACTCTTTTTTTGCTTGTGATGAAATGGTAGCGGAGGGCATGCCCTTCGAAGACATGATGGGAGCATAATCTTTGCAGCTTATCGGTTCTCATCGCATTGCAATGATGCTCTAGAGATGGAGATTCATGCACTGATGCAGGGATGGCCTTGACCATACATCATCCAGAATGCCCGGTCATAGTCTAATCGGACTACTCCGAAGCATTGGTGACTTTATCTAGTGATAGCTCGCTCAACATATGAACATCTTGCCATTGAGATCAGGTCCTTGATGAAGAAGGGATTTTATTCCGCAAAACCGATACGAGGCGGCTCTGGAGATTTGGGGGACGACGCGACGCACCCTGCCGCGGGACTGCCGAAGTCGGGGTGGCAAGTGGTGAGGCAGGGCCCTGGGCGGTCGCCATCTAGCCTATGCATCGGCCCGGCCGCCGGTGGCGGCAGATTCTGGGCGCTCGCGTCGAAGCTCCCGGACAGTGAGGAGGAGCCGGAGGAGGGGCGCGTCCTCGTGGCGCCTTCAGGCCCAAAGGTAAGTGATACGTATCCAACGTATCTATAATTTATGAAGTATTCATGCTGTTATTTTATCATTCTTGGATGTTTTATAATCATTTTATAGCAACTTTATATCATTTTTTAGGACTAACCTATTGACCCAGTGCCCAGTGCCAGTTGTTTCTTTATGGACCAGAACACCCAAGATGGGCCAGAGCAGCACCTGGGGGGTGCCTCGAGGGGGGCACAACCCACCAGGGCGCGCCCAGGTGGGTTGTGCCCACCTCGGTGGCCTCCCGCACCCCCTCTTTACCCTATAAATTCACAAATATTCCAAAACCCTTCGGGGTTAACCTAGATCAGAAGTTCCGCCGCCGCAAGGCTCTGTAGCCACTGAAAACCAATCTAGACCTGTCAAGACTCACGGAGGGGGGGAATCCTCACCAGTGGCCATCTTCATCATCCCGGTGGCCACCACGATGAGGAGGGAGTAGTCCACCCTCAGGGCTGAGGGTTTGTACCAGTACCTATGTGTTTAATCTCTTTCTCTCGTGTTCTTCAGATATCATGATCTTGATGTATCGCGGGCTTTGTTAATATAGTCGGATCATATGGTGTTTTCCCCTCTCTATCTTGTTGTGATGACTTGAGTTTTCCCTTTGAGATTTCGTTGTTATAAGATTGAATATTTTTATGGATTTGAGAACACTTGGTATATGTCTTGCAATTGAATACTCATGGTGACAATGGGTTATCGTATTGATTCACTTGATACATGTTTTGGCACTCAACTTGCGGATTCCCGAGGTGACATTGGGGTAATCTATGCATAGGGGTTGATGCACGTTCTTGTCTTTGTTTCTCCGGTAGAAATCTTGGGGCACTCTTTGAAGTTCTTTGTGTTGGATTGAGTATTATGAATATGAATTTGCTTTGGTGTTATTTTAATTAGTACGAACTCTAGGATAGATCGAACAGAAAGAATAGCTTTATGTTATTTTAGTACAAACTCATGAATAGATCGAATGGAAAGAATAGCTTTGAGGTGGTTTCGTACCCTACAAACAATTTATTCTTATGTTCTCCACTAGATAGGAACTTTGGAGTGATTCTTCATCGCACTTTGAGGGGTGGTTACACTACAAAAAAAGACACTTATGTGATGATACGTGTTTTTCACAGTAGGTCACGTTTTCTGTCATGCATGTACATCCATGATGATTTTATGATAGAATCAAGATAGTCATACATGTGCTGTCGCAGAAGTATTCCATGACATTACGAAAATTATCATCACGGAAGTGTCCACTTCCATGACGATAAATCACGCGTCATAGAAGTGTTTTCGTCAAGGGTGACCGACACGTGGCATCCACCATAACTGGTCGCCGTTAAGCTATCGGGTCCGGTTTTGGATCTGATAACCCGTTAACAGCCCGGACCAATGGGGGTTTTCCACGTGTAAAATTCTCATTGGCCAGAGGAAACACGTGTTGGCTCACTGTTGGGATAGATGTCATCCACTCATTGGACAGGAGGCGCCTATGATACGTCGACACGTGGCACGGCCAAATAGAGGCCCATTCCGGTGAAAAGGCCGGCCCGTTTGACTTGGTCAAAAAGTAACGGGCCGGCCCACGGAAAGCCTATTAACGGCCTATTCGTATATCGCCCATTTACGGCCCACTAACTCCCGACCCGTTACGGCCTATCGGAATTAAGCCCAGTAGCTTTATCTAGGCCGTCAAATATGATTCCAGCCCGTTGTTACTTCCGGCCCATGTATGGCCCATGATGTCTTTCGGCCCATATGAGGCCCATCATAACTCTGGGCCTAATAAAGGCCCGAGATGAAACTGTCCCATAATGAATAGTGTATCGCTTTATACCCATTAACGGCCCATTATGCTGTCGGCCGTTTCCAGCCTGTGTTAACTTTCGGCCTTCTAAGGGCCCATTTATTCTTGGGCTCATTTCTAGAATTCGGTTAGTTACGGTCCGTCACTGGCCTGTTCCGTTTATGGGCCAAATTCAGCCCGTGGTTACATTCGGCCCGTTTGTGGACCGATAACCCGTTGGGCTATTTTTGTAGCGTTATCAAATACGGCCTATTAACGGCCCGTTATGGTCCATGAATAGTATGACCCATGTTTGGCAAAATGATTATACGCCCCGTAGAAGGCCCATGGATCCTACGGCCCGTAGAAGACCAATGGACCCTACGGCCCGCAGAAGGCCCATGGATCATAAGGCCCGTAGAAAGTCCATGGATCCTACGGCCCATAGAAGGCCCATGGATCCCACGGCCCACAGGAGGCCCATGGTTACAACAGTCCGTGTGTTGCCATGATTATTGTGGCCTAGTTACCAAAAATAGGTTATTGTGGCCACTAGAAAAACGCAGAAAAAGAACTGCAGTGACTACAAGCAAACAACTAAGCAAGACAATAAGGAAATAAATAAGCAAGCAACTAATGCTAGCCTATTACAGCTATTACACATATTACATCCACTGGGCATCAAAGTTCGCCACCAGTGAAAATATAGGGAACAAAGTAGCATATTACATACACTGGCCGTCAAAATTGGCCACCAGTGCAAATAAACGCGGCAGCAAAACAAAACATAAGCGAAACAACTTGGAAGATCTCAAGAAAGCGTTATCACGGTATCCACCATGCTTTGGTAATAAGCTTAGCAAGCTTATTAGCTTTGTCTGTTGGTGCTAAAATCCTCCAATGCTTGTTGTTGCACCAGAAAGTATGCATCTGAATGCTCCAGGGACTTCCGCAGTCCTTCCGCTTCTTGTCGTAGCACAGCTGATCGATGTCTTTCAGCTTGTAGTTGAGACTCAAGAAACCGAACTGATTCAGACAGTGAGTTTGAATAGCTTGTGCAAGAGGTAGTGGCCAGTAACTCGAACACTAAACCAAGACAGGACTTTGGGGTTGTCTCACTGTCTTCAAGATAGTCTTCCTTAGTTGTTTTATCAGCTTTGCTAGAGACCAACAAGGATATATCACTATCCTGAACCTTATCTGCATTACGTCCTTTACCATTGCTTAATAAGGTACTCTTCCCCAATATTCTGTCAGCATTCTAAAAGAAGAAACAAGCAGACACGTAAGAGGTTTAGCATGTACTAGTATATGAAACTCATTTTGGTGAACCAGTTCATTAGTAAGGTGGACATGATTAAACTACCAAGTCTTCTATTGCCAAGTACTAGTACATAATAAAAGCATCAAACAAACATATATCTATGTCCTATGGTCACTGCATTGTCTTGCCAAATCAAAATAGAGACACAGTTCAAAACATATCAGTTCAAGACAAAGCATCAGTGAAAGAATACAAAGTGTGGGAAACTACATGGCACAACAAGATTTCAGATGGGTACGACGGGTCTACATGTACAACAACACTATTGGCTCTATTGTGCTGCTAGTAATGTGCATGATATGAGAAGTCAATTGTATACACAATTGAGATTGAAATCAACAAAGCTATTGACAAGAGCAACTCTGTTAAAGAAACATGCGTGAACATACCTGTTGTGCCATTGGAATTTCGATTGGATCCTTCAATTTAAAACTAAGTTTGAGTAAATACAGTGATACAAGAGCAAAGCAGTATGCACGATAGCAATGGAATCTTAAATTAGAACAGTTGTTCTTCAGGTTTAAGCACTTGTTCTACATGAACAGAGTACAGTAAGACACAAGAATACAATACTTAAAAAATGAGCTCATAGACCTTACCACATTCTTGGTTCGGGACCAAGATCTGAACAAAGGCGTTCCGATCATCGTCTGCAAATGTGTCCTGGAGAACGTCGGGGAATCTGATGAGTTTCTTTGCCGGTGAAGTATGTTTTCTTCTGTGTAATTCTGACATCGCCACCAAGCATTCTTGAAGATAGCAGAGGTATTAGCACAGGTTACCTCATCCTGAGTTTCCAAATCGGTCCTTCTCTATAGAGAGAAATGGGAAAATTTGCTGAATTATAACCATCATGGAGGTAGAATGTATGGACAAAGCAAAGAAATTGCCATGAATAACATTACTTACACATAACTCCTGGACATACACCTGCAACTGGCATTTTCCTTCATCTTCAGTATAATATTTCCAAGATGGGAAGATACGCACATAGGATTTAACAACATCAAATGCGATAGATGCTAAACTATGACTGGCTGGTTGTGCTTCCTCCACATGAATAGGCATACTAACTGGTGGAGTTGGGGTTCGCCGTGGTAGTACTGGCCCTTTGGGCACTGGAGCTGCCTTACTAACTGCTCATGTTTGGGAGCTCTGTGGTGGAGATGGTGCTGTGTCAACAGGAACTGGGTTACTATCTGCTGGGCTTGGGGTTAGATTGGGTGAAGCTGGTTCTCTGACCATCGCAGTAGGGGTACCATCTGCAAGAGTCTAGGTTATGTGTGGTAGGGCTGGTTCTCGTGCATGTACAACCGGGGTGCTATCTCCACCAAGAGGTAGCTGTTTTATTTGAAGACCGTGTTTTTACTCCGCTAGATACTGGCATCACCCGCTCCAATTCAAATGGCTGATAAACAGGAAACATAGTTGAATGTACGGACATTGTATGAGAGATGATCACGATAGATAGTGTGGAAAAAGAGGGCATGAAATAGTTGACATGTATATTGTTTAACTAAAACGGATAACATGACATAATTTCACATATATGATGTCTATCTAAACTGGATAGCATAGCATAGCATAATTCAAAGATATGATGAATAACTAAACATGATCGCATGACATAATTCACATACATGTTATCTAAGTAATCAGGATCGCATGATTTAATTCACATATGTGATTTATATGCTAAACAGAGGGCATTCGATATGATGTCTGAACTAAGAACATGGTGTTGAATATTGTGTATATGATGTCTAAACTATGCAATGCAAGACACCATATGCATGATATGAGAAGTATAACCGTGCCAAGTTAGAGCATACACCTCAGTGGGGGAATATGACTGGTCATCTGTCTCTGAATCCATCTCTGAGGAGCTATCGGGACCCAACAAGATATCTGCCTTGACTGTAGCATGCTCGCTCTGAAGGCCTTGTTTTCACTCCAGATTTTTTCATTTCCCACGCAAATGGCTAATTCACGGGAAGAGTAATTTAATGTACAAACATTGTCAACAAATGGAAATGTAATGAAGAAAAGGATGGGCAAGATATCATTCAAATATATGATGCCTGGTTAAACAGGATGGCATTGCACATTTCACATATATTATGGCTGGCTAAAAGACATGAGACTACATAATTCCCATATATGATATAGAAACTAAACAGGTAGCATTACAGAACATGTCTAAACTAAGCATATGACATATATGATGTCAAAAGTAGGCACTGCAAGGCAACATATGCATGATATGACTAACATCATCATGCTAAGATAGAGCAAACACCTTGGGGGGTAAATAGGGGTGGTCAGCTGCGTCTGAATCCTCCTTAGAACAGATATCTTCCTCTGGATTATAATCTGAAGAGGGGGGGGGGGGTTGCTATTGAACCCACCATGGAGCGATGTTTGCATGACATTGTATTGCCGTGCAAAACTCTTCTCTTTTTCTCTACATGTTTAGCATGACTGTGTAGAATATCTGACATGCATACGAAAAAATATGGTGAGATTATGTAAGGAGAGCATGCAGAACTCTAGAGTGATGGTAACAACCAGTGGATGGATCCAAAAATAATGATAGCAGGCTGATGCTTGCTTTAATTTAATAAAAAGACAGATGATGATTGCTTTACTATTTGTTTCCCACCCAAGATGAACAACATAGGCATACCCTAGGTGAACCAGATATTAGACAGAGATACTATTCATTCCTGCCTCGATATGTGCCCCACAACTAATTTAGAACTCAAGGTTGAACATTAGTTTGGACCTGACTTGGAGTCTAAGAGGTGGATAGGACGATAAAGTAGCAGGTAATTTTAAGAAATGCATAACATAAGCATAAACAAAAGAGTGCGACCTCTCTTGTGGACCCGTGTACTCCTCAGGTTCATCTGCTGAGTCGAGGATGGTTGATGCCATTGCGGTGGGCGCCGGCGGCAGGGAAGGAGATCTGAGGCGGCGAAAGACGGTCAGGAGTCGTGATGTCTGGTTTGGTGGATGCTTCTGTCGATGGAGCAGCTCAGGTGAGGTGGACGACGTCGCGGCAGGAGCAGGACAAACCACACAAAGTTTCCTTCGACACCTACCTATAACTGAAATAATTCTGTAAGGGCTCATTTGGCTTGCATGCTTCTAAAAATGCAGGGATAGGAAAAACACCGGAATAGGATAGGAATGCACATGGTAAATAGAGCATTTGTAAACACAAGATTTCTGTCAACTTGGGTGTTTGGTTCGCCGGAATTGGAAGAGCAGAGGAAAGCAAAGAAACATGGCCAAAATAAAGTGAAACCATATGAAAGCGTGTACAGTTAGAATGTTATTCTACCACTAATGCACTTGGTCTTGTTTTCATGCATAGGATTTCTAAAAGTAGGTCCAGGTGGATGTTTTGCTCCATTCCTTTCAACAAAATGCATGAATAATTGAATAGTAGAGTGCCATAGGAAAATTTCCTGTTGCTATGTTTTCCGTTGAACCAAAATAGCCCTAATGGATCAACATGAATGTAGAGTAATAAGTGATGCAACAAGTGTACAACCTCTTTGCCGTAGCCGTGTCGACCTCAGCATCATTGGGTTGGTCATTTGAAGAAGTTGAGGCAGAGGTGGCTGTCGGAGGTGTGGAGGAAGATCTAAGAAATCTGAGAGGCGGCGTCCAGGCCTTCGCTCTGTTGTGATGGATCGTTCTATCGTTGGAGCAGCTCCGGTGAGCCGTAAGATGTCAAGGCTGAAGCAGCACAAGACAGACACCGTTAAAATCAAGTGGGATTCTAATAGCATCTCCAATAGACGATGTAAAATGCATTAACAAAAAGTGATAGATGTAAAATTTACATCACCAAAAACCACCTGACTACAACAAATGAGGTAAAAACTGTTGACTCTGAACTTAACTATCGAAACTGAAATTTACTGTGGAATCTGAATGTTACTATCGAAACTGAACGCAATGGTAGCAGAGAGGCACTTGACATGTATTTTAGGGAGGGCCTGCAGTTCATCTTCAACCACCCCCTGAGCCGCCAGCCACCACCGGCCTCGCTGCCGCCCCCGCGCCGCCTTGCCGCCCCGAAACAACTCCCCGCCGCCGCCCCGGCCAGCCCTCTAGCCCCCTCCCCCCCGCGCTGAGCTTTTTCTCTGGCGATCCCCACGCCACCACCCCACCACCGTGCCCCCCACCGCCGGCGACCACCGCCCCCACCCTGAGGCCTAAGATAGATAGTGGGGTACCTCTCCGGCGAACCCCCCTCCCCACTGCGGGTGATTCTTTGTTAACTCCGGCGAGCCCCCCACCCCTTGAAAATCGACTAACCCAAAAGTTGATTCAGCCGAATGAAGTGTAGCTAAATCGAAGCAAAGCAACAACACGAGCGAGGGGGAGAGCAGCAGCAGCAACGCGAGTGAGCGAGCGAGAGCCAGAGCAGCAGCAGCAGCGCGAGCGAGCGAGCAAGAGCCGGAGCAAAGAAGCAGCCATGAGCGAAGCGAGAGTCAGAGGCAGCAGTACTGGGCGAAGCGAAGCGAGAGCTGTGAGCAGCAGCAAGAAGAAGGCGAGTGAGCGAGCGAGAGCCGGAGCAGTAGCAGTAGATCCAGCTGGTATGGACGCCGCCGCCGAAGGGGCCTCGCACTGGGGGAGAGCCGCCATGGAGATGTCGCCCGTGGCACCAGCTTCGAGGTAGCCACTCCACGGGGGTGCGAGATGGAGCACCATCGGTGCCGGGAGGTCGAGTTAAGGAGAAGGTGCGATGTGATGAGTGTACAACCTCTTTGGTGGCGCCGAGTAGGCCTCGACTTCATCCGAGGAGTCGGTGAGGATGCTGCGGTTCTGGTGGAGCAGGTTAAGGCGGCGCTGTGGGGATGGAGCAGCCACGATAGATGAGGCGATCGTCGGAGCAGCTACTTGGAGGTGGAGAACGGGGCGGCTGAACCGGTGGGACGACGAGATGGACGACGGATTCTCATCCGGGGAGGTGGATGAGGGACGTCGACCTGTTGCGGTGGACGACGTCGTCGGGGAAGAGGCTCCGGCTGGGCAGCGGTGAGGTGGCGGACGAAGGAGGGTGGGGTTTCGTGGCTGGAGCAGAGAGGTTATGGCAGCCAGATTTCAAATGGAGAAAAGGAGGCGATGGGAGGGGGAACCATTACTTAGGGACGCGCTTGTCCAAAATGTAGGGTGTGTGACAAAAGTGCCCCCACCGATTTGAACTAGCGGCCCTTTCGGCTCAGGGTTAGAAGGGGGATTTCGCGTGTCGGGATTTGGCAGCTGCAGGGAGTTTTCGCGTGCGTTGTAATTTCAGGATAGCAAGGCGCGGGTTGTGAAGGCGCCAGTTTTGGGAGCACGATATCTGAATTTTCGGGATATAACAAGGCGCGGGTTGAATTTTAGGGACAAGCCTAACGTGTAATATACGTACCATATCAATTCGCACTTCCCTCAACGAAAAAAAAACGAAAAAAATAAAACTATTCACACCACACAAAGAGAGAGTCTTATCCCGTTTACTATACAAATGTTATTCAAAGCTACTCATACCAACATGTTATGTCCAATTAAATTTTTTCGTTGGTTGTATAATGCATGTAACCTACTCATACCAACATTTTAGTGCATTCCAAATGTCTGTACTACCACTGCAATTTGAACTAAATTTGAATTCATTTCTCTATTTCAATAAGAATCTACAATCATGATTATTGCCAACTTCAACCATCATTCATGTATTACCTTAACAACACACACATGATTATTGTAGAGATAGATATGAACTATGTGTACTATACGAACTCAAATTCAATTTTTTGAATACACTTGATGTTGATTCCAAATAATAGTACATTTGATGTACTAACTATATATTCATAATCTAAACCATGTTCCATACGTACACCGTGTTTATCACACAAAGTATAGTGCCCCGCCCCCTACATTATGACAAGTATTTAGCCCTGAGCTACAAAAGCCACACATTAGCCCAAATTATAATCAATGTTCTATATATTATATGTACTAAGCAATATGCCCATGCGTTCCACGGAACATCAACATGATCAAGGTGAGGCCTTATTTGCAAATATGGAGAGGGGTGTGGGTATCTTTTTTTCAAAATTGCCATAGTTCCCTTCCTATCCGTCAGATATAGATCAGACGGCCTATATTCCAGGATGGCAGGCACACCATCGTCAACAACTCTGTTTTTATAAGAGTAGAGATAAAATATATTATATGTAGTATAACATGTTCATAACCACACCATGTGTATGGGGGCTGTGCTGGGGGCTGCTCTGAGGAAGGGTTGCCGGGTCCGGCAAGGGGGTCTCAGATGCGCCTCCTGTTGCCACAGGTGAATCGTCCTCAACGACAACCACCGGGGTCTTGGCCCTCTTGACGCTCTACGGGCTAGCGTCACGAAAAGGAAAAAGTTCAGAACGAAGCAAGTCGATTCAAGATAAAGCAACAAAATTGAAGAAATACAAGCACAATATTGGAGCTTACTCTTCTTCCTCCTCGGAGCTAAGCGCGGAGAAGTCAAACTCCGGCTCGCCTCCGGTGCGACAAGGCGGAGGAGTGGGCTCTCTTTGCCGCTTGGCGGAGGCGTCGGCGGTGGCACAGGAGGATCCCGTCCCCAGCTTGTCGCAGTTAGTGTGGGGTGCTCAGCGGCAACATCGCTTGTCATGGTAGAGCGTCGGCGTGGCGCTTCTTGTGGGCCCGTCTGCCGCCCCGTCTCATCTCCGGCCTTGCGGAGACGCCTCTTCGGCGGAGCCGGAGGCTCCGTTGGCGGCAAGTCGCTGGGAGGTGGAGAAGAAGCGCCCTCGGCTGGTCCGCTCGACTCAGCCTCGGGTGCGATGAGCTCTTCCTCGCCGGCGAACTCCTTCGCTCGGCAAGGCTTGCCGCCTCGGCTACGTCCGCCTCCTCCACGGTGTACCCGAAGACGCCCGGTAGCGGCGGCTGCTGCCGCCTCCTCCAGCCTGGTGGCGATGCGCACCATCTCCTCGTCGGTGGTGTCGCGGGTGAGCCTCTTCTGCTCGTCGGAGCGGCTCGGCACTTCTTCCCAGTTGTCGAAGAACTGCTGCACGATCTCGTCGGAAGGCTCTTGCCAGGTTGGAGCGATCCCATGGGAATCGCTACAACGGCATCATAGCGCCGGATGCGGTCGAAGCGCCGAGTTGTTGCACAATGGGACGAACCCCTCGGCAACCTAAACCACTCGGGGTGATCGGGTCGTTCTTGAACAGCTCCAAAGTGACATCGCATCCAGCTCCAAGACGGTGAAATTCCAATTGAGACCCGGGCGCAGCCTCATGATGTCTGCCGCATTTTGGAACTCCCAAGCAGGCCTCCTCCTTTCTCGCAAGGGAAGCGTCTGCGGCGAAGGAAGTCTGCGCCAACCGCGCTTCTGATTAGTCCGGCAAGCCCGAGGCGCAAAATTCGGGTCCTGACTATCTTCAACCTAGCATCCTCCGGCGCCAAGTTGCTCCAATCGTTGCCAGCACTATTGGGGTTTGGCGCCTGACGATCGAAGGGCTGCGGGTTCTCCTCACGATCCAACACCAGTTAGCTCTCCACCTCCCACTTGTTACGAACTCTCCTTCCAGATAGGCTTCTTTCTTGCCGATCCTGGAGACCCAAGCTATCCCTCCGGCAAGCGGCTCTCCTCTCTCGACGCGGGGCACGAAGAAATGGCGGAAGAGTGCCACATTTGTGTGGACTCCGACAAAGTTTTCGCAAAGGTGTGCGAAAACTGACATGGTCAAGACAGCGTTGGGAGTCGGGGAGGCTGATCGGACCCACGAACACCTATGGGGCCGGCGGACCAGGCCCCTTGTGGTTCGGAGGGGGGCGGAGATCACACGAAGAGCGAATCGAGGCGAAGCACACGAGCAGTTTACCCAGCTTTGGAGCTCTCCGGAGAGATAATACTCCTACTGCTGCTTGTCTGATTGTATTGTGTTCTTGCTAGGGAGCGATGAGAGCTACAAAACCTAGAGCGAGAGAATGTTCGAACCTCCTCTACGTTGCGCACGGGCCTCCTTTTATATGCTCAAGGGGTCTCCGGCTGTGGCAACGTAGAAGAGGGTACAAATGTAAAAACAGTAGCTGGTACACCTACTTGAACAGTGTACAGTGCAATATACCTAACTCTGACGGCAAGGGACAAAAGCATGAAATGCCTGTCCTTGTCGTCTAAACAGTGCAACAGAGCGCCACCGTTTGCCACGATGGCGGGCTTGTCAGCGCCGCTTATCGCTGCTCTCCGCTGGCTGCACAGCCTCTTGACACGCGCGCATGGAATGGTCCCATGGCGACACATTGATGGATGAGCTGGAGCGGAGATGAAGAGAGGTTGCCTGCCGCGGCAAGCGCCTTGCCGTGGCTGAATCCTTGTTGCGTCGGAGGCTTGTCGCGTTCCGAGCCTTCCCGGCAAGCTCCTCTTGCCGGGGTCTTGTCTTCTGCGTGCCTTGAGTGGCCTTCCGGCAAGCTCCTCTGGCCGGGGCTGGGTCTTCTTGGCTAACGACTGTGTTCTTGAATGGCTCCAAAGGAGCCACGGAGGATCTTGGCAGCGACCAGGCAAGCCTTGCCGCGGGGTGCTGCAACTGTCCGTGCACGAGTTCGGGATACTAGGGTATCCCTACTCTAGTATACCGACAGGAGCCCCCGGGGAGAACCTTCTTCTTTCTTGCCGATCCTAGAGACCCAAGCTATCCCTCCGACAAGCGGCTCTCCTCCCTCGACGCGGGGCACGAAGAAATGGCGGAAGAGTGCCACATTTGGGTGGACTCCGACAAAGTTTTCGCCAAGGTGTGCAAAAACTGCCATGGTCAAGACAGCGTTGGGAGTGAAATCAAGGAGGCGGAGGCCATATGTGTTCATGATATCGCAGAAGAACTTGGAAAAGGGCGGGCAGAGCCCGCAATAAAAGAAAAGGGCAAAGAAAGGATACCCAGTTGGGGCTAAATCCGACGCGATGGCGGGGAGTACCTTCGTGCGCGGATGTGCATGCGTCTCCATCGACCAGAAGAGGTAGAAGCCCTCCCTCAGCTCCTTCGCGTCGAGCTGGGGTGAGAAGATGGCCCGCCTCCTGCGCAGGGTCATGAGCCGCTGCGCCTCGGCCGATTTCACCCCTTCCCTTGTCGGCCTTGAGCCATCGGGAGGCGGGTGGAGGAGGTCGACGGCGCCGAGTGTGCTTGTGGCGAAAAGGGGCGGAGCGCTGCTCTCTTCGTGACCTTTGGAGAAGAAGGGGAGCGGCGGTGGTTTTCGTGACAAGACAGCAATGGCGAGGTGGACGATCTGCCCTCGCTTTCCTGTTTATAAGGGCGGAGAGGGGCGGACGTTCCGCTTTTCCTAATAGAGAAACCCCCATGACCACGCCCACGATCTCGTGACGACGCCCACGTTCGGTGCGTGCCGTTAGTGGGGGACGTGGTGGGTCCGGGGCAAGTAACGGCGTGATCAAGGCCGCGTGTGACTGCAGACTGTTTTTGGGCTCGCCCGACAAGCTCGGCACTGCAGGCGCCCAGTTCGAGCCTGACGCTGCAGCAGTGGCGGGGGAGTCGGCGGTCGGTGTAGCGCCTGGCGCTCCTGCGGCCTCAGGGCCGTCAGTGTGATCACCAGACCCCTCGCCGGCTTCTGTGGCGGCAGCCTCGGTGGCCTCCTCGCCGACAGGCTCGCCAGCGCCGGCTCCTTCTTCCACGGCGGCGGCCTCGTCAATGTTGCCGCGCGCGTCCCTTTCGCCGGCGCCCTCGGTCTCCATCGGCTCTGTGGCGGACAAAGAAAGAAAGTCAAGCAAATATTCAAAGAAAAACAGAAGAAGACAAGCCCAAGGGAAATTTTCGCGCAAAGGGATTACCTGCAATGGGATCTGCAGCCGTGGTCTCGACCACTGGAGGATCACTGGTGCTGTCCCTTGCCGGAGTAGCCTCCCTTGCCGGAGGACGCTCCCTTGCCGGAGAATCCTCCCTTGGCGGCGTAGTCGGGCGCATGTAATTTCGGGGCGGCTTCCGCCCTCCCGATGAGGCTGCTCTGCTCCTACACAAATCAACTATCAGACGTCTATGAAGAAGGAGCACCCATGCACACCCAACAGTAAGGGGAAAACCGCATACTTACCCTGGGGGCTGTTGGGGCTGCTGAGAAGGGTTGCCGGTCCGCAAGGGGTCTCAGATGCGCCTCCTGTTGCCCGCAGGTGAATCGTCCTCAACGACAACAACCGGGGTCTTTGCCCTCTACGACGCTCTGGGCTAGAAGGCCCTGAAAAGGAAAAAGTTCAACGAAGCAAGTCGATTCAAGATAAAGCAACAAAATTGAAGAAATACAAGCACAATATTGGAGCTTACTCTTCTTCCTCCTCGAGCTAAGCGCCGGAGAAGTCAAACTCCGGCTCGCCTCCGGCGACGAGGCGAGGAGTGGGCTCTTCGCCGCTTGGCGGAGGCGTCGGTGGTGGCTCGGGAGGATCCCGTCCCCGTTGTCGCAGCGATGTGGGTGCTCCGGCAACATCGCTTGTCAGCGGTAGAGCGGCGTCGCGGGCGCTGCGGCTGTGGGCCCGTCTGCCGCCCGTCCTCTCGGCCTTGCGGAGACGCCTCTTGGCGGAGCCGGAGGCTCTTTGGCGGCAAGTCGGCTGGGAGGTGGAGAAGAAGCGCCCTCGGCTGGTCCGCTCGACCAGCCTCGGTGCGACGAGCTCTTCCTCGCCGGCGAACTCCTTTCGCTCGGCAAGGCTTACCGCCTCGGCCGCGTCCGCCTCCTCCACGGTGTACCGAAGACGCCCGGTGTCGCGTTGCTGCCGCCTCCTCGGCTTGGTGGCGTCGCACCATCTCCTCGCCGGTGGTGTCGCGGTGAGCCTCTTCGCTTTCGTCGGAGCGGATCGGCACTTCTTCCAAGTTGTCGAAGAACCGCTGCACGATCTCGTCGGAAGGCTCTTGCCAGTTGGAACGATCCCATGGGAATCGCACAACGGCATCATAGCGCCGGATGCGGTCGGCGCTGAGTTGTTGCACAATGGGACGACCCCTCGGCAACCTAAACCACTGGGTGATCGGGTCGTTCTTGAACAGCTCCAAGCATCGCATCCAGCTCCAAGACGGTGAAATTCCAATTGAGACCCGGCGCGCAGCCTCATGATGTCTGCCGCATTTTGGAACTCCCAAGCAGGCCTCCTCCTTTCCTCGCAAGGGAGCGGCGCGCGGCGGCGAAGTCTGCGCCAACCGCGCTTTACGGTTAGTCCGGCAAGCCCGAGGCGCAAAATCCGGTCACAGCTATCTTCAACCTAGCATCCTCCGGGCGCCAAGTTGCTCCAATCGCTGCAGCGCACTATTGGGATTTCCATGACGCAGCGATGAAGGGCTGCGGGTTCTCCTCACGATCCAACACCAGTTAGCTCTCCACCTCCTCCCACTTGTTACGGAACTCTCCTTCCGTGATAGGCTTCTTTCGTGCCGATCCTGGAGACCCAAGCTATACCTCCGGCAAGCGGCTCTCCTCTCTCGACGCGGGGCACGAAGAAATGGCGGAAGAGTGCCACATTTGGGTGGACTCCGACAAAGTTTTCGCAAAGGTGTGCGAAAACTGCCATGGTCAAGACAGCGTTGGGAGTGAAATCAAGGAGGCGGAGGCCATATGTGTTCATGATATCGCAGAAGAACTCGGAAAAGGGCGGGCAGAGCCCGCAATAAAAGAAAAGGGCAAAGAAAGGATACCCAGCTTGGGGCTAAATCCGACGCGATGGCGGGAGTACCTTCATGCAGCGGATGCGCCGCAGCGTCTCCGTCGACGAGAAGAGGTAGAAGCCCTCCCTCGGCTCCTTCGCGTCGAAATGGGGTGAGAAGATGGCCCGCTCCTTGCGCAGCGCCTTGAGCCGCTGCGCCTCGGCGATTTCACCCCCTTCCCTTGTCGGCCTTGAGCCATGGCGGAGGCGGTGGAGGAGGTCGACGGGCGTCGAGTATGCTTGTGGCGAAAAGGGGCGGAGCGCTGCTCTTCAAGACCGGAGAAGAAGGGGAGCGCGGTGGTTTTCGTGACAAGACAGCAATGGCGTAGGTGGACGATCTGCCCTGTTTCCCCTATTTATAAGGACGGAGAGGGGCGGACGCTCGCTTTTCCTAATAAAGAAACCCCCCACGACCACGCCCACGATCTCTCGTGACGACGCCACGCTTGGTGTGTGCCGTTAGTGGGGGACGTGGTGGGTCCGGGCAAGTAACGGCGTGATCAAGGCCGCGTGTGACCGTGCACTGCTTTTGGGCCTAGCCCGACAGCTGGCACTGCAGCGTGCCCAGCCGGGGCTCTGTCGGTGTACTAGAGTAGGGATACCCTAGTATTCGAACTCATGTATTCGCATAGACAGCAGCTGCAAGGCTTGCCTCCCACGTGCAGCCTTAGCTGTGACGCGCTTGGCAGCCACAGAAGCATGCGGCAGAGTTTGAGAGCCCAAAGCTGCAACCGCCTCGTGCCGATTCGCTTCTTCAGGCGATCTCCGCCTCCGAACCACAAGGGGCCTGGGTCCGCCGCCCCATAGGTGTTCGTGGGTCCCATCAGCCTCCCCGACATCTTTGGCGCTGAACACCTATGGGGCCGGGCGGACCAGGCCCTTGTGGTTCGGAGGGGCGGAGATCGCACGAAGAGCGGATCGAGGCGGGCACACGAAAGAAGTTTACCCAGCTTCGAGCTCTCCGTGAGATAATACTCCTACCGCTGCTTGTCCGATTGTATTGTGTTCTTGCTAGGGAGCGATGAGAGCTACAAAACCTAGCGTGAGAGAATGTTCGAACCTCCCCACGCTATGACGGGCCTCCTTTTATATGCTCAAGGGTCTCCACAGTGGCAACGTAGAAGAGGGTACAAATGTAAAAACAAAAGAGTCGGTACACCTACTTGAACAAAGGTACAAAGGTAATATATTTTAACTCGACGGCAAGGGACAAAAGCATTAAATGCCTGTCCTTGTCGCCTAAACAAAGGCAAATGAAGCGCCACCGCTTGCCACGATGGCGGGCTTGTCGGCCGCCGCTTATCGCCGCTCTCCGCCGGCTGCACAGCCTTTCTGACACGCTGCTGCATGGAATGGTCCCATGGCGACATCGCTGATGGATGAGCCGGAGCGGAGATGAAGAGAGGTTGCTCGCCGGCAAGCGCCTTTGTCGCGGCTGAATCCTTTTGTCGCGTCGGAGGCTTGTCGCGATCTGAATTTTCCGGCAAGCTCCTCTTGCCGGGTCTTGTCTTCTGCGTGCCTTGAGTATTCTTCCCGCAAGCTCCTCTTGCCGGGCTTTGTCTTCTTGGTTAAATACATTTGTTCTTGAATGGCTCCAAAGGAGCCACGGAGGATCTTGGCGGCTACTGTGCAAGCTCTGTTGCTGGGTGCCGTGCAACCGTCTGCAGCAAATGAGGGGTCTGGTGATCACACCGACGGCCCCGAGGCCGCAGGAGCGCCAGCGCTACACCGACCGGCCGACTTCGCCGCTGTCAGAGCGCCAGTTCGAAGAGCCCCAGCCCGGCGCCTACTTGAAGGCCGGCGACGGTGTCTTCATCAAGCTCCCATGGGAGTCGAGCTCCAGGGCGCCGATCGAAGGAGAGACTTTTGACGGCGAGCTGCTCGCCTCCGCTGGGTTGACGCTAGTGGACGCGCCAAGCAGCAGCAGCGGCGAGTCCGAGGAGGAGCAGCTGTTGAAGAAGCTGCTGTCGCTCTACCGCGCCCGGCAAGCCAAGTTGGAGTCCCGGGAAGCACTTGTCGCGAGGGCGGGAGCGGACATGGAAAAGCGCGCAGAAGAGCTCCGGAGCGCCAACCAAGAAACTCTCCGGAACGTGGCGGAAGCGCGGGAGCAACTTGCAGAACAGCGCACGGCCTTCATCCTTGAGAAGGCCGCAGCTGAGGAGGAGCAGCGGCTGGCTGCCGAGAAGCTCTCCGCTGCAGAAAGCGAAATGGGCGCAGCAGAAGGTCAACCTGGACAGCCATGAGGAAGAGCTTGTCGCGGCGAGGAGTCACTGGTGGGGCGCTTAAGGAAGCGGGCGACGCCGCAGCCCGGCCGAGGCCGCCAAGGAGGAGTTGAAGGCGAAGGTGGCACAGCCGGAGGCCGGGCCTCGGAAGAGCGGCGAGGAGCTTGCCGCGCCAAGCGCGAGCGCCGAGAAGGACGCCTACACTCTTGGCGAAGTTGCAGGACGCCTCGCCGATAGGAGCAAGGAGCCTGACGCCGCCAAGGATTCCAAGGCAGATCTTCATGAAAGTGACCACTCGGGACGCAGATGGCCGGACGGCGCCAAGGAGCGGGAGGTGGGCCTGTTGGAGACGATCAAGGCCAAAGAGGAGCTGCATGGCGGATGTTGTTGCCACCCAGCGCCTTGAGGGAGAGTGTGGAGCATTGGACCAAGGTCTTGTGGATACTGCTGCCGACATCCACAACGAAGTTGATGGAGCTGGGATGGCGGATCTTGCATACTCCTCCGACGAGCACCTCCAACCCAAATAGCCAAGCTCAACTTATTCTTCAAGGGCATGATGACGGGCCTCCAAATGACTCCGGAAGAGGTCCCAAAGCAGCTGGCCGAGGAATCACGCCAGATCTGTGTGGAGCCCTCGAGAAGGTGTTGATGAAGGTGGCCTTCCGCAATCCAGGCCTCAACCTCAACGGCGTCCTCAGATCCTTGCCGCCAGATGCCAACGTGGAGGATCTCAAGGCCCTTGTCGCGCCCATTGTGGACAAGGTGAACAAGATCAAGAGGATTGATGGCGACCGCGAGACTAGGCCGCCAATTTTATCTTTCCTTGTCGCTGCCGATCATGTTTAGAACAATTCATTAGATCTGCGACAAGTCATTTTGTAATATACTCTATCTTAGGTGATGAATGCAACGTTACTTCCTCTACTTGATTTCTTCCTTTGTACGTTTTTTCCCTACGCTTTTAGGGAACTTGTCGGTGCAGGCACCTTTGCCGCGAGCGCTGAGTGCGGAACATCAGCAGCCTGTCGGTGCTTATCCGACAAGCAACCTTGTCGTGACTAGCTGCAGCTCACTTAAGTTGTTGAGCGGACTCGAAACAAAGTAAGGGTGCGACTAGTCATGAAAGTTGGTTCCTCTCATGCATTGTGTTTTCCATACAAAGTACTATCGCTCGAGGAAGATAACTTAAAATTCAAAACTGATTACTCAAACTTTGGCAACTTAGCTTTTTCCGTTGCTTGCTCCCCGATAAGGCGAAACTTCCTCGAGCAACGCTTGGTCCATAGAATTATCTTCTCCTTCCCCCCTGGTTAACTTGTGTGCGAGGGAACCTTTTCTTCCTTGAGAAAGAAAAAGAAGAGAAAATAAAGTCGTGGAGCCTAGTGGCTCGATGTTGCTTACCGGGTGTGGGTGCTGCACAAAGTGTTAGTCAAAACATGCAATAAAATGATGAAAGCATGAATTTGACAAATCAGCGCAACACATGAGCTTTATCGATGCATCGGGTCTCATACCGCTTTGTACAAAGGATTACATGCAACATCGGCAAGACTTGTATAAAAGGTGGTTGCCGGAACAGGTTCCGGCAACCGCGCCTTACGGGTAAAACTTACGAAGATGCTCAATGTTCCAGGAGTTGCTCACCGGAATGCCATCTTCGGTCACAAGGTGGACAGCGCCAAGCCTAGTGACTCGTTTCACCCGGTAAGAGCCTTCCCACTTCGGCGTCAACTTGTTTGAATTCTTGGCGGATCGAACGCGCCGAAGAACAAGGTCGCCTTCCTCGAGGCTTCGGCACTAACTTTGCGGTTATGGTAGCGACGCAAAGCTTGCTGGTAACGAGTAGCTCGTACAGCGGCCTGAAGACGATCTTCCTCAAGGAGCAGCGCGTCATCTTGTCGCAGCTGCTCTTGCTCAAGCTCATCGTAAGCGAGCACTCGAGGCGATCCGTATACGAGTTCCGTGGGGAGAACTGCCTCTGCTCCATAGACTAGAGCGAAAGGCGTCCGCCGCGGCTCGATTTGGCGTCGCCCGATCGACCAAAGAACCACCGCAGATTCTCAATCCAGCTTTCTTCCGCACTTGTGCAGCCTGTCGAAAGTTCTGGTCTTGAGCCAGCGCAGCACTTTAGCATTTGCCCTCTCGCTTGACCGTTGCTTCTTGGATGAGCAATGAAGCAAAGCAGACCTTTGCGCCAAGATCTTGGACGCATCGCATGAAGGTGCGACTCAGAATTGTGTGCCGTTGTCGGTGATGATCCCGTTAGGGATTCGAAACGGCAAACAATCGACCAAGAACTTGATCGCTGATCGTGCTGTCACCTTCCTCATCGCTTCCACTTCCGGCCACTTTGTGAACTTGTCGATTGCGACGCATAAGTACTCAAAGCCCCGACAGCTTGGGGGAAAGGGCCGAGGATGTCGAGCCCCTGCACCGAAAATGGCCGTGATAAAGGGATCGTCTGGAGAGCTTGAGCTGGCTGGTGTATCTGCTTGGAATGGAACTGCACGCTTCACACTTGGTTACTTGTGCAGTTGCATCCCGGAGGGCTGTCGCCGAGAAGAAACCTTGCCGGAAAGCTTTCTTGGGCAAGTGCTCTTGTGCCAATGTGGTGACCACATATGCCTCCATGTATCTCTCGCCAACAGCTTGTCCATCTTCCCGCAAATACACTTCAATTTCACCCCGTTGAGTCTTCTTACATGCAAAGATGTCGTCGACAAACTGGTACATACTTGACTACCGGGCTACTTCTTTCCGCTTTCTTCTTGCTCTTCGGGAAGTTCTCTCGTCTCAAGGAAACGGACAATCTGCGCACCCATGCCGGAGCTTGCGGCTCGACAACAAGGACTAAAGGCACATCTGCCGCTGCGGGAACATCGCCTTCCACGGCAAGAACTCGCGGCTCAGCCGGAGCTTGATGCTCCCGCAAGCTTGCCGGAGCAAAACTTGTCGGGAGCGCTCGCTTCAATGAAACAAACCACAGGGCTTGTCGGAGCAGCATCGCCTCGGCTCTGCTGGTGTCGATCTTGGGGACCTTCTTGGCGGCGGCTTCGGAAGCTCTCACGGAAAGTAGTCACCAGAGATCAACTTCCTCTTCTTGTCATGTCCAGTTGATGGTGTTACTGCCGGTTGAGTTAGCTTGAGCACAAAAATCCTCGGTTCCACAGTGCAACTTAAGTGCAGCAGACTTTGACAGCCATCAGCAATATCATTCGAGCTCTTGGAACATGTTCCATTTACAGGCCGTCAAAGTGCTCTTCTAGCTTCCTCACTTCATCAACGTAGGCTTCCATCAATGGACTCTGATAATCTTTGTTTACTTGGCGGACGACCAGCTGCGAGTCACCCCTGACGATAAGCTTCTTGATCCCAAGGTCCAATGCGATCCTGAGACCGGCAAGCAAACCTTCATACTCCGTAGTATTGTTTGTCGCTTGCTCCTTGGGAAAGTGCATCTGGACTACGTACTTGAGGTGCTCTCCGGTGGGTGCGACAAGCACGCCGCACCGCGCTTTTGCAGCGAGAAGGCACCATCAAAGTACATCAGCCACTCTTTGCTTGCTTCCTTGATGTGAATGCTCGCTCTGGAATTTCTTCATCCGGTGTTGGCGCCCATTCTGCTATGAATTCTGCCAATGCTCGCTTTGGATAGTTGAAGTGCTTTCAAACTTGAGGCCAAAGCTTGATAGTTCCAAAGGCCCACTCGACAATCCTGCCTCGCTGCTTCGGATTCTCGCAGATCCTCTTCAGCCGAAAGCGAGTGACGACTGTTATCTCATGTGCCCGGAAGTAATGGCGCAACTTTCTCGAGGCCATGAGAAGGCCGAAGCAATTTCTGCACACCGTAGTACCTTGACCTAGCCCCGCAGGAGGGAACCGACAAAGTAAACTGGGCGCTGCACCATCCTTTTCTCAGATTCGCCCTTGCGCTTCACGCAGATCCGTCCTTGTCGGGACCAGAGCTTGTCGGCGAAGCCCCCTGCTTGTCGCTGGATGTGTCTGCCGTGGTTGCTAGCTCGTCATCCGCCTCCCTCTCCGCCACTAACGCAGCACTAACCACTTGATTGGTTGCCGCTATATATAGCAGCAACTTCTCTTGTGGCTTAGGTGCGACAAGTGTTGGAGCGGAGGATGTACCTCTTTAAGTCTCCGCAGCGCAGCCTCCGCCTCGGGAGTCCATTTCATTGGACCCGCCTTTTTCAAAATCTTGAAAATGGCAGGCGCCAGCAGATCTAGAGATAAACCTGCCGAGAGCAGCTACACAACCGGCAAGCCTTCAGACATCCTTGATGCGCTTTGGTGCTTCAATCTGCTCAATGGCCTTGATCTTGTCGGGATTGGCTTCAATCCCCGCCGAGACACGAAGAACCCGAGAAGCTTGCGGAAGGGACTCCAAACACGCACTTCTCGGGTTGAGCTTGAGGTTGATCTTGGCGCAGATTTGCAAAGGTCTCATCTAAATCTTGAACCAGAGTTGCTTTGTCCTTGCTTTTGACCACTATGTCATCCATGTAGGCTTCTACATTTCTGTGCATTTGTGGCTCAAAAGCCGCCATGGACTACTCTTGCAAACGCGTTGAACCAAAGCATTCTTCAAACCGAAAGGCATCCGTATGAAACAAAGACGCGCTACACATGGAGTAATGAATGCGGTCTTCTCCTCATCTTCTTACGCCATGAAGATCTCGATGATATCTCGAATATGCATCAAGAAACGAAAGCAAATCACATCCAGCCGTGGAGTCAACAATCTGGTCGATGCGCGGCAAGGGAAATGGATCTTTGGGACAAGCTTTATTAACATCCGTGAAGTCAATACAAAGTCTCCACTTTCCATTTGCCTTGCGCACAACTACAGGATTGGCCCACCACGTAGGATGGAGCACTCCTCTGACAAGGCCTGCTGCTTCCAGTTTCTTGATATCTTCTGCGATGAACTCTTGGCGCCCAACGCCTGCTTTTCTCGACTTTCGCTTGATGGGTCGCAGATGAGGACAAACGGCCAGACGGTGCTCAATTACTTTCACGGGAACACCGGGATGTCGACGGTTGCCATGCGAACACGCCGACATTCGCCTCGCAGGAAAGCAATGAGCGCCTTTCCTATTTGGGAGTCGAGAGAGGCAATCGATGGTGAAGGTACCACCATGCCGCCCCTCCTTGGCGGACACCTTCTTGGTCTTCGGCGGAGCCACCGCCTTCTTGCACTTGCCGGTGGAGCTCGATGGTGCGTCCTCGACGGTAGCGCAGCACTCCGAAGAGGTGCGCTTGCCGGAGTGGGCATCAGAGCTCTTGCCGGACTTGGACTTGGTCTTCTTCCCCCCGGGAGCTTCAGCGGCAAGTGTTTTGCAATCTGTCGCGGCTGCTGCATCCCGGTAGATCTTGTCGGCACAGATAAGAGCATCCTTCTTGTCGCCATGGACAGAGATGATGCTTATCGGGCCTGGCATCTTGAGTAGATTGTAGGCATAATGAGAGGCTGCCATGAACTTGCCTAGTGCTGGACGGCCAAGTATCCCATTGTAAGGCAATGGGAAATCAGCGACGTCGAACGTGACCCTCTCAGTCCTAAAGTTCAGCTCGCTGCCAAATGTTACCGGCAGCGTGATCTTCCCTTCGCTTGCTCCTTCCCGGATTGATTCCTTGAAAGTGCCGCCTCTTCGAGCTCGCTGTCGTGGATCTGAAGCTTCTGGAGCACCGCGGAGGAGATCAGATTCAAGCCGGCCCCGCCGTCAACTAGCATCTTGGTGACCTTGAGGTTGCGGATAGTTGGTGAGACCAACATCGGCAAGCACCCGACCGTAGTTATGCGATCAGGGTGGTCCTGAATATCAAAGATGATAGGCGTGCTGGACCATTTCAGAGGCTTGCGTGACTCTACGGATGGTTCCGCTGCATTGACCTCCCGCATCCACTGCTTGAGTTGGCGGTGGGAAGTATGTAGGGAAGCACATCCGTCAACGCAGAGAACCTCCGTGGCTTTCTGAAACTCCTGCTCGCCGGCGCCATCATCATCCATGTCTTCATCGCCGTCTTCGTCTTCATCCTTGTCGCGCCGCTGGGAGGTCTGCCTCCTTGCCGCTGCTTGGCCTTGCTGGGCGGCCCCTCCCGCCGGGTCTCTTCTTGCTTGGCTCCACCAGCACCTTCCTCGGCCTTCTCCTTGTCGCGGCCGTACTCAGCCTATACGCTGTTCAACAAGCTGCTCGACCTTCTTGCAGCTTCTGGAGGTCGTGGCCCTTGGTGCGGTGGATCTTGCAAGATTATTTGCCGGAGCCGTTCCGCTTGTCGGCGGCCGCCACAGATCGGTGGTTGGTGTCGTGGCAACCTCCTTGCCGGAGCCACCAACCTTGGCGTTCTTGTCGCCACCTCCATTGCCGGACTACTCAACAGCTAGCACTTCTCGCCTTTCTTCTTCCTGTTGCCTCGCCGACTCTTCTTTGCCGGGCGGTCGCCTCCTTGTCGAGATCCTGCTTGCATTCTCTCGGGAGTCTCCTCCTTCCTCAAAGACGTGCACACTTGTCGGCCAAGGCGCATAGCTCATCGACGTCCTTGACTTTGCACATCGCCATCTCCTCCTCATCCTGCGGTTCCGCGACGCTCGATGGAACGCGCTGATCACCGCTGCAGGGTGGACATCTGGATGTTGTAGTGCACACGGCTGAATCTCTGAATGAACTTGGCGCAGGACTCTCCTTCCTTCCGGGCGAGCAGATGAAGGTCACTCTTCTGGCCATGAGGCTTGTGGTCGCTGTAAAGGCGCCAACAAACCGATGGCACAAATCTGCCCAAGAGGATATAGAGCTGTCCGGCAAGTGCATGAGCCAAGATCCGACGTTGGACTTGAGTACGGTGGGAAATAGTTGGCGAGGATCTTGTCGCCTCGCCCCCCGCAGCTTGCACCGCAATGGTGTAGATGCTGAGGAACTCCGACGGGTGCGTCCCCGCCATCGCATTTCCCCGCACGCCCGGCTTGAAGTTCTTGTTGCTGGGCCACATCGACTTGCCGCAGCTCACGAGTGAACGCAGGGCAACCTACCGTCTGACGGCAAGTTGCCCGGTTCCTCCGGGCGTGCATGTCGACAGAGGGCCCGACGCCGCTTTGTCGGATCGACGCCGCTTCTCTTCGACGCCGATGCGAAGTTCGAGCGCCTTCTTGTTGTCGCCATGAAGAACTTGGCGCTGATCGCGGCGAGCTCGTGGATCGATGACGCGGTGGAGTCGTCGCCGAGGTGGATCCGCGAGTCGGGCGATCTTGACCTTCGGGTGGAGAGTGCATGGTGGTTGCACCTCCACAAGTCTCGTCGCCACCGGCTCGTGCCTTGTTGTCTTGCCGCGGCAGTGATGTAGTTGGTTGCCGTGGAGCGTCGCTGTTGGCAAAGCCAATGAGGCTTTGGATGGTAGCCCTCCACTCGTCGATCTTGTCGGCCGTTGGAGGGTAATCCAAAAGCAGCTGAGCTCTCGCTAGAGCCTCTGCTGGAGTAGTGGGTGGCAATGGTGAACGGTGCGAGGAGCGGATATGCTCGGACTTCTAACTATGTTAGAAGGAGCAGCCTCCCGCCCAGCGCATCAGATCTCGCTTCGTGCCAAAGACGTAGGCATGCACGCTGGTCTTGAGGGTCTCGAGATCCTCCAGTGTCGGTCTTGATCCAACGAGCGATGGTATTGTGAATACCATGACGCTGTTGGTCCCGCCTCTCTGAGATGGGCGCGGGGGTGTCGGACGCCGAGGTTTGCAGCGGCCTTGTCCTTGGACTTGGCAACGCCACGAACTCCTTCGCCGGGCGCGCCGTTCTTCCGCTGGCGTCTACTCCACCACCCGCTTGCTCGGTGATGGCGGGTACGACGCGGACGGCTCTCATCGCCGCCAAGCCTTCTTCTTTGGTGGCATGTCGCGGAAGATGTTGAAGATGATGACGACGCTGCTCGTGCACGCCGGATCAGGTTCACACGGCCTCGACGCCCCTACCCGGGCGCGCCAAATATGTCGGGAGGCTGATCGGACCCACGAACACCTATGGGGCCGGGCGGACCAGGCCCTTGTGGTTCGGAGGGGGCGGAGATCGCACGAAGAGCGGATCGAGGCGAAGCACACGAGCAGTTTACCCAGCTTCGGAGCTCTCCGGAGAGATAATACTCCTACTGCTGCTTGTCTGATTGTATTGTGTTCTTGCTAGGGAGCGATGAGAGCTACAAAACCTAGCGCGAGAGAATGTTCGAACCTCCTCTACGTTGCGCACGGGCCTCCTTTTATATGCTCAAGGGGTCTCCGACAGGTGGCAACGTAGAAGAGGGTACAAATGTAAAAACAGTAGCTGGTACACCTACTTGAACAAAGGTACTGCAATATATTTAACTCGACGGCAAGGGACAAAAGCATTAAATGCCTGTCCTTGTCGCCTAAACAGTAACAGTAGCGCCACCGTTTGCCACGATGGCGGGCTTGTCAGCGCCGCTTATCGCTGCTCTCTGCCGGCTGCACAGCCTTTCTTGACACGCGCGCATGGAATGGTCCCATGGCGACACGTTGATGGATGAGCTGGAGCGGAGATGAAGAGAGGTTGCCTGCCGCGGCAAGCGCCTTGCCGCGGCTGAATCCTTGTCGCGTCGGAGGCTTGTCGCGTTCCGAGCCTTCCCGGCAAGCTCCTCTTGCCGGGGCTTTGTCTTCTTGGCTAAATACTTTGTTCTTGAATTGCTCCAAAGGAGCCACGGAGGATCTTGGCGGCGACCAGGCAAGCCTTGCCGCGGGGTGCTGCAACTGTCCGTGCACGAGTTCGGGATACTAGGGTATCCCTACTCTAGTACACCGACAGTGTATCACCGTTATATATATTCACGCATACGTCGGTTTAAACACTACGATAAATTCTTCAAATATCTGGATTCACTTTTTATAATGAATTATGATCTCTATTCGTCTTTTACACCCACACAATCCTCTTATCTTTGTAGCTAGCGCTAACTTTCTCCCGTGCATGCACACGCCCGCATCCCTCTCACCCTACCTCAGCATTCTCTCGCTCCATCGCGCAAATTCATCTTTTCACTTTAGGTCGTTCACCCATGGTGTGTGTAGGCCCCCAGCTCCTTCTTTACGGCACACATCAATCGATATGCCTCTCTAGCCAGGTGTGCCTACCACAAACACAAGCTTCCCCTCTTCTCTTCTCACCGTCCATGCCTCACTCCCACCACTCTTTTCATCGATCTCGTACTCACACACTCCTTCCCCCTCGATATAGTATGCCTCTCGCACCACCTCCTAGATGCATCCCTCTCTCTCTCTCTCCTTCTCCCGGGGCCTTATTTGCTTCTAACACATACATGCATGTATACCGATCGATCTCCCTACATATACCTAGGTCGACTTTAACTATTCCCCCCCACCCATCGATTGACGTACCTCACTAGTTATGTCTCTCCTTTCTCTGACAAAGGACGATTGATCTTCCTGTAGTTATGTCTGCCTACCACAACCTTATCGTCCCCTCTCATCATTCATGCATGCCTCCTGACCCGTCTCTCGCACACACGTGCGCAGACAGGCAACCATCCCCTCTCATTGATATTGCAGGCGTGCCCTCCGTTTGTCTAGCAAGCCTCTCCCAGACTCCCACCATTTGTTAGAAGCAACTCCACTACCACCCCCTCCAATAGTCTAGCTCTATCTCTCTCCCAACCTTATTCCTCTCCTACACATATGCATGGATGCCGATCGATCTCCCTTAATAAATAAGGTAGGCCTCTCTCCTCCTCCACACATATACCAGCCATAATATTGTACCTCTATAATTAATTAGGCCTCCCCCACCACACACCGATAGTCGAGCGTTGTAGGTAGGTATCCATGCCACAGAGACAAACTGCACCTGTCCCCTCTCGCGTTCTAGTAGGCCAGCCACTCTATATCTTTGACGTGGGCACACAAATTCGATGGCACTCTTTATTGATCGTGTGCACGCACACACACACATCATCCCTCTCTTCGATTCTATGGATACCTCAAGCCGATGATACCTCCACTCTCTTCTCGCGGATCGCCCCCTCTATATATATGATATATCCAGGACTCTATTTCACTCACATTGCAGATGTTACATTTTTTTATTGACCCCCCGCCCCCAAAAACACTCATGAACCCACACAAAATATCTCTCTACATTTGTATCTCTCTCACACAACCCCACATAGGTGGTGTACGTACACGAAGAGAATAGGTGCACGTACTCACGCTTCGTGCTCAGCCACACCCGCGCGGGTACACGGTGGAGCTCATTTCTGTACGAAAATGGCAGCCCACGTGCTAATTTGAACGCGTGTAGCGGTTGTTTACCTACGGAGGTCGTGTACCATGCGTGCACGAAACAAGTTCGACTTGATGCGTTGGTGCGTTATTTTTAAATAAAGGTATATCGCTCAATGGCACATACACAGAATATAAAACGATTTTTATGGAGAAAAAGGTAGTCCGCTCCACTATATACAATGGAGCCTCCCTGCCTGGGTTTGTCTCTCTTTAGAGTATCTCACACAAGGCGGCGGTGGCCTCTCTCTCTCTCCCACCGTTGGTCACTGATCTGGCCGCATCCCATCTGCCGACGGAAAGGGAGGATGTGCATCATTTCTCCGTTCGACGGTGCCGAGGCAGCACATCCCGATCTGCGGTACCCGCTGTTCTCTCTGACCAAGCTCCGGCGCGGTAGGGCCTATGCCACCTGCTCCATGCCGCAGTATGGGCAGACCCCGCCCACCGCTGCTCACCTAGTTACATCCCGACGACCCCCAGGTATCCACTCCGGCCTTGCTCCACTGCCCGTCTTCCCACGCCGCTGCATGTGGAAAATCTTGCATGTGGATCTTCCATAGTTCTTTGCCCAAAACGTAGCTCGTCCGACGTACTTTCCATATTGCAATCTCGTCCTCACACCATTTTATACAAACACAACCGTGTTGTTATCTTCCCTTAGGACAAGGAATATGCTTCTTTTTTGTCATTGTATGTGTCATCAACTGTTATTGGCCAGTAATTGTTTCCTTTCTACCTCTTTTTTGCAAACAGGGATATCCATTTCACCTCGTTGCTATTGCGACCTTTTGGTGAACTGCACAAATCACTTTTTTCTTAAGTGTTTTGTGCAGTTGTACTAAAATGTCACACGGGCAACGCTCTCTACATTTCAGTCTTGTTGCACAAAGGGAGATTGGTTTTGCTCTATCCTCCTCATCCAACTCCGAGCCTAATCTTCTCCAACTATTTGCTTAATCTTCTCCAACTAATTAGTCTTAAGAGAGATCGCAAAGGTGACCGACTTCTATTTGTGTGTTTATTGTTTCATCAGCAATCCTCTATTATCATAATCACACTTAATATATTTGGAACAGGGACGCTCAGCTCTATTTTAGTGGAACTGCACAAAATGATCGAAATGTTGCATGCTCCAGACAACTACTTTTTTTCCCAACATGCCTTGTTCTATTAGACAGAGCTGGGGGGACGTTGCTGCCAATGAAAGCATGGATCAATTTTAATTTAGCACCTTGTCACAACTTTGTCTTCAGTTGTGATGTAAATATTAGCTCTGATATACTAATCATTGAGATGCATTAGCAATGAAGTTAGTTTTTTATTATTTCCGAACGAGCATCGATGGCAAGACACATAAAACAAAAGCTGAAAGCTCAGAGCATTGTACAATTTCATGTCGCTGGAAAATTATTTGTATAGTACGTCAATTATGTAAACAAATGCTGGAAGCTTGATAGCATTGCCAGAAGCCTCTTGACATCCGGGTCCATGTGCCATGCACAAAATTATACTCCTCCGTTCCTAAATATTTGTCTTTTACAAATTTCAAATGGGCATATTTTAGAGTGTAGATTCACTCATTTTGCTTCGTATATGGTCACTCGTTGAAATCTCTAGAAAGACAAATACTCCAGAGTATATTTAAGAACCGAGGGAGTAGTGCACAACCACATGGGAGACTCAGCCTGGTCGTTGCGCCGCATTAACAGTGAGTAATGAGCAGTCAAATCATAAGTCCCGCCTTTCCCACTATAAGTTGCTCGGAAGAAGCAACCATCACTACGCTCTTCTTTGAATCCACTCATACTACTCCATCCGTCACTGTTATAGAGCGCGCTTCAAAAAAATTCTCTGGGACCAAGGTGACTAGCGATCGGCCTGAAAAATAGCATTTGTAGTTATAGCACGACATCTATTACTAGAGGAAATAATGCGTACACACATGCATGCAGTGCTTCCACCCCGGGTACACACATGCATTGATAATCCCCAAGTGCAGGGAATCATCGTAGCAATTCCCAAAGGTGGAAGTGATAAGTATGGAGTGTCGAACCCACAAGGAGCTAAAAGGTAAGACCAATATTCTCTCAAGTCCTATCTACCATTGATACGACTCTCCGTACATCGAACGTTTGCTTCCAACTAGAAACGAGAAATAAAACAACGTTGTGGGTATGAAGAGGATAACTTTGCATGGTATTGGAGAGCTAAAATATAGAAGTAGGTGATGTTATCATAAATTTAGAATATATTACTAAATATTATAAATAGCGAGTGTGGAATGATGATGGGTCGGTGTGCGGAATTATCCTAGGCAATCGTTAACAAGACCGGTAGTCGTCATTGCAATTTCATATGAGGGAGAGGCATAAGCTAACATACTTTCTCTTCTTGGATCATATGCACTTATGATTGGAACTCTAGCAAGCATAGCAACTACTAAAGATCATTAAGGTAAAACCCAACCATAGCATTAACATATCAAGTCCCCTTTATCCCATACGCAATAACCCCCTTACTCGGGTTTATGATTCTGTCACTCAAGCAACCCACTATAAGCGAATCATGAACATACTGCAACACCCTACAACTGGAATCCCTCATGCTTGCGCGACACAGAGGGCACAATAGGACAGCACCAAAATAAAACATACAACTCATACCAATCTAGATCATCAATCAACCCAAAGACAAAGGATATCTACTCAAAAGATCATATGATGGCAACACATCATTGGATCATAATATGTGGCATAAAGCACCATGTTCAAGTAGGGATTACAGCGGGGTGCGGGAGAGTGGACCGCAGAAAAGAGATGAGGATGATGATGATGATGGTGATGTTGATGAAGACGATCACCGCGGCGATGGTTCCCCCGATGGCACTCCGGTGCCACCGAGAGAGAGGAGGAGAGGTTCTCCCCCTTGTCCTTCCTCCTCCATGGCCTCCCCCTGGATGGGGAGAGGTTCTCCCTCTGGATCTTGGCCTTCATGGCGATGATGGCCCCTCCAGGATCCTCCTCCATGGCCTCCAGTGATGATGGCCCCCTCCGGCAGGGTGCCAGAGAGGGCCTAGATTGATTTCTCGTGGCTACAGAGGCTTGCGGCGGCGGAACTTCCGATATATGTTATTCTCTAGAGGTTTGGGTATTTATAGGAGAGGTTGGCGTCGAGAATAAGTCAGGGGCCCCATGGGAAGTTCACGAGGCATAGGGGCGCGCCCTAGGGGGGTGAGCGCACCCTCCACCCTCATGGGGCCCACGAGCCTCCCCTCCTCTAACTCTTTGTTCCAGTATTTTTATATTTTCCTAAAAAATTCTCCATTGATTTTCATCACATTCCGAGAACTTTTATTTCTGCACAAAAACAACACCACAGTAGTTCTGCTAAAAACATCGTCAGTCCTGGTTAGTTATAATCAAATCATACCAAAATCATATAAAACTATTGTAAACATGGCATGAATACTTCATAAATTATAGATACGTTGGAGACGTATCAGCATCCCCAAGCTTAATTCCTGCTCATCCTCGAGTAGGTAAATGATAAAAGAAATAATTTATGAAGTGTGAATGCTAGCAAGTGCATAAGTTTGATCAATGATAGTTCTAATCACTTTTTCTAGCATCATTATATATCATAAGAGTAGCTCAACTCATGAAACTTCTCATGATCAAGTAACAAGGTATTCACATGTTAAAGTATAGATCATAAACTTTCTTGAAAACTAACAAACCGTGCTCTTAGTCATCAAACAATTGCAATTCATCTTATTTTCGGGAAGGGTCAATGTAAGAGCTTTGATTCAACAAACTCCACATACTCAACTATCATTTAATCTTTCACAATTGCTAACACTCATGTGATATTTATGGGTTCAAAGTTTTAATCGGACACAGAGAAAGATAAGGGCTTATAGTTTCGCCTCCCAACCTTTTACCTCAAGGGTAATGTCAACAATAATAATTTATGTAAACCTACATCCAAGTGGGTATATATATCCGGATCGCTCCAACACAAAGTGCTTACCAAAGGAAAAAGTGTAAAAAGGAAAGGTGATGATCAACTTGACTCTTGTATAAGGGTAGAAGATAAAAGTAAAAGATAGGCCCTTCGTAGAGGGAAGTAGAGGTTGTCATGCACTTTTATGGTTGGATGCACAAAATCTTAATGCAAAAGAACGTCACTTTATATTGCCGCTTGTGATAAAGACCCTTATTATGCAGTCCGCTGCTTTTATTTCTTCCCTATCACAAGTTCGTATAAAGCTTATTTTCTTTGCACTAATAGATCACACATATTTAAGGAGCAACTTTTTTTATTGCATGCACCGATGACAACTTACTTGAAGGATCTTACTCAATCCATAGGTAGGTATGGTGGACTTTCATGGCAAAACTGGGTTAAGGAATGTTTGGAAGCACAAGTAGTATCTCTACTTGGTGCAAATAATTTGGCTAGCATGAGAGGGAAAGGCAAGCTCAACATGTTGGATGATCCAAGACAATATAACGTTTCGGATATAGGAAAACATAACCCATTAAGTTGTCTTCCTTGTCCAACATCAACTTTTTAGCATGTCATATTTTAATGAGTGCTCACAATTACAAAAGATGTCCAATATAGTGTATTTATATATGAAATCTCTCTTCCTTCAATATTCTTTCATGAATTGTTTCAAGTGACCAATTCTGCGTTTGTTAACTTTCAATAAGTTTACTACCTATACTTATTATGTGTGAAGTCATTACTCCCCATGTTATAAGCATATGAAACATATATAAATTCAGATTTATGATATTCAATTCATTCAACCATTTACTCATAGGATATACGTGAAGCGCGTGAGTAAATGACAAACTACTCCAAAAGATATAAGGGAAGAACACTGAGCAGTCAAATAATTAACTAGCCATGGGAGGATTATTTTTCATTCAAGATTTCATATCAAATGATTTTATTCAAACAGCAAGTAAAATTTAAAATACGCTCCAAGCAAAACACATATCATGTGACGAATAAAAATATAGCTCCGAGTAAGTTATACCGATAGTTTTGAAGACGAAAGAGGGGATGCCTTCCGGGGCATCCCCAAGCTTAGGCGCTTGAGTCTTACTTGAATATTACCTTGGGGTGCCTTGGGAATCCCAAAGCTTAGGGTCTTTCCACTCCTTATTCTCTTCATATCGATATCTCACCTAAAGCTTGAAAACTTCAATCACACAAAACTTAACGGAACTTCGTGAGATAGGTTAGTATGATAAAGAGTAAACCATTCCCTTTGGTACTGTCAAAGACAAGGTTCATAATTGTTCTCACACAATTCCTACTGTACCATATCATTTCTACAATTTATATTGAGAAATATAAGCCATAGAAACTAGAAAACAAGCAAACTATGCAATGAAAACAGAATCTGTCAGAAACAGAACAGTTTGTAATGATCTGAACAGCAACCATACTTCTGCTACTCCAAAACTTATGAAATAAATTTGTGGACGTGAGGAATTTGTCTATTAATCTTCTGCAAAAATAAACAACTCGAAATCACTCTTCTGTAAAAAATTACAGCTAATCTCGTGAGTGCAAAGTTTCTGTTTTTTACAGCAAGATTACATTAACTTTCACCCAAGTCTTCTCAAAGGTCTTACTTGGCACTTTATTGAAAAAAGCTATAAAACATGATCACTACAGTAGATTAATCATGTAAACACACAAAAATGGTAAAGGTAAATATGGGGTTGTCTCCCAACAAGCACTTTTCTTTAATGCCTTTTAGCTAGGCATGATGATTTCAATGATGCTCACATAAAAGATAAGAATTGAAATATAAAGAGAGCATCATGAAGAATATGACTAGCACATTTAAATCTAACCCACTTCCTATGCCTAGGGATTTTGTGAGCACATAATTTATAGGAACAAGAATCAACTAGCATAGGAAGGCAAAACAAGTATAACTTCAAAACTTTAAGCACATAGAGAGGAAACTTGATATTATTGCAACTCCTACAAGCGCGTATTCCTCCCTCATAATAATTCTCAGTAACATCATGAATGATTTCAACAATATAACCATCACATAAATCATTCTTTTCATGATCTACAAGCATAGAAATTTTACTACTCTCTACATAAGCAAAATTCTTCTCATTCGGAATAGTGGGTCACTAATTCCTAAAGTTGACACTCTTCCAAACCCGCTTTAGATGATAGTATTATTCATACTCCAAAAGATATAAGTGAATTTCATGGATAATTCTACAATTAATATAGTCTAACCAATATCCAAGCTCAAAATATATAAGTGAAGCACACCAAGCATTCTATAAAACCATACTCAAAAGATTTAAGTGAAGCACAAAGAGCAATACCATAAGATCATACTTAAAAGATATAAGTGAAGCACATGAATCATTCTATAAATCAATGAAGGGATATATCATACTAGGATGGTTATTAAATAAAAATAAAAACACAAAGGACACAAATCATGTGAACAAGACAAAAAACCGAGGTATACCGATAATTGTTGAAGAAGGAAGATGGGATGCCAACCGGGGCATCCCCAAGCTTAGATGCTTGAGTATACTTGGAATACTTACTTGGGGTGCCTTGGGAATCCCAAAGATTGAACTCTTGCCTCTCTTTATTATTCTCATATTGATAGCTCCTCGATCTTCGAACACTTCATCCACACAAAACTTCAACAAAAACTTTGTGAGATCCGTTAATATAATAAAGCAAATCACTACCTTTAGGTACTGTTGAAAACTCATTCCAATTTCATATTACAACTATATCTACTGTATTCCAACTTCACCATGGTTCATACCCCCCGATACTACCCATAGATTCATCAAAATAAGCGAACAACGCATAGAAAACAGAATCTGTCAAAAACAGGACAGTCTGTAGTAATCTGGGTTTTAGTATACTTATGTAACTCCAAAAATTATAAAAAAACTATGAAAATTTAAAAAATTTGTACAGAAGTAATGTGAAAAAAGTTTCAGACCCATTTGACTTTCCAGTAAAAAATGTAAATTCACGAGCTATAGCCAAAGTTTCTGTTTTTGTACTGCACATAGTAAACAAGCAATCTAATCATCCTAAAACCAAAGCTTGGCACATTATTTTTTTTATAATACAATGGATATATACAAGGGGATAATTATTTTCAGAGAAGCATCCATGAATTTTTTTACATTGTTTCCATGAGCATGAACACAAGTGCTCAAGGTCGACCCTCACTTCTTCAATGCATAACCTTCCAATCACTTCTCTTATTGAAAAACTTTTTAGGCATGAGAGGCAAGTAAATTTTTTTGTATTTTCATTCTTTAATTTTTTGGGTATGTTTCACCCACAACTAAACAGAAACAAAAATTAAAAACAAAATTTACTTAGTGAAGAAAGCAAACAAGCACACACGAGAATATCAACCCCACGCTATTGCTTCCCGGCAACGGCGCCAGAAAAGAGCTTGATAATCCCCAAGTGCAGGGAATCATCATAGCAATTCCCAAAGGTGGAAGTGATAAGTATGGAGTGTTGAACCCACGAGGAGCTAAAACGTAAGATCAATATTCTCTCAAGTCCTATCTGCCACTGATACGACTCTACGTACACCGAACATTTGCTTCCAACTAGAAATGAGAAATAAAACTACATTGTGGGTATGAAGAGGATAACTTTGCATGGTATTGGAGAGCTAAAATATAAAAGTAGGTGTTGTTATCACAAAGTTAGAATATATTACTAAATATTATAAATAGCAAGTGTGGAATAATGATGGGTCGGTGTGCGGAATTATCCTAGGCAATCGTTAACAAGACCGGTAGTCGTCATTGCAATTTCATATGAGGGAGAGGCATAAGCTAACATGCTTTCTCTTCTCGGATCATATGCACTTATGATTGGAACTCTAGCAAGCATCCGCAACTACTAAAGATCATTAAGGTAAAACCCAACCATAGCATTAACATATCAAGTCCCCTTTATCCCATGCGCAACAACCCCATTACTCGGGTTTATGATTCTGTCACTCAAGCAACCCACTATAAGCGAATCATGGACGTATTGCAACACCCTACAGCGGGAATCCATCACGCTTGCGCGACACGGAGGGCACAATAGGACAGCACCAAAATAAAACATACAACTCATACCAATCTAGATCATCAATCAACCCAAAGACAAAGGACATCTACTCAAAACATCATAGGATGGCAACACATCATTGGATCATAATATGTGGTATAAAGCACCATGTTCAAGTAGGGATTACAGTGGGGTGCGGGAGAGTGGACTGCATAAAAGAGATGAGGATGGTGATGATGATGGTGATGTTGATGAAGACGATCACCTCGGTGATGATTCCCCTCCCGATGGCACTCCGGCGTCACCGAGAGAGAGGAGGAGAGATTCTCGCCCTTGTGCTTCCTCCTCCATGGCCTCCCCCCTAGATGGGGAGAGGTTCTCCCTATGAATCTTGGCCTTCATGGCAATGATGGCTCCTCCGGATTCTCCTCCATGGCCTCCGGTGATGATGGCCCCCTCCGGCAGGGTGCTAGAGAGGGCATAGATTGATTTCTCATGGCTACAGAGGCTTGCGGCGGCAGAACTTCCGATCTAGGTTATTTTCTGGAGATTTGGGTATTTATAGGAGAGGTTGGCGTCAAGAACAAGTCAGGAGGCCCCACGGGAAGTCCATGAGGCACAGGGGCGCACCCTAGGGGGGTGGGTGTGACGCCCCCGATTCAATCGTACACTAATCATGCACGCAAATGTGTACGATCAAGATCAGGGACTCAGGGAAGATATCACAACACAACTCTAAAACATAAATAAGTCATACAAGCATCATAATACAAGCCAGGGGCCTCGAGGGCTCGAATACAAGTGCTTTCGATCATAGGCAGTCAGCCGGGAAGCAACAATATCTGAGTACAAACATAAGTTAAACAAGTTTGCCTTAAGAAGGCTAGCGAGTAACCGGGATACAGATCGAAGAGGCGCAGGCCTCCTGCACGGGATCCTCCTAAACTACTCTGGTCGTTGTCAGCGGGCTGCACGAAGTAGTAGGCACCTCCGGTGTAGTAGGAGGAGTCGTCGACGGTGGCGTCTGGCTCCTGGGCTCCATCGTCTGGTTGCAGCAATCGGGTGAAGAAAGGGGGAAAAGGGGGAACAAGGCAACCGTGAGTACTCATCCAAAGTACTCGCAAGCAAGGAGCTACACTACATATGCATGGATATATGTGTAAAGGGCCATATCGGTGGACTGAACTGCAGAATGCCAGAATAAGAGGGGGATAGCTAATCCTGTCGAACATTACGCTCCTGGCAGCCTCCGTCTTGCAGCATGTAGAAGAGAGTAGACTGAAGTCCTCCAAGTAGCATCGCATAGCATAATCCTACACGGCAATCCCCTCCTCGTTGCCCTGATAGAGAGCGATCACCGGGTTATATCTGGCACTCGGAAGGGTGTGTTTTATTCAGTATCCGGTTCTAGTTGTCATAAGGTTAAGGTACAACTCCAAGTCGCCCCTCATCAAGATCACGGCTATTCGAATAGATTAACTTCCTGCAGGGTGCACCACATAACCCAACACGCTTGATCCCATTTGGCCGGACACACTTTTCTCGGGTCATGCCCGCCGCGGAAGATCAACACGCCGCAGCCCCACCTAGGCACAACAGAGAGGTCAAGACGCCGGTCTAAACCTAAGCGCACAGGGTCCGGGCCCATCGCCCATAGCACACTGCATGTTGCGAGGGCGGCGGAAGCGAGACCTAGCCTAGCAGGTGTTCCAGTCCAATCCGCGCGCCACTCGATCGGCCGACGCCACGAAGTTTCGCCGATACCACGACGTCGAGTGCCCATAATTGTTCCCGCGTAGTTGGTTAGTGCGTATAGGCCAGTAGCCAGACACAGATCAAATACCAAGATCTCGTTAAGCGTGTTAAGTATCCGCGAACGCCGACCAGGGCCAGGCCCACCTCTCTCCTAGGTGGTCTCAACCTGCCATGTCGCTCCGCCACAAAGTAACAGTCGGGGGCCGTCGGGAACCCAGGCCCACCTCAACCGGGATGGAGCCACCTGTCCTTTCAGCCCCCTTCTCCGAACAATATCACAGGTAATGTAATAGTGTAAAGTATATAGTATATGCCCGTGATCACCTCCCGAAGTGATCACAGCCCAAAGAGTATAGCATGGCAGACGGACAAGAGTGTAGGGCCACTGATGGAACACTAGCATCCTATACTAAGCAGTAGGATAACAGGTAAAGGTAACAACAGTAGTAGCAAGGACAGGCTATGCAGCAGTATAGGATTAACTGAAAGCAGTAACATGCTACACTACTCTAATGCAAGTAGTATAGAGAAGAATAGGCGATATCTGGTGATCAAGGGGGGGGCTTGCCTGGTTGCTCAGACAAGAAGGAGGGGTCGTCGGGGACGTAGTCGACCACATGGGCATCAACATCGCTGCTGTGGTCTACCGGAGAGAAGAGGGGGAGAAACAAGAAATACATAGCAAGCAAGTGCATAACAGGACAACAAGCAGAGCTAGAGCGTGTTCTAACAGCGGTATGAGGTGATACCGGTGAAGGAAACATCCGGGAAAGTATCCCGGTGTTTCGTGGTTTTCAGCAGAGGAGCCGAGGGGGGAAAGTTGCGAGTTCGATAGGTTAGGGATGCGTGGCGGATTTAACGGGCTGCGTTTCGGGTTCGTCTCATCGTTACGAACAACTTTCATGTTGAAAATAATTTAATCCGGAGTTACGGTTTAAAAGATATGATTTTCTAAAGATTTTATTAATTTCGGAATTTAATTAATTATTTAATTTAATTCGAAAATGGATTTATGACATCAGCATGATGTCGTGTCGATGTCGTGATCAAAGATGGTTGGTAGTCAACTGACCGATGGGTCCCGTCATCATTGGCACATCACCCTAACTACCAGATTAGTTAGGTTAATTAGATATTTAGGTTAATCAAGTTTAATTAGTTCAGCTAAACAGGATTAATTAAGTTAAGTAATTTATTTATTTATTTATTTTTCTAATTATATATTATCTTATTTTTTTAATTTTTTTATTATTCTAAAACATTCAGGGGTGGGTCCCCACTTGTCATTGGCCCCAGGGGCCTATGCGGGTCGGGCGATGGGGCACTGGAGGTGCCCGACCCGGGTGAGGGCCAGCGGGCACAGAGGGGCACCGGGCGCCAGAGATGGCATCGGCGAGGCTACGTCGGGGCAGCACCGGGGCTAGGCGGCGCGGTGGAGGGTGCACGGGGCGCAGGGGGAGGCAGGGCATGAGCGGGTGGAGGTGGCCGCCAGTGGAGGCAGAGCCGACGAGGACATGACTTCGTCTTGTGCCAGCCGCCATGGTCGAGCTTGGTGGAGGCGATGAGGCGAGGAAGCGATAGGCGGTGGCGCGCCGATGG
This sequence comes from Aegilops bicornis, assembly GCA_021605145.1. NCBI lineage: Eukaryota > Viridiplantae > Streptophyta > Magnoliopsida > Poales > Poaceae > Aegilops > Aegilops bicornis. Next base: position 436,496,474 of record CM038672.1, on the reverse strand, counting down.
CGGGATGCACGGTGCGGCACGGCGGATGAGGGCGCGACCGTTGGCGCGTGCGGATGCACGCCGGTCAGGATGAGGCCGCGGTGAGCAGGGGCGCGAGTGTGTCGCGTGCACGGTGAACAACGTCGGGGCGGAGAGGAAAAGGAGAAGGGACGGTGGCTCACCGGGCCCTGCAGATGTGCGTACGCGGGCTTGGGGAGGAGGACGAGGACGGGCGAGGTCGAGGCGGGGGGATGGGGATGACACGGACGTAGGGGAGGCAGCCCAGCGATGGAGCAGGGCGGCTCGCCGGGAGCGGCCACAGCCAGGTTCGGTGGGGGCGCGGCGGGACCACCGGGCGAGGACTGGAGGCAGGTGGCCTCGGCGATGGGCGCCAACATGGTGGCGAGGAACGGGTGGCCTCCGGCGAGGAGGCAGGCTGCCTTCTGCCCGATCCAGTCGAGGGAGGTGAGAAGGACGGGAGAGTAGGGGGGTTTCTCCTCGATCCAGATTGGATCGGGAGGGGGAGAGGGAGTGGCGACGTGAGGGGAAAGTGGGGGGGAGTGGGGCGTTAGGGTTTTGGGGGGAGTAGGGGTTAAGGCGGCGGAATGGGCCGGCCTGGCGGCCTGGTGGGTTGAGGCCCCAAAAGGGGGGGGGCGGTGGCCTGCTGGGCCGTAGCCCAGTGGGGGGGGGGAGTTCTTCCTTTTTTTCTGTTTTGCATTTTCTTTTATTATTTCTCTTTTCTGTTTTAATTCATTTTAAAATATTCAGGCACTTTCTAAAAATATGGTTTCTTTATTATAATTACCCTTGTAATATTCGGCACCCACCGAACATTTTTGTTTCGACTTTTGAACATGTTTGTTGTTTGACATATTTAGAATTTGAATTTCGAAACAGTTTCGAATCATTGCGAGGTTAGCAACAGTAACCGAGGTGACTTGGCATGATTAGCGTGGGATTACTGTAGCATGATTACCCGGACGTCACAATTCTCCTCCACTACAAGAAATCTCGTCCCGAGATTTAAGAGGTGTTTAAGGAGGGAAAGTGCAGTTCTAAATTCCAACGGATCTCCTTGGTCTTGGTTTCCTTTCTCGAAGAGGTCAATCCATTACATTGATGTCTGCATTCCATTGCTTCATGTCATCATTATGAAGTCTTCATCCTTTCTTCGGGGGTTCCATCGTTCTTACGAATAGGTAACGGGGTAGATCGGCAACGACAGAATGCTATAAGGGTAATAATCTGGGATTAACCCATGAATGAGTATATGAGTACCTCTCGAGTTGAACAAATAAAACACATCGAGAGTGAGGTTCAAAGGTACAATAAGAGGTTCCAAGCAGAAAGATAGTTGCTCGAAGTCTGAACCAGAGTGAGGAAGGGGTTCAGAGTAGCGAGAGTAAGTATAGCGTCTGATACCAGAATAGAGCACTCAGAAGGTGGCCCGTGAATTAAATACAAAGCCAAGCATGGGGAATAACCATTAGAAATAGGGTTGTACAGGAGAGTCAGGTTTCGATCCTGTGGAACTGTGGGTTGTGGGCCCACCATGTGGGTTAAAAGTAGGAAGGGCGGAGACGTATTGTGTGATCATGCAAGCAAGGCATGTCAGAGGGTAGCCTGTCGATTATGTCGGCAACAACATCGGTACCAGGGGCGAGGGACGAAGATAACCATTTTCCTGCTCGTTGAACGAGGCGGACCAATAGGCAAAGTTCCCGTCCGTCGGTGGCTACCGAAATGTCATCAACAGTAGAAACAGGGTCTTACTGACAGAGTGGTACAACAAGGTGCTTACCTAAGCAGGCAAATGTTACTGCTTTTATCATATAGATCACAAGAAGGGTTAAACAAAACAATGGAAAGGAAAACGTGATCATGAGATTAGACAGAACAATGGAAAGGAAAATGTGTTTAAACACACATATCAGGGATATACCCTTCCCAAGGACAAGCAAAGCATGATATCCATGACATGATATGATGTAGAAAACTCTTTAGGTAAGGGGAGAGAAATTTCATGACATTACTCATACAACGATGTTTGGGTAGTTTCAACAAGAAACATTTAGCATGGTGCTTCAAATGTTCTTATTGAAAATCGGAGTACCATAGACATGCTTCGAGATAGCAATAACATGGTCTTCAAGCAAAGGTCAGACTTTGGATACACAAAGGATTCATCAGGAACAACTTATATAATAAGTCTTAAAATTTCCTCATGGAAGAATGGATAATCTTGCAGAAAAGGAAACTATAACAATAGGTCCTCCGGCCAGGTGTGCTAGGCATGACATCACCTTACCAGGTCACATGTAGACCAACGTTATAACGCTTGGAAAATGTTCCAACCATCATACATGACCGAGGTTCAGATCCGGTTGGTGTTAGGATTCCTCAGACTTAGTATGCCTGAGAAGAAAAGATGCATCACAAATTGACGAGATGACCATGTAAGATTCTCGGGAAATGAACTATGGGAGCAAATTCCAAAATAAGAGCTCATCATTAAATCAAGGAGAGGATGAGGGGGTAGCTGATAGAATCAGGGAAAATCCTCGAGATTTCCAAAAAGGTGGATTTCCACAGTTATGTGAACAAGGAGATAACATTTGTCGGATCAAATGATAAAATGGTGTATGCTCGAGGAGAACATACACAGTTTAAACATTGGATGAGAGGTGCACCCGAAATATGGGCTGGGTTGCACGACCAACGTCGGAATGATGATTCAATAATCAATAGTCTAAGAATGAACGGCCGACCATTAACTTCAAAGCAATAGGGTTGCTAGAAGGGCAGAATCCAAACAGCACCACTCACTTGTTGGTCCCCCGGTTGGAATCAACACGAGGACCCAAGAAGAATGGTGATGGTGAAAAGTTTCACCTTACCAAGAATTCTTAAGAGGTGGTGAAATTCCCACGACATTGAGGACATAAGAGATGTTAATGTTCCAAGGTAAAGAAGAACAATTACTGGATAGCAAGGAACTCAATGTATAACACCAAACACGAACAAGCTTGTGTTGGTGGGAAGGCAATAAAGTGGTCGATGATAACACAGATCATCAAGGGCAAGGATGGTATTTCTCATCATGAACTCAATTGATATCCTGTAAGAGCTCATAAGGTTGATGATGATCACGACACATTTGTCGAGAGATTTCAATAAGATGTAATCAATCAGCGACGACATCAAGTCAAAGGAATGAGGTAGTGGAAGGATATTGGAACCATGGTAGGACACAAACTTGAAATCAAGATTGTTGTTCAAGGCGAACTGATAGGACGAGGAAGATCGACGTAAGCTTAGCTCATCGTCGAAAATTTTTGTGCTCCGGGAAGAAGGACCAGGTAGCACAGTTAGAAGTTTGCACGATAATGATATAGCCGATAAGGCTAGGAATGACTTGAAGGATTATTAAACTCGTAAGCAACAAGAATTACTTAGGGTTATTGAATTGGAGTGCGGAATCGATTCACTTATCGGTGTTCTCGAGTGACTAATAACTCAGAACCTGGGGGGAATCCGAGATTGGTGAGAAGCAATACTAGATGAAGACTCGCAGGAAGCAACATAGTTCTCGAGATACCAGAGGTTAATACTCGAGGAAGATCAAAATAGAGGTTGGGCAAGCGTATTGATCTGCAAAAGGCAAGTACTTTAACTTGTCCGATAATTGGAATCAAAGAGAAAATGTGGTCGGGACCACGACTACAAATGATCAATACTTAGATACCAGCTGATTTCATATCAAGGAAATAGTTATTATTACAAGAAGCTTCTATTATAGGATCTACATCGTGTCCATGGGCATGAACACAAAGTTCAAGGTCGACTCCCACTTCTTTAATGCATAACCTTTCATTCACTTCTCACCTTCGAGGAAGTTGTAGTGTTGAAATTTTATCTGGCAAAATACCAGAAGTGTATGACTCGTGAAAACTTTCGAGTTCACACATATTAAGGAAGGCATAGGTTCAACCCATCAGGGTATCGTGGAAATATATACCACAAGCAGCTCGAAAGCTGAGCATGGTTGAGAAAGCAGAGGATACAATTTACCAAAGGCATTATGTATCCGAGGGAAGGCTCACAAGGTTATTGAATATGAAGGACGTTGTCGATAAAATCCAACAAAGGATCTGGTGGTCCACAAGGGATCTGACGTGAGCATCGGTACTCAACTAGAGGAAGAAGAATGCAAGGAGATCAGTTTATAGAAACAACTGACTAACTCAATTGTCAAATGCAAAGGAATTATGATTTCCAAATCTAGGGATCAGAAGCAATGCTCTGATTAGGGATGGATAAGTTGAATACCTTAGGGTACAATCAACGACAATTGGATTGGTCGAGAACCAATTCCAGTTAAAAGAATGGCAGCTCAGCCGGAAAGTTAATTTATAAGGATCAATGATGATTATGCGTATTCAAGAAACATATTGAGTCAACAGACTCAAAATGATAATGACAAGGAATGTCAATAAGACTACGAGACTTATGGGATTAACCATAATGCAAGCAAGCAAGAATTTCAAGAGCAAAAGGCTCCAAAGGATTTTCGGAAGATCGAATAATATTTTGAAGACTTTTGTGAAACACATGAACAAGTGGGGATGAGCAGATACTCGACAAGTGCGAGGATTTATTTGAAGGGGTATTCATGTGGCAAAGAACTACTAGGCAGTAGGCACAAAGTATTCTTGGAACAATAGAGAAAACTTCGGGGTATCTTGTAATAACAAGATCACTGGGGGATGATCGTATGAATGGCAAGTGTAAGTAGTTATCCGTAAGGATTTATCGGTGGTCGGGAATAGCAAAAGTGATGGGCACAAAGCCTCGAGAGAATATCAAAGAGTATCTTCGAAATCTTCTGCTGCAGTCGGTGATCATCTGGACTGAAGGGCCTCTCCGGGAGAAAGTACTTTCGAGAACCTAAAGTTAGATTTTAGTAAAAATCGTTTAACCCGAATAGAAGAGAGTTCAGAATCCCAGAGTAAAGGTCGAGGAGTAAAAAATCCTAGTACCACCCAATGGCGACGTGGGCCCGTAAGGCACACAGCCATGTTAGTAAAAGTTTTGCAATGTCTATACTCAACTTCGGCCAAGGAGTGTGGAAGGGGGATTCCTATAGGCAGTCGGCTCTGATACCAACTTGTGACGCCCCCGATTCAATCATACACTAATCATGCACGCAAATGTGTACGATCAAGATCAGGGACTCACGAGAAGATATCACAACACAACTCTAAAACATAAATAAGTCATACAAGCATCATAATACAAGCCAGGGGCCTCGAGGGCTCGAATACAAGTGCTCGATCATAGACGAGTCGTGAAGCAACAATATCTGAGTACGGACATAAGTTAAAGAAGTTTGCCTTAAGAAGGCTAGCACAAACCGGGATACTGATCGAAGAGGCGCAGGCCTCCTGCCTGGGATCCTCCTAAACTACTTCCTGGTCGCCGCCAGCCGGGCTGCACGGTAGTAGGCACCTCCGTGTAGTAGGAGGAGTCGCCGACGGTGGCGCCTGCCCGGGCTCCATCGTGCAGTTGCAGCAATCGGGTAAAGAAAGGGAAAAGGGGAACAAGGCAACAAAGTGAGTACTCATCCAAAGTACTGCAAGCAAGGAGCTACACTACATATGCATGGATATATGTGTAAAGGGCCATATCGGTGAACCGAATCGCAGAATGCCGTAATAAGAGGGGATAGCTAATCCCGTCGAAGACTACGCTTCTGGCAGCCTCCGTCTTGCAGCATGTAGAAGAGAGTAGACTGAAGTCCTCCAAGTAGCATCGCATAGCATAATCCTACCCGGCAATCCCTTCCTCGTTGCCCTGATAGAGAGCGATCATCGGGTTATATCTGGCACATGGAAGGGTGTGTTTTATTAAGTATCCGGTTCTAGTTGTCATAAGGTCAAGGTACAACTCCAAGTCATCCTGTTACCGAAGATCACGGCTATTCGAATAGATTAACTTCCCTGCATGGGTGCACCACATAACCCAACACGCTTGATCCCATTTGGCCTGACACACTTTTCTGGGTCATGCCCGGTCATGAAGATCAACACGTCGTAGCCCCACCTAGGCACAACAGAGAGGTCAGACGCCGGTCTAAACCTAAGCGCAGGGGAAGTCGCAGGCCCATCGCCCATAGCACACCTGCACGCTAAGTAGGCGGCCGGAAGCAGACCTAGCCTAGCAGCGTTCCAGTCCAATCCGCACGACGCCGCCGCCGCCGACGTCCACGGCGTTTCGCCGATACCACGACGCCGAGTGCCCATAATCGCTCAGCGTAGTTGGTTAGTGCGTATAGACCAAATGGCCGACTCATATCAAATACCAAGATCTCGTTAAGCGTGTTAAGTATCCACGAACGCCGACCAGGCCAGCCCACCTCTCTCTAGGTGGTCTCAACCTGCCCTGTCGCTCCGCCACAAAGTAACAATGGGGCCGTGGGAACCTGTGCCCACCTCTACCGGGATGGAGCCACCGTCCTTTCAAATTTCATCTTCTAACAAAGATATCACAGGTAATGTAATAGTGTAAAGTATATAGTATATGCCCGTGATCACCTCCTCAAGTGATCACAGCCCAAGAGTATAGCATGGCAGACGGACAAGAGTGTAGGGCCACCGATGGAACACTAGCATCCTATACTAAGCAAGAGGATAAAGGTGTAAAGGTAACAACAAGAGTGGCAAGGACATGCTATGCAAAGAAGATAGGATTAATCGAAAGCAAAGAATATGCTACACTACTCTAATGCAAGCGGTATAGAGAAGAATAGGCGATATCTGGTGATCAAGGGGGCTTGCCAGTTGCTCGAGACAAGAAGGAGGGGTCGTCGGTGGCGTAGCCACCGTAAGGGCATCAAGATCGTCACGAGGTCTACCGGAGAGAAGAGGGGGGAGAAACAGTAAATACATAGCAAGCAAGTGCATAACAGGACAACAAGCAGAGCTAGACGTGTTCTAACACGGTATGAGGTGATACCGGTGAAGGGGGGAAACATCCGGGAAAGTATCCCCGGTGTTTCGTGTTTTCGGGCAGAGGAGCCGGAGGGGGAAAGTTCGATTTCGATAGGTTAGAGATGCGTGGCGGACGAACGGGCTGCGTTTCCGGGTTCGTCTCGTCGTTTTGAACAACTTTCATGTTGAAAATAATTTAATCCGAGTTACGGTTTAAAAGATATGATTTTCTAAAGATTTTATTAATTTCTGGAATTTAATTAATTATTTAATTTAATTTGAAAATGGATTTATGACATCAGCATGATGTCATGCTGACGTCAGCAGTCAATAGTGGTTGACTGATCAACCTGACTAGTGGGTCCCGTCTGTCATTGGCACATCACCCTAAGTAACATATTAGTTAGGTTAATTAGATATTTAGGTTAATCAAGTTTAATTAGTTCAGCTAAACATGATTAATTAAGTTAAGTAATTTATTTATTTATTTTTCTAATTATATATTTTCTTATTTTTTAATTTTTTATTATTCTAAAACATTCAGGGGTGGGTCCCCACTTGTCATTGGCCCCAGGGGCCTATGCGGGTCGGGCGATGTGGCGCTGGAGGTGCCCGAACCGGGCGAGGGCCAGCGGGCACAGAGGGGCGCCGGGCGCCAGAGATGGCACCAGCGTGGCCATGTCGGGGCAGCACTGGGGCTAGGCAGCGCGGTGGAGGGTGCACGGGGCGCAGGGGGAGGCAGGGCATGAGCGGGTGGAGGTGGCCGCCAGTGGAGGCAGAGCCGACGAGGCCATGACTTCGTAGCTGCCAGGCCGCCATGGTCGTGGCTTGGGGCGGAGGCGATGCGCGAGGGAGCAAGAGGCGGTGCCGCCGCCGATAGCGGGATGCACGGTGCGGCACGGCGGGTGAGGGCGCGACTGGATGCGCGTGCAAGGAGGCACGCCGTCAGACGAGGCTGGTGAGTGGGGCGCGAAAAGGCCGCGCGACGGTGAACAACGTCGGGGCGGAAAGGAAAAGGAGGAGGGACGGCGGCTCACCGGGCCCTGCAGATGTGCGTACGCGGGCTCGGGGAGGAGGACGAGGACGGGCGAGGTCGAGGCGGGGGGATGGGGACGACACGGACGTAGGGGAGGCAGTCCAGCGGTGGAGCAGGGCGGCTCGCCGGGAGCGGCCACGGCCGGGTTCGGCGGGGCGCCGGCGGGACCCTGCCAGCGAGGACCGGAGACGAGGTGGCATCGGTGATGGGCGCCAACGTGGTGGCGGGAACGGGGTGGCCTCTGGCGAGGAGGGCAGCAGGGCGCAGCCCCGATCCAGTCGAGGGAGGTGAGAAGGACGGGAGAGTAGGGCGGTTTCTCCTCGATCCAGATTGGATCGGGAGGGGGGAGAGGGAGTGGCGACGTGAGGGGGAAAGTGGGGGGAGTGGGGCGTTAGGGTTTCTGGGGGAGTAGGGGTTAAGACGGTGGAATGGGTCGGCCTGGCGGCCTGGTGGGTTGAGGCCCCAAAAAGGGGGGGGTGGCCTGCTGGGCCGTAGCCCAGTGGGGGGGGGAGTTCTTCCTTTTTTTCTGTTTTGCATTTTCTTTTATTATTTCTCTTTTCTGTTTTAATTCATTTTAAAATATTCAGGCACTTTCTAAAAATATGTTTTCTTTATTATAATTACCCTTGTAATATTCGGCACCCAAGAACAGTTTTGTTTCAACTTTTGAAAATGTTTGTTGTTTGACATATTTAGAATTTAAATTTCGAAACGGTTTCGAATCATTGCGAGGTTAGCAACAGTAACCGAGGTGACGTGGCATGATTAGCGTGGGATTACTGTAGCATGATTACCCGGGCGTCACAGTGGGCGCGCCCTCCACCCTCGTGGGGCCCACGGGCCTCCCCTCTGATAACTCTTCGTCCCAGTATTTTTTATATTTTCCAGAAAAAATCTCCATTGATTTTCATCGCATTTCGAGAACTTTTATTTCTGCACAAAAACAACACCACGGTAGTTCTGTTGAAAACAGCGTCAGTCCGGGTTAGTTCTAATCAAATCGTACCAAAATCATATAAAACTATTGTAAACATGGCATGAATACTTCATAAATTATAGATACGTTGGAGACGTATCATGCATGCACTTACTCCACTCCCTAATTAATTGAGCATTAAACTAGATGCGTCTAAAGTCTCTCTCGTGGTGGAAATGCATTGAGAGAAATGCATCAGAATGAAGCGCGCCCTGTAAACTGTGACGGAGGGAGGAGTAGTATGAAGGTGCAAAACCAAGCACGCCAGTATGGCGGTCAATGAACCTCCTCTTGGCATATCACTGACATGTGGGACCGGAGTGTGAGCAAACCGATCTCAATTGACGGCAAAATGGCCAACCCGTTGTTCCTTGAGAGAGATGAGGAGTGAGAACACACAGACGGGATTGCACGGAGGCCAAGATATATTCGAGCATGGTTGATCGATATCAACATTACATGTTCGATGTTTTTTAATACTATACTATTGGGCTGCTGTTTTCCGCCCTTCTCCCGAATAAATGTGTACTTTATCAGAGATTAAAATAAAATAAGAGTACAGACGCTCCACCATGCGGTTCTAGTAGTAGTACTACTCGTACTACTAAACCTTGCGCTTGGCTCTTCGCCCCTTCGTGAAGTCGAACAACGATGGTACTCCGCATGTTGGGTACTATAGTGTATGCCTTTGGCAATCTGACACCGAATGAACTGACACATGTCCACCGCCTGGGCGAGAATAGGTTGCATTAGTCAAAAGGCATAAGCGAGCTTCACCTTGTCCTACAAGCTTCTCCTCGTTCTGCGAGTTGACGGGACACACCAAAAAGTAGTGCTAGTCCAAACTCTCTCCTTTCCGGTTAATATGGCTTAATCTATTTTGCGGGTAAATGAGAGAGCTTTATTCATATATAAGCATTCTTAGGACGATCAGCCAAGAGACTGGTCACTAGGAAGCGAGGTACACCGCAAAAGAAGAAGAAGGAAGCGAGGTGTTTCATCGAGCCAGCTCTCGGCCACCTTCAAAGTGCAGCAAGCACGGTTCACACAAAGATGCGCCGCAAGGTTTGCTGACCTGTTTACATGCTAAATAACAAAAAAAGAGGAAATATTACCGGGCGCTCCTATTTGTAACATGATATGAGCCAGAATTAAGCGAGAATTGTGGCGAGTGTTCCATGCAATCAACTTCCACTATCACATGCGAGAACCCTCGAAGAGAACCAAATGTGTTAAGATTGCTTTATCACATTTTTAAAATATAATAAGAGTGCAGACGCTCCTCCATCCGGTTCCTAGTAGTATAGTACATACCTCCATAGTAGTAGTACTAGTACTAGTAAACTTTGCGCTTGGCTTCCTTCAAAAAAACTTTGCGCTTGGTTGTTCGCCTCTTTGGGAAGTCGAACAATAATAGTACTAGTATAGTGTATGCTTCTAGCAATCTGACACTGAATTAATTGTTGCATGTCCACCGCTTGAGCGAGGGAGAGCTTGCATTAATCAAAAGTTTCTCCTTGTCCTACGAGCCACCGCTCGCAAGCTTCTCCCATCCTGCAAGCTTCTCCTCGTTCGGCAAGTTGACGGGACACAACAAAGTAATGCTAGTCCATACTGCCTCCTTTCCGGTAAATATGGCTTAATTTCAAACGACATAAATACACTATCTGTCATTGTATATTTGTAAAAATACGGTTAGTGAACTTCCTAATACAGTCATTGCGCTCAATATATACATTTTCCAGTGTTCATACGGTCACTAGCTCACCCTGGCTGAGTATGTGTGTGCATGCACGTGTAGGTTGAGCACTTGAGCGTGACCGTGTGTGTTCCTTCGTGTCCTCGGACATGCATGCATTAGGGCGTCGCGCACGTTTTTGTGTCCATGTGTACGTGCGACTGTTGCGTGCATGCACGAGGTTGTAGTCCCTCACATTCACATGTTCATAAGTTAATGCTTTGTCAAAATGTTGCATGCAAGGTTTAATCATTCGTTGTTCACGCATGCATTCTCGATATTAATACGTTGGTAAAGAAAATTTCTTGAGGAAAACGAGCCCATGAATTGAGTACAAAGGGGACCAATAAGCCAGGACGGAGGGAGTACCAATAGTGAACCGGAAGGAGGGAGTAGGTACTAGTAGTATAGTACTATGCAACAACGTGTAGTAACAAAATTCCTCTATGCGCATCATGTCTACGTGTCATGCAAGAAAATAGAGATAAGTACAAGTGAGACTCAGGAACAGTCATACCCATAGGGGGGGTACGTGTAGGGTCCACTAAGGAGCAGTCAAATCACACAGTAAGTTAATCGGAAGAAGCAACCGTCATTTCACTCTTCAATGACACGTACGCAATATAAAATGGTTGATATGGAGAGAAAGAGAAAACCACTATATATACACTAGCAGGAGCCTAAGCTACAAGCCTGCTTGCTTGGGTTGCTCTCTTCATAAGCATAGAACAACGGTGGCCACACATTGGTCACATATCCGCCCGATCCCGCCATTGGGGAAGGGAACAATGTTCTGCATAGACGCGATCGACATCGGAGAGGGAGAAAACCCAAAGTCGGCGCGTCCCAATCGGGGGTCCCCGCAGTATGGGCTGATGCCGCGTCCCAACCGCCCTTCTAGCTACAGCCCGACGTCCCAGGTAGTACATCTTCCTTTTGGAGCCGGCTTGCTCCACTGCCACAGCTCCCCATGTAGCTCCATCTCCATGTCGATCTTTCTCTACTTCTACCAGCTTCTATTTGTGATGAGTTTATGTCTCATGAACTAGTGCTAGTGCTATTATTCTAATCACACTTCTTCAATATCTTTGCCATCACGGATGCTCAGCTCGATTTTAGTGGAACTTCACAAAAGCATCGTATGATCCGAGGGTGCCAGCCGTCTTTCCATTGACAGGTTCTACCTAGCCAGGAAATTAAACCCTGTTTAGGGTTTAGGGTTTAAGTTATAGTGACCCCATCAGTAGTTTTTCTTTTGTACACGCTCTAACAACTTTTGTCTCATTAGGATTTGAAAGTGCGTTATATCGACTAGAGGGGGGTGAATAGGCGATTTTTATGAATTCTTCACTGAGGAATTTGCCGGTGAGGAAATTCCTTAGCGAAGAACTACTTGCAGCGGAATAAGTACTCAGAAGTAGGCATAACATAATGCAGGCATGGTCATCATGATGAAATGAAGACAAACAAAGAGTACTGAAAGCGTAAACACAGGATAGCACAAGATGAAGACAAACAGACTGAAGAAATTGAACTGAGGAAATTGAGAAAGTCTTCAGTCAAAGTCTTCAAGCACAGATATGAACAAATACTCAACACAGTAATGATGAAATGAAAGGGTTGAGGAAATAGAACCAGTAAGGTTGGTGAAGACAATGATTTGGTAGACCAGTTCCAACCACTGCCTCGGGCTTGTATGCGTCTGGTTGGAGCGGTCACAGATTTAAACTCGAGGACACAGTCCGGACACCCAGTCGCTGAGCACGCAGCTCAGGACACCAAGTCCTCACCGTAATCTCCTTGAACTAAGGTCACACAGACCTTGTCCTATCACTCGTGGTAAGTCTTCAGGCGACTGCCAAACCTTCACAGACTTGGTCACTCGGCGATCCACAATTCCTCTTGGATGCTCTAGACCATGACGCCTAACCGTCTGGAAGAAGCACAGTCTTCAAAGGTAACAAGCGTCGGATCCACGAGGATCAATCTCTTCGAGTGATGCTCAATCACTTTGGGTTTGTAGGGTTTGGTTTTGGGTTTTTCCTCACTCGATGATTTTCGCCAAAGTCCTCGGATGGGTTGCTCTCAAATGACAAGTGTCAAGTTCTCTCGAGCAGCCAACCAGCTAGTGGTTGTAGGGGCGGCTATTTATAGCCTAGGGAGCAGCCCGACATGATAAGACATAAATGCCCTTCAATGATATGACCGTTAGGTGGATAAGATATTTTGGGACAGTCATGCCAAGCATCACAACAACGGTCGGAAATTTGAATCTCAAATTCCTCGGGGCTATCATGTTCCTCATCGTAGGCAATCCGACCGGCGAATTCCTAACTCCTCGGTCGAACAAATTCCTCATGACCGTAAGAACTTCGTCTCACATCAAGAAATTGACTGAATGTATGAGATTTCCAAAGGCTTCATTCAAGGGATTGGTAGGTGTAGGATTTTGAGTTGAGCATCACATGGAAATTTTTCCTTAGTATTTCCTCGACCCTTTAACAAAGACGGTGTTTCCTATGACTCAAGAAAGAGAAAACGAAACTACGAAAACAAAACTCTTCACGCTTCATGTTCCTCAAATGAATACCAAGTCTTCAAGGTCACACCAATTTCTTCACTTTCAAAGTCTTCAGAAAGTCTTCAAAATATCAAGGTCTTCAGTCGAAGAACTTCATTTTTAGGGGTCGACTTTCACTATAAATATCAAACTCCTCATAGACTTATAGACCTGTGTACACTCACAAACACATTAGTTTCTTAACCTATAAGTCTTCAATACACCAAAATCACTAAGGGCACTAGATGCACTTACAATCTCCCCTTTTTGGTGATTGATGACAATAAAGTTTAATTTTTCAACGGTGATATACATATGAAGTGTAAATACTGATATTGAGTAATTTTATTTCAATATATAGAATAACTCACACTGAAGATGTGCATAGTGATGAATTTGCTTTTGAGGCGGTGCACATTTGAAGAGTTGAATCATGGAGATCTCCCCTATATCTTGTAATTCATACACGCATTTGACATATAGTATGAAGAATTTGAAATGCATGATGAAATATGGTGCTTGATGTAATTCAGCATGCGTATGCGATAACATTAATGAGGAACAAGCATGCAGAATAACGCATCAAGAGTATCAGAGCTCAAGAGAATCAGAGCTCAGTGTCAGAGCATAGTGCAAGAGCAAAGTGCATCAAAAAGTATCAAAGCACCATCGGGTTTAAGATTACAACTCGATCCAATAAAAGTTTCAGAAGAATGAGAGTTGTAACTTAACAAAAAAATTGCCCATATAATAGAACCGCTTGAAGACTAACTCAAATTTCTCCCCCTTTGTCATCGAATGACCAAAAGGATCAAAACTGAGGACTAACGCCCCTGAAGAATTTCAAGTTGAAGAAGGAGCGCCAGCGTTGTTGGGGTCGGTTGTTGTAGTGGGGCCTGCCGCGGTGTCATCCAAGTCTTCATTTTCATCAGTGTCGCACGATGAAGAATAGGAGCTGGCCACCAAGGAAGGAACTTTGACCTTCTTGTATTTCTTCGGAGGAGATGCAGACCAGTCAAATTCTTCCTTGAGTCCCATTGTCGTCAGTTCTTACGCACTCTAGACATTTGAAAGAACAGCCCAGGTGCGTTTGAAGGTTTCATGGAGGTAGTAGTGGTTTTTCTTCACTGCATTGTGTGTAGAGGTCATGTTGTGAAGAATTGAACCGAACTGACGCTTCACTCATTTATGATTGCGATCAACCTTCTGATGAAGACTGAGGAGTAATTCACGATCGATCATCACCTCGGTGCGATAGCTTGAGGACTTTGCTTGACCGAGGTATTTGCGGCAGAGTCATGTGTGGCGAGTCATCATTGGTGGAGTAGGATGTTGCTTATAAACCGTCCATCCAATGGACGAATGCCTTCATCGATCACAGCAGTAGCCTTGCCCTTGTCATCACCGAGGTAAATGTCCGCTTGAGGACTTCAATCGGGGCAAGTAGCTGCAGTGGTTCGTAGTATCGACCTTGTAATTGAGTGAAGACCTTGTCCTGATGAATCTCATAATCCAAGGCGCATAAGGCTTCAGCTCAAATGGTGACATAGCAATGTTTGCCAGAGTCCTCATGAAGAAATCATGGAAGTTGACGGGAACACCATGGATGATATTGAAAAGCATATTCTTCATGATACCAACGACTTCTTCATCATTGGAGTCGTGGCCTTTGATAGGACTCATTGTCTTCGTCAGAATCCGATAGACAGTCCGAGGCACATACAATAATTCCTTGACAAGGAATTTGGTTCTTGGGGCCTGCCTTGGCTTTAAAGGCTTCATCAGCACTTGCATATAGTGATTTGAAAGTTACGGTTCGTTGTAGATACAACGAGCACCATCAAGTGGAGGATCGAGTGGTAGAGCACGAAGCAATTCGATTCTTTGGTGCCTTGTAGTGAGTATTTTCGGACATCCATCTAATACCCATGAGTTCACGCCTTTAGCGTCTCCGGTGATGTGCAGCGTTGCATAGAATTGAAGAATGAGTTCTTCATTCGATCCACAGATATCGGTGCAAAAATTCAAGTCCCGCATCGTGAAGAACACCGAGGGTGGCTCAAGCCTGTCGTGAGACTCCATGTCCACATGAGGAATATGAGCATGATCGAAGACTTTGTCTTTGTTGAAGAGCACCGAGGAATAGAAATTGGCTTGGCCGGGCAGTCCGTAAACGCCTCTTCCTTATGCGCAGCGTAATCATATGGATTGTAATCAGTGAAGAATACGTGCTTGTCAAGAAGTCTTCAGCCTTGAACTTTTGCTTTGTTGAGAAGGGATCCTTTGGCTTTGGCAAAGGAGTGTCGATGAGTTGCATCACTACCTCGTGAATCGCAAATCTCGTGTTCTTGGTCGAGGAATTTCTTGTTCCTCAACAAAGTACCGAGGATCAGCAGTAGTAGGTTCATCGGCTTAGTGGCTGGAATTTCTTCATGGATGATGAAGTGGGATGAGTTTCTTGAGCCCATTTGAACTGTTGGAGCAGGGACCGAGGTATCTGTTGGATTGGGGTGAAGAGTGGAGAATTTGGATGTCGACTTTCCCAAAAGTCATCGTTCATCACTGGCGTTGTGCTTCCAATATCCACATCTTCTTCAAGTTCCTCAACATCGGCCTCTTCAACTGTGAACAGAGGCATAGGCGAGGAAATGATTGGGGTTGAAGGGATTGCTTCCACTTCAATTTCTTCATCAATCTGCTCTGACGAAGCGTGATTGATTTTCTTCATCGATCCGCTTGGGATCACATAATCTTCATCAAAAGGAACAAGGTCCTTTGATGGAATTGAGGAAATTGGAACAACATCAATAGGATTTTCAAAGGAGCTGGTCATTGGCTTCATTTTCTTCGCAGTCAAGAATTTGACGCACCGACGCTTTCCGCTTTCTTCACCGCAGCTCGCTCGCAGCCTTTTGGTCTTCTTCACATCAGAGGCAGATGGAAGAATTGGAGTTGGTGTTGGCGCAGGAGGAGCTGAGGATCTGGTTGATTTTCCTCAGGCGCAACTAATGCAGTTGCCCTGTCTTGTTCAGTTTCTTCAGGCGCACCACTAGTGGATGCCCTGGCAATTTCTTCGGGTCGGAATGGGATCATCAGCCCTAGAATCGACATTTTCTTGACCTTTGAACTTCATCGGTGGCCGGGCATGTTCTTCGGTCGGCTGAGCCGAGGCTCCGGCTGAGGAATTTCATGTTGCGTTGGGGCAGCAACATTGGTGAACTTCTTCGTCGAGTTGACGAATCTGACCTTGGCTCCTTGCCAATCAAAGCATAATAAGCATCGAGTTTTTGATGAGGTCTTGAATTTCGTCTGGACCTTGAGAAGTTCCTCGTGTGTCATTACGACAACGTTTTTCTTGAGAACTTCTCCTTTACGTATTGAGCTTTCTTGATCTCTCTTGCCTTTTCAAACTTCCATTTCTCTTGATGATGAAATGGGTCAGCATATGACTTTGTCCAGAGTCGATGAAAGTCAGGCATAGGGTGTTTGGATCCTTGTGCCGTAGATCAATATAATCGAGGATTTTCCTCAGATCCAACAAAGAAGTGGCACAGATGTGCCTTTGGCTCTAGCGGCCCTCTCTTGGCGATCTCTCGATGATTTCCGCAAGTTCATCATCATCAGCCTCATCATCTTCGTGTGGCTCTTGGAAGGCGACCTGTTTCTTCTTGGGACTTGGCCGAGGACCTCGTCCTGTTGTGGCCTTAGTCTTTAGCAGAGTTGGGCCAGATGAAGACTTTGGTGCAGCTGAGGAACTTGCTGAGACACCAGAGGCAATGGAGAAGCCTGCAGTCCTTTGGCACGTGGCCAGATGCACATGTGCTGAGGACTTTGTCGGAACTCACGAGGACTTGGGAGGAGCCGAGGATTTTGGAGGAGCAGGAGCAGCATGAGGAATTGGCCGTGAGGGCACCGGCCGAGGAACTTGGCCGTGAGGGCACTGTTGGTGAAGCACTTGGCTTGTGTGCGGGCTTCTTTGCCATAAATTTTCTTGGCTTGACACAGCCCTCGATGGCAGCAGTGAGAGCAGAGTCCTCATTGAATTTCCTCACCGCCTCGCTGGCTTGTCTTGCCAACTTGGCTTGGCGCTTGGCCCATTCTTCAGAAAGTCCTCACCACGCTTGATGTCGGTGGGGTCGCCTTCTTGGCCGTGTGCCAATGGAGCTCTTGGGCATGGAGGATTGAGTGCGAATTTCTTCATGTACTTTGGAGTTACATATCTCAGATTCCCTCCATTCCCGTGCCCATCTCCGCTCAATCCTTTGGATGCGCACCTTGCGCTTGATTTTTGTTCTCTTTGCCGAACTCAGCTTCATCAGTGTGCAATAATCAGCATATATTTCCTCAGGGATTCCAAACGCGGTCATGACCTCAGGCCTCTTTCCTCCTTTCGGTGGCTTCTTTCCTTCTGCCATATTCTTCAGCTGAGGAATTTGAACAAACGAATTCTCTGAAGAAGTATGCAACTGTTCTTCGAGGAACGCTGCAAATGAGTTAAGTTGATGAGAACCTAGTGATTCAGCAGCGGACATGAGTACTTGTGAACACAGTATAGTTGCGAGGAATTTGGAGAGGTCATATGCGTTCTCAGAAGGTTTTTCGAAAAGAACAAGTTTTGAGGATTTTGACCAGATGAGCCTTGAAGAATTTCACTAAGCGTTCTTTGTCTTAGGTTCCAGAGTTCTACAGATCGAGGATCCAAACAATTGAGGAATCTTGAAGAAAAATGATTGCTTAGAGAAACGAATCAAGAGCATATAACTAGTGAGGTGTTTGTGTGTGAGGATTTGAAGAATAAAACACCTTTGAAGATTTGTAGTGTAAAATTTGGATCAACGAGGGCAGTAAAAGTAACTTTTAATTACCCTAAATGAAGAACACGATGAACTGGGTGTTGTAGATGTGAAGCTCGTCTGTTCAGATCTTCCACGCCCTAACTCGGCGACAGCTACGGCGGCAGCGGAGTGAGGATTTCCATGGTCGGCGAAATCGTCGGCGACAAGGTCGAGGCAGCGAAGATCTTCCTCACCGGGCGACGATGGAGAAGCGGGCGGCGCTTAGGGTTTGAGGAGCTCGAGCGGAGAGAGAGGTCGAGCGGAGTAAAAGAAGTGAGGATGGAGAGAGGGGTATTTATAGAGGCGGTGAAAACTGTTCGCCTCAAGATTTAGGACGAACGTGCCTCGACCATTCTCCTTCTCACGACATGTGTCACCCACGCATTGTGTAGTGGAGATCGTGGTACGATCGTGGGTGAGTAAAATAATGCATCGTGGGATGCGGAACGGTTTAATGGCAAAACCGAAAGTTTGGATAAGATCAGTTTTAAAGTTCCGTTCGCAATTTCTTCAGCTAACAAGGACACAGTGAAGATTTTGAACAAGTTTCAAATAGAACGCACATGAAGAATTTGTGAATAGACTGGGTCGAGTATAGCATAGAGGGGGAAGGGTCCGATCACATTCACTTAGCAGAAAAAGCGACTTGAAGAATTAGCCATAAGTGAATGCTGTAGAGGACATAAACCCATATATATATATGTATTGCCAATGAAGAAAAACGACGGAAACAGTGAAGATTTTGCAAAGTTGAAGAATTTGAAAAGCGAAGAATTTCAAAACCGAGGAAAAACTCAAATTGAAGATTTTCAACTTTGGTGGTGGCGTGTCCCACCGTATAAGAATGATGATTTCAAACACCGCGTACAGTTGTCGTAGGGTTCTGAGAATAAAATTCTTCATTAATTTCTTCACACTTAGAGTGTTATTCTTCATTGATTGAAGAGAAACGTTTCTTCATGTGTTGCACATCTAAGTCATCAATTTTGCATAAGCGTCAGGATGTGTGTCCTTTTCAAAGAACGTTCGAAGATTCTAAGATATTTAGCTCACACCGCAACTTGCTAAATCTCTTCTCATCCAAGGGCTTAGTGAAGATATCGGCTAGCTGTTCTTGGTCTTCACATGCTCGATGGAGATGTCGCCCTTCAACACATGATCACGAAGAAAATGATGACGAATTTGAATGTGCTTTGTCTTCTAGTGCTGAACTGGGTTGTGAGCAATCTTGATGGCACTCTCATTGTCACAAAGAGAGAGGCACATTCTTCACGCTTAATGCCGTAGTCCTTGAGAGTTTGCTTCATCCACAAAGAATTGAGCACAACACGAGCCAAGCAGTAATGTATTCAGCTTCCAGATGAGATAGTGATACGCATTCTGCTTTCTTCGAGGACCAATGGACCAAAGATCGTCCGAGGAAATGACAAGTACCAGATGTTGACTTGCGGTCCACACGATCACCAAAGCATAGTCGAGTCAGAATATCCATTGAGATCAAAAGTAGAGCCATTGGGGTACCATAATCCTAGTGTTGGTGTATGAGCTAGATATCAAGAATATGCTTCACAGCCTTATGGTGTGATTCCTTCGTGTAGCTTGAAATCGGGCACACATGCAAACACTAAGCATTATATCTGGCCTAGATGCACATAAGTACAATAGAGAACCAATCATGGAGCGGTATACCTTGTGATCAAGTCAATACCATTTTCATCAAGGCATAGATGGCCATTTGTGGGCATAGGAATTTTGACACCTTTGCAATCTTGCATGCCGAATTTCTTCAGGACATCTTTGAGGTATTTCTCCTGAGATATGAATATGCCATTGTGTTGTTGACGAATTTGAAAACCTAAGAAGAATTCAACTCTCCCATCATAGACATTTGATATTTTTCACTCATCATATAGGCAAATTCATCACTATAACGTTGGTCAGTACAGCCAAAGATAATATCATCAACATATATTTGGCACACAAACAGTTCACCATCATATGATTTAGTAAAGAGGGTAGGGTCGAGTGAACCGGGTGTGAAGCCATTCTTCACGAAGAATTCCTTCAATGTATCATACCACGCCTGGGGCTTGTTTGAGACCATAGAGAGCCTTGTTGAGTCTGAAGACTTTGTCGGGATTCTTTGGATCTTCAAAACCTGGGGGTTGAGCAACATATACTTCTTCCTCAAGCTTACCATTAAGGAATGCACTTTTCACATCCATTTGATATAAAGTGATATTGTGATTGTTAGCATAGGCGAGTAATATGCGAATAGACTCAAGTCTAGCAACAGGTGCAAAAGTTTCATCGAAATCAATTCCTTCAACCTGTGGGTAGCCTTGAGCTACAAGTCATGCCTTATTCCTCACCACAAGGCCATTTTCATCTTGCTTGTTGCGGTAGATCCACTTTGTGTCAATGATATTATGTTTGCGAGGATCTGGACGTTTGACCAGTTCTGAGACATTGTTGAGCTCGAATCGATGTAATTCTTCTTGCATGGCCTGAATCCACTCAGGCTCGTAAATGCTCATCTACCTTAGTGGGCTCTGTGGATAGAGACAAAAGCATAGTGCCCACAAAAGTTAGATAAATGTGAAGCTTTTGAGCGTGTGAGAGGACCTGGCGCTTCAATGTCATCGATGATCTTGTCAACTTGTACTTCTTTTGCAACGCGAGGATGAGCTGGTTGTCGCCGAGGAATTTGACCATTTTCCTCGGCACCATTGTCTTGACATTATCTTCAGTGCATCACCGACGTTCTTCAGCGATCGGAATGAATTCTTCAGCAGATTCTTCAAGAGGGAATGACATCCTCAGTTGCCTTGAACTTGATAGATTCCTCAGTGCTGGTTCATCTAACACAGAAGGTAGGTGCTCTCTTTGCGAGCCATTAGTTTCATCGAACCAAGCACATCTACAAAGGTCAACAATCTTGTGAAGAGTGATGTTGAAGAATCTATAGGTGTGCGAGTCCTTTCCGTAACCAAGCATAAAACCTTCATGTGCTTTCGGTGCAAATTTAGAATTGTGATGAGGATCTCTAATCCAGCATTTAGCAATCAAGACTTTGAAATAACTTACATTGGGTTTCTTGTCAGTGAGGAGTTCATAGGCAGTCTTCTTGAAGAATTTGTGAAGATATACTCTGTTGATGATGTGGCACGCAGTAACAATTGCATTAATCCAAAAACGACTAGGCGTTTTGTATTCATCAAGCATAGTGCGAGCCATCTCAACAAGAGTTCTGTTCTTGCGCTCCACGACGCCATTCTCCGAGGAGTAGAGGGAGCAGATAACTCATGAGTAATACCAAGTTCATCAAGATAGGCATCAAGACCGGAATTCTTGAACTCAGTTCCATTGTCACTCCTGATGTGTCTGATCTTCACACCAAAGTTAGTTGAAGCCCTCGAGGAAAATCGTTTGAAGACTTCCTGCACTTGATTTTTGTAAGTAACAATGTGTACCCATGTGTAACGAGAGTAATCATCAACAATAACAAAGCCATATAGAGATGCGTCATTAGTGACAGCTGAGTAATGATTAGGACCAAAGAGGTCCATGTGAAGCAATTCGAAGGGACGAGTAGTGGTCATGATAGTCTTTGCTGGATGCTTGGCCTTGGTCATCTTTCCAGCTTCACAAGCTCCACACAAGTGATCCTTGAGGAATTTGACATTCTCAATGCCAATGACATGCTTCTTCTTTGCAAGCGTGTGCAAATTCCTCATGCCTGCATGACCAAGTCGTCGATGCCATAGCCAGCCTTTCGAAGCTTTTGCAAGTAGACACACGGCTGGTTGTGGTCCCAGAGAAGTCAACAATATACAAGTCTCCTCTCCTAAAGCCTTCTAAGACTTTGGAATTGTCGCCTTCCATGATCACAACACAACGATACTTGCCAAAGATAACAACCATATCAAGATCACAAAGCATTGAGATCGACATGAGGTTGTATCCTAAGGACTCAACAAGCATGACTTTGTCCATGTGTATGTCCTTAGAGATCGCAACCTTACCAAGACCCAATACCGACTTTTGCCTTTGTCAAAGAAAGATGATATGCTTCAGATGAGACGGTGATAAGGGAGCATCCATCAATAGATTCTTGTCACCATTCATGTGATTTGTACATCCACTATCGAGAACCCACTCGGTGGCTTTGGTTGATCATCCTGCAGATGAATTAGTGTAACTTACGATCTCATATACTTCATCGGTGAAGAATATGATATCAAGTTCATCGTGGCAATTTCATCACCAAGATAATGAGATAAGCAGATGAGGACGTGTGAAATGAAAGTTCATTTCATCATGATTAGCCTGCGTCCTTTCGTGCATTTTTGTCGTGCCCCAGCTAATTCTTGAGACATTTAAAGCACGCCTGGAGACCTGACCGCAGAAGAGGTTAGTTCTTTTTCTTCACCACCCACATCTCAAGGGGTGGCAAAGAGTTCATCACTCATGAAAGCACCATATGAGAATGGTGGCATAGAGGCCAATCCATTTCGTTTCACATAAGAGGGGTTAGGGTAAGCATATGAATAAGCAGAGAAATTCTTCGAGGACTTATGAACATATTGGTTTGATGAATAATGCACATATTCATAGCCCTTAGCTCTACCCTGCGAAACAGAGTTATTAGCACGATAATAATCATATGAGGACTTTGATCCTTTTGAGGAATTTGGTCTGTATGAGGACTTGGATTCATATGAAGAATTTGGTCCATATGAAGAATTTGATCTGGGGTTCCTATTCTTCACAGGTGGTGTCATGAGGACATTCACCTGAAGACTTTCAAGGCACTTCTTGGGAACCCAGATTTTCTTCATAGGGGAACCGTTCCTGCAGCTTAGTGCCAACATATCTAGCAAATACTTCACCATTCTGATTTTTGAACAGTTTATAGTTGAGTCAAATGACTCATCAAGAATGAGGAGATTCGCATGTAAAGTCAGATAAGTTAGATGGATCAACTGGAGGTCCCTTTGCAGCAACCCATGAGGTTTTGGGATACTGCTCAGGCTTCCAATATGTTCCATCAGCATTGAGTTTCCTCTCAAAGGCAATACCCTCTTTCCTAGGGTTCCTGTTGAGGATCTACTTTTTAAGCACATCACAAAGAGTCTGATGCCCTTTGAGGCTTTTGTACATGCATGTCATATACAATTCCTTCAGCCCTGCATTGTCAGTGATACTAGCAATGTCCTCAGATGAGGAATTAGTGATAGCAGAGGCAGGTGAAGAATTTTTAACAGTTGAAGCATTTGAACATTCAGGTGAAGAATTAGCAGATTCACGCTCAATGCACTTTAAGCATGGAGGAACAAATTCTTCCTGAGAAGCGCTGATTTGTTGAGCAAGTAATGAATCGCGCTCCTTCTGAAGATCTTCATAATTCACTCTTAGCTTCTCAAGATCTTGCTTTCTTTGAAGAAATTCATAAGAAAGTATCTCATGATCAGATAAGAGAGTGTTATGATGACCTTGAAGGCTGTCAAACCTAGATCAAGTCTCTGAAGATTTTCGATCAGGGCTTTAGTGAGATCCATTTCTTCACCTAACATATCATCACTCTTATCTAGCATGTTTTGAACCTTTTCAAAAGCCCTTTGTTGTTTTACAGCAATCTTAGCAAGTTTTGAGTAATCGGGCTTTAGATCTTCATCGATTCATTTTCACTAGATTCGTGAGGAGGTATATTTGAGTACCTTGGCACCCTTTGCCATGAAGCAATAGGTGGGAGCGTAGTCCTCACTATCTTCATCAGCTTTGTTGGTGAGGTCATTTTCTTCAGAGTTGAAGATGGACTTGTCGACTAAAGCAAGAGCGAGAGCTAGGCTCGCCACACCGCACTTCAGATTCTTCGATGCCTCCTCTTCCTCATGTTCCTCGATTCAGCTTCAGAGTCCATTTCCTTGCCAACGAATGCCCGAGCCTTTTGGAGCTGCTCTTCTTGTGAGAAGAAGGCTTTGAGGATTTTGATGATGAAGATTTCGATGATTTCTTCTTCTTCTTCGGCCATCGTAACTGTAATCCTTGTGTTTCTTCTTCTTTAATTCCTTTTCCCATCGAGGACAATCTTGGATGTAGTGACCAGGTTTCTTGCATTTGTGGCAAAGTCTTCTCTTATAGTCACCGGACGAGGAATCACCGCTTCTTGAGGATTTTCCAAAGCGACCACGCCTTGAGAACTTGAATTTCTTCACGAAAGCGTGCTAGCTCTGGCCTAATTCTTCAGGATCTCCAAGGCTACTACCGTAGTCTTCACACTCAGATTCGCATACGCCTTGGCCTTCGTGGCACGTGTTTTTCATAGCTAGAGCCATAGAGATCTCTCTTTCAAAGAAGTCGGAACTCATGAGTATTTAGCCTCTCGAGGATATCAGCTGGATCAAGTGACTTGTAGTCAGCATGCTCTTGTATCATCAGTGCCAGAGTATCAAATGAGGAATCAAGCGATCTCAACAATTTCTTCACCACCTCAT
Source organism: Aegilops bicornis (assembly GCA_021605145.1). Taxonomy (NCBI): domain Eukaryota; kingdom Viridiplantae; phylum Streptophyta; class Magnoliopsida; order Poales; family Poaceae; genus Aegilops; species Aegilops bicornis. The sequence goes on along the minus strand of CM038672.1, from coordinate 436,471,864 downwards.
GGTCGGTGATGTCAGTGGCGCCAAGTGCTTGAAGCTCATTTGAGATGTCATGAGGCGATCGAAGGTTTGTTGAACATTTTCGTTGTCGAGTCTTTTGAAGCGGTTGAAGAGATTGCGAAGAACATCAACTCGAGAGTCACGCTGAGTTGAGACTCCTTCATTTACTTTGGACAGCCTGTCCCGCATGAGCTTGGCAGTTTCAAAGCACTCACTCTTCCATATTGTCCTTTGCTCAGATGGCCACATATGATATTCTTCGCCAGAATGGAGTTGCTTGAATCTCTTCACATCGGCAGCATTCAGAGAAGGTGTGGTGAGGGAACACCATTTTCCACAACATACCGTAGATCGTTGTCAATTGCCTCAAGATGCATTCGCATCTTGTTCTTCCAAAGAGGGGTAGTCCGTCCCATCAAAGGTAGGACACCGCCGAGACCTTGATCATACTGCGGCCGACATAACTAAAACTCCGTGTGGTTAAACTAAAATCACACGTAACAAGGGAGTACCTTGCTCGATACCAATTGAAAGTGCGTTATATCGACTAGAGGGGGTGAATAGGCAATTTTATGAATTCTTCACCGAGGAATTTGCGGTGAGGAAATTCCTTAGCGAAGAACTACTTGCAGCGGAATAAGTACTCGTAAGTAGGCATAACAGAATCGCGGGCATGGTCATCATGATGAAATGAAGACAAACAAAGAGTACCGAAAGCGTAAACACGGATAGCACAAGATGAAGACAAACAGATCAAGAAATTGAACCGAGGAAATTGAGAAAGTCTTCTACCAAAGTCTTCAAGCACAGATATGAACAAATACTCAACACAGTAACGAGGAAATGAAAGGGTTGAGGAAATAGAACCAGTAAGGTTGGTGAAGACAATGATTTGGTAGACCAGTTCCAACTAATGTCTCAGTTGTACGTCTGGTTGGAGCGGTTGAGTATTTAAACTCGAGGACACATAGTCCCGGACACCCGGCCGAAAGCACGCAGCTCAGACACCAAGTCCTCACCGTAATCTCCTTGAACTAAGGTCACATGACCTCATCCAATCACTCGTGGTAAGTCTTCAGCGATCGCCAAACCTTCACAGACTTGGTCACTCGGCGATCCACAATTCCTCTTGGATGCTCTAGACCATGACGCCTAACCGTCTGGAAGAAGCACAGTCTTCAAAGGTAACAAGCGCCGGATCCACGCAGGATCAATCTCTTGATGATGCTCAATCACTTTGGGTTTGTAGGGGTTTGGTTTTTGGGTTTTTCCTCACCGATGATTTTCGCCAAAGTCCTCGGAGGATGGGTTGCTCTCAAATGACAAGTGTAAAGTTCTCTCGAGCAGCCAACCAGCTAGTGGTTGTAGGGGCGGCTATTTATAGCCTAGGGAGCAGCCCGACATGATAAGACATAAATGCCCTTCAATGATATGACCGTTAGGTGGATAAGATATTTTGGGACAGGCAGTGCAAGACAAGAACGGTCGGAAATTTGAATCTCAAATTCCTCGGGGCTATCATGTTCCTCATCGTAGGCAATCCGACCTTGGCGAATTCCTAACTCCTCGCCAGAACAAATTCCTCAATGACTGTAAGAACTTCGTCTCACATCGAACAAATTGATCGGATCTGTATGAGATTTCCAAAGGCTTCACTCAAGGGATTGGTAGGTGTAGGATTTTGAGTTGAGCATCACATGGAAATTTTTCCTTAGTATTTCCTCGACCCCTTTAACAAAGACGGTGTTTCCTATGACTCAAGAAAGAGAAAACGAAACTACGAAAACAAAAGTCTTCACGCTTCATGTTCCTCAAATGAATACCAAGTCTTCAAGGTCACACCAATTTCTTCACTTTCAAAGTCTTCAGAAAGTCTTCAAAATATCAAAGTCTTCAGTCGAAGAACTTCATTTTTAGGATTCGACTTTCACTGTAAATATCAAACTCCTCATAGACTTATAGACCTGTGTACACTCACAAACACATTAGTTTCTTAACCTATAAGTCTTCAATACACCAAAATCACTAAGGGGCACTAGATGCACTTACAGGATTCTAAGATTTAGGAGGGGAAGGCTGGGGGTTAAAGGGGAGACCTCTAAAGCCCAGAAAGAACTATCCTATCCCTTTAGGAATCCAAAAGCGCCGTATCTGTGGATCACTGACGGCTATACCCAATGAGAAAAGTAGA